>CM064516.1:31004450-31079375 GCA_032716605.1 Paralithodes platypus
GCACGGAAATAATAATAACAACAACAACAACGATAGGAACAGCTGTTTTATTCAACAACAACAACAACACAAACAGCAAAAACAACAACTCTACCAACACCACCACCTCAGTCAACACAAAAATAAAAAATAAATAAATAATAATAAAGAAAACGCTAGACCACATCAGCCAGAGATCATTACCCATCTCCCTTGCTCAAGGGGAGACTCTAACCGCCGGCTATATCTCAAATGAACTTCTCAACTGAGCGGGGATGGAACGCGAGTCTGCTGGATGTTAAGCAGGGACGCTATCAAATGACGGCTGGCAACAACAACAACCATACGATAACATTTAAATAACAACAGCATAATAAAGCAACAAAATAACAACAAATGAATTATATAAACACAACAACAACAATATCAACAACAGTGTCCGCCGAAATAACAATAACCTCATCAAGTGGTGTGTGTTAATTTGGCTAACAATGGCGCTATTACCAGCCCTCATTATCAACACTATAACACTGTCCTTGTTTGGGGTGTTGGGTTGGGGTTGTTGCGGTTGTGGTTGAGGTGTTTTTGTTTTGTTTTATGGTTATAGTGGTTGTGGTTGTTGTTTTTGTGGTTGTGGTTGAGGTTGTGATTGTTATTAAAGTGTTAATTTGGCTAACAATGGCGCAAGGGTTGTTGTTGTTGGGGTTGTTGTTGGAGTTAGTGTTGTGTGGGAGTGGTTGTTGTGGTTGTTGTTGTCGTTGTCGGGGTGGGAGGGCTTCTTGAGGTTATTGCTGTGGCCAAAGGCTGGTTCCTCCTTAATTTCACGCTCGCTATCGCTCGTCAGGGAGAAAAATCGATACCTAAATGGCACGGAAGGTCTTAAAATTAACAACAAAAATGGGGGCGAAAGGTTTTATAATCGCCAAGCCAATGGGGTGAACGTCTAAAATCTCAAAACTAATGGGGCTAAGCATGAGGGAGAAGAGGGTCCCGAAGTGTTCCCTAAATTTCCGCCATTGTCGTTGTTGGGGGAATTTATTTGTGTGATTGTCTTTCTTTTTTTTAAAGCTGTTGTTGATGGTGCAATTTACAAGGAACCGAAAAATGTTCAAATTTATCGCGAAGGGGGGTCTGGGGGGGGGGGGGGGTTGGATGTATATATGGCTGATGGAGGTCGTGGGAGGCAACTAAAAACCTCCCGTTAAGGGGAGATTTCCACTTGAGGGATTTTTTTCTTTACCCCTTTCTCCCTTATTTTTAGCCCCATTGCTTTTGAAGTTTTAAGACGTTCGCCCCATTAGTTTGGCGATTTAAGAAGTTTGACCCCATTTATGTCACTTTTAAGACCTTTCGTCCCATTTAGGTGTCGATTTTTTCCTGGCGAGCAATAGCGAGCCTGTAATTTAAGAGGAACCGTCCTTTGGCCGGGACATTTTTCTACCGAAAAATGTACAAATTTATTTTGAAAGGGGGTCAAGGGGGTGTAATTTCAAGCTTGATGGTAGTCTAGGAAACACACTAAAAACCTCCCCTTAAAGGCCACGTCTCGCACAGTACGGCCACCGCTCGACAGCCGCCGACAGAGGACGACTTGCACTTTTTTGCCGATTGTAATCGAATCACTGGATCATTGCACGATCCTCGCAGGCACACGATTGCTGTACAACAAACCCTCGATAGTCACTCAATACACACACACGTCACACACACGTCATACACGCCGGCAACACGACCGTTGTAGAATAAATCACTGACCGGCGACGCTACTCACTCGGCTATCACACGTTCGTCATACATTTAAAGCACGATAATGCCGCCTTTGGTCGACAACCATACGTTTACAGCACAACAAACGCACATACGTTGAACGATAAATACGACCGTTGTACGCCGCACACGATATTGACACGGCAAAGGAACCGCCCTATGTATATATATATATATATTTATAAATAACACCCCGTTCTTAACATTAATCATCAAATACAAACCCCAATATACTTGAATAAAACTATAATAATAATATCCTGTAGTTAAGTAGTCATAGGTGAATGTATACCTATATCATTACACGATCTGGTATACACTGACTTTGATGCAGTATATCATTAGTTTACAAGTGGATATATTTTAGTAAACTTGTAGATGTTTATGTTAACTATAGGCTACACACACACACACACACACACGCACGCACGCAGAGAGAGAGAGTGAGAGAGAACTGCTCGCAGACATACAATACAGTATATAGACTAAAATAATACACACAAACAATATATATAAACTAAATAATACACAACCAACCACGCAAACGCACACACACACATACACACACACATACACACAATATATATAAACTAAATAATACACAACCAAACACGCAAACCCACACACACACACACACACACACACACACACACACACACACACACACACACACAATATATATACACTAAATAATACACAACCAACCACACAAACACACACACACACACAATTTATATATAAACTAAATAATGCACAACCAAACACGCAAGCGCAAACACACACAAACACACACAATATATATAAACTGAATAATACACAACCAACCACGCAAACGCACACACACACACACACACACAATATATATAAACTAAATAATACACAACCAACCACGCAAACGCACAACACACAAACACACTCACACACAATATATATAAACTAAATAATACACAACCAACCACGCAAACGCACACACACACACGCACACACACACAAACACACACACACAAACAATATATATAAACTAAATAATACACAACCATACACGGAAACGCACACACACACACACGCACACACACACAAACACGCACACACACACAAACAACTCATACACATATAATATATAGACTAAAATCATACACAATCAACCATCGATCAGAGGATGACAATGAAGATATCCCAGGATTCACATACGCTCGTTGCACAACATATACACGGGCGTCACACCATAAAATTTAACGGTTTTTAACCGTTTTTTCTGCCGATTATCGGCCAGAATTTAGTGCAGCCACTATTTTTTGGCCGATCACCGCCGACCATTTCCGCGCCACTCGACCATCCCTCGCCTACCACGATACGAGGCGATCTTTCTACACGATCACTGACGATGTCAGACGATCCCGGAAAAATTCAAATATTTTGAAAAGATCGGCTGTGGTCGGCGGCTAACGTACTGTGTGAGACGCGGCCTTATTAAGGGGACAGTGGTTATTTTGTTGGGTCTATTTATTTATATATTCATTTATTTTCTAGTTTTCTCCCTAGACCTCCATCAAACTTATAAAAAGCATCCATTAGATACCCCTTCGAGATAAATGTGTACATTTTTCAGTAGAAAAATGTCACGGCCAAAGGCCGGTTCCTCCTCAATTACAGGCTCGTGACAAAAATTACACCTGAAGGGCACGAAAGGTCTTAATATTGACAACGAAATGGGGCGAAAGGTCTTAAAAGCGACAAACTAATAGGGCAAGCGTCTCAAAATCTCAAAACTAATGGGGATAAGCACAGCACGAGGAAGAAAGGGGTCCAGAAAAACGGCCCATCTCCCTTTAAGTTAGTTTAAGTACTGTATATTATTGAATCAGCCCGAACCGATCGATGCATAACTGACGTGGAAATGTGTTAATTATCGTTTTGATTTAGTTTTTGGTTTGTGTTGTTTCAATTTGTGTTGTTTCAATTTGTTTTGCATTTATGTATTTATTTTTCTCTCTCTCTCTCTCTCTCTCTCTCCCTCTCCCTCTCCCTCTCCCTCTCTTTCTCACTCACTCTCACTCTCTCTCTCTCTCCCTCTCTCTCTGGTTCATCTGAACCAGGTGGGAGCAGCGCGTTTTGGGCGTCTTCTCAACGATGAGGTGAAGGATTTTCGGAGAAGAAATCGACTCAGCACAGGACAACCAGGAAGGAGGACCGAAGACAGCGAGGACGGCAATCTACAAAGGAATTAAATACTAATCCGTCAAGAACCGCGAATTTGGATAAAGCTCCACCAACACGACCCAAATTCAAAACCGTCAGGGATAACGACCGAGGACCGAGGACAGCCATGAATGTAAATGTAGATCCGACCAGAACCAATAATTTGAATAAAGACCGTTCCTTGAATCCCAAATCCAAAACTTTGAATGTTTTCTATGCAAACGCTCGTAGCATACGCAATAAATTTTCAGATTTAGAGGAACTAGTGTTTACAGAAAATTATGATGTGATTGGCAAAACAGAATCTTGGCTCAATACACAAGATAGAGACTTTTTAGCAGAGTATTCACTTCCCGGTTATGTAATGTTTGAGAACAGCCGAATAAATAAAAATGGAGGTGGCGTTTTATTTTATATCAAAGAAAGTCTTAACCCGACCCTCGTGTCAAAACCTCAAATTGTGAACGTCGACACATCTTTTGTGCTAATAAAGAATAATAAAGGTACAAAAAATAATACTTGCGTTAATATACAGACCTCCAGCTCAATCAGTGCAAACTGACCGAGAAATTTACGAACAAATTGCAGATGTAAGTAACTCACAAGATACCGTAATTTTTGGCGACTTTAATTTACCTGTGACCAAGTGGGGCGATACTCTTACTTCACACTCCGGACATGACTTGTATACGAACTTGCAAGAGAGTTCGCTTTATCAATTTGTTCGAATGCCGACCCGTGGTAATAACGTTCTTGACATTGTACTTGCAACAAAAGAAGAATTGATAGAGAATTTGAATGTTGGTGATGAATTCAGTAACAGCGACCATCGTACGATAACTTTCACTTTAAAGTTTACTAGTAACGAACCAAATAGTAGCATCGAAAAAAGTCCCTAATTTCAAGAAAGCAAACTTCCATAAACTTAGAGCTATGTTTAAAGAAACTGACTGGAGCTTTTTAATTAACAATAACGACATAAATACATCTTGGAAGTTATTCGAAACCACTTACCTAAAAGCAGTGCAAGACTGCATACCATCGAAAATACGGCGTCCAGGCCATAATAATAAGCCCAAATGGTGGAATAAAGATATTTCAAACTGCCTGCTTGCTAAAAAATTTGCTAATGATAGATTAAAATCCTCACAAAATGACGAAGAACGGGTGAAATTTGTAGAGCTACGACGCAAAGCCAAAAAGTTAATTAAGCAAAGTAAAAAGACCTTAGAGTTACATATTGCGAATCAAAGTAAAACAAACCCGAAAGAATTCTATAGTTATATCAGAAAGAAAAAAGTAGTTACTTCAACTGTTGGACCGTTAGTCGATGAAAATGGAGAATACACCAAAGACGAAGTACAAATGAGTAATGCCCTCAATACCTTCTTTGCATCAGTTTTTACAACAGAAGACCTCAGTGATATCCCTACACCATCGCCGATTCAGATTGATAATTCAGATGTTCTAAGCAATATCACCGTTACAGAGAGAGAAGTATTGAATTGTTTAGATAAACTCAAGGTAAATAAAACGCCAGGACCTGATACAATCTCGCCTAGAGTTCTAAAGGAAGCTAAGAATGAGCTCTCCAAACCACTGACATTACTATTCAATAAATCCTTGCAGTCTGGAACTATGCCTGATCAGTGGAAGCTAGCCAACGTAACACCGATATTCAAAAAAGGCAGCAAATCCCTACCCAGTAACTATCGTCCAATTAGCTTAACCTCAGTTGTATGTAAAATGCTAGAAAACGGTAATACGAGACAGACTCGTAAATCACTTAGAGGAAAATAACATACTTAAAGATACTCAACACGGCTTTCGTAAAAAAACGTTCCTGTTTAACAAACCTCTTAGACTTCTTCCACGATATCCTCAACCTCTACGATGAGAGTAAAGCTGTAGATATTATACCTTGATTTTCAAAAGGCCTTTGACAAAGTTCCCCACAAACGTTTACTGCTAAAAACTAAAAGCGCATGGAATACAAGACGGTGTGTTGAAATGGATAGAAAATTGGCTCAGCAACAGAAAGCAAAGGATAGTCATAAACGGTAAGGCATCTAAATGGACCAATGTAAGTAGCGGGGTACCCCAGGGATCGGTACTAGGACCAATTCTCTTTCTAATTTACATCAACGACATAGATGAGGGTCTCACCTGCACAATCTCAAAATTTGCTGACGATACAAAAATTGCAAATAGCGTACTCTCAAAAGAACAAGTTGACGATATGCAACACAATCTAGATAAATTGTCATGTTGGGCCCAAATTTGGCAAATGAGTTTCAATGCGGATAAATGTAAAGTACTACATGTCGGATACCTAAATGAGAAAGCAAACTATTCGATGAATGGCACTCAGCTTAAGAATGTAAACAGAGAAACTGATCTGGGAGTAACAATATCGAGTAACCTAAAACCGAGTTCAGAAGTTGTTAAGAAGGCAAACAAAATAATTGGCTTTATAGACAGGTCATTTGAGCATAAATCCAAAGAAGTTATCCTAACCCTTTACAATTCCTTAGTCCGCCCTCTTCTGGAATACTGCGTTCAATCCTGGTGCCCTTATTACCAAAAAGATATAAACAAGCTAGAACGAGTTCAACGTAGAGTTACCAAAATGATACCTAGCCTAAAGAACAAACCATACGAAGAGCGTCTTAGAGAATTAAATCTATTTCCTTTAACCCAGCGCAGATTAAGAGGCGACTTAATTCAAGTGTTCAAAATCATCAAAGGCATCGACAATATGAACTGTAGTAAGTACTTCACTATCGACCAATCTAATTACACGCGGGGAAACGGTTGCAAAATTATTGGTAAATCTTTTAACTCGCACGAATCTAAGAATTTCTTCTTCAATCGAGTTGTCAACTTGTGGAATGGGCTTTCCCGGGACGTTATAGACTGCAGCACCGTTGATTCATTTAAATTCCGCCTAGACAAATATCTCGCATCAAACCCGCGACTGACTGCGTTTGTAAATTAATAACTTTATCCTCCCCTCAGTTACTAACCCATATGTCCCCTACTAACTTCCTAGTCCTGCCACGTTAGTGGCAGGGCAGTAGTTCCCTTTCCAATGTTCCCTTACCCACTCTAAACCACTGTTTGGACACTTGATCCTCAGTGTTTTGGAGGACAAGCAACCTAGAAGGGTCACTAGACCTGTTGTTGCTTGATTTCCTTTGTACTCCTTTGTACTCCTTTGTTGTACTCCTTCTCTCTCTCCCTCTCTCTCTCCCTCTCTTTCTCCCTCTCATTCTCACTCACTCTCACTCTCTATCTCTCCTTCTCTTTCTCTCTCACTCACTCACTCACTCTCTCTCTTTCTCTCTCTCTCTCTCTCTCTCTCTCTCTCTCTCTCTCTCTCTCTCTCTCTCTCTCTCTCTCTCTCTCTCTCCAAGCAGTAGACAAAGAGGGGTATTTATAATAAGCCACATCCGGTAGACGGGTAGAGAATGTATAAAAACAGGTAACGGAAAGAGAGAGAGAGAGAGATTTACAGATAAAAGCACATACAGAGACGCACCACACAATATTAAGACCTTTAGTGCCATATACAGTAGGTGTCGATTTGTTCTTGGCAAGTGATGGCGAGCCTGTAAATCAGGAAACATAAAGTAAGGAAGTGAGAGAGATAATGACAGAGACATAACGTAAGGGAGTGGGAGAGATACTGACAGAGACAATATAGTAAGGGAGTGGGAGAGATAATGACAGAGACATAACGTAAGGGAGTGGGAGAGATACTGACAGAGACAATAAGTAAGGGAGTGGGAGAGATAATGACAGAGACATAACGTAAGGGAGTGGGAGAGATACTGACAGACACAATAAGTAAGGGAGTGGGAGAGATAATGACAGAGACTTAACGTAAGGGAGTGGGAGAGATAATGACAGAGACAATAAGTAAGGGAGTGGGAGAGATAATGACAGAGACATAACGTAAGAGAGTGGGAGAGATACTGACAGAGACAATAAGTAAGGGAGTGGGAGAGATAATGACAGAGACATAAAGTAAGGGAGTGGGAGAGATACTGACAGAGACAATAAGTACGGGAGTGGGAGAGATAATGACAGAGACATAAAGTAAGGGAGTAGGAGAGATAATGACAGAGACATAAAGTAAGGGAGTAGGAGTGATAATGACAGAGACATAAAGTAAGGGAGTGGGAGAGATAATGACAGAGACATAAAGTAAGGGAGTGGGAGACATACTGACAGAGACATAAAGTAAGGGAGTAGGAGAGATAATGACAGAGACATAAAGTAAGGGAGTAGGAGAGATAATGACAGACATAAAGTAAGGGAGTGGGAGACATACTGACAGAGACATAAAGTAAGGGAGTAGGAGAGATAATGACAGAGACAAAGTAAGGGAGTAGGAGAGAAAATGACAGAGACATAAAGTAAGGGAGTGGGAGAGATACTGACAGAGACAATAAGTAAGGGAGTGGGAGAGATAATGACAGAGACATAAAGTAAGGGAGTAGGAGATGCAGGAAGAGATAGAGAATGACAGAGACATAAAACAAACTGGTGTGTATTAAGATGAAGAGATAGACGACTAAGACGGAGAGGGGCACATAATGAGAGAGAGAGAGAGAAATCTAGAGGTTCCTTAAGTGTCAATTATCTATTTATAGGGAAAGACAAAGGTTTTCTCCTCGCTTGATTGAGAGAGAGATTGAGAGAGAGAAAGAGATAGTGAGAGATAGATAGATAAATAGATAGATAGAGAGAGAGAGAGAGAGAGAGACTTACCATGTTTGTGCAGCCAGATTGCTTAGCATGTTATTAAACAGTTCACACCTCCTACAGCAGTGCTTCTAGTGTTATCCTATTATGCCCCTTACTCTAATATTCTGTTTTATTAGCACCGCAGGATTACTTTATCTACCTTTTATGTCCGTGTATATCTATCTAGCTATCTATCTATTCTACGTATCTATCTATCTATCTATATACAGTATATATATATATATATATATATATATATATATATATATATATATATATATATATATATATATATATATATATTCTGGTATATATCCTTCCATCTATCTATCTCTTCATCTTTCTATCCACCTATCAATCTCACATCTATCCCATTATCCACATATCCAAACCATCCACCCACATAGACACAATATGCCCCAACCACGCCATGACAACAAAAAATAACTGGACCGCTATTAAACCCCCGGAACACGACACCAACATTGTTTTTGTTTTTTCACCCCAAATTAGCACTATATTTTCCTCATATGCAAATGTGTTTCATTGTCAACACTGCAACCCGGAACAGCCGCCTGCACCGCGACCCTGAGTTACTGAGCCGCTTGTTTATACCTTGTTTAGTTGTTGGGGGGGGGGGGGTTGCTTGGTTGCTAGGGGGGTTGCTTGGCTTGGTTGATTGGTTGCTAGGGAGATGTGTTTGCTTGCTTGATTAAGTTGCTTGGTTGCCAGGGATATTCTTCTTACTTGGTTGCTTAGATTATGTGGTTGCCACTCGAAATGTGTTTGTTTGCTTGTCAGACGAGATCTGCTTGCCTAGTTAAGTTGTTTGGTTGCCAGGTTTATTTTTCTTGCTTGGTTATTTAGGTTGTTTAGTTGCCAGGTTGGAATATTTGTTTGGTCGTTTGGCTTTGTTTGGTGTCCAGGCGTATGTTTCTTGGTTGGTTCTTTAGTTTGCTTGGTTGCTAGTTTTGAATGTTTGTTTGGTCGTTTGCTTTGCTTGGTTGCTAGGCGAATTGTTCTTGTTTGGTTGATTAGTTTGTGTGATTGCCAGGTTGAAATGCTTGTTTGCTTTGCTAGCTTGTTTGAGTTGCTTGGTTGAACAGGTAATACTTGCTCGCTTGTGTTTGGTAAGAGTCGATTCCGAGAGGTTCTTCCTAAGCTGAATCAGATTAATCCTCTCACGATACGAAGACGCCTCCTTTTTTGTATTGTGGCTGTTAATAGACGTTTTTATTCAGCTTAGGGAGGAGTTGTGGGAGTCTGAGGGTTAGCTGAGATAGACTTTACCCTTTTGATTCCAAGAGGACCTTCCAAACCTGAGTAAAATCGTCTAATGATAGCCAAAATATACTGTAAATGTGGTTCATAATCCTGAAGGGGTTAACTAGCCCTAACGATTCTAGTAACCCTTTAACCCTTTTGTACCAGCGAAGTGTGTTACATTATATTCTAGCTATATTTAGACGATTGCATACAGTTTAGGAAGTATACGTGGTAGTTAAAAGGGTTGATTGAGATAGTTTGAAGCCTTATAATTGCTAAAAAATCCTTCCTAAACGGAATACAATCGATTAGTTGTTGCCAACATACAAAAGAAAGGTTGTCGATGGTACAAAAAGGGTTAAGGTTCATGAGTTTTAGCAGCTTCTTCTGTCTATTATTACACGACTTCATACAACTTAGGAAAGACTTCTAGAATATCAAAGGGGTATTAAGTCGATCTCCATTGACCCTTTCACTCACGAAGATCCCTCCTTTACTTAATAAAATCGTCTATTAATGGCCATAATATAATGAAGCAACGCATCATCGTATCCTGAAGGGGTTAAGTCGAGCCCGTACAAATCATTTTCCAGCAGAATCTATTGCAGTTAACCCTTTGTGGATTAACATATGTTTTGACAGTTTATTTGACTAACATTAGACGATTATATGCAGCTTAGAAAGGATCCCAGGACTCAAAAGGGGGCAAACAATCTCCATTAACCCTCTAACTCACACAGGCCCATTCTAGGCTTATCAAAGTCGTCTATTAACAGTCAGAATATAAGGAAGAAGGCGTCCGCTTGTTGTCGTGTAAGGGTTAACCTGATTCAGCTTAGGAAAAAAAATCTCAGAATCGACAGTTTAGGAAGGATTTCTAGGACTCAAAGGGGTGCAAACTATCTCAATCAACACTAACTCACACAGGTCGGTTCTAAACTTGTTAAAATCGTCTAATAATAGCCAGAATCAAAATAAAAACGCAGCTTCGTATACTAAAAAGGTTAAACACAAATTTGTAGTGAACTATGCTCTTGTTTACGACAACTTGGTATTATTATGATGCAGAGACATAGTATTTTCATATTTATCCTTTTAAGTAGCTGCTAAGGGGTTGAGTTTTCAGCCAGGTGAAGAAAAGAGAATAGATTATATATGTATGTGGTAGAAGAAAGAAAAGATATTATAATTGTTTGTGTTAACAGGAAAAATAATAGATCATAAATGATTGTGGTAGAAGAACAAATACATTATAAAGTATTGTAGTAGAAGAAAACGTGTATTATAAAGTATTGGGGTACAAGGACAAATATATAATAAATGCGTGTGGTAGAACAAATATAGATTATTATATTATTGTGGTATAAGGAAAATATATTACAAATGTGTGTAGTAGTAGTAGCAAGGATGAAGTACCAGTAGTCTAGATAATAGTGGTGGTTAAAAGACTGGCAGGTAACATTTGGGTGGCTGAAGTAGTGGTTGCTGAAGTAGTGGTTGGTAAGATGGTGGTTGGTACAGTTATAGTAGGTTGAATGGTGGTCGTTCGAGGGGAGGTTTTTAGTTTTACTCCCTAGACCTCCATCAAGCTTAAAAGAGAGAGAGAGAGAGAGAGAGAGAGAGTACGAGTACCCCTTACCTTTCAAGATATATTTTTTTTATTTTCTCTCTTTTTCTTAAAAAAATGCCCCGACCAAAGGCCGGTTCCTCATAAATTGCAGGCTCGCTATCGCTCTTTAGGAGAAAAGTAGACACCTGAATGGCACGAAAAGTAAAGCAATTGTCAAACTACCCCCCCCCCCCATTGAATATTGGTAGTTCAAATAGTTGTAAGTTGGTAAAATAGTGATTGGTTATATAGGCCTAGTGGTAGATAAAAGAGTGTTAATTAATATAGTGGTAGTTAATATACTAATAGATTATAATAGTGGTAGTAAATATAATGGTAGTTAAAATAGTGGTAGGTTAATAGTGGTAGTTAGAATAGTGATAGTTAAAATAGTGGTAGGTTAATAGTGGTAGTTAGAATAGTGATAGTTAACATAGTGGTAGGTTAATAGTGGTAGGATAAATAGTAATAGGTTAAATAGTGGTAGTTAGAATAGTGATAGTTAACAGTGGTAGGTTAATAGTGGTAGTTAGAATAGTGATAGTTAAAATAGTGGTAGGTTAATAGTGGTAGTTAGAATAGTGATAGTTAACATAGTGGTAGGTTAATAGTGGTAGTTAGAATAGTGGTAGGATAAATAGTAATAGGTTAAATAGTGGTAGTTAGAATAGTGATAGTTAACATAGTGGTAGGTTAATAGTGGTAGTTAGAATAGTGATAGTTAAAATAGTGGTAGGTTAATAGTGGTAGTTAGAATAGTGATAGTTAAAATAGTGGTAGGTTAATAGTGGTAGTTAGAATAGTGATAGTTAACATAGTGGTAGGTAGAATAGTGATAGTTAACATAGTGGTAGGTTAACATAGTGGTAGGTTAATAGTGGTAGTTAGAATAGTGGTAGTTAAAATAGTGGTAGTTAGAATAGTGATAATTAAAATAGTGGTAGGTTAATCGTGGTAGTTAGAATAGTGATAGTTAAAATAGTGGTAGGTTAATCGTGGTAGGTAGAATAGTGATAGTTAAAATAGTGGTAGGTTAATAGTGGTAGTTAGAATAGTAATAGTTAAAATAGTGGTAGGTTAATCGTGGTAGGTAGAATAGTGGTAGGATAAATAGTAGTAGGTTAAATAGTGGTAGTTAGAATAGTGATAGGTTAAATAATCGTAGTTAAACTAGTGGTTGGTTAAACAGTAATAGGTTACTTACTGGTAGTTAAAGTAGTGGTAGTTATAATAGTGGTAGGGTAAATGGTGGTAGGTTAAATGCTGATAGTTAAAATATTGATAGATAAAATAGTGGTAGGTAAAATAATGCCAGATAAAATAGTGGTAGATTAAATATTGATAGTGGTAGGTTAAATAATGGTAGATTAAATATTGATAGTGGTAGGTTAAATAATGGTAGATTAAATATTGATAGTGGTAGGTTAAATAATGGTAGATTAAATATTGATAGTGGTAGGTTAAATAATGGTAGATTAAATATTGATAGTGGTAGGTTAAATAATGGTAGATTAAATATTGATAGTGGTAGGTTAAATAATGGTAGATTAAATATTGATAGTGGTAGGTTAAATAATGGTAGATTAAATATTGATAGTGGTAGGTTAAATAATGGTAGATTAAATATTGATAGTGGTAGGTTAAATAATGGTAGATTAAATATTGATAGTGGTAGGTTAAATAATGGTAGATTAAATATTGATAGTGGTAGGTTAAATAATGGTAGATTAAATATTGATAGTGGTAGGTTAAATAATGGTAGATTAAATATTGATAGTGGTAGGTTAAATAATGGTAGATTAAATATTGATAGTGGTAGGTTAAATAGTGGTAGATAAAATACTGGCAGGTAAAATTCTGGTGTAAAAAACTAGTGGTAGTTAAAATGTTGGTAAGTAGAGATGATGAGACTGGTAGATAAGACGAGGGGGTCATTTACTGGGAGCTACGGTACAAGGAACAAGTTAGTATCTCAAAAGACTTGCGGTCCATACCAATAAGAAATCAGCAAACTTAATCTGTGCTGGATGTAGCAATCGTGGTCTAGATGTTTATGGAAGCGGCCTAAAACGTATGCAAATTTATGCGTCTGCGATGCATATTAGTATATTTTATTTTATTTTGTTTAACTCTTTCATGACGGAGGATTGAGTCAGCTTTTTTTACCCCTTTGATTCCCAGAGATCCTTCCTAAACTGCCTTTAAGTCGTCAAGTAATATCCATAATTAACCCTTTGCGGACTATGATAAGTTTTAACAGTTTATTCAGACTATTATATTCAGCTAGGAAGGATCTGTGGGAATCAGGAGCATAATTGAGTTGGCTTTGACCCCTTAGAATCCTAGACATCCCTCCTAAGCTGCCTAAAATCGTCTCATCATAGCCAGAATGTAGTGAAGAAAAGTGGCTTAATCGACCCCTTAGAATCCTAGCCATCCTTCCTAAGCTGCCTAAAATCGTCTCATCCTAGCCAGATTCGAATAAAGAAAATCGTCCCCATATGCAGAACAGGGGGGGGGGAAACAAAAGGGGGGGGTAACAAAAGGGGGGGTTAACAAAAAGGGGGGGTTAACAAAAGGGGGGGTAACAAAAAGGGGGGGTAACAAAAAGGGGGGGTAACAAAAAGGGGGGGGTAACAAAAAGGGGGGGGTAACAAACCTAAGAGATACACCGCTTCGCATACTTCATCACCATCAACTTAAGGGGGGTGACCTGTTTTGGTTCTGTCCTTTTCTATCTTTCTCTGGCTTGTATCCATGTGGCCCCATTCAGCCTACTGTTTTAAGACTTTTATCCCCATCCAGGTGTCAATTTTTTACTGGTGAGCGGTAGCGAGCCAGCATATTTTTTATTTTTGTTTGACAGCAGGCTTAATTTGTAAATTTTTCGATAGAAAAATTTCTCCGGCGAAGCCGGATTTCTTCATATAATGCTGGCTCGCTATCGCTCGCCAGGAAGAAATCGACACCTAGATGGGGATAAACGTCTTAAAATAGTTGGCTGAATGGGGCCGAATGGATGCAAGCCAGAGAAAGAGAGAAAAGGACAGAAATAACAAAAAGCAGGTCACCCCCCAAGAGGAGCTTCTTCTTTTTTCTTTGTGGATCCCCTTCTCCCTCATGTTTAGTCCCCATTAGTTTGGCAATTTTAAGACCTTGTGTGCCATTTAGATGTCGACTTTTATTCCTGGCTAGCGACAGGGAGCCTGTAATTTAGGAAGAATCGGCCGGGATATTTTTCTGCCGAAAACTTTACAAATTTATCTTGAAGCCGTTTTAGAGGGGTCTTGAGTTTTATATATATATATATATATATATATATATATATATATATATATATATATATATATATATACATATATGTATACAAAGGGTGATCCAAGAAGAGGGGGTAAAATTTCAAAGTGCACTGGTCCTTTCTCCACACCGCTGCTTTTTTTCGTGTTGCATTCCTCTCCTTGTGTGCAAAATTTCATCGCGATACAATGATATTTAGAGGTCGACCCATCATCTCGCTTTCTATCATAGGATTTAACCCGGAAAATATCACATACCCGAATTGGAGCACTTCCCGACATCACAGACCCAAATGGTGTTGATTTCTGAATTCTCCGGGGTTGATAACCCCATAGACCACATTTTATCAACTAAAAACTGATATACAGCTGTCTGAATGCTGAATTTCATTATTTGGTTTTCACAGTCAATTTTAGGGGTAGGCCATACCCTGGTTAGGGTACTTCTAGTAGAGATAAAGCAAAATGGTTCGCATTTTTGAACTCAGAAGGGTCGATTTACACATAGAAGTGGTTTCATCGACACTGATTTATTGACAATTCACAAAATATTGCCAAAAAAAAAAATCTATAGGAAAATAGAGAAATTGAAATTTTCTGTCATATTTTGCAGGTTTTAGTAAATAAATGAAATATGAAAGCATTTCTATCTGTAAATCGACCCTTCTGAGTTCAAAAATGCAAACCATTTTGTTCTATCTCTATTAGAAGTACCCTAACCAGGGTATGGCCTACCCCTAATTTACGGTATGAAAACCAAATAATGAAAATCAGCATTCAGACAGCTGTATCTCAGTTTTTAGTTGATATAATATGGTCTATGGGGTTACCAACCCCGGAGAATTCAGAAATCAACACCATTTGGGTCTGTGATGTCGGGAAGTGCTCCAATTCGGGTATGTGATATTTTCCGGGTTAAATCCTATGATAGAAAGCGAGATGATGGGTCGACCTCTAAATTAAGTTTAATCGACATGAAATTTCATAGGCTTGTAACCTATGGGTAATGGACAAAAAATAACCTTGTGGAGGAATAAAAGTATAAAAATATTTTTGGTGGACCACCCACTCGGGCCGGGCCTGAGTATATATATATATATATACTGTATATATATATATATATACTGTATATATATATATATATATATATATATATATATACTGTATATATATATATATATTTTTTTTTTTTTTTTTTTTTTTTTTTTTACTTAATGGGTGTCTAGCGAGTAAACTAGACAATATATAAATAAATATATAAATAGACCAATAAATAACACCTACGCATACCCCTTAACTTGGCCTTGGCACGTTAACACCCTACTTCCCTCTGCAAAATGGAGGAACATTAGTCTATTAAGGAATTTGTGTGTGTGAGAGAGAGAGAGAGAGAGAGAGAGAGAGAGAGAGAGAGAGAGAGAGAGAGAAAGGGAGGGGGGAGTGAGAGTGAGAGAGCAAGACCAAGTATGGACAGTTTCAGGAGTCATAGATAGATAAATAGACAGAAAGAGAGAGAGAGAGAGAGAAGTACTTGTGTGTTTATTCATATATACAGTATATTATAGCCTACATGTTTGTGTGGGACTTGTTTGTGTCAAGGCAAAATATTTACTAAACTACTTGCCAATGTTTTTGCCCTTCACATGTTACGTGGTGTGGGTCTCTGCCTATGTACTTGTTGTATGTATGGGTTTGTCTTTCTGTATTCCTATATACTTATCTGTTGAAGGGGAGATCTCCACTTGAGGAATTTTTTTCTTGACCCCTTTCTCCCTCATGTTTAGCCCCCATTGCTTTTGATATTATAAAACGTTTGCCCCATTAGTTTAGCGATTTAAAGAACTTTCACCCCATATTAAGACCTTTCGTGCAATTCAGGTGTTGATTTTATCCTGGCGAGCGATAGCGATAGTTAAGAGGAACCGGCCTTCGGCCGGGACATTTTTCTACCGAAAAATTTACAAATTAATCTTGAAAGGGACTCAAAGGGGTGTAATTTTAAGCTTGATGGAAGTCTAGGGAACAAACTAAATACCTCCCCTTAAGGTTATTATTAGACATTGACATAGAAAACGCTATTTACAGTATATGCTGATTTAATATTGTAAATGTACAATATTAATGCATGTGCAGTACAGTACAGTATACTGTATATATATATATACCGGTATATATATATATATATATATATATATTTATTTATATCCGTGTGTGTGTGTGTGTGTGTGTGTGTGTGTGTGTGTGTGTGTGTGTGTAAGTATTGCTTGGAACAATGAAATAAATGGAATATCATACTTTCATTTATTCTCTGAAGACATCTTTAAGGTATTACCTATGCGTTTATCTATCATGTATATTTACCTATCTATTCATCCATCCATCAGTCTTCCTATCGACTTATCTATCTATCTACCTACCTACCTTTATGATATCTATATATCTATCTATCTATATATTTATCTGTCTATCTATATCTATCTATCTACCATTATATCTATTTATCCATATATTTATGTATCTACTTTGTTATCTATCTTTCTATATATCTACCTATCTATCTATCTATCAATACATAGCTAGCTATCTATCTATCTATCTATCCGTTAGCGAGGATGGGAGGGTAATTGGAGGTAAGGGTTGTCATGGCAACCGGAACGATGGTGGTTGTAAGATAATTGGCCTTGGTAATTGTGGTTGTGGTTGTTGTTGTTGTGGTTGCTGTTGTTGTGGTTGTTGTTATTGTGGTTGCTGTTGTGGTTGCTGTTGTGGTTGCTGTTGTGGTTGCTGTTGTGGTTGCTTTTATTGATTTAGTTGTGTTTATATTTATGGTTGTGGTTGTTGTTGCTGTTGTTGTTGTTGGCAGGGTGATGAGAGAGAGAGAGAGAGAGAGAGAGAGAGAGAGAGAGAGAGAGAGAGAGAAGTAATAATGGTTGTGGTTACCGAAGCGATGGTAGTTGTAAGATAATGGGCCTTGGTAATTGTTGTTGTTGTTGTTGTTGTTGTTGTTAGTGGTTAGGTAATGGTGATGGTGTGGTAATGGGGAGTTGTATAGATATACAGACTGCACAGACCTTGCGGTCCCTACTAGGCAGTCCGGACTTAAGGGGGGTGACCTGCTCTTTTAATTTTTCTCCTTTTCTCTCTTTCTCTGGCTTGTATCCATTCGGCCCCATTCAGCCAACTGTTAAGACGTTTATCCCCATCTAGGTGTCGATTTCTTCCTGGCGAGCGATAGCGAGCCAGCATTATATGAAGAAATCCGGCTTCGCCGGAGAAATTTTTCTACCGAAAAATGTACAAATTTAGCCTGCTGTCAAAAGCATTTTTAAAATATGCTGGCTCGCTACCGCTCACCAGTAAAAAATTGACACCTGGATGGGGATAAACATCTTAACACAGTAGGCTGAATGGGGCCGAATGGATACAAGCCAGAGAAAGAGAGAAAATGAGAGAACAAAAATCAGGTCACCCCCCTTAATGCTAACATAAAATATTGGCTACAGAGTGAAAGGTAAGGATATAGCTCTCTCCCCACCTACCACTCCCTCCAACCTGGGGTCGGCATGGAATTTAGTTGGGGCAATAATTATTAATAAGGCCCCCAACAGAATGAGAAAATTACTATTGGGAAATTTATAGTCAAGAGGGAAGTTGATCAATGCTGTCTACTGCTGCTGCTTAAGGGGAGGTATTTAGTTTCTTCCCTAGACCTCCATCAAGCTTAAAATTACACCCGCTTAAAATTAAACCCTTCTTTAAGATAAATTTGTACATTTTTCGGTAGAAAAATGGCCGCTTCCTCTTAAATTACAGGCTCGCTATCGCTCGCCAGGATAAAATCGACACCTGAATTGCACGAAAGGTCTTAAATATGGGGTGAAAGTTCTTAAAATCGCTAAACTAATGGGGCAAACGTTTTATAATATCAAAAGCAATGGGGCTAAACATGAGGGAGTAAGGGGTCAAGAAAAAAATCCCTCAAGTGGAGATCTCCCCTTAACCTTTGCTTTACCTATACATTTAATACTCCAACCTCCTCGAAATGAATGTCTAGACTCCTTTTGAATGGATGTCTAGACTCCTTTTGAATGGATGTCTAGACTCCTTTTGAATGGATGTCTAGACTCCTTTTGAATGGGTCAAATGAATGTCTAGACTCCTTTTGAATGGGTCAAATGAATGTCTAGACTCCTTTTGAATGGGTCAAATGCATTACATTGTGTGTGTGTGTGAGGTAGAGAGACAGAGGGCATGGAATTAATGTACTGCACCAGAGGAAGCATTACAAAGGCACACAACTGAACCGGATGAGAGAGAGAGTGAGAGTGTGTGTGTGTTGGTGCGTGTGTGTGTGTGTGTGTTTGAATGCGTGAAATAGATAGACAGAAAGAGAGAGAGAGCATTTATTAATATGATTGTATGTACTAGAAAACATAAGAACATTATAATGTAAAACTTACAAAATATACAAACCAAAACTGGGACGACACAATATAAAGACAAAACAACTTATCAAAATCGCTATGTGGAAATAACGCTTAATAAAATAAGATTTTGAGATTCAAGAACACAGAACCACCACATGAGTGTACATCACTAGATGCGCAAGTTAATCTGTTTCCAAAGCAAACTAATCGCACATACAGTATAGCAACGTACTATTGTCACGTTAAAGGATTAGTCAGTTTGGTAAGTTCAAATTAACAGGAACATATAAAGTTAACATTAAAAGTAACAAATTCAGTTCAAATTAACAATGGCATACAATGAGTTAGGAAACGAGAGAGAGAGAGGGTGTGTGTATATGTGTGTGTGTGTGTGTGTGTGTGTGTGTGTGTGTGTGTGTATGCGTGTGTGTGTATGCGTGTGTGTGTGTGTGAGAGGGAAAGGGTCACCGATAAGCCTATACGTACACGAGATAAGCTAATTGAAGGGTGGAAATTTATAGAATAGCCCACCTCGAGCAGCACACCCAAGCCTTAAAGTAATTAGGTGGGCGGGGGCAATTTAGGCAAGGCAAAAATAATAGGCAAAAGCAAGAATAGGCCTACCTTATCCCTAAATTATCAGAGGTTCATGCTAAGGTATATTATATAACAAATGTTTGTAAAAGTTTGAAATAGATAGATATATTTTAGGTATATGTTTTTATCTTTATCCTTGAAATAGAAAAAATCCCTTCCATGGTGAGAACAAAATAACATTTGTTTAGATAAGTTTTAAATGGATAAATAGCTATGTATATATTATATTTAAGTAAAGGAGATCAAAAATGGTAAGGGATGCACGATACGTAACAGGAAAGAGATAACACAAAATGTGTCACAGAAAATAGCTGCAGGGAAAAAAATATATTAAACCTACTTTAGCAAAAAAAAGTAGAGGAAACATGTAACCTGATAAGAAACCCAGAATTGGAAAACTAGTGGGAAAAGAAACCCTAAAATCTAAACAAATATGTGAATTGCCTAACGTACTCTCACCCTTATTTAATGTAATGCTATCTAATCCTAACTTAGCTAATTCAAACATTGCATAATATAGCAACTCTTAAGGGGAGGTTTTTAGTTTATTACCTTAACCTCCATCAAACTTAAAATTAAACCCCCTTGACCCCCTTTCAAGATAAATTTGTAAATTTTTCGGTAGAAAAATGTCCAGGCCGAAGGCCGGTTCCTCTTAAATTACAGGCTCGCTATCGCTCGCCAGGAAGAAATCGACACCTAAATGGCACGAAAGGTCTTAAAATTGTCAGAAATGGGGTGAAAGTTCTTAAAATCGCTAAACTAATGGGGCGAACGTGGTTACAATCTCAAAAGCAATGGGGCTAAACATGAGGGAGAAAGGGGTCAAGAAAAAAATCCCTCAAGTGGATATCTCCCCTTAACTTACCAAAACTTTAACATAACCTAATCTAAAGTAACTCGACCTGGAAAGTTTAACACGTTATACTCTTGACGATTATGACGCGTTCTGTTTATTTAGGCTATTATTAGACGATTTTATTAAGTTTAGGAAGGTACTGTGAGAGTCAGAGTGATGATCGAGGTAGTTTTTAACCCTTTGACTGCTAGAGAGCCTTCTAAAACTGAATAGAATCGCCTAATGATAGTCAGAATAAACTATCAAAACACGTCATAATCCTCAAGAGGTTAATTGGTTCATTGGGAAGGTGTTTGGTGTTGGAGTGAAATAAATAAAATGCATTTTAGCATAGATTAACCCTTTGAGTACCAGCGACGTGCGTAATATTTCATTCTAGCTATATTTAGACGATACTGTGCAGCTTAGGAAGGATCTGTGGTAGTTAAAAGGGTTGGTTGAGTAAGCTTGAAGCCTTATTATTGCTAGAGGTCCTTCCTAAGCTGAATAAAAATCGTCTACTAGTTGCCAGAATACGATCTAAAAGACGTCACCGGTACTGTGCGGGTTAGAATAGATTCTAGAGCACATTTTCCACATTGCTAGACCCGCAGAAGAATTATGAATAAATACTTCTCCTTTATAGCGATACTAACCCCACGTCGGCTGGCGTTAACCCGTTCAGTACCAGGGACGTCCCTTTGATCATATTCTGGCAACTGTTAGACGATTTTATTCAGCTTAGGAAGTACCTCTAGCCATAATAATAAGGCTTCAAACTCTCTCAACCCACCTTATTAACTACCACAGATCCTCCTTCTTACTCTTAAATTACAGGCTCGCTATCGCTCGCCAGGATAAAATCGACACCTAAATGGCATGAAAGGTCTTAAAATTGACAGAATGGGACGGAAATTCTTAAAAATCGCCAAACTAATGGGGCGAACGTCTTAAAATGTCAATAGCAATGGGGCTAAACATGAGGGAGAAAGGGGTCAAGAAAAAAATCCCTCAAGTGGATATCTCCCCTTAACAGTTCATTGTGGCTATAATTAGACGATGGTATACAGCTTAGTGTAAGGACTTCTAGCAATAAAATAGTGTAAGGCGATCTCAATTAACCCTTTGATTAATACAGATCCCTCCTAAGCTGAATACAATCGTCTACTAATAGCCAGAAGAGGAAAACAAACTTAACAATACGTCATAATCCTCAAGAAACTATAAATTAGCCCCTTCAGTAATTGAGAATGTATTTGGTTTCATTTTTTGGCTACCTTCAGACGATATTACACGGCTTGAGAAGACTTCAGGGGAGATATCCACTTGAGGGATTTTTTTCTGGACTCCTTTCTCCCTCATGTTTAGCCCCATTGCTTTTCTAATTTTAAGACGTTCGCCCCATTATTTTGATGATCTTAAGAACTTTCAACCCATTTCTGTCAATTTTAAGACCTTTCGTGCAATTTAGGTGTCGATTTTATCCTGGCGAGCGATAGCGAGCCTGTACTTTAAGAGATACCGGCTTTCAGCTGAGACATTTTTCTACCGAAAAATGTACAAATTTATCTTGAAAGGGGCTCAAGGGGGTGTAATCTTAAGCTTGATGGATATCTAGAGACCAAACTAAATACCTCCCCTTAATCGAGATAGTTAATAGTACGTCTTTTGATTAATTGAGCGCCTTTCTAAACTGAGTATAAAATCGTCTAATGGAAGCTAGAATAAAATAATAAAATAATGCGTTCTAATAGTGTAAGGGTTATAATAATAGTCCATAATAAAATAATAAGGTTCTCACAAGGACGTAAATAACTACTTTAAGAACTACTTGAACTACTTAAGGGGGAGGTAGTCGCTTTTTCTGGACCCCCTTCTCCCTTATATTTAGCTTATCAGTTTTGAGATTTGATGACGTTCGTTCCGTTAGTTTGGCGATTTTGAGACATTTCGCTCCATTTTTTTTTTTTTTTTCTATAATGTTAAGACTTTTTGTGCCATTTAGGTGTCATTTTTCTTGGCGAGCGGTAGCAAGCCTGTAATTTTAGAAGGAACCGGCCGGGACATTCTTCTACCGAAAAATGTACAAATTTATCTTGAAAGAGGGTCTAGGGGGTGTTTTTTTAAAGCCTGATGGAGGTCTAGAGAGGAAACTAAAAAATACAGAAAATAATAGTTATATAGACCAACAAAACCAGCACTACCCCCTTAAGGGGAGGTTTCCACTTGAGGGATTTTTGTTTCGAACTTCTTTCTCCCTCATGTTTTTTTTGTTTTTTTTTTTTTTTTTTTCTATATTCCAACTTACTTCCTCTCGGGCATAGGCTGAGAGCCTTAACATTCACCGCTTTACAATGAACAGTGAAGCCCGTGAGGTCTTGTTCCAGTCTAGGGAGTGAGACATGTGAAGCACGTAGAGTACAACGAGCACCTGCCATCTTGCCTTCACATGAGGCAAAACATAAAACGTTTTCCCCATTAGTTTAGCGATTGTAAGAACTTTCACCCCATATTAAGACCTTTCGTGCAATTCAGGTGTCGATTTTATCCTGGCGACCGATAGCGAGCCTGTAATTTAAGAGGAACCGGCCTTCGGCCGGGACATTTTTCTACCGAAAAATGTACAAATTTATCTTGAAAGGGGGTCAAGGGGGAGTAATTTTAAGCTTGATG
This sequence comes from Paralithodes platypus, assembly GCA_032716605.1. Lineage (NCBI taxonomy): Eukaryota > Metazoa > Arthropoda > Malacostraca > Decapoda > Lithodidae > Paralithodes > Paralithodes platypus. The sequence continues at coordinate 31,027,854 of CM064516.1, forward strand.
GAAGTCTTGGGAATCAACTAAAAACCTCCCCTTAAACTAATTGAAAACTATCCGATAGTCCAATAAGCGAAGTATTGTTAGTAAAGATCTTCTCCTTGGGTGGTGTTTATATTTAGAAGGGGAGGGGGTTAAATCTCCTAAACGGCCACAACCCATGCGGCCACACTACTAAACGGCCACAACCCATGCGGCCACACTACTAAACGGCCACAACCCATGCGGCCACACTACTAAACGGCCACAACCCAAACAGACACAAACGGCCACACTCCTTAACGGCCACAACCGAAACGACCACATTACTAAACGGCCACAATCCTAAACGGCCACACTCCTAAACGGCCACAACCGAAGCGATCACACTCCTAAACGGCCACAATCCTAAACGGCCACACTCCTAAACAGCTACGGTTAGGTTAGGATAAATTACGATAGGCTTGGTTAAGTTAATTTTGCTTAGCTTAAAATTGGGTTAGTTTAGGTTAGGTATCGTTAGCTTAGATTAGGAGTAGTTAGGATACATTGAATAAGGTTTAACCCTTTAAGATCCGATCACACATTGCTTTTCTGTTTTATGGCTATCAATAGACGATTTGATTTAGATTTAAAAAGGTATATGGAAGTCAGAGGGTTAATAATTGAGGTAGTCTTCACTCCTATGATTCCCACAGATCCTTCCTAAACAAAGTAAAACAGGTCTTGCTACATATATGTTTCGGGGGAGAGTTTTATTTGTTTGTTTATATGTGTATTTATTGTATATTTATTTATTTATTTATTTGTTTTATAGTTTCCTCCCTAGACCTCCATCAAGCTTAAAAACATACTTCCAAGACCCCCTTTCGAGATACATTTGTGCATATTTCGGTAGAAGAATGCCCCGGCATAAGGCCGGTTCCTCCTAAATTGCAGGCTCGCTACAAAATCAACACCGAAATGGCACGAAAGGTTTTAATATTTACAAAGAAATGGGGCAAAAGGTATTAGAATAGCCATTCTAATGGGGAGAACATCTCAAAATCTCATAATTATTAATGGGGCTAAACGTAAGGAAGAAGGGGGTCTAGTACCCCCCCCCCCCCCCCCGCGTTAAGTAAGCCTAGGTAGCTGTCGGAAGATAAGTGGTAACCCATGTAGGCCTAACCATATACAGCCTAGGTGTTAATGACGGTGGTGGCAGGAGAGAGTTGGATGATATTGTATTTTATAACCCTTTGAATATCGTGGCAAGGTTTGACAGTTTATTCTGGCTTTCATTAGACGATAATATACAGCTTAGGAATGATATGTGGAAAATAAAGAGTAAAGACGATCTCAATAAACTCCTTGACTTCCATATAACATTCCTAATCTGAATATATATACAGTATATAATATATATATATATATATATATATATATATATATATATATATATATATATATATATATATATATCAATGGTTTCAAATTAGATAAATTTCGTTTCAGAAAAGATATAGGCAAATATTGGTTTGGTAACAGAGTTGTAGATGGGTGGAATGGACTACCAAGTGCTATAGTGGGATTAAAAACGATAGGGAGCTTTAAGATAAAATTGGATAAGCATATGGACGAGAAGGGTTGGGTGTGAAGGGGGATCAGCAGGATTGGGCCAATCAGCGCTCTGCAGACCCCGTAATCCTGCGTTAAATCTCTAACCGTTTTGGTAAGATGATCCTCAGGGTATTAGAGTGTTCAGCCTATAATTGGGCTTTGTAATTGGGGTTGTGTGGGACAGGGATCTGCCTTGCTTAGGCCAATCGGCTTTCTGCAGACTCCCATTTTCTTATGTTCTTATGTTCTTATATATATATATATTTATTTATTTATTGAATTTGTTTATGTATTTATTTATTTATCTAGTGTAGCTATCAAGGTATATAAACATGTGTCTACCTATACAGTTTTATATATTACAAAATCTTCACATCTCTTTCTCATTTATCTCCCTTACTGTTTCTTCCAGCATATATTTAGCTTCAACCTCTTTGTCTCCCAGTTTCCTAGTTTTGCTCTCTCTCTCTCTCGCTCTCGCTCTCTCTCTCTCTCTCTCTCTCTCTCTCTCTCTCTCTCTCTCTCTCTCTCTCTCTCTCTCAATCAAGATAAGAGAGAGCCTTTGTCTTTCCCTATAAATAGATAATTGACACTTAAGGAACCTAAAGTGTTGTGCCCCTCTCCCTCTCTATCGATCTATCTATCTATTTACATCTCTCTCTCTCTCTCTTTCTCTTTCTCTCTCTCTCTCTCTCTCTCGCTCTCTCTCTCTCTCTCTCTCTCTCTCTCTCTCTCTCTCTCTCTCTCTAGCGTCAAGTGGTAGATTTTGAGCGTCACCCGTGAATCCGGGGTGAGGGGGTGTGAGAGAGAGAGAGAGAGAGAGAGAGAGAAAGTGAGAGAACAAAAGAGAGAGAGAGAGAGCGAGAAAGTGAGAGAACAAAAGAGAGAGAGAGAGAGAGAGAGAGAGAGAGAGGTAGAAAGGGCTAATTGCCTATTTATAAGGAATGACAAAGGCATTCTCTCCATGATGAAATGAGAGAGAGAGAGAGAGAGATCAATTATATTAGATAGAGAGATCGACAAAGAAAGAGAGAGGTTTAGAGAAAAAGGGACAATTACCTATATATTGGAAAAGACAAAGGCCTACTGTTCTCTTTGATGAATGAGAGAGAGAGAGAGAGAGAGAGAGAGAGAGAGAGAGAGAGAGAGAGAGAGAGATAATAATAAGTTTATTTCGAGCCGGCAGCCATTAAGGCTGACAATACACAGTTCCTTATCCTAGATCCTAGACATTATCCTAATTAATCAACAAACTGATATTGGCTGCTAACACAGGTGCCTTCATATCCCCGTGGGAGTAGGACGTGGGCAGGCAACTTTGTCATCCCCAAACACTGGTCCGTCCAGACCTAGCCTTCACGGCCAGGGAAATTTCTTGAGAGAAGCTCACCTGCCGGCGCATGGATTCGAACCCCCCACTGCCAAAGCCAGCACTCCAAGTACAGTGATGCACTCGGCCGCTGTGACCACTGTGTGTGTGTGTGTATGTGTGTTGTGTGTGTGTGTGTGTGTGAGGGGGGGAGGGATTAAACAAAAAGAAGAGAGAGATTGGGGACGCAGACTATACAAAGATACACAGACGCAAAGAGAGAAGGTGAGACAGTGAGTGTGGGGGACAGGGAGAAAGAGAGAAGATAATAACCATCACCCTTCACTCTCATCACCATTCATCATCACTCTCACCATCACCCTTCACCATCATCATCACCACTCACCAACACTATCACCATCATCCTTCACCATCACCTTTCACCATCACCATCATCACCAGACACCAGAAGAGAACCTCGCCACCACAACCCCCTACGCGTCACCAACCCGTCAACCACAACCACACAACCACTATCACCACAAACTCTCAACCACTACCACCACAACCACACAACCACTACCACCACAACCCCCTACATGCCATCACCCGTCAACCACAACCACACCACCACAACCACACGACCACTACCACCACAAACTATGAACCACTACCACCACAAACTCTCAACCACTACCATTACAACCACACAACCTCTACCAACACCACACAAGAGTCCACAACAAACTACCACAACCCCCTAAGCCATACCACAACCACAACCACACAACTTCTAACACCACACAACCGACCACGACAAACTTCCACAACCCTCCAAACCATACCACAACCACACACCCTCAACCAGTTCAGCTCAACCCCCCACACAACACCATACCACAACCACAACCACACAACTTCTAACACCACACAAACCGATCACGACAAACATTCACACCCCTCCAAACCATACCACAACCACACACCCTCAACCAGTTCAGCTCAACCCCCCACACAACACCATACCACAACCACAACCACACAACTTCTAACACCACACAACCGATCACGACAAACTTCCACAACCCTCCAAACCATACCACAACCACACACCCTCAACCAGTTCAGCTCAACCCCCCACACAACACCATACCACAACCACAACCACACAACCGACCACGACAAACTTCCACAACTCTCCAAACCATACCACAACCACACACCCTCAACCAGTTCAGCTCAACCCCCCACACAACACCATACCACAACCACAACCACACAACCGACCACGACAAACTTCCACAACCCTCCAAACCATACCACAACCACACACCCTCAACCAGTTCAGCTCAACCCCCCACACAACACCATACCACAACCACAACCACACAACTTCTAACACCACACAACCGACCACGACAAACTTCCACAACCACACACCCTCAACCAGTTCAGCTCAACCCCCCACACAGCACCATACCACAACCACAACCACACAACTTCTAACACCACACAACCGACCACGACAAACTTCCACAACCCCCCAAACCATACCACAACCACACACCCTCAACCAGTTCAGCTCAACCCCCCACACAACACCATACCACAACCACAACCACTCAACCCCTAGTACCCCCAGACACGCCAACACCACACAAACGACCATAACAAAACACTTGTAACAGATGTCAACTTGGGTAGGGTAGGAAAAAAAAGAAGGCTCTCTGTCGTTCCTTTCCCTTTTCTCGCATTTCGAATTGCCTTTTTCGCTTTTCTTTCTTATATATTTGTATTTTGCTTAAATTGTCTTCTCCTTTGTATGTTCTTATTTTTCTTCTTTTCCATCTCCTAATTTAAGCTTTTAATGTTTTCCCTGTTTACCTCCGCCAACTAAGTTAGACGGAGGTTATGTTTTGCTTCCGTCTGTCTGTTTATTTGTAAACAAGATATCTAAAAGAGTTATGAATTGATGTTTACGAAATTTTGTGGGCAGATAGGATAGGCTATGCGCCATGGAAGAAGCGATTCCATTTGGACCGTGATTGGTAGAGCGATTATCTCCGCCAGCGTAGGCGGCTCACAAAGTATGAACTGATGTTCACAAATATTAGTTTTCAATTTAGTTTTCTGTTTTCTACTTTTTGTTCTTTCCATTTATATTTTGTATTGTTTATTTGCTCTTTCTTTGTCTTTATTTGTTGTCATTAAAAAAAAAAATGTTCTCCGTGTATCTTATTCTCAAATATTCTTATTAAACTTGTCAAAACAATATCTCTCTCTCTCTCTCTCTCTCTCTCTCTCTCTCTCTCTCTCTCTCTCTCTCTCTCTCTCTCTCTCTCTCTCTCTCTCCTCACACACACACACACACACACACACACATACACACACGTCAGGGGGAAACGAAAGGGGAGGAGGGTTGACATGAGACCCAGTGTTACCAACTACAAAATAATAGTAAACATTGCACAGACCCTCAAGATCTACCCCTTATTCCCTACCGCAAACTCTTTCTACCCTACCATATAACTTAAAGGTAATATTTAGGGTATATTAGAGTCGTTAGGGAAGGGGTTTATATGGGGATAATAGGTTGAAAGTAGGGGGTGGGAATTGGAGCCGTTGGTAGTACTGCTAGGGTGGATTTAGGCAAGGTTTGGTATTTCCTTACGTTGGTGGGGGGCTGTCGCAATTTGGTACTCTCTATCTATCTATCTATCTATCAATCTATATATCTAATCTATCTCTCTCTCTCTCTCTCTCTCTCTCTCTCTCTCTCTCTCTCTATCTATCTATCTATCTATCTATCTATCTATCTATCTATCTATCTATCTATCTATCTATCTATCTATCTATCTATCTATCTATCTCTACCTATTTGTCTGCCTAGCTATCTAATGATTATCTATATCTATCTTGGTTCTGTTTGTTTACTTTGTATCTGTGTACCCATGTTTCTATATTGCTTTATCTATCCCTCAATTTATCTATCTATCTGTCTGTGTATCTATCTCTATGTCATATGTATCTATTTAACCTATGTAAACAAAAACGTCACTCAAACACGGCACTAAGCTTACACACACACACACACACACACACACACACACACACACACACACACACACACACACACACACACACACACACACACACACACACACACACACACACACGACAACAGTAACAGGATCAATGTTGTCATGACCTTGCGTGAACACATACACAGTCACACAGACACGCACACAGACACGCACACGATCATGTACACCCTTGACGCACAATTTTATACACAGACCAAAGTAGGTTATAAAACAAAAAATAATAATAATAATAATAAAACATAAGCACACACACACACACACACACACACACACACACACACAGCCCGTAGCCTAGTAGGTAGAGCTCTCGTCTCACACACGAGGGGTCGGGGGTTCAATCCCCGGCCGGGCGGAGACAAATTGGGCTTGTCTCCTTTCATGTGTTAGCCTCAGTTCACCTAGCTGTAAATAGGTACCTGGATTAAGTGGACGACGTTGTGACGTCCCATCTGGGGTTGGCAAAAATGGTACAAGGCGAAATGGGTATCATATGGTTCACCTAAGCTGATGGCTACCTAAGCCTTCGGGCGAGACGGTACCGTCTATAGTGAGAATGGGACCATACAGATCCAGCCTAAGCCTTTCGTTCCGATGTCGCCAATTGGCTAAAAATACAGACTACACACACATCCACAGCCATTCCAACGATACATATAACACTACACATATAGGAGGCGGGAAATAACGAGCATGCTCACTCCCGCAATACAACTAGAGTAAGTACAACTAGAGTAAGTAAACACACTCTCACTCTCACTCATATCACTATAAGCCCGACTATTCTTAAATGTTTGCAATATATATGAAAATAATATACGCTCACACAAACAGTTACACACACGAGTACACATAAAAGATACTTACATGCACGTACTGTACATACTACTTTAGACCCTGAACACACGTACACATAGGCACGCACATATTAAGTTAGAACACACACACACACACACACACACACACACACACACACACACACACACACACATGTCTACATTTACTCTCCAGTGTACACATTTGCTTCCCTTCCTCCTAGTCGATTGATCAAACACTCCTCTCTCTCTCTCTCTCTCTCTCTCTCTCTCTCTCTCTCTCTCTCTCTCTCTCTCTCTCTCTCTCTCTCTCATTTCTAGTTTTATCTTTTAATATGAAGAAAAACTGCATTTAAAAATGCCTGATGTGGTATAGCGACACAAAGACAAATATATATGTATAAAATAGACATATAATAGTTACCTTTCCATTTAATTTATTTTCATTTTCTATTTGCATTATCTACCGTTTCTCTTGTTTTCTATATGTTATGTTATGTTATGTTATGTTATGTTATGTTATGTTATGCTTGTTTTAGTCCTTTCTTTATCCCTTCATTTCTACTAGTTTTAACTATTATAATATTGTCTTCTTTATTTTCCTGTGTACTTGCTTTACTTCTTTTTCTTTGACCCTTCGCGGTATCAACTATATATTTATCTTTGTTTGTCAGCTATAGTTGCTCTACTCCTAATTTATCTTTGCTCCTTTCCATTATCTTCTACTTCTCTATTATCTTCTTCTTTGGCTTCACTTCTTCTTGCTTTACCCCTCTGCATTACATTCTATTTATCCATATGTTCTTCTATATTTATGTACGCCTTCTTCTTTATTTCTTGGCACTATCTACTATTTCTATGTATTTCTATGTATTCTATGTATCTATATTTGCTTCTATATATATGTACGCCTTCATCTTTATTTCTTGGCACTATCTACTATTTCTCCCTTTTCTATATTTGCTTCTATATTTGCTTTACCCCTTTTTTTCTTTATCCCTTTGCATTATCTTCCATTTCTCTACTTCTATATTTACATCCATATTTCTGTATTTACTATTAACCTTTTATACTCATCCTCTTTTATATTGGTTTGACCTCTTGCTTGACCGTAGCGTATCTGTTCTGCAACTATAAAGTCAGGGTGGGTTTATTGGACCCCTTCTCCCTCATGTTTAGCCCCATTATTTGTTTTAGATTTCAAGATGTTCGCCCCATTAGCTTGGCGATTATCAAGATATTTCGTGCCAAGTAAGTGTCTAGTCTGATTTTAATGTGGAGCGAAAACCGAGCTGTAAGTTTAGGAGTGTTAACCCCTTGGATTTCTGTCCACCAAATAAATCACATTCAGGGATTAGGAAGGGGGTTTAGGTGGTCTTTAGTTTTTAGGAACTACTTGTTAAGCTTGATATTATTAGAGAATTTAACATTTAATTGTGGGTATGGACTGAGGGTATTAAGGTAATCCATAATCATTACCAGTTTTAAAATGGTGTTAACCCCTTCTGTACCGGCAATGTCCTCTTAACTTAAATCTGGATATTATTAGACGATTTTATTCAGTTTCAAAAAGGCATCCATCAATTAACAGGCTTCGAACTATATCATTTAACCTTTTTTACTACCACAGATCCTTCTTAAGCTGCACAAAATCATCGAAATATAGCCAGAATAAAATTAAAAATAAGTCTTCGGTAAAGAAGGGGTTAATAAACCCATTTTATACAAGGATCGAAAGGTAAATCCTCACCTTTAATCATTTTTTTGTATTTCTTTTGTGTTTTTGTCCTTTGGATTTTTTGGTGTCCTTTGATTTATTAGCTTGGATTTTTTGTGTTATTTGTGGCTGATTTTTTTGATCTTTCTCTTCTCTCTCTTCTCTCTCTCTCTCTCCTCTCCTCTCTCTCCTATAGATATATATATATATCTTATATAATTATATATATATTATATTTTATATATATATATATATTTATATATATTTTATATTATATATTTATATATATATATATATATATATTATATATATATTATATATATATATATATATATATATATATATATATATAATATGTATATACTGTATATATATATATATATATAAATATATATATATATATATATATAAATATATATATATATATATATAAATATATATAATATAATATATATATATACCGGTATATATATATATATATATATATATTATATAATATATATATATATATTATATATAATATGTATATACTGTATATATATACATATATATATATATATATATTTATATATATATATATAATACATATATTATACATATATAAAAATACTTTTTTCTCAGACCTAAATATGTGAGGCCTATTGAAGCATAGGCCTAGCTCATTAAGTTTGTTATGTTCAGGTGTTTTTCTTTAATTAAAATCTCCCTCCATGTCCTTACCTGGGCTGTGAAAACATTCTTAAGAGGCAACTAACCCTCTCTCTCTCTATCTCTCTCTCTCTCTCTCTCTCTCTCTCTCTCTCTCTCTCTCTCTCTCTCTCTCTCTCTCTCTCTCTGTGCGCGCATATATATATATATATTTTTTTTTTTTTTTTTTTTTTTTTTCATCATTCATTAGCCAAGCAGAACATTTGAAAGCCTGTACAAAATAATGTCCTTTCTGCCGTAATGACTTGCATAGATCTAATTATAACTGTAAAAGGTCATTATAAGGAATACTAATGAGCTGGGTGATGTAGTTGGTAATTGGAATATATGTTATGTTAATTAAAGGTTTAAAGGGTAGTGAGACGTACGCCTTCTTAGTATTGTTGTATATATATATATATATATATAACCTGCATAGTTGGTCATTCAACACGATGAAGCCTGGTGGTCTTACTCCAGGAAATTAGTTAGATGATGAGTTGTATGAATTTCAACAGATTCAATATAGTTTTTGTTTATAGTTTTGGTTACCAATACCACCGGTCCCTTTTATATCCCTCTTGCTTGTCGCAGTTCAACCCTCTGAACCTGTATTCCTCTGTCTTGTTATCTCGACTCACTACCTCGGGCTACACACACACTCATGCCACCTATTGATATTGTAAAAAGTAGGTACTGACACTCAGTGGATATAATTAGTATGGGAATATTCATACAGTTTTATCGTATTGGTAACATCAAGGGTACTTTTGTGGTGCATCGGTGGGTTTTGTGGTAATGTACTCAAACCAAGTAGATGACAGCAAAATTGCCTCACAATGGGGTTTGAAGTCAGGAACTTAGGGTTACTAGTTCAATAGCAAGACCGCTACACCACACTTACCCGTGTGTGTGTGTGTGTGATTTGTGTTTTTTTTTTTTTTTATCACCAAAACATATTTTTCTCCAACTTTGAAAAATCAGTTTAAATGTTCCCATTACGAGTATGCCGTATATAAAGTTAGAGGAGCGGAAGGGAAAGTTTTTTTTTTTCTGGACCCGTTTCTCCCCATTTAATTTTCAGATTTCAAAATATTTGCTCAATTAGTTTTGCAATTTTAAAGCCTTTCGCCCATTTCTTCGTCAAATTTAAAACCTTCTGTGCCATCTAAGTGTCAGTTTTATCCTGCAATTTAGGAGGAATCGGCCTTCAGTTAGGACATTCTGCTACTGAAAAGTGCACACATTTATCTGGAAAGGGGATCATGGCTTTATTTGTTTAAGCTTAATAGTAGTCTAGGGAGGAAACTTGAGAAATATTTAATGAATTTTTAAATGTCTAAACCCTTTCCCTCTTAAAGCTGGTATCACACGAGAGCTTTTATAGTCAACATTCGATTATCAACATATTTCTGTCAACATTTCTGGACTATTTTGCACTGGTATCGGAAACTAGACTGATGATGGATGAAATTAGGTGACCGAAATATATTAAATGTTGACCTCATAAGCTGCCAGACCAGTGTTGAGGATAAATGTTGAGGGAAAAAGCGCTCGTGTGATACCGGTTTAAGCATGATAGAGGTCTAGGGAGCAAACTACCAGTCTTAAAATATTCTGCAACCCCCCCCCCCCTCTTAAAGTGAACTGGAGAGATAGGTAGTGATGAAAGGTTAGAGGAGGGGAGAGTAGATAGAACAGAGGAGAGATAGAGAGGGGGGTGAGGGGTAGTGATGAAAGGATAGAGATGGGGAGGTTACACAAAACAGAGTAGTGATGAACGGAGATAGAAGGGGTGGGTAGACAAAACAGAGGAAAGAAAGGGGGTGGGGGGGTTAGTGATGAAAGGATAGAGAAAGGGAGGGTAGAACAAACAGTGGAGAGAGAGGGGGTGGGTGGGGGTTAGTGATGAAAGGATAGAGAAGGGGAAGGTAGAAAAACAGTGGAGAGAGAGGGGGTGGGTGGGGGTTAGTGATGAAAGGATAGAGAAGATGAGGGTAGATATAACAGGAGAGAGAGAGAGGAGGGGGGTAGTGATGAAAGGATAGAGAAGGGGAGGGTAGATAGAACAGAGGAGAAAGAGGAGGTGGGTGGGGGGTATTGATGAAAGGTTAGAGAAGGGGGGAGGGTAGACATAACAGTGGAGAGAGAGGGGGTGGGTGGGGGTTAGTGATGAAAGGATAGAGAAGGGGAGGGTAGAAAAAACAGTGGAGAAAGAGTGGGTGGTTGGGGGGTAGTGATGAAAGGAAGGATGAAGAAGGGAGGGTCCCACAAACCAAAAAAAAGGAAAAAAGGAAAAATATAGAGAAGTAGGAGTGCATGTGTACGTGCATGTGTACGTGTGAGTGTGTGCGTGTGTGTGTTTATGAGAGAGAGAAAGAGAGAGAGATGTGGAAGGGGGTAGTTATGAAAGGAAAGAGAAGGGAGAGTCGACCAAAAAAAGAGAGGAAAGCCGAGAAGAAACGGAAGGTGGGGCATGGGGTGGGTGGTGGTAGAGGGGAGGGGGGGGGGGTGCCAGAGGGGTGGGAAAGGTTATGTTGTGATGTAAACACTGGAGCAGCCTTTTTACACATTCCTGCCTACACCCTCTTTCATTTCTCTCTCTCTCTCTCTCTCTCTCTCTCTCTCTCTCTCTCTCTCTCTCTCTCTCTCTCTCTCTCTCTCTCTCTCTCTCTCTCTCTCTCTCTCTCTCTCTCTCTCTCTCTCTCCTTCACATCTACCACCACAGGCCTCCCAAGAAAGAAAGTTAGTGAAGAGAATTGGAGTTTTTTGTAGGGGTTTGGATAGGGAGGAAGTTGGAGTCTTTGCAGGGGGTTGGATGGGGGCAGAAAGGATGTTGGAGTCATTGCAGGGGGTTCGATAGGGACAGAAGGGATGTTGGAATCTTTGCAGGGGGTTGGATAGGGACAGAAGGGATGTTGGAGCTTTTGCAGGGAGTTGATGGGGACATAAGGGATGTTGGAGTCTTTGAAGGGGGTTGGATAGGGACAGAAGGGATGTTGGAGTCTTTGCAGTGGGTTGCATAGGGACAGAAGGGATGTTGGAGTCTTTGCAGGGGGTTGCATAGGGACAGAAGGGATGTTGGAGTCTTTGCAGGGGGTTGGATAGGGACAGAAGGGATGTTGGATTCTTTGCAGGGGGTTGCATAGGGACAGAAGGGATGTTGGAATCTTTGCAGGGGGTTGGATAGGGACAGAAGGGATGTTGGATTCTTTGCAGGGGGTTGCATAGGGACAGAAGGGATGTTGGAATCTTTGCAGGGGGTTGGATAGGGACAGAAGGGATGTTGGATTCTTTGCAGGGGGTTATATAGGGACAGAAGGGATGTTGGAGTCTTTGCAGGGAGTTGATGGGGACAGGAGGGATGTTGGAGTCTTTGAAGGGGGTTGGATGGGGACAGAAGGGATGTTGGAGTCTTTGCAGAGAGTTGATGGGGACAGAAGGGATGTTGGAGTCTTTGCAGGGGGTTGATGGGGACAGGAGGGATGTTGGAGTCTTTGCAGGGGGTTGGATGGGGACAGAAGAGATAACATAAGAACATAAGAAAATGGGAGTCTGCAGAAAGCCGATTGGCCTAAGCAAGGCAGATCCCTGTCCCACACAACCCCAAAATCAATTACAAAGCCCAATTATAGGCTCAACACTCTAATACCCTGAGGATCATCTTACCAAAACGGTTAGAGATTAACGCAGGATTATGGGGGTCTGCAGAGCGCTGATTGGCCCAACCCGGCTGATCCCCCTTCACACCCAACCCTTCTCGTCCATATGCTTATCCAATTTTATCTTAAAGCTCCCTACAGTTTTAGATCCCACTATAGCACTTGGTAGTCCATTCCACCCATCTACAACTCTGTTACCAAACCAATATTTGCCTATATCTTTTCTGAAACGAAATTTATCTAATTTGAAACCATTGGTACGAGTTCTTTCGCTATCACTGAGCTTTAGTACATTTGTCATGTCCCCTTTGTTAATCCCACTAACCCACTTGAACACCTCTATCATATCCCCTCTAACTCTGCGTCTCTCTAACGAATGTAAACCTAATTTCTTCAACCTTTCTTCATACGGAAGATTTCTAATATTATGGATCATTTTTGTCATTCTACGCTGTACTCTCTCCAATGAATCTATGTCCATTCTGTAATAAGGACACCAAAATTGGACAGCATAATCCATATGGGGTCTCACTAATGACAAGTAAAGTTTTAAGATAACATCAGCAGTTCTGTTACTCACACTCCTAGAGATGAACCCGAGAATCCTGTTTGCCTTATTACGAAACGCCTATACACTGTTTTCTAGGCTTCAAATCATTGCTAACAAACACACCTAGATCTTTCTCGCAGTCTGAATTTTCTAATTCTAAATTAGCTAGTTTATATTTAACATTTGTTTGCATCTTCCCTATCTTTAATACCTTGCATTTGTCAATGTTAAACTTCATCTGCCAATTTACTGACCATTCATGTAAGGTATCTAGATCCCTTTGGAGGCACTCTATATCGCTATCTGAATCAATTGATCTCCCCATTTTAGTATCGTCTGCGAATTTACTTATCCTACTAGTTATACCTAAATCTAGGTCATTTATGTATATAAGAAACAACAGGGGACCTAATACCGATCCCTGGGGGACACCACTTTTGACTGCTCCCCACTCTGACTTGGTACCATTTATGCTGACTCTCTGTTTCCTACCAATTAGCCATGACCTAATCCATCCCAACAACGCCCCACCTATTCCATGTGCCTCAAACCTTTCTCATCAATCTCTCATGAGGGACTCTGTCGAAAGCTTTACTGAAATCTAAATATATAATATCGTATGCCTTGTCATTATCTACTGCTTCATATACCTCTGAGAAAAAACTAAGCAAATTAGTAAGGCAAGAACGTCCCTGTGTGAATCCATGCTGAGAAGAATTGATTAAGTTAAATGTTTCTAAGTGGTTTCTCATTTTCCTAGCAATAATTGACTCTAGTAGCTTTCCTATGATTGAAGTGAGACTAATGGGACGGTAATTGGATGCTATTGATTTATCACCTTTTTTGAAAATCGGAACTACATTTGCAAGCTTCCAAGCTTCTGGAACTATACCTGTTTCTAATGAATTGTTAAAAAGAAATGTTAATGGGTAACTTAACTCATCTCTGCATTCTTTTAATACTCTGGCATATACCTCATCGGGACCAGGCGATTTCTGAGGTTTCAGTCTGTCAATTTCCTTAAGCACATCATTTCTACTTATAGTAACCGTACTTAACCTATTTTCTATACTATCTCTATATACCGTATTGACTTCTGGAATCTGTGCCAAATTTTCATTAGTGAAAACGGATAGAAACTGACTATTTAATGTACTGCACATTTCTAAATCATTTTCTGTCATTTCTCCTATCGAAGTTTTAAGGGGGCCTATTTTATCTCTAACTTTAGATTTTGGAGATGTTGGAGTCTTTGCAAGGGGTGGATATAGACAGAAGGGATGTTAGAGTCTTTGCAAGGGGGTGGATGGGGACAGAAGGGATGTTGGAGTCTTTGCAGGGGTGGATAGGGACAGAAGGGATGATGGAGTCTTTGCTGGGTGTTGGATAAGGGCAGGTTTAGTCAAAATAAACTCTTCCCCAATGGTAGAAAAACTAGCTCGATAACTCAAGTCGTTTGTGATTATGGAAGTTAGTGGTTAAGGGGAGACTGGCCGTTTGTTTGGTCTATTAATTAATTTATTCATATTTTTTTTAGTTTCCGCCCTAGACCTCCATCAAGCTTAGAAAAACACCCCCTAGACCCCCCTTCAAGATTAATTTGTACATTTTTCGGTAGAAAAATGTCCCGGCCGAAGGCCGTTTCCTCATAAAATTGCCGACTCGCTATCGCTCGCCAGGAAATAATCGACACCTAAATTGCGCGAAAGGTCTTAAAATTGACAACGAAATGGGGTGAAAGGTGTTAAAATCGCCAAACTAATGGGCCGAACGTTTTATAATTTCAAAACTAGTGGGGCTAAATATTAGGGAGAAGGGGGTCCAGAAAAACGGCCCATCCCCCCCTTAAGGTGAATGTCCTACTGAAAATGAATAGAGTAGAGTAGAAGGGGACAGTGGTATTGCTTAGGTTATTTGCATGTGGTACGGACTTTGTATTCCATTATATTTGTTGCATTCCTTTGTAATTTTGTATTCCTTTATAACGTGTACATTCCTTTAATTATAATCTTCTGTATTTCTTTTATATTTTTGTAGCCCGTTTTTTATTATTTTCCATTCCTTTGTATCTTTTGATAATTTGTACGTTCCTTTATATTCTTCTGTATTCCTTATATATTTGTGTAGTTTATGTTTTATTGTTAGCCATGTCTTTGTATCTTTTTGTATTCCGTTGTATTCTTTGTATGTGAAGTGATAATAATCCACCTCACGAACCCAACCGCCCCGTGTAGGATTCGAACCCACACCTGAGCCAGACCCCTAAACCCACTCTGCCCCTGAGATTCCCCCGGGGGATCTGTACATAGTGTTCCGTCAGTGTTGTTTGTTCAGGCTTGTTTACTAGCCTCTGCAAAGAAGTACACACACGAACCTAAATCATATCTCTATGTATCTATATATATATATGTCTAGTTATCTATTTAGCTACCGTATATATTTAATTATCTATCTAGCTGTGTATCTGTTTATCTATTTGTCTATTTATCTCGTTATCTATCTGTCTGTACCTATTTATCTACCTCTATCTATCTATCTATATGTACCTATTTATCTACCTCTATCTATCTATCTACTGCATCTATATGTACCTATTTATCTACCTCTATCTATCTATATATATATATATATATATATATATATATATATAAATATATATATATTATATATATATATATATATATATATATATATATATATATATATATATCCATCTACATATCTATCTATCCCTCTATCTATCAATATGTCTGTCTATCTAATAAATTCAGCTTGATATCTCTCAAATTATTACACCTACATACTGTATTATGAAGGTAATGCACACACACACACACACACACACACACACACACACACACACACACACACATATACACACACACACACACACACACACACACACACACACAGACACTCAGGCACACAAACATAACCATACACCTATATACACACTACCCCCCCCCCACACACACACAAACACACACACTCAGGCACACAAACACAACCATACACCTATATACACACTACCCCCCCCCCCCCAACACACACACACACATTACGGGGGGTCACCTGGTTTTTTTCTCTTTCTCTCCTTTTCTCTCTTTCTCTGGCTTGTATCCATTCGATCCCATTCAGCCAACTGTTTTATGACGCTTATCCCCATCCAGGTGGTGATTTCTTGCTGGCGAGCGAAAGCGAGCCAGCATTGTATGGAGAAATCCAGCTTCGCCGGAGACATTTTTCTATCGAAAAATGTAAAAATTTAGCTTGTCAAAACAAAAATACCTATATGCTGGCTCGCTGCCGCTTGCCAGCAAAATATTGACACCTGGATGGGGATAAAAGTTAAAACAGTAGGCTGAATGGGGCCGAATGAATACAAGCCAAAGAGAGAGGGAGAGAAAGAGAACAAAAGCGGGGTGAGCTCCCTTTAACACACACACACTCACACACACACACATACACATACATACACACACAGACACACACACACAGGCACACAAACACAACCATACACCTATATACACACTATCTCCCCACACACACATTAAGCACATACACACACACACACACACACAAACACAGGCACACAAACACAACCATACACATGTATACACACTACCCCCCCCCCACACACACACACACATGTTGGAAGAGCCTCTTGTTTCCCCACTCCTTTGTCTCTACTGGTAAACACAGACTCTATTACTCCTTTTAGGCTCTCTCTCTCTCTCTCTCTCTCTCTCGAAGGGTGGGGAGAGAGCCTTCATCTTTGCTATCCTTTCCTTCCACTTTATTTTACTCTTCGGATTGCTATCTCTACTAGGATATAAGTCCTGGTTACCTCCCCGGGATCGTAAGGTATGTGTGGCCACTGTATCAATGTAAATCTATGCAAATCTCTAAACAAAGGGAGGTTAATAATAAGACTCATCTGGTAGCCTTAGATAGTAAAACTCATTGTATAGTATTTATTATAATGATACTAAAGACCAATATTACTATTGGTCTGTGGGACCATTGACCACTAGCGAGTTTCAACCTATAAGGAAGTTGGAGCTGTAGACATCGATATTTTGCAGAACTTAGCTAGTAACGAATAACTGATCTTATAGCTAACCTAGAACTGTAAGAATAGCATAAACATTACACCCTACCTGATTATATAGCTAGCTTAGATCTATATATCTTTATAAAACTTAATTTGCTATCCCTTACCTGGTGTTATAATAAACCACTCAAACCCAACCCCAAGCTGTAGGCCTAACGTCATCCCAATTAGGTTTATAGTTAGAGGGGCAGGAGGGTGGAAAAGAATAAGGGGAGTAGGGAGAAGGGGAGTAGGGAGAAGGAGGGAAGTAGAAGAGGGGATGTGATGATGGAGACGTAAAGGAATAGGGAGGTGGATAAGAGGAAAGGAAGGAGGGAAGAGGGATGGGTGGGAGAAGTAGAAGAGGGGATGTGATGATGGAGACGTAAAGGAATAGGGAGGTGGATAAGAGGAAAGGAAGGAGGGAAGAGGGATGGGTGGGAGAAGTAGACAAGGAGATGAAGTGATGGAGAACTAAAGGAATAGGGAGGTGGATAAGAGGAAAGGAAGGAGGGAAGAGGGATGGGTGGGAGAAGTAGACAAGGAGATGTAAGGATGGAGAACTAAAGGAATAAGGAGGTGACATAGGAGGAGAGGAAGGTGGGAAGAGGGATGGGGAGAAGTAGAAGAGGAGATGTGGTGGTGGAGAAGCAAAGGAATAGGGAGGTGGCATAGGAGGAAAGGAAGGAGGGAAGAAGAAGAAGCAGACAACGAGATGTAGTAATGGAGAACTAAAGGAATAAGGAAGTGGCATAGGAGGAGAGGAAGGAGGGAAGAAGAAGGAGGAGGAGGGGACTAGAAGAGGGGATGTAATGGTGAAGCAAAGGAATGGGGAGGTGGAATAAGAGGAAAGGATGGAGGGAAGAGGGATGGGGGGGGGGGGAGAAGTAGACAAGGCGATATAGTAATGGAGAACTAAAGGAATAAGGAGGTGGGATAGGAGGAAAGGAAGGAGGGAAGAGGGATGGGGGAGAAGTAGAAGAGGGGAGGGGATGATGGAGACGTAAAGGAATGGAGAGGTGGCATAGGAGTCAAGGAAGGAGAGAAGAGGGAAGTGGGGAGAAGTAGGATAGGGGATATAATGGTGGAGAAGCAAAGGCATAGGAGGTGGCATAGGAGGAGAGGAAGAAGGGAAGAGGGATGGGGGAGAAGGAGATGTAGTGATGGGGAACTAAAGGAATAAGGAAGTGGCATAGGAGGAGAGGAAGGAGGGAAGTAGAAGAGGGGAGGTAATGGTGGAGAAACAAAGGAACAAGGAGGTGGGATAGGAGGAAAGGAAGGAGAGAAGAGGGATGGGGGGGAGATATAGATAAGGAGATGAAGTGATGGAGAACTAAAGGAATAAGGAGGTGGCATAGGAGGAAAGGAAGGAGGGAAGAAAAGGAGGAGGAGGGAAGTAGAAGTGGGATATAATGGTGGAGAAGAAAATTAATGGGGAGGTGGGATAAGAGGAAAGAAAGAAGGGAAGGCGAAGGAGAAGGAGAAAAGTAGAAGAGGGGATGTAATGGTGTAGAAGCAAAGGAATGGAGAGGTGGGATAGGAGGAGAGGAAGGGGGAAGATGGATGGGGGGGAGAAGTAGACAAGGAGATCTAGTGATGGAGAACTAAAGGAATGAGCAGGTGGCATAGGAGGAGAGGAAGGGGGAGGGAAGACGAATGAGGAGGAGGGAAGTAGAAGAGGGGATGTAATGGTGGTATAATCAATGGAACAGGGAGGTGGGATAAGAGGAAAGGAAGGAGGGAAGAGGGATGAGGGGTAGGGAAGTAGAAGAGGGGTTGTAATGGTGGAGGAGCAATGGAACAGGGAGGTGGGATAAGAGGAAAGGAAGGAGGGAAGAAGGAGAATGAGTGAAGTAGAAGTGGGATATAATGGTGGAGAAGAAAATCAATGGGGAGGTGAGATAAGAGGAAATGAAGAAGGGGGGGGGGGAGTAGACAAAGAGATGCAATGATGGAGAAGAAATAGAATAGGGAGGTGGAAGATGAGGAAAGGAAGGAGGGGTAACAAAAGGATGTAAAGAACGAGAAGTAAAGGTATAAAGAGGTGGAATAGAAGGAAAGGAAGGAGGGAAGAAGGAGAGATAGGGGAAGTAGACAAGCAAAAATAAAGAAAGATAAGGAAGATAATAAAGAGGTAGAAAATGAAAAAAGGAAGGCGGGGGTAGACAAAAGGATGTAAAGAACGATAAGAAAATGAAGAATAAGGTGGAATAGAAGGAGAGGAAGGAGAGGGGGGAAGTAGACAAGCAAAAGTAAATAGAGAGAAGAAAACGAAGAATGAGGTGGAATAGGAGGAAAGGAAGGAGGGGGTTGACAAAGGGACGTAAAGAAAGAGAAGAAAAGGAAGAATGAGGTGGAATAGAAGGAAAGGAAGGGGGGAATTAGGAGAGAGGGGGAAGAAGACAAGGAGATGTAAATAAATAGAAGAAAGGGAATAAGGAGGTATACGAATAAGAAGAAAGAAGGAGAGGGACGTATACAAAGGGACGTAAAGGAAGAGAAGAAAAGTAAAAATGAGGTGGAAAAGAAGGAGGGCTAGGTATTAGATTGTTTACTTAGGAACCACGTAATTTCCTCTTGGGTAAATTCTTCATGTACAGTACATAATCCCATTAGTAAGGAATTTCAGATAGAACAAAAACTCAGGCATTTGTTTAGTTAGATTAGCGTAACTAAATTTAGTTTTAATGATTACAAGTTGGTTAGGATAAAATATGTTATTAAAGATTATAATAAGAAATATTATTCAATATAAGTTAGACTAGATATAAAAACAAATTATGTTTAAGTTAGGTTTGTATTCAGTAGTTCAGGTTAAGGTAGGTTAAGTTACGTATAATATAAAATGCTACAATGAATGTATTTTACTGTATATGTAAAAATATATATTTTCCAATAGGGTTTTACCTCAAAAGGATCTTATATAGGGTGACTTTGTATCATTGAATATTATCCTATGGTAATTTTGTCCTATATGGACTTCACCTAGTATTTATTTATTTATTTTTTAATTTTATATATTTTTCTGGGTGGATTTGGCCAAGAGTGTTGAAGTACAGGAACAAATCAATGGATATAAAACAGTATTAAACAGAAGAATAGTAAAAGAAAACAAATTAATAATTGAAGGATTACAGAGAAATAATCAATAGACATATAAATCGAATTGAACGAGTCGAGTCGAGATCAATAATAAATCAATACGAAAAATACTAAACGCCCGAAGAAAGATGAAGGAGAACCCGTTTTCTTCCAAAGCCCCAATTCTTCTTCTTCTTCTCTGTCCATTCTCTCCGTTCTCGTCGCTGGTCTTTCTTTCTTTTCTTCCGCATTCTTTCCTTTGAGACCTTTTGGGGTTTTGTCTATGATTCCCTTTCTTGAGAGAGAGAGAGAGAGAGAGAGAGAGAGAGAGAGAGAGAGAGAGAGAGAGAGAGAGAGAGAGAGAGAGAGATAATGAAAGGGTAGTGAGGATAAGGGATCGAAGTTTTGAAAACGATATTTCATATAAGAGAGAGAGAGAGAGTGGGGGAGGGAGGAGGGGCAGTGAGAATAGAGGTAGGAATGTATGAACGCCTATAATACATGAGAACAAGAGAGAGAGGTGGAGTGAAAAGATGGGGCAGGGGTATGAAAAAGATATTACATTTGGAGAGAGAGAGAGAAGGGGTGGTGGTAGTGAGGAAATAGGGAAGAAGGTATGGCAATTATATTTAATGAGGAATATAAAATAATAATAAACAATAATTGTTGGTTTATTGCTCACTTGCAGCCCTGACTCTGAATACCTAATTATTTGTTAACCTAGGTACAGTACAATACTTACTCTACCTTAACAACAAGGTCACATACAACCTATGACGTCCGTAAGGTTCCCGAGTTCTCACCACAATACACACGCAGATGCAATGGTTAGAGTATGTGTAGGTTAACGCAAGCTAATAGTTGAGCAGCTTGGCTAGGAAGGGACCACGATACAATCCTCTTCATCGGGATAGCCTAAGAAGTATATGTTAAGATTCAGGGGAATTTAAACCCTTGACCTCGCTGGTGTGTGTGTGATAATAATAATAATAATCATTGTCGGTTTATTGTTCATTGCAGCCCTTAGTCTGAAAATATACAGAGTTTTTCTTAAACCTAGGTACAGTACAATACTTATTATACCTTAACTATTAGGTCACATGCGACCTTTGGCGACCATGAGGTGCCTGGCTTCCCATCAAGTAGATACGCAGATGCACTTTGTATTGGTGAGAAGATGTGTAGGCTAACACAGGCTGATAGCAGGTTGGTTAGGGAGGAACCACGATACATTTCTCTCCGTCGCTATGGCCGAAATAAAACTGTGTGTATGTTACTCAGTTACTCAGTTACTTGTTCGTCAAGGGGAATCCACGCAAAGCGAGCTAAGCTCATTATTATCGCGCCTCCTTAACTGGGAATGTATTGCGTGAAATGCATGTTAAGTGTTTTATGTACTGTTGGAATGGCTGTGGATGTGTGTGTAGTCTGTATTTAGCCAATTGGCGACATCGGAAACGAAGGCTTAGGGTGGATCTGTATGGTACCATTCTCACTATAGACGGTACCGTCTCGCCCGAAGGCTTAGGTAGCCATCAGCTTAGGTGAACCATATGATGCCCATCTCGCCTTGTACCATTTTTGCCAACCCCAGATGGGACGTCACAACGTCGTCCACTTATTCCAGGTACCTATTTACAGCTAGGTGAACTGAGGCTAACACATGAAAGGAGACAAGCCCAATTTGTCTCCGCCCGGCCGGGGATTGAACCCCCGACCCCTCGTGTGTGAGACGAGAGCTCTACCTACTAGGCTACGGGCTGTGTGTGTGTGTGTGTGTGTGTGTGTGTGTGTGTGTGTGTGTGTGTGTGTGTGTGTGTGTGAGTGAGAGAGAGAGATGAGGGAAATGTTTACAAAAAGATATGTTATATGGAAGGGGAGAGAAAGAGAGAGAGTACAAAGTAGTACTCAATACTAAGGCATACTCGTAATGCCTCGTATACTCGTAATAAGGCAAACAGGATTCTCGGGTTCATCTCTAGGAGTGTGAGTAACAGAACTGCTGATGTTATCTTAAAACTTTACTTGTCATTAGTGAGACCCCATATGGATTATGCTGTCCAATTTTGGTGTCCTTATTACAGAATGGACATAGATTCATTGGAGAGAGTACAGCGTAGAATGACAAAAATTATCCATAATATTAGAAATCTTTCGTATGAAGAAAGGTTGAAGAAATTAGGTTTACATTCGTTAGAGAGACGCAGAGTTAGAGGGGATATGGTAGAGTGTTCAAGTGGGTTAGTGGGATTAACAAAGGGGACATGACAAATGTACTAAAGCTCAGTGATAGCGAAAGAACTCGTACCAATGGTTTCAAATTAGATAAATTTCGTTTCAGAAAAGATATAGGCAAATATTGGTTTGGTAACAGAGTTGTAGATGGGTGAAATGGACTACCAAGTGCTATGGTGGGGTCTAAAACGGTGGGGAGCTTTAAGATAAAATTGGATAAGCATATGGACGAGAAGGGTTGGGTGTGAGGGGGGATCAGCCGGGTTGGGCCAATCAGCACTCTGCATACCCCCATAATCCTGCGTTAATCTCTAACCGTTTTGGTAAGATGATCCTCAGGGTATTAGAGTGTTGAGCCTATAATTGGGCTTTGTATTTGAACTGGGGTTGTGTGGGACAGGGATCTGCCTTGCTTAGGCCAATCGGCTTTCTGCAGACTCCCATTTTCTTATGTTCTTATGTTCTTAAAGGAAATCAAGCAACAACAGTTCCACTGACCCCTCAAGGCTGCTTGCCTTCCAAAACACTGATGGTCAAGTGTCCAAACAGTAGTTTAAAGTGGGTAGGGGAAAAATGAAAAGGGATGACTGCCCTGAGACAAATGTTCGTGGCAGGATCAGGAGATTTTAGTAGGACAGTTGTTAGTAATATAATAGAGGGGGAAAAAATTATTCATTTACAAATGCAGAGAGAGAGAGAGAGAGAGAGAGACCAAACACACCTGATAACCAACGTGATCTGAGCAATCAATTGAACTTTTCTTGGAAGGTGTACAAAAGGAACATATGGGCTGTTGTACAAAATGAAGTTAGACTAGATGTTATAATAGAAAGGCTCTCTCTCTCTCTCTCTCTCTCTCTCTCTCTCTCTCTCTCTCTCTCTCTCTCTCTCAATATTCTTGCAAGTGAAGCATATAATGTTTCCTATCATACATAAAATCATGGATTGTACTGTATATAAATGTATGTGGGCAACTGTACATGTTTTTTTTTGTTATATGTGCATGAAGGAGACAAAAGGCAAAGCTGACTGTAAAAATCCCCCCCCCCCAAGGTCGAAAGCGTGATAGAGAATCAAAATCAAGGTACATTAGTGGTAATTTAGGTGTGTCGGAAAGAAGTGTGGTGAGCTTGTTAAGTTTAGTGAAATTAATAGGAGGAGGAGGTGTTTGCCAGAGTTAGCTGGATTACTCTCTGTGTAGGTGAGGCACAATAGAAACAGTGGGGGAAGCCAGGCAAATGAAACAGGAATTCCAGCAACTCCTTATCGTATGCCTATGTGGCCTCCCTGGGTACTGCCCTGCTCGATTAGTGCCTACGTAGTCTGTTGCGAGTTGTATCTTAACCCTATTTGATCCAAGGGTGATCTTTTTCGACCTCCCTTGTTTCTTTCCAGTAGTTTGGAGATTTTAAGACATTTCACTCCATTTCACCCTGCTCGATTGGTGCCTATAATCTCCCCAGTAGTGTGGTGTGACTAAGTGCCAGTGTCATTGCCTGACACTAAGATAAGAAGAGCGCCTTGTAAACACCTCAGGGTTATAATATTATCATCCTCACCCTCCTTGTTTAGATACCGTACTGGCAAATGTTCTCAACCCTTTGAGTACCAGCGACGTGTGCTATATTTTATTCTAGCAATATGTTGACGATATAATGCAGCTTAGGAAGGACCTGTGGTAGTTAAAAGGGTTGGTTGAGATATATTAAAGCCTTATTATTGCTATATATCCTTCGTAAGCTGAATAAAATCGTCTAAAAGTTGCCAGAATATGATCAAAATTACGTCCCTGGTACTGAATGGGTTAATATAATGTTCAACTTCCTTACTGTCATATTTGAGAGGATATATAAAGTGAGTACAGAGCATAAATCGCGCACACACACACACACACACACACACACACACACACACACACACACACACACACACACACACACACACACACACACACACACACACACACACACACACACACACACACACACACATAATCATTTTCAACATACTTTTCCTGTTTTCCTATAAAGTTTACCATTCGTTGACCCCTAACTAATTTGATTGTGTTTTCAACTTGATCAATTGAGTTTATCGGTACAGGATGTTATTTGGTAAAGCCGACGTCACCCGAGCAAGATAATCGGCTACATGTTTCGGAGCCTTGAATCCACTACAAGTTATCGAAATACTGTTATTGATTCATAATTTAAATTGTACTGTTCACAATTAGGATCTCTAAGATACAGAGTACAGAAATAATGAAGGAAAAAAAAAGTCAGATAATAGACTCGATTTAAACTACATTTTGACTCGGATACTGTGGGTCCGATACAATCGTCGCTAAAGTGCTCCAGTGACACCAGTTAAGGGGAGATCTCTACTTGAGGAATTATTTTCTGGACCCCTTTCTCCCTCATGTTTAGCCCCATTGCTTTTGAAATTTTAAGATGTTCGCCCCATTAGTTTGGCGATTTTAAGAACTTTTGACCCATTTTAAGACCTTTCGTCCCATTTAGGTGTAAATGTTTTCCTGGCGAGCGATAGCGAGCCTGTAATTTAAGAGGAAACGGCCTTTGGCCGGGACATTTTTCTACCGAAAAATGTACAAATTTATCTAGAAAGGGAGCCTAGGGGGTGTAATTTTAAGCTTGATGGAGGACTAGGGAACAAACTAAAAACCTCCCCTTAATTAAAGTTATACAGTTTTAGAGAAGTATACCCTCAAGACGGAAAACGTGTTTGTATTATTTTGCTTATGATTATTATTCTTACATTTATCTTTGTTTAATAATGAGTATTCCCTCAAAATAATCAAACCTTGGCGTGTCATTATAACAATAAAAACGTTTTTTGTCATGAGGTTATACTTCTCCATTTAACCCGTTCAGGACCAGGGACGTCCTTTTCATCATATTTTGGCGACTATTAGACGATTGTATTCAGCTTGGGAAGGACATGTAGCAATGATAAGGCTTCAAACTTTCTCAACCAACTCTTTTTATCTACCACAGATCCTTCCCAAGCTGCACACAATCGTCTAAATATAGCTAGAATAAAATATAACACACGAAGCTGGTACTCAAAGGGTTAAGCATTCACGTCACTGTGCATTTATCTTCCTATCCAGTCTTGTATACACGGTTTTGAAAATTACCCCCAAGACCCCCCTTTAAGATAAACTTGTACATTTTTTTCGGTAAAAATATGTCGTGGCCGAAGGCCGGTTCCTCCTAAATTACAGGCTCGCTATTGCTCGTCACGAAAAACATCGACACCTAAATGGCACAGGTCTTAAAATAGCCAAACTAATTGAACCAACGTCTTAAAATACTTAATACTAATGGGGCTAAACATGAGCAAGAAAATCAGAAAAAAATAACAAACCTCCACTTAACCTACATAAGAAGCCCCCACTGTTTTCCCCAGTCACCACCTCTCAACCAGATATTGATAACAGCTGATTGCCTGCCTCAAAACAGCTGATCTTTATTTACCTCAGCGGGTCTCGCCTTATCTCGTGCTTGCCGGTAACGTACGAGGAAAAGGGGGCCTGAGATTGTTGATAAGGCTTATGTGTGTGTTGTGTGTGAGAGAGAGAGAGAGAGAGAGGCAGGCAGGCAGGCCGACTCTCTGGTATGGTGGGTAAAGTGCTGTGTACATAGGCCCAGCCGATGGGATGGGCTAAAGTACAGGGCTGGTTCGAATCCCATTTGGATCACCAACATTTGTGAAGCTTGGTTCTTATATCTTATCGCTTATTCGGCAAAACAAAATAAAAAATCATAATAATAATAGAAAAACTATAAATATTTAAAATAATAATAACTGATAATAATAATAATAATAACAATAATAATAATAATAATAATAATAATAATAAACCATACCACTGTTGATACTATCACTTTCTTCTGTTTCCCCTAATGTACGTGTCTGTCCAAACACTGAGGCAAATCCAACTAACCTTCATCATGTCGTTCTTAATACACATATACAGTGTGAGAATATGTATGCTTATGATAATACAAATAATAATAATTGTTGGGTTTATTGATGGTATCCGACCCGCCCACCTCAAAGGCCTCTTGGCTCAGGGATCAGGAGCTGCTGGGGAGGCACTCTTGGAAACCCTCACCAAATTCATCAACATGGTTTTAAGAGGGGAAGTACCCGACTGTGCCACACCCCTATTTTTTAGGGCATCACTCTGTGCACTGGCAAAAAAAGATGGCGGTGTGCGCCCAATAGAGGTAGGGAACACCTTCCGCCGCCTTGCCACAAAGGTGGGTTTGAAACCACTCTCGAATGGCCTAGGTCAACACTTAAGACCAGTTCAACTAGGTTTCGGAACTCCAGGGGGGTGTGAAGCTGCTGTACATGCAACCCGCACCTACCTCAGCCAAGCCCAAGAAAAACGAGTGCTTCTAAAGATTGACATGCGGAACGCATTCAACAGCATTCGCAGGGATGTCTTCCTCCGTGCAGCTCAAGAACACATCTCCACTCTGTACCCCCTACTTTGGCAGGCTTATTCCAAACCTTCAATCCTGATTTTTGGCGAGACGGTAATCCCATCAGAGACCGGTTACAGCAGGGAGATCCAGGTGGTCCTGCTCTTTTCTCAATAGGGGTGGATGCAGCAGCTAACAAAGTAAGGTCAGAACTGAATGTATGGTACCTGGACGATGCAACCTTGGGTGGGTCAGTAGAGAACGTTCTAACCGACCTAAATAACATCGTAACTGACCTCGGCCAGGCTGGGCTAGTGATAAATGACACCAAATGTGAACTTGTCCTCCTCAACCACACACGTGAACAAGGAGAAGAGACTCAGGCCCTGTTTTGAGGCATATTGCCAGATGTAAAGATCCTTCAGGAGCACCAGCAAACCCTATTAGGTTCCCCACTAACTCTGGCAGCAATCCCACCAGCACTTCAAGTTAAAAAGAAGGAGCTTCAACGTCTCGTGAGTCGCCTGATACACATCGATGCCCACTCAGCTCTGGCCCTTCTCATGAACTGTTTCTCCATCCCAAAACTCCAATACCTCCTGCGCACATCGATGACTTACACGAACAATGGTGGCCTCCAAGAATTAGACAGCATAATCCGAGAAGCAGTGACCAGCATCACCAACGTGGAATTTAAAGAACGGACCTGGACACAAGCCACCCTTCCTGTCCGCCTCGGGGGCTTGGGCATACGGAGAGCCTCGGATATTGCCTCCCCTGCCTTTATCTCTTCCCTCATCGCGACCAACGACCTTGTAGTGTCCATCCTTTCTTCTCAACCCGGAATGACACTTAATGGGGACGTAACAGCAGCGATTAACACCTGGAAGGAAAGTACAGGATTAGAGGAGCCTCAGGGTACCTCCAGGAGCAAGCAGAAAGCGTGGGATACCATCTCGGCGAAGAAAACTCAAGAAAATCTCCTAACCAATGCAGACCAGGTTGCAAAAGCACGCCTCCAGGCAGCCGCCCATTCGGAGAGTGGCTTGTGGTTACACGCCATCCCCATCCCACCTCTTGGAACTCACTTGGATGCTGAAGCGCTCCGGGTTGCCATCGCGCTCAGAGTGGGTGCGGCAGTTTGTCACCCACACACTTGCAAGTGTGGTGGGGAGATGGATGCTCAAGGTCACCATGCCTTGTCATGTAATTACAACGCAGGCCGCCTGCCAAGACACTCTGCACTAAATGATGTCATAAAACGGGCCCTGCAGAGTGCTAACCGTGCATCAATCCTCGAACCACATGGACTTCACAGAGAAGACGGCAAATGGCCAGATGGGATGACCACTTTCCCTTACAAGAATGGCCGGTGCCTCGTGTGGGATGCCACATGTGTTGACACTTTCTCCACAACCAACATCGCCAGAAACGCCGACGAAGCAGGTGAAGCCGCCCGGATAGCAGAAAATAAAAAGCGAGAAAAATATCAAGCCATCGCCAGAAATCATCAGTTCGAGCCCCTGGCATTCGAAACTTCAGGAGTCTTCGGCGCTACCACCCTTAAGATGGTGAATGAAATAGGCCGTAAAATCAGAGAAGTTTAGGAGAACCCCGGGAAACCCTCTGGCTCAAGCAAAGACTAGGGATGGCTATCCTCCGGGGCAATGCCACCAGCATCATGAGCTCAGTTCGACTGGACTGGGTCATGCCACTGTGTGAGGCCCGGGCAGGAGTGGTGTATCCATAGTCTTTCCACAGTAGGGTAAAACAAAACATAAACTTTATTTGTATGTAACATGTGTGATGCACATAAATAAAAGGGGATGTGTCATATGGTTGAAAGCCACAGTTGCTCGCGCGTTTGGGGCTAGCAACACGTATTATGAAAAACATGTATCCTCCTTCATTCACTGTCCCCCCCTTCACTCACTCAACCCCACAATTTGCCGGAGGATAACAGGTTGTTCACAATACGTAGACGGAGGTCTTTTTAAAAAAACAAAAAGTACAATGCTTATTCTACGAGGTCACATGCGACCTTTGGTGAGGGTGAGGTGCCACCATATTACATACATAGATGCACTGGTGAAACTACGTGTGGGCTGTTCAACTTGGCTAGGGAGGGACCACGCTACAACCCCTCTCCATTGGGTTGGCCGAAAATTAAATTCGGATTCTGGGAGAATTGAACCCTCACTCTCGTCTGTGCGATTAGCGTGTGATGCCTCAGACCACTGGACCAATCCAACCCTTTATAATAATATTTATCGGTGTAATTCGAGCCGGCAGCAAATGAGGGTGAAAATACACAATTCCTTAACCTAACGTATCTTAAGTAGTCAACAGATTGACTGTTCTACCACAAGAGCGCCAACATACCTACAGAAGAGGTAGGATGTGGGCAGGGAACCAGATGGAGCCCAGAGGTGGCTCATCCAGACCTAACCTCCATAACCAGAATTTTGTTTGACAGAAACCTCACCTGCTGGTAGCTGGGATCGAACCCGCACTACCAAAGCCAAGCGACGAAAATACAATATTTCAGTGCGCTCGGCCAATGTGGTCTAGTGTGGGAATGTGTGTGTGTGTGTGTTTGTGTGTGTGTGTGTGTGTGTGTGTGTGTGTGTGTGTGTGTGTGTGTGTGTGTGTGTGTGTGTTGAAGGGGGTGCAAGGGATCTTACATAGAATTACACATACTTCACAGTCCTTGCAATTCTTACATGTGAGTCCGGCCTCTATAATAGAAATTAAATTAGAACATAAGGACAACCATATAATTATACAAAAGGCTGAGAGAGAGAGAGAGAGAGAGAGAGAGAGAGAGAGAGAGAGAGAGAGAGAGATGCAATGAAAAAGAACTGCATGAACTGGACTTGACAACACAAGAAAAATGTGATCCAAAGTGAGTGAAGATAAAATGATAAGAACTTTTAAGTATTTTGTTATTGAAAGAGACAACAAGCATCAAAGTTGTAGAGAGAGTAAGTAGAGTGTGTAAGTTATTAAAAACACAAGCAGATACTGAAATGGAAATATGGCGATATGGATACAAATGCAACAAGAGAGAGAGAGTGAGTGAGAGAGAGTGAGAGTGAGAAAGAAAGAGAGAGAGAGAGTGAGCACATAGTAAAGAGAGGGGGAAGCAATACTAAAAATAGAGAGAGAGAGAGAGAGAGAGAAATGGCGTGGGTTTGGCCGGTTCACACGAGTGCTTACGAAATCAGCATCTGTCATCAATATCACCTTTTCGGGTTTAGTTTCGGTTTCGTTTCTTTAATAATATTGACACAACGAGACTCAAGGTAGCGTATCCAAGTTGTCTGGAATCTTGTGAGAAAACTTGAATTAAAACTCTTACCGGACTATTGTTGCCGAAAAATATCTCCGGAAACAACCCCCGTGCGAAACCGCCTTTAGGGAGTAGCGGGGAGGATGATGCGTAGGTAGAAATGACGTCACAGAGGAGGGAGGAGCAAAGGATAATAGGGTGGAGGGGGAGGGGGGGGGTCAGGTTGGGAGGGAGGGGCGGGCGAGGGAAGGTGGCTTGGGTTGGAGGGAGTTTAGCTTGAGTGGAAGGGAGGGAAGGAGTTTAGCTTGGGAGGGAGGGACTTTAGCTTGGGTGGAAGAGAGGGAGGGAGGATGGCTTGGGTTGTAGGAAGGGAGGGAGGATGGCTTGGGTTGTAGGGAGGATGGCTTGGGTTGTAGGGAGGGAGGGAGGATGGCTTGGGTTGTAGGAAGGGTGGCTTGGGTTGTAGGGAGGGAGGGAGGATGGCTTGGGTTGTAGGGAGGGAGGGAGGATGGCTTGGGTTGTAGGGAAGGAGGGAGGGTGGCTTGGGTTGTAGGGAGGGAGGGAGGATGGCTTGGGTTGTAGTGAGAGAGGAAGGATGGCTTGGGTTGTAGGGAGGGAGGGAGGATGGCTTGGGTTGTAGTGAGAGAGGGAGGATGGCTTGGGTTGTAGTGAGAGAGGGAGGATGGCCTGGGTTGTAGGGAGGGAGGGAGGATGGCTTGGGTTGTAGTGAGAGAGGAAGGATGGCTTGGGTTGTAGGGAGGGAGAGAGGATAGCTGGGGTTGTAGGGAGGGAGGGAGGATGGCTTGGGTTGTAGTGAGAGAGGGAGGATGGCCTGGGTTGTAGGGAGGATGGCTTGGGTTGTAGTGAGAGAGGGAGGATGGCTTGGGTTGTAGGGTGGGAGGGAGGATGGCTTGGGTTGTAGGGAGGGAGGGAGGATGGCTTGGGTTGTAGGGAGGATGGCTTGGGTTGTAGGGAGGGAGGGAGGATGGCTTGAGTTGTGGGGAGGGAGGGAGGATGGCTTGGGTTGGAGAGAGAGAGAGAGTAGCTTGGACAAACGGAAGGGAAGGGTGGAATTAGATTGTCCAATGATAAAAGGAAGAAAGAAAGAAGTAAAGCAATACAAAAAACTTGAATATTTAGAGAACAATGGTCAATACAAAAACTCTGAACTAAAGAAAAGATTCAAGCTGACTTCCGAAGAATATAAGAATGCAACCCGATAATAGGAAGCAATAATACTGAACAAAGTAAAGTTAAGATCAAATTTTCGATGAACCATTTTTAAAGGAATCACAATTTCGTTGCGCAGATGCAGTTACTATTGCGTTGAATATTTCCTTTATCAGTGTAAACTGTAAAAATATAGTTTGCCAACTCTTAATGTAATCCAACCTATTATAATAACTTAATGAAACTTGACAACTTAACTGAAATGCATGATAAACAAAGCAAACAAAACATTAACTAATGTCTCGACACAAAAAATAGCAAAACAAAATCGCAATATTTCTATAATAAAAATTCGTTTATCATAAAAATATACATATATACAGTATATATATATATATATATATGTATATAAATCACTCAGGCCCCCATCTTGTGTATCTTAACGTATGTGGAAACTTAGTCCTACAACTTATTCCTTTTCTCGAAGGGGAGTTTCTTTCCAAGGGAGCTATTCCCCTCCCCAAAGGGATTTTGCCTAAGGGAGACTTTGGCCGGATCCCCAGAAAGTCATTTGAACTGGGGGAGGATTGATGAGGGTAGGAGGGTAAGGCATAATGGGAGGATATGGATAATGACTGAGGAGGTATGGCGGGGACAAAGAGATATTATAAGAAGCTCCTGGCTGACTATATAGATGGAAAAGTTGAATGGAAAAGGTTGTGAAAGGAAAACGTGCGAGAGAGAAAGCAACATAATCATTCGGTCTTATTATATATTTATTTATCGTTTACATTATTCTTATTCCTGTTCAACTTTCATCATATAAATGAGTGTAATTGATACCTAACCTAACCAAGCCTAATCTAGCCCCCCAAAAAACAAGCCTGGGATGTGGATAGGAAAGAAATACGATAAAGGTAGCAAAAGGAAGACATGAAAGAGAAAAGGCACTGTAAAATGCACCTTATGCCTTTTATGCCTTCAATATTCAAATGTCTCAACTCCATACTAAACCAACCTAATCTTACCTTACCCGAATAACCAGAACTAAGATTGATGAGTAATGGACAAGGAGGCAACAGGAATGTAAGAGGAGGTTTGGCGGGACAAAGAGGTATATATGAAGCTTCTCTGGATGTGGATGGAAAGGAAGAATGGAAGAGGAAGCCAAGGGAAATGTGAAAGAGAAAGGGCACTGTAATGTAATCTCTTCATTCCTGTTTCGACTTTCGACATTCACATTTGTTCTATTCAATACCTAACTAACTGAAATAATGAAACAGAAGACTGCCGAGTGTTGAAGAAGAAAGCACAAGGAGTGTATGAGGAGGTATAGCTGGGATATACAGATATATAAGAAGGTCTTCGTGGTCTTCGTGATCTTGATAGGAAGGCGGAATGAAGGGGGATATGAACAGAAAGAAATAGGAAAGAGAAAACGCAACGTAACTTTTTGTACTTATTACTTTCGGCTTTCAATAATCCGACTATCTTCACTCGATACCTAACCATCCTAGCCTAACCTAGCCCAAATAACCAGCTTATGATTGCTGAGTGTTGAAAAAGAAGGCCCAAGGAATGGCTGAGGAGGTATACAGTATATGAGTGGGACAAAGAGGTATAAGAGAAGCTCCTCGGGATATGTGGAAGGGGAAGGAAGAAAGGAAAAGGATGTGAAAGAAAAACATGAAGAGAGCCGGCCACGTAAAATAACCTGTTTATACATTCTCGATAGTCAACACTCAATTTTCTCTACTAAATACCTGAAAAACAAATCTAAGCTAACTCATATAACCAAACCTGATCCTATCGAGTTTTTGAAAAGGAATTTTATACGAAGGTGTGGGGTGGGACAGAGAGATATATTGTAAGGATCGCCTCAGGATGTGGAAGGAAAAGTTAAAATGGAGCATGACGTGAAAGGAATATGGGAGAGAGAGAGAGAGAGAGAGAAGAAAATCATTGAACTAACCTCCTAACTCCCCTTCGGCTTCCAAAAAATCATAATATTCTTACTCAATAGCTAACTCTTCCAACATAACCTAAGTCAAATATCTAAACTTAAGATCCATGAGTGTTGGAATGGAGGGTTAAGGGGAGATGGGTCGTTTGTCTGGCCCTCCCCCCCCCACCCCCCCTTCTTCCTCATGTTTAGCCTCGTTAGTTTTCAGATTTTAAGACGTTTCTCCCATTAGTTTGGCGATTTTATGATCTTTTGTCCCATTTCTTTGTCAATATTAAGACTTTTCGTGTCATTTAGGTGTCGATAATTTCCTGGCGAGCGATAGTGAGGTAATTTAACAGGAACCCGCCTTCGGCCGGGATATTTT
The DNA here is from genome assembly GCA_032716605.1 of Paralithodes platypus. Classification (NCBI taxonomy): domain Eukaryota; kingdom Metazoa; phylum Arthropoda; class Malacostraca; order Decapoda; family Lithodidae; genus Paralithodes; species Paralithodes platypus. Next base: position 31,061,922 of record CM064516.1, read on the forward strand.
TCTTTCGAAAAATTTACAAATTTATCTTGAAGGAGGGTCTTGGGAGGTGTTATTCTTTTAAGCTTGATGGAGGTCTAGGGAGGAACTAAAAAAACATATGTAAAGATATAGAAAATGAGGAAATAAATACGCTCATCCCCCCCCCCCCCTTAAGCCAAATGTCCAAACATAAGTGTTGGAATGGAAGGTAGAAGGAATGCTTGAGGATCGTGTTACGGGTTTGGGACAAAGAGATATTATAACACAAGAAAGAACCTCCTCAAGATGTATGTGGACTGGAGGGAAGAAGGGGGGGAGACGATGTGAAAGGAAAACATGAGGGAGAAAGGGGGGACGACTTAATCTTCACTCCTTATTCGCTTCCAACTTTTAAAATTATCTCCTCAACTCCATCAAGCTTAGAAAAACACTCCCTAGAAAAATGTGTACATTTTTCGGTAGAAAAATGTCCAGGCCGAAGGCCGGTTTCTCTTAAAAATACAAGCTCGCTATCGCTCGCCAGGAAAAAATTGACACCAAAATGGGACGAAAGGTCTTAATTGACAACGAAATGGGGCGCAAGGTAGTAAAATCTCCAAACTAATGGGCCGAACGTCTTGAAATATCCAAACTAATGGGGATAAACACCAAGGAGAAGGGAGGCCAGAAAACGTAAGATCTATGTGTGTTGGAATGGAAGGTGGAAGGAATATTGAGGATCGTGTTATGGGTTGGGACAAAGAGATATATTATAACACAAGCAGCTCCTCAAGATGTGGGAAGAAGGGGGGGGGGATGTGAAAGGAAAACATGAGGGAGAAAGGGGGGACGACTTAATCTTCACTCCTTGTTCGCTTCCAACTTTCAAATTTCTCTCTTCAATACCTGAAAAACTTAAATATCCAAGCTTAATTTATTGATGTGGTTGGCAAAGAAGTTAAATGAATGTAGAAACTTCTTTACCCCTTCCTCACCATTACGTAATTAATTTTTTATCATATTCTGGTCACCATTAAACGATTTTCTTTAGTTTGTAATCCACCTTTATGACTCAAATGGGTAAATGCGATCTCAATAAACCCTCTTAATAACATAGGTCCTTCTTCAAATGCATAAAATCCTATAATTTTAGCCGGAATCAAAGGTAAAAAGGCGTCATGGTGCTCAAGGGGTTAATAAATATGAATGAGAGAAAAAAAATTTAGAAGGGGATGTGAAAGCGAAGAGTTTGAGTGATGTAAAGGAAATATGAGTGTATGTAGAAGTGAATGATATGCCTAGGAAAACTCCCAGTGTAGAAATATGAAGCAAAAACTAAAAAGGGCACGCTAAATAGAAAATTGATAATGGAGAAAAAATCAAGGGAGGAAACTCGACAGCAAAATTTAAGTGAATTAAATAGATCAGAAAGAGAGAGAGAGAGAGAGAGATTATGTGTGTGATTGTATGTGAAAGTGTGTGTGTGTGTGTGTGTGTGTGTGTGTGTGTGTGTGTGTGTGTGTGTGTGTGTGTGTGTGTGTGAAAAAAGAAAGAACGAGAGAAAGGTAGGGGGGGGGAGGGTCATGAGAGAGAACCACGCGTCATAACCCCGCTACAACAACCTGACCGACCCCGTTATAGTGGCTTTGTTTACAACTGGGAGGCCATCTTTATAGTAGAATGAAAAAAATATCCAACTCTTAAAACATGGGGCCTTGACGACATGCTATAGATTTTTACACGCCATGTATAAAATTGATCTGAAAAATCGGCGTCTTTATGAGTTTTGTACATGGAGAGAGAGGGGGGTGTGAATGAGTGTGTGTGTGTGTGTGTGTGTGTGTGTGTGTGTGTGTGTGTGTGTGTGAATGAGTGTGTGAAGAAGTGTGCCCCTTGTGTGTGTATGTGTTTTGGTGTATGGGTGCGCGTGTTTGTGTTTTGTTGTGTGTATATCAAATGCAATTCAAATAATGTATCGTGGACTCTGAGGCGATTAGTCCAAGAATATTTTATAAATATGTTAAAGAAGCTTTAGCAAAACTTTAAGTGTTGATTATATTGTTTTATTTTTAGTTTATTTATTTATGTATTTATTTGTTGGGGTGGTGGGAGGGGGTGGGGGGTGCTAGCGATTACTTTAAACCATAAATTCAGTCGTCTGTCAGAAGCTTGGCTGAACAACAGTAATTATTGAACTATTATTTTGGATGACCTATAGAAATATCAAACTACGTGTATATTGGTCAGGATGTATTAAACTAGACCGAATTACATTTTTCTGGATGAATTGAAACATATCGAATTTTATTGATTTCCATATCCTACAGAAAGATTGAAATATAATGACAATAAACAAATATTAGTAAATAGTACCTCAATAGGGAAATACAACGAGTGAGATCGATATTGTCACACACACTGCAATGAGTGTGGTCCACTAAACAATCTCTCTCTTTCTTACCACCCGGAATGAACCGCAAGGTTTTCGAGATACTCCCTATTCCTTGTAACTCATTGTAACTTTCAACCTTTGTCCTCCCTCTTCCTCCCCCTCCCCCTTCCCTCCCCCCTCCTTTTTAGCCCCCCCCCCCCCCCCATCCCCGTTTCCCCCCATTATCCCTACCCTCCCCTTACACCATCTGTCCTCCTCCTATAGCCCCTCTTTACCTTCCCCCCGCACCCCCTCGCCCCTCCGCCCCTCTCTCCCTTCCTTTCTCTCCCTTTGTCCTTTCTCTCCACAAACACCTCTATCGCTCGCTTTCTCTCTCTCTGTATAACTATAATTTCCATCTTAATATCTCTATATAAGTGTCTACTCTCTCTCTCTCTCTCTCTCTCTCTCACTCTCTCTCTCTCTCTCTCTCTCTCTCTCTCTCTCTCTCTCTCTCTCAAGTGTAAAAATGGCTCTCCGTAGTTAATACTGAATGAAAGATGTTAAAATAATACATGCTCTCTCTTAAATACTGAAAGAGTTAAAATAATACTATTCATATTTCTACTAGGGCGACTCTCAGTTTAACCAATAATATTTTTTGTATTATAGAATCTGTTAAAGAAATATTTTTACTGAAGAGTTTATTTTTCTGGACATCCGCCTACATGTTGTTCGAGATTTGATTTTAAAGCCGCTTTTTTAAGACGTTCGCTCCATTAGTTGACGATTTATAGGAGACCTGTCGCCCTTTTTCTGTCAAATTTTTTAAAGACCTTTCGTGTCATTGGAAGTGCAATTATTTTCCTGGCGAACGTTCGAACGATAGCGAGTCTGTAATTTAGGAGGAGAATTGACCTTCGGCAGGGATATTTTTCTATCGAAAAATGTACACATTTATCTTGAAAGGGGATCTTGGAGATATTTTTGTTAATTAAGCTTGATGGAGGCCCAGCTTGATGGAGGCCTAGGGAGCCAACTAAAAATCTCCCCTTAAGAGTCAAATTAGTAGTCGAATTTGATGGAGGCACTAGGGATAGCCAACTAAAAAAATTATCCCTTAAGAGTCAAAAATTAGTAGTAGATATTTTTTCTGCACTGCTAAAAGTTTGCATGTCTAAAAAAAAACATAATAAATAATAATAATAATATAAATAATATAATACATATAAATGCATGTGAGCTATTTTTTTGTTACTAAGAATACATAATAAAAGCATGTGAGTAGTTGGGTTAAACGACTATTCTGATCCTGCTTAGGGTAGCATGTACTATAGGTAAACTAGGGCCATATTATCTAACCATTTGGGTCATATCACTCATAAAAGACTAGGTAGCTCATTATATAGGTAGGCCATATTATCTTAACCATTAACCCACAACTCATCTACTTAGACCTAGAGTAATTGCGCCAGGGAGTATTTACTGTCTACCATTAGGGAAGAGTCAGCCAGGGAGTACGTGTGGAAATTTACACCCCATTTGTTCAAGCCCTTTTTGAGTTACAGAGGTTAGGGATCACGATTTCTGGCCTAGCTATAATGATTGGACTATACTTCTTCTTTAATTCGTATTTCCCTTCTTGACATTTACTCCTTTGTCTTGCTATTATATTTCTTTCATTTTTATTAATCTTATATCGCTTTGTATCAGATAATGTATATGTATAAATATATATATATATATATATATATATATTAATATATATATATATTATACGGTATATATCACTGTATATATATCTATTATGTATATTAGATATATATATATATATATATATATATATATATATATTTATATATATTATATCTATATATATATAAATAATTTCTTTACCTTTCATTGCTCTCTTTACTTGTTTATCTTTCTGCATTTTAAAGCTTTTCTCAAGCAACAGTCATACGAGCTCATTTTCTTCTTTTTTATAAATGTTATCCACATTTATATATTGGAAGATATTAAATCAAGATATGATTAAAATTCAATTACTTTAAAATAATCTTCATCGACTCTAGTTTACCGATAAAAATGCAAAATGTCCTTGAAATTAACCAGGAAAATATTGCTGATCGAAAATTGACGGAAAAAGCACTTGTATGACAGGCATTTAGCTTTCTCTCTCTCTCTCTCATACAAATGAGTAATGCCCTCAATACCTTCTTTGCATCAGTTTTTACAACAGAAGACCTCAGTGATATCCCTACACCATCGCCGATTCAGATTGATAATTCAGATGTTCTAAGCAATATCACCGTTACAGAGAGAGAAGTATTGAATTGTTTAGATAAACTCAAGGTAAATAAAACGCCAGGACCTGATACAATCTCGCCTAGAGTTCTAAAGGAAGCTAAGAATGATTGCTCTCCAAACCATCTGACATTACTATTCATAAATCCTTTGCAGTCTGGCCCAACACACTATGCCCCCGATCAGTGGAAAGCTAGCCAACGTAACACCGATATTCAAAAAACAGGCAGCAAATCCCTACCCAAGTAACTATTCGTCCAATTAGCTTTTTAACCTCAGTTGTATGTAAAATGACTAGAAACGGTCATACGATACCAGACTCGTAAATCACGTAGAGGAAAATCCAACATACTTAAAGCATAACTCAACACGGCTCTTTCTGTAAAAAACGTTACTGTTTTAACAAACCATCTTAGACTTCTTCCACGATATCCTCAACCTCTACGATGAGAGTAACAGCTGTAGCTATTATATGCCTTGATTTTCAAAAGGCCTTTGACAAAGTTCCCCACAAACGTTTATCTGCTAAAAACTCAAAGTCGCATGGAATACAATGAGCGGTTGTTGTTGTTGAAATGGATAGAAATAGAATTGGCTCCCTCAGCAACAGAAACGCAAAGGGTTAGTCAATAAACGGTATAAGGCGATCAAAATGGACCAATGTAAGTAGCGGGGTACCCCAGGGATCGGTACTAGGACCAATTCTCTTTCTAATTTACATCAACGACATAGATGAGGGTCTCACCTGCACAATCTCAAAATTTGCTGAGGATACAAAAATTGCAAATAGCGTAACTCTCAAAAAGAACAAGTTGACGATATGCCAAACCACAATTCTAGATAAATTGTAATGTTGGGCCCAAGCTGGGCACAGTAATGGAGTTTACAATGCGGATAAATGTTAAAGTACTACATGTCGGATACCTAAATGAGAAACACGCAAACTATTCGATGAATGGCACTCAGATTAAGAATGTAAACAGAGAAGAAATGATCTGGGATGTATGTAAAGTCAGTAAGTAACAATATCGAGTAGTAACCCTAAAACCGATGTCAACCATGTTCAGATTGGGTTCGTTAAGAAGGCAAACAAAAATTAATTGGCTGTTATAGGCAGGTCATATTGAGCATAAATCCAAAGAAGTATCCTAACCCTTTACAATTACTTAGTCCGCCCTCTTCTGGAATACTGCGTACAAACCTGGTGCACTTATTACCAAAAAGATATAAACACGCTAGAACGAGTTCAACGTAGAGTTACCAAAATGATACCTAGCCTAAAGAACAAACCATACGAAGAGCGTCTTAGAGAATTAAATCTATTTCCTTTAACCCAGCGCAGATTAAGAGGCGACTTAATTCAAGGGTTCAAAATCATCAAAGGCATCGACAATATGAACTGTAGTAAGTACTTCACTATCGACCAATCTAATTACACGCGGGGAAAAGGTTGCAAAATTATTGGTAAATCTTTTAACTCGCACGAATCTAAGAATTTCTTCTTCAATCGAGTTGTCAACTTGTGGAATGGGCTTCCCCGAGACGTTATAGACTGCAGCACCGTTGATTCATTTAAATTCCGCCTAGACAAATATCTCGCATCAAACCCGCGACTGACTGCGTTTGTAAATGAATAACTTTATCCTCCCCTCAGTTACTAACCCCTATGTCCCCTACTAACTTCCTAGTCCTGCCACGTTAGTGGCAGGGCAGTAGTTCCCTTTCCAATGTTCCCTTACCCACTCTAAACCACTGTTTGGACACTTGATCCTCAGTGTTTTGGAGGACAAGCAACCTAGAAGGGTCACTAGATCTGTTGTTGCTTGATTTCCTTGATTTCCTTTGTACTCTCTCTCTCTCTCTCTCTCTCTCTCTCTCTCTCTCTCTCTCTCTCTCTCTTTCTCTCTCTCTCAACCATTCCTTTGTCCCTCCTCCCTCTCTTTTCCCTCCGTTTCACAGCTGATATCTGGTTAGGGGTAAAAAGAAAGAAAGAAAGAAAGCGAGAAAGCGAGAGAAAGAGAGAGAGAGAGAGAAGAGAGACACCTCAGAATACAGACCTCCGGACAACTTAGGGTGGAGTCATATGATCTTAATTTTGCGTAACTTTTTTCGGGCAATTTTTAACCTCCGAGCTTATGAATAAATCCCTTCTGTACCGGTGACGTGTTATTAATTATATTCTAACTATATTTAGCCAATGTTATGCAGTTTAAGATGGATCTGTTGTAGTACAAAGGGTTAAGTGAGATAGCTCGAAGCTGTCAATTGCTGGAGGCCTTTTTTAAACTGAAGAAAATCGTCTAATAGTAGCCAGAATAAAGTTAATGGACGGCACTGGTACTTTAAAGGTTAAGAATACAAGCACAAAGTCTCTGCCTATACCAATGTCAATGGGTCCGTACAGGTTCCCCAGCACACATATAAATAGTAGCTAATCCAAGTCTACAGGGAAACATCTACTATTAATACCATGTCTTAGTAGCCTGGGCATATTGACTTCATTTGGGGAACTTAATTTAGGATTTTGACTGACAAAAATGCTCTTAATTTAAAAATAGTACAAAATCCCTGTACACGTAAAGTCTATATATATATATATATATATATATATATATATATATATATATGGTAAAATGAGAGGGAGAAGGAGAGATGGGGGGATTTAGGCCTGGGGACTCAAGGTGGATTTCGTAGGGAAAATTCCGTCCCAGGAGGATTTTGGTCCAGGAGTACTTTATCCCGACCCTCCTCCGACACATAGGCTTACTTCACATATGCTACTATAAACACTTCACATATGCTACTATAAACACTTCACATATGCTACTATAAACACTTCACATATGCTACTATAAACACTTCACATATGCTACTAAATACTTCACATATGCTACGTAAACACTCACATATGCTACGATAAACACTTCACATATGCTACTATCATTCACATATGCTACTATAAACACTTCACATATGCTACTATAAACACTTCACATATGCTACTATATACACTTCACATATGCTACTATAAACACTTCACATATGCTACTATAAAAATCACATAGTTATAATTGACTTCACATATGCTACATAACACTTCACATATGCTACTATACACACTTCACATATGCTACTATAAACACTTTACATATGCTACTATATACACTTCACATATGCTACTATAAACACTTCACATATGCTACTATACACACTTCACATATGCTACTATACACACTTCACATATGCTACTATAAACACTTTACATATGCTACTATACACACTTCACATATGCTACTATAAACACTTCACATATGCTACTATAAACACTTCACATATGCTACTATAAACACTTCACATATGCTACTATAATTATACACTTCACATATGCTACTATAAACACTTCACATATGCTACTATACACACTTCACATATGCTACTATAAACACTTCACATATGCTACTATACACACTTCACATATGCTACTATATACACTTCACATGTTACTATAAACACTTCACATATGCTACTATACACACTTCACATATGCTACTATAAACACTTTACATATGCTACTATACACACTTCACATATGCTACTATAAACACTTCACATATGCTACTATATACACTTTACAGTCATATGCTACTATAGACACTTCACATATGCTACTATAAACACTTCACATATGCTACTATACACACTTCACATATGCTACTATAAACACTTCACATATGCTACTATAAACACTTCACATATGCTACTATATACACTTTACATATGCTACTATACACACTTCACATATGCTACTATAAACACTTCTCCCGTCATGTGGATAAAATAGTTCCAACTATATTCTTGCAGTATTTAAGAACACATTAGTAGACTCTATTTTGGTTATTATTAGACAATTGTATGCAATTAAATAAGGATTTCTAGGAATAAAATGGTAAAAATTACCTCTAGCTCCCACAAGTACTTCCAAATCAAAATATAATCAGCTATTCGTATCCAGAATAGCTGTCAAAACACGTCATAATCCCCAAGGGGTTACTATGCGGGTTTGGAAAACTTGGTAAATTCATCTAACATTGTGTATGCAATTAACTCGAAACTTATCTACTTAAATACATTACGTGCAGCTATTGCTGCCATTTTGCCTCCAAATAACCATTTTAAGGTTGCCTGTATAATGACATTGGCTCTACTGTATGTTCACGCCAACAATTATCGATTACCAACTTGTGTGGAGAGATTATATAGGTGTTTTATTTATTCATTTATTTATTTGTGTTATTTATATTATTTTATTATATTTGCATTTACTTATTTATTTATTTATTTATTTATTTATTAATTCAATTATTTATTTATATATATATATATTTATTTATAATTTATATATATACCGGTATATACAGTATATATATATTTATTTTGTTTTTTTTCTTTGGGGGGGGGCCCCCCCCCCCCCACAGGACTGAATATAGCTCATCTTTGTTGGCTGCATTTTGGTAGCTCTTACTTCACAACCTTCCAGGTAAGAATTGTTGGGAAAAGGTCGCTGTAGAAACATCTTTATACTATTTACAGAACTTAGGGACTATTTCGTAACTATACCTTGTTCATTATAGGTCGGCCTAAAATCGTGACCTCGACCCTCTGTAACTCAAAAAGGGCTAGAAGAAATGGGCTGTACAATTCCACACCTATTCCCGAACCGATTCTTGCCCATTGGTAGAACAATTAAATCGGATACTCTAGTCATTTATGAGATACAGAGATTAAGAGTTAAGATTTTGGCCTACCGATAGTGCACTGGGTATAGTCTGGAGGAAGATTGCTTTAGGTGGCTGAATTCAAACAGTGCATTTAACTAAAACAGTATCAAAACTATAATTGACTAAAATAAGCTTTAGTAAAAAAAAAATCCTTTGTCTCTTCCGCTGTCCAGTTACTATATACTAAGGGGTCTGTGTGTGTGTGTGTGTGTGTGTGTGTGTGTGTGTGTGTGTGTGTGTGCGGTTAGTGGGGGGTAATGGTATGGGGGGTAGCGTCCTTCCCCCTCCCCTTGCCCCCTTACTCCCTCCCTTCCCCTGTCTAATGTTTACACCCAACAGCTGTTTTCGTTATTCCCTCCTTTATCCATTTTTCACCAATTCCTCTCTTCCATACACACCCTATACACACTTACGTATGTTCTTAGATACCAAATAATGCGTAGATTCTTTAGTAAGGTTAGTTTAAGTAAATATAAGAAGTAAATATCGCCACTTGGAATCGCAGACCGGTTTCCTGTTGCCATACCAGAGTACTTGAAATTTCGGGCGGGTCACTGGTTTTTGGTCGGGTCGCAATACATTTCGGCCCCTCAATACATTCCCTTTGCGTTTCGTTCGGTGTCGCTTGACATCCCGATTCAGATGAGCATCTTTTTCAGGCATGTTTTCTCGGCAACTCTGAACTGGAAGCTTTAGAATTCATGTTGCTTGAGGTCCCAATTAACCCCTTGAGGACTATGGCGCGTTCTGACAGTTTGTTCTGGCTATCATTAGGTGATTTTATTCAGTTTTGGGACGCCCTCTAGCATTCAAAGGGGCGATACCTATCGCAATCATTCCTCTGACACCCACAAAGTGTTCCTAAACTGAATAAAATCGTCTAATACTAGCCAGAATAAACTGTTAAAATGCGTCATAATCCTCATCGGGTTAAACTTTACCAATCTACCTTGAGTGATGGCGCCGATAATAATGCCAGAGTCCCCCGATAACAGCCCCCAGGATTGATACCAGAAGGAAGTTGCCGATTGAGAATTGCCGGAAAAAAGCGTAGGTGTGAATCCGGTACGAAACTACTACGGCGCTACGACGTATTCGGAGCGTGTGTATGGGGGGGGGGGACCCGGCGATGGGGGCCGGCTCGTATTGCAGCACACTACAACAAATAAATGAGCTCCAACTTCTTCGCTTGATTCACATTTCTGTCGTAAAATTGGCAATTAAACCTTTGCTTATTGAGCAATTATTATTATTATATATATATATATATATATATATATATATATATATATATATATATGAAAATGTTGAGAGAGAGAGAGAGAGAGAGAGAGAGAGAGAGAGAGAGAGATATGAACCAACCCGCTGGTACTACAATGAAGTACAATATTACACGCATTGGCTGTACCAGTCTATGTTCTATCTATCTATATCTATCTAACTGGCTATCTATATATCTATATATATATATATATATATATATATATATATATATATAACTATCTATCTCTCTATATATATACAGTATATATATTAAATATATAATATATATATATATACTATATATATTATATTATATACAATATATATACTGTATATATATATATATATCTATCTATGTCTATATATTATCTATATCTATATCTACCTATCTGTCTATATATCTAATATATATTTATATATATATTATCTACAGTATATATGTATATATCTATCTATCTATGTTTTATCTATCTTCTCATCTATCACTCTCTACCTATCGTTGTTTCTCTATATCTGTCCTCCACCTATCTCGTCTTCTCCCCAATTTCCCTCCTTCCCCCCCCCCCCCCCCCTCCTCACATCCGCTCTTTCTCATGCGTGAGATTGATATATACACCCTTGAGCCAAAAGGAAGAAGTTTATGAAGAGTAAAAGAGGTAAGAGGAAGAAGAAGAAGTTAATGAAGAGTAAAAGAGGTAAAGAAGAGGAAGAAGAAGAAGGATTTAATGAAGAGTAAAAGAGGTAAAGAAGAGGAAGAAGAAGGAGGAGTTAATGAAGAGTAAAAGAGGTAAAGAAGAGGAAGAAGAAGAAGAAGTTAATGAAGAGTAGAAGAGGTAAAGAAGAAGTTAATGAAGAGTAAAAGAGGTAAATAAGAAGTTAATGAAGAGTAAAAGAGGTAAAGAAGAAGAAGTTACTGAAGAGTACTATAAAAATAAGAGGTACAAAGGAGTACAAAGGAGTACAAAGGAAATCAAGCAACAACAGGTCTAGTGACCCTTCTAGGCTGCTTGTCCTCCAAAACACTGAGGATCAAGTGTCCAAACAGTGGTTTAGAGTGGGTAAGGGAACATTGAAAAGGGAACTACTGCCCTGCCACTAACGTGGCAGGACTAGGAAGTTAGTAGGGGACATATGGGTTAGTAACTGAGGGGAGGATAAAATAAAGTTATTCATTTACAAACGCAGTCAGACGCGGGTTTGATGCGAGATTTTTGTCTAGGCGGAATTTAAATGAATCAACGGTGATGCAGTCTATAACGTCTCCGGGGAAGCCCTTTCCACAAATTGACAACTCGATTGAAGAAGAAATTCTTAGATTCGTGTGAGTTAAAAGATTTACCAATAATTTTGCAACCGTTTCCCTGCGTGTAATTAGATTGGTCGATAGTGAAGTACTTACTACAGTTCATATTGTCGATGCCTTTGATGATTTTGAACACTTGAATTAAGTCACCTCTTAATCTGCGCTGGGTTAAAGGAAATAGAGTTAATTCTCTAAGACGCTCTTCGTATGGTTTGTTCTTTAGGCTAGGTATCATTTTGGTAACTCTACGTTGAACTCGTTCTAGCTTGTTATGTCTTTTTGGCAATAAGGGCACCAGCATTGAACGCAGTATTCCAGAAGAGGGCGGACTAAGGAATTGTAAAGGGTTAGGCTTCTCTTTGGATTTATGCTCAAATGATCTGCCTATAAAGCCAATTATTTTGTTTGCCTTCTTAAGAACTTCTGAACATTGTTGACTCGGTTTTAGGTTACTCGCTATGTTACACGCAGATGGGTTTCTCTGTTTACATTCTTAAGCTGAGTGCCATTCATCGAATAGTTTGCTTTCTCATGTAGGTATCCGATATGTAGTACTTTACATTTATCCGCATTGAAACTCATTTGCCAAATTTGGGCCCAATGTGACAATTTATCTAGATTGTGTTGCATATCGTCAACTTGATCTTTTGAGAGTACGCTATTTGCAATTTTGAATCGTCAGCAAATTTTGAGACTGTACAGGTGAGACCCTCATCTATGTCGTTGCTGGAAATTAGAAAGAGAATTGGTCCTAGTACCGATCCCTGGGGTACCCCGCTACTACATTGGTCCATTTAGATGCCTTACCGTTTATGACTACTCTTTGCTTTCTGTCGCTGAGCCAATTTTCTATCCATTTCAACACACCGTCTTGTATTCCATGCGCTTTTAGTTTTAGCAGTAAACGTTGTGGGGAACTTTGTCAAAGGCCTTTTGAAAATCAAGATATATAATATCTACAGCCTTACTCTCATCGTAGAGGTTGAGGATATCGTGGAAGAAGTCGAAGAGGTTTGTTAAACAGGAACGTTTTTTACGAAAAGCGTGTTGAGTATCTTTAAGTATGTTATTTTCCTCTAAGTGATTGACGAGTCTGTCTCTTATGACCGTTTCTAGCATTTTACATACAACTGAGGGTAAGCTAATTGGACGATAGTTACTGGGTAGGGATTTGCTGCCTGTTTTTGAATATCGGTGTTACGTTGGCTATCTTCCACTGATCAGGCATAGTTCCAGACTGCAAGGATTTATTGAATAGTAATGTCAGTGGTTTGGAGAGCTCATCCTTAGCTTCCTTTAGAACTCTAGGCGAGATTGTATCAGGTCCAGGCGTTTTAGTTACCTTGAGTTTATCTAAACAATTCAATACTTCTCTCTCTGTAACGGTGATATTGCTTAGAACATCTGAATTATCAATCAGAATCGGCGATGGTGTAGGGATATCACTGAGGTCTTCTGTTGTAAAAACTGATGCAAAGAAGGTATTGAGCGCATTACTCATTTGTACTTCGTCTTTGGTGTATTCTCCATTTTCATCGACTAACGGTCCAACAGTTGAAGTAACTACTTTTTTCTTTCTGATATAACTATAGAATTCTTTCGGGTTTGTTTTACTTTGATTCGCAATATGTAACTCTAGGGTCTTTTTACTTTGCTTAATTAACTTTTTGGCGTTGCGTCGTAGCTCTACAAATTTCACCCGTTCTTCGTCATTTTGTGAGGATTTTAATCTATCATTAGCAAATTTTTTAGCAAGCAGGCAGTTTGAAATATCTTTATTCCACCATTTGGGCTTATTATTATGGCCTGGACGCCATATAAAGGGAGGAGAAGAGCAAAGAGGAGAGTGATAGAGAAGAAGAAGAAGAAGAAGAAGAGAGGAACACGGAGAGAAGCTTAAGCATAGAACATATACAAGAAGAAGAAGATAAATAAGAAGATATAATGAAAGATAATAGAATATAAAAAAGAGAGAAGAGAAACCTCTCCCCCGGCCCGGGCCGCCCCCCCCGTGTGCCGCGGGCCCCTGACTACCGGCGGCATCGGTACTGCACCAGCTCCTCGGCCCTCCTCCGCCCGCGCGCCCGCGGCGCCCGGCCCCCTGAAACTGAGAGAGAATCTTAAGTATAAAATATATACAAGAAGAAGAAGAAGAAGATATAACGAAGGATAAGAGAATAAAGGAGAGAGAGAGAGAAGAATAAGAAGAAAACAGACACACTGAGAGAGAAGCTTAAGTACAGAATATATACAAGAAAAACAAGAAGAAGAAGAAGAAGAAGATATAATGAGGCTAAAGAGGAATAAGGAGGATGAATAGAGAGAATCAGTGAGCAGAAAAGAGAGGAGGAGAAGGCTTTAAAGGGCGGGAGAGGTCTCCACTTGAAGGGGGGGGAATTTTTTTTTCTTGACCCGTTTCTCCCTCATGGTTAGCCTGTTGTTTTTTGAGATTTTAAGACGTTTGCCCGCCATTAGTTTGGTGGATTTTAAGAATTTCAGCACCATTCCTCTGGTCAATTTTAAAAAAGACCTTTCGAAACAGATGCCAATTTTAGGGTGTCGATTTTTATCCTGGCAAAACACAGCAGATTAGCGAGCCTGTAATTTAAGAGTAAACCCGGCCTTCGGCCGGGGAAAGTTTTTTTCTCTAGAACTCAAAAAAATGTACAAATTTATCTTGAAAGGGGGTCAAGGGGGTGACATTTTAAGATTGCTGGAGGAGTAGGAAACAAACTAGAAACCTCCCCTTAAGTATAATACATGGAAATGATCAAGTCGATCCTGGATTATATTTTTCTGGACCCTTTTCTCCCTCATGTTTAGCCAAATTAGTTTTGAGTTTTTAAGAAATTCTTCCCACTAGTTTGGCGATTTTAAGAGCTTTCGCCTCATTTTACGTGCCATTTAGGTGTCGATTTTGTTCCTGGTAAGCGATAGCAAGCCAGTAATTTAGTAGGAACATACACATTTATATCGAAGGGAGGTCTTTGGGGTGTTTTTTGTTTGTTTTCAAACTTGATAGAGGTCTAGGGAGCAAAATATATAGAGAGATAAATGAAAAATACAGTTATTCTGATACCTCCTCCTCTATATTTTCCTCCTTCTCTTTCTCCTTCTACGCCTTGTTCTGCTTATGCCTCCTCCTCCTACTACTCTCTGTTTAGACTCTAACCCCCCCCCCCCTCTCTCTATCTCTACGGCTCCAACTTCCTTATAGCCTGACACTCGCAAGTCGTCAATTTTAAGCCGGTATCACACGAGAGCTTTTATGGTCAACATTCGATGATCAACATTTTTCTGGCAACATTTCTGGATTATTTTGCACTGGTATTGGAAACTAGACAGATGATAGATGAATTTGGGTAACAGAAAAAATATTTAATGTTGACCTCATACGCCGCTAGACCAGTGATGAGGATAAATGTTGAGTGAAAAAGCGCTCGTGTGATACAGGCTTTTGATGGTACCGATTGGTGTGATTTCGGAAATTGGCCCATCGACTGTGCTGAGCAACCTTACGATTAGTAGACGAGAGGATTGGATAAGGAAGGGGGGGGGGGGGGTAGAAAAGAGTAAAGTAGAGGAGAGGCGAAAAAGAAGGTAATCGAATCGTTAACTTAAAATGTTAATGGTCTCAATGGGAATGCCAAATACACTCACCAAGGTTCATCAACATCCAAACGTACTTGATAAAGTTACCTTGTAGAGGAAGACAAACACAGGCATAGCAAGCAAACGCTGGAGAGAGAGAGAGAGAGAGAGAGAGAGAGAGAGAGAGAGAGAGAGGGGGGGGGGAGGGGGGAGAGTGTGAGGGGAGGAAAAGGGAGAGGGAGAAAGAGGGGGTGAGAGAGAGAGAGTAAGAGAAACACAAGTGAAGCAGAAGCAGCATCAGAGAGGGTGGTGAGGGAGAAGGAAGGAGGGAGGGAGAGAAAGAAAGAGAGAGAGAGAGAGAGTGAGAGAGAGTGAGAGAGAGTAAGAAACAAAAGTGAAGCAGAAGCAGCAGAAGAGAGGGCTGGTGAGGGAGGGAGGGAGGGAGGGCCAAATGAGCAGGTTGGGGCGCCCCGATGATTGCAGGGGCGGTGGGTCGCTAACATGGTGGGTGTGTATACCCTCCATCAACACCACCTTCCTATTTACCATCCGCCATGTTGTATACCTCTCTGTGCGTTGCTGAATACCTCTTGATATATCGTTTACCTCATGTTGTTATAGACCACACTTTGGCTCAATCAATTGTTCTAAATATTCTGTTAGAGGAAGCACATTTTATATATATATATATATATATATATATATATATATATATATATATATATATATATATATATATATATATATATATATACACCGGTATATATATATATATACCCGGTATATATATATATATATATATATATATATATATATATATATATATATATATATATATATATATATATATATATATATATACTCCTAACCTCGATTGCAGTTCATAACTAAATAAAATGTAATGTTAGCACAAATTGAAAGAAGAAGAGCTACCGTACTAAGTAGTGGTCTAACCCTGTGGATCGCCCTACGGTTTGCAACAAGTATATCTGCAACATGGCTACTCGCCTTTAACTACCGTCCCCACTATTCCCGCGATCCTCCCCACCTTCGGGTTCCCCTCTATACCCACCTGTCGTCGCCCGGGCCCGCTCGCTTTCATCTCGGCCCCTCCGTCAGGTTTTTATACAGACCAGGACCTTTTGTTTGTTTAAGGATGAGCGAGTGAGGGAGATACGCGCGGTATAAATTAATTTGAGGTTGTGTGTTTACCTCTCCTCCCACTCCCTCCCCTTCCTCCTCCCCCAGTCACTCATTTGTTTTTATTTATTTTTTTATTTTTTTTATTTTTTGTCTCCGTCTTCGTTTGCGGTGTGTTTTCTTTCTTCGCGACCTGTGCCACCTATACACCCCTCCCCCTTCCTAGCCTCCCTCCGTCTCCCTATCCCCCGCCTCCTCCTTCCTGCCAAACCTCTATTCCTTCCCTCTCCCCATGCCAGTCCTATTATACCTCTCCTCCCTTTCCTACCCTCTCCTATCCCGTTTCTCCTTGCCTATTCTCTCCTATGCTGCTTTCATTTCCTACCCTTTCTCCATTTATACACCTTAATAATTCCCTATCCTCTCCAATTCCATCTCTCCTTACCAATTATCTCCTCTGCTATTTTTCTTCCCTTCCCTTTCTCCATTTCTACATCTTCATTCCGTTTCCTCTCCTATTCCATCTCGCCTTACCTATTATCTCCTATACTAGTTTTCCTCCCTACCCTTTCCCCATTCCTACATTTTTTTTTTTTTTTTTTTTTTTTTTTCTATATTCCAACTTACTTCCTCTCGGGCATAGGCTGAGAGCCTTAACATTCACCGCTTTACAATGAACAGTGAAGCCTGTGAGGTCTTGTTCCAGTCTAGGGAGTGAGACATGTGAAGCACGTAGAGTACAA
>CM064516.1:31079475-31089475 GCA_032716605.1 Paralithodes platypus
GTACCCGGCGCCGTAGTTTTTATTTTATTCTAGCGATATTTGAGACGATTGTGTGCAGCTTAGGAAGGATGTATGGTAGGTAATATAACTAATCGAGATATTGTGTAGCCTTTTATTGGTTAGAGGTCCTTCTTAATAGGATCCTCCAATAGTTGCCAGACTATAATGCCAAGAGCGTCACCGGTACTGAAAGGGTTGACAGTACAAGCGTGGGAATGGTGGCAACTGCACTGGTATACACTGAATATGCATACCGGTACTCCCAAATATACGTACTGACACACACACACACACACACACACACACACACACACACACCCAACACCACACCCACACCCAGCCCGTTAGCCTAGTAGGTAGAGCTATCGTCTCACAACACGCGTGGTCGGGTGGTTCAATCCCGGCCGGGCGCGGGAGACAAATTTGGGGCTTTTCTCCTTTCAGTGTTAGCCTTCAGTTCACCCTAGCTGTACACTAGGTACCTGGAATGAGTGGACGTCCGCTTTTGGACGTTGTCCCATCTGGGGGTGGCAAAAACGGTACACGGCGAGATGGGTTCCTCATATGGTTCACCTAAGCTTATGGCTACCTAAGCCTTCGGGCGAGACGGTACCGTCTATAGTGAGAATGGTACCATACAGATCCACCCTAAGCCTTCGTTTCCGATGTCGCCAATTGGCTAAAATACAGACTACACACACATCCACAGCCATTCCAACGATACATATAACACCTACACATATAGGAGGCGGGAAATAACGAGCATGCTCACTCCCGCAATACAACTAGAGTAAGTACACACACACACACACACACATACACATACGCTACACCCTCATGCTTGCAAGTACACAATGTTACAAGCTATTGCACATAAATAGTATAGATAGTTACACACGCTTCACATACTAACTCCTTCCACACACACACACACACACACACACACACACACACACACACACACACACACACACACACCACAGAGTATTCAGATTCAAATGCGCTCGGGTACCCCTTTTGAAGTTTACAGGTTTTACGTCTTCCCCCCCCCCCTTCCCCTCCCCCCTCCCTCCCCCACGACTACCCCTTTATTGTTCCCCCCTCCCCCTCCCACCAACAACACCATTCCAACACATGCAAAATAACAACAATAACAACATAACATAGTACACAATAACACAACACACACACACACACAATAACACAACACAAACACAATCACACACACACACACACACAATAACACAACACAAACACAATCACACACACACAATAACACAACACACACACACACACACATACCATAACACAACACACACACACACACACACATACAATAACACAACACACACACACACATACAATAACACAACACACACACACATACACATACAATAACACAACACACACACATACAATAACACACACACACACACATACATATACCCAACACACACACACGCACACAACACACAACACACACACACACACACGCATACAATAACACAACACACACACACACATATACACACACAATAACAAAACACACACACACACACATACACACACACAATAACAAAACACACACACACATACAATAACACAACACACACACACACATACAATAACACAACACACACACACACATACAATAACACAACACACACACACACACACAATAACACAACACACACACACACACAATAACACAACACACACACACACACAATAACACAACACACACACACACACAATAACACAACACACACACACACATACAATAACACAACAAAAAAACACACACACTAACAAAACATACACACACACAACACACACACACACACACACACAAACAAATGATAATGTCGGACAGGTTGAGGGAGAGGTATACTAACCAGGATTCGAACCCATTCACTCCAGATCATTTTGGGCGAGTTGAGCACCGTATCCATTCGACCATGAGTATGTTTTCTGTATTCGTTCACATTTTTTGTTGGAATATATTACTATCTTGACTGTTATTGGTGTTTCCATACCAACTCCCTCTGAATACAACATAGTCGTATAGTTACAACCTGCCCTGCGACAGACTGCCTAGTTCATAACGTGTGTTATGGGGGCGCCGGTGGAAGGGTGGGGGGACCTAGATCACAAGTTCACAACCCTAGCTGGATACACTCTTCAGAAAATAGGAAAAGTAGAAAGTAGCTACGAGGTACCGTTGTAAAGGCTTATCCCTCAACATCTTCACCTGACCTGACCTGGTGTTGTTGTGGATCTCTCTCTCTCTCTCGCTCTCTCTCTCGCGCTCGCTCTCTCTCTCGCGCTCTCTCTCTCTCTCGCGCTCTCTCTCTCTCTCGCGCGCTCTCTCTCTCTCGCGCGCTCTCTCTCTCTCTCTCTCTCTCTCTCTCTCTCTCTCTCTCTCTCTCTCTCTCTCTTCAAAAACTTTTTCCCACTACACTAGACAAATGGTCCTTTTTGTGGTGGGAGTTGGGGGCTGATGTGAAGGTTTAATAAATGTAGGGGCTAGTGTTTTAACTTGTTATTTTCGTGTGGGGTCCTGCAAAACACATCCTTCTATCACGAATACCACTACTATATACTACTAATACTACTACAATTACTACTAATATAAGAATAAGAATAATAGTAATACTAATATTGATCATCATCGTCATTATCATCTTAAATAATAATAATCACCGACGCTGGTGGAGGTATGCACTCTACAGATTACCTAAACTGAATCACTTCTTTTTGGCGCATATCTTTGTCGCATATCCTATCTGTCCAACAAATTTCAGGAACATCGTTTCATATAATTTTGAGATATCCAGTCTTGTTTTAAATAAGGAAAACAGACAGACGGCGGCAAAAACAAACGCCCCTCCAACTTTGTTTTTTTATAACGTTTTACCGTGAATTTTACAGGATCAAAAGTACTGCGTAATAGCAGACATAATACTGTTATTCTTGTATAATATGTTAGCTGTAAATATACGTTTCCCGTACATTGTGAATTTGACGGCCTAGAAACTTCCCCCTCATTAAGATGGTGTCACACGAGCGCATTTTTCGGCAATTTTCTATAAATACGTTTTTTTTTTCCCTCGTACTATTTTGAGGCTCTTTCGCATTGGAATCGGAAACTAGATCGAAGGTAAACTAATGATAGGTAGTGTAATTCTTAGGAAACTAATGCTAGGTAGTGTAATTCTTAGGAAACTAATGCTAGGTAGTGTAATTCTTAGGAAACTTACATTTTGAAATTGCCAGCCTACAATTGCTCGTAAAAGTTGACGGAATAATCGCTCGTATGACACCGGCTAAAAGTACTCGACTCCCATAATTTCTCAGACAAAGAAGCCTTTTGAAGTGGAGAAAAGTTTAGGGAGGGTTAGCATTGAGAAACTGGTGGACATACTTTTATTACACATTTGTTATTTAGTACCGGTACTTACTCATACATTTTCAAAACAGGCTTTCGAAAGGCGGTGTCACACGAGCGATTTGGCCGTCAATTTCTACGGGCAATTGTCATCTGGCAGCTTTTCAATATAATGTTTATAACAATTGAAATACTTAACAAAATCTGCCTTCGATCTAATTTCAGATTCCAATGCGAAAGAGCCTCAAAGTAGTACGAGACGAAACTTGCTCATCGAAAATTGCCGGAACAAGCACTCGTGTGACACCGGTTTTATGGTCGTGATGAATATGGTCTTGGTTGTGTGAGATTTTTTTTTTTTTTTTTTTTATCCATTCGGCCCCATTCAGCCTACAAAAAAACAAAAAAAATAAAATAAAATAGTTCCTGGTGAAGCCGCTCTGAGCAACTCTTATTTATTAGTTCTTTAATGTATTACGGTTAGCATCTTCTACGTAGTTTTCTTCAACATCATGTTCTTCTTCTCCTTTTTCTGTCTTTCTTACTTTTCGTCTTTTTTATTTTGTATTACTTTTCTGTTTTCTTTTATATGTCTGTATCTTTCTCATTTACATTCTATTTCTTCTTTTTCGTTTTCTTTTCGTGAGACTATAATTAGCTCTTGATGAAACCGCTTTGAACTACTGTACTTCTTGGCTCTTCTAGTTCATATATTTAGTTGGTTATAGAAAAAGTCTTCCTTATGTATTTTATGGTCCTTGTTTATTCAGGGATTATATTTTCCAAAGACTTTATCCCCTTACTTACCGTTGCCCTTCCAACCCGTAACCTTGCCATATCATTAATTTGTCGGTACCGGTATATATATATATATATATATATATATATATATACCGGTATATATATATAAGGAAAAGGAGAACCAGCGTAGTAGCGAACATCTTCCCAAGAGGAAGCTCCATTGCAGAAATTCTACTATCAAGATATATATATATATATATATATATATATATATATATATATATATATATATATATATATATATAAGTATACATCAGTCTTTCAGCCGACCAAGTATTTATTTCTCACTCTGTCTACCCCTTTTATCTCCGCTTTGTCTGTCCGCCTGCCTGTTCTGTGTGTGTGTGTGTGTGTGTGTGTGTGTGTGTGTGTGTGTGTGTGTGTGTGTGTGTGTGCCTATTTGTGTGTGTGTTTGCGTGCGTTTTTTGTAAATGTGCATGTGATTAGTGTGTGTTATTTGTGAGCGAGAGAGTATGTGTGTGTGTGTGTGTGTGTATGTGTACTTAAAATGTATCATCAGAAGTTATAATTATTCTGTACTCTTCGATGTGTCTAACCATTATTTTCACATTCGACATCTCTTGGTCACACACAAACGCCTCACAAACACACACACACACACACACACACACACACACACACACACACACACACACACACACACACACACACACACACACACACACACACACACACACAATCATAGTACCTACTCCTGTCAACCTTTCTCACCCCCGCCTCCCACACACCCACACACACACCTCCTCCTGTCAACCTTTCTCACCCCCGCCTCCCACACACCCACCCACACCTCCTCCTGTCAACCTTTCTCACCCCCGCCTCCCACACACACACCCACCCACACACACACCCACACACACCTCCTCCTGTCAACCTTTCTCACCCCCGCCTCCCACCCACACACACACCTCCTCCTGTCAACCTTTCTCACCCCCGCCTCCCACACACACACCCACCCACACACACCACCTCCTGTCAACCTTTCTCATCCCCGCCTCCCACCCACACCTCCTCCTGTCAACCTTTCTCACCCCCGCCTCCCACACACACACCCACCCACACACACCTCCTCCTGTCAACCTTTCTCACCCCCGCCTCCCACACACACACCCACCCACACACACACCTCCTCCTGTCAACCTTTCTCACCCCCGCCTCCCACACACACACCTACCCACACACACCTCCTCCTGTCAACCTTTCTCACCCCCGCCTCCCACACACACGCCTACCCACACACACCTCCTGTCAACCTTTCTCATCCCCGCCTCCTACACACACACCAACCCACACACACACTCACACACACCTCCTCCTGTCAACCTACACACACACTCACACACACACACACTTCCTGTCAACCTTTCTCACCCCCGCCTCCTACACACACCAACCCACACACACACTCACACACACCTCCTCCTGTCAACCTTTCTCACCCCCGCCTCCCACACACACCAACCCACACACACACTCACACACACCTCCTCCTGTCAACCTTTCTCACCCCCGCCTCCCACACACACAAAGGAGTACAAAGGAGTACAAAGGAGTACAAAGGAAATCAAGCAACAACAGGTCTAGTGACCCTTCTAGGCTGCTTGTCCTCCAAAACACTTAGGATCAAGTGTCCAAACAGTGGTTTAGAGTGGGTAAGGGAACATTATAAAGGGAACTACTGCCCTGGAACTAATGTCCGTGGCAGGATTAGGAAGTTAGTAGGGGACAGATGGGTTGGTAACTGAGGGGGGAATAAAATAAAGTTATTAATTTACAAACTCAGTCAGTCGCGGGTTTGATGCGAGATATTTGTCTAAGCGGAGTTTAAATGAATCAACGGTGCTGCAGTCTATAACTGCACCAATAACACACCAACCCACACACACACTCACACACACCTCCTCCTGTCAACCTTTCTCACCCCCGCCTCCCACACACACCAACCCACACACACACTCACACACACCTCCTCCTGTCAACCTTTCTCACCCCCGCCTCCTACACACACACCAACCCACACACACACTCACACACACCTCCTCCTGTCAACCTACACACTCACACACACCTCCTGTCAACCTTTCTCACCCCCGCCTCCTACACACACACCAACCCACACACACACTCACACACACACTCACACACACCTCCTCCTGTCAACCTTTCTCACCCCCGCCTCCTACACACACACCCACCCACACCTCCCCCTGTCAACCTTTCTCACCCCCTCCTCCTACACACACACCCACCCACACACACACTCACACACACACTCACACACACCTCCTCCTGTCAACCTTTCTCACCCCCGCCTCCTACACACACACCCACCCACACCTCCCCCTGTCAACCTTTTCTCACCCCTCCTCCTACACACACACCCACCCACACACACACACACTCACACACACACTCACACACACCTCCTCCTGTCAACCTTTCTCACCCCCGCCTCCTACACACACACACACCCACCCACACCTCCCCCTGTCAACCTTTCTCACCCCCTCCTCCTACACACACACCCACCCACACACACACTCACACACACACTCACACACACCTCCTGTCAACCTTTCTCACCCCCGCCTCCTACACACACACCCACCCACACACACACTCACACACACACTCACACACACCTCCTCCTGTCAACCTTTCTCACCCCCTCCTCCTACACACACACCCACCCACACACACACTCACACACACCTCCTCCTGTCAACCTTTCTCACCCCCTCCTCCTACACACACACCCACCCACACACACACCCACCCACACACACACCCACACACACACTCACACACACACACCTCCTGTCAACCTTTCTCACCCCCGCCTCCTGCACGTCGTATATTTCGTATATTTCTTTCACTTTGTTTTCTTATATATTTTTGCGATTCGTAGTTGCCCACGATTTTACTATGTGTATAAAGGAGACAAAAGGCAAAGCTGCCTGTAACAAGTGTCTCCCCCCAAATGTTGAAAGAGTGACATAACCAAAACAAATTACATTATAGGTAATTTAGATGTTTTGGAAAGATGTCTGGTGTGCTTGTTAAGTGAAGTGAAATGAATAGGAGGAGAAGGTGTTTGTGAGAGTAAGCTGGATTGCTCTTTGTGTAGGTGAGGCACAAATAGAAACAGTGGGGGAAGCCAGGCAAATGAAACAGGAGTTCCAGCAACTCCATCATATGCCTGTGCGGCCTCCCCTGGGTCGATTGGTGCCTACATCTTATACGTGGATATATAATGCACATGGTGGAATTACGAGCGTAGTTTAGTATGCAGTGGTTAAGGGGAGGTCTCCACTTGAGGGATTTTTTTCTTGACCCCTTTCTCCCTCATGTTTAGCCCCATTGCTTTTGAAATTATAAAACGTTTGCCCCATTAGTTTAGCGATTTTAAAAACTTTCACCCCATATTAAGACGTTTCGTGCAATTCAGCTGTCTATTTTATCCTGGCGAGCGATAGCGAGCCTGTAATTTAAGAGGAACCGGCCTTCGGCCGGGCCATTTTTCGACCGAAAAATGTACAAATTTATCTTGAAAGGGACTCGAGGGGGTGTAATTTTAAGGTTGATGGAGGTCTAGGGAACAAACTAAATACCTCCCCTTAAGTCATTCTAGTCAGTGTTATGCAGATTAAGAAGGACCTATGTTATTCAGAGGGTTAATTTAGATTGTAATGACCGTACCCCTTTGAGTCCTAGAGGTAGATATTAAACTAAAGGAAATCGTCTCATGGCAACCAGAACAAGAAGTGACGTCATTGTGCTGAAGGGGTAAGGTGTCTTTGTTGTCCTTTCTGTCTATTTGTGTATGTGTTTCTGTTTTTGTTGTCAGTTACTCTTTTTAGTCTGTTGTTCGTTTTCTTTAGTAGATTACCCCCCTCCTCTCTCTCTCTCTCTCTCTCTCTCTCTCTCTCTCTCTCTCTCTCTCTCTCTCTCTCTCTCTCTCTCTCTCTCTCTCTCTCTCTCTCTCTCTCTCTCCTCCCAACCTCTCTCGACACTTGTAATGTCACACTCTTATAGTTTTTATAACCCTCCCCTTTACTTTTGTGTTCAATTTTTCAATCACTCGGATTCTGTATCTGTCTAAGTATATATTTCTATTCTAGCCTGTATGTATGTATCGATCTATCTATATTTATCTATCTATTTATCTACACTAGTATATAGATAGTATACTGTATATACAGTATTTTTGTTGTTATATTTATGTAATATCCCGATATAACTCGTAAATCTGATATGAGCAAAAGAAAATACAACAATTAAAGGGAGACTTTTAACATTTGGAAAAGTTTCAAATCCATAGTTACTATTGACTCTGGCTGTACATTCATGGCTAGGACTACTTGAACACGTAGTGACGATACAAAGCCTAACTGTGAGCGTTAACCAGTGAACATTTACATGATGATACTGTATTTGGGGTTAATCGGGTTTTCAAAATGTTTCGTTGGTGTATCTATATTGTTTCGCCAATTATTGTTGATAAATTCTTGACTCCGAGTGATTACCAGTCTGTTGTTCATCATTATCTATTAATTATAATTTGACCAGGCATTTTGACAACTAATACATATTAACTCAAAAAGAAGTACCGGTAGGCCAATGGAGTGGACATGTTTACTATTGAGGAAGATTCAACTACAAATATACAGTTGAGGCCATAAATATACAGTTGAGGACATAAATATACAGTTGAGGACATAAATATACAGTTGAGGCCATAAATATACAGTTGAGGACATAAATATACAGTTGAGGCCATAAATATACAGTTGAGGCCATAAATATACAGTTGAGGCCATAAATATACAGTTGAGGCCATAAATATACAGTTGAGGCCATAAATATACAGTTGAGACCATAAATATACAGTTGAGGCCATAAATATACAGTTGAGGCCATAAATATACAGTTGAGGACATAAATATACAGTTGAGGACATAAATATACAGTTGAGGCCATAAATATACAGTTGAGGACATAAATATACAGTTGAGGACATAAATATACAGTTGAGGACATAAATATACAGTTGAGGACATAAATATACAGTTGAGGACATAAATATACAGTTGAGGCCATAAATATACAGTTGAGGCCATAAATATACAGTTGAGGACATAAATATACAGTTGAGGACATAAATATACAGTTGAGGCCATAAATATACAGTTGAGGCCATAAATATACAGTTGAGGCCATAAATATACAGTTGAGGCCATAAATATACAGTTGAGGACATAAATATACAGTTGAGGACATAAATATACAGTTGAGGACATAAATATACAGTTGAGGCCATAAATATACAGTTGAGGACATAAATGCTTTGCCCCTGAGATTTTCATTATGCAAGTATTACATATTGAAGCGACCAGTTTATATATAATAGTTGATATTTAATGAAATTATCAATTTGTATAATTTAAGTTTATTCGTAAATTGATTATAAGAGTTTTAATTGCATAATGAAAAGCCTAGGGTGGTTAATAATATAATAATATACATCCCATTTGTGTTATCCCTTTTAGTACCGGCGCTGTTGGACGATTAGTACCAGTTTAAAAGGGGCCTCCAACATTTACCAGGCAACGAATAATGTCACTTAAATGGGGTTGACCTGTTTTTGTTCTGTCCTTTTCTATCTTTCGCTGGCTTGTATCCATTTGGCCCCATTCAGCCTACTGTTTTAAGACGTTTATCCCCATCCAGGTGTCAATTTTTTACTGGTGAGCGGTAGCGAGCCAGCATATTTTTCATTTTTGTTTGACA
>CM064516.1:31091975-31106975 GCA_032716605.1 Paralithodes platypus
GTCATATACAGGGGAGGTTTGTCATATACAGGGGAGGTTTGTCATATACAGGGGAGGTTTGTCATATACAGGGGAGGTTTGTCATATACAGGGGAGGTTTGTCATATACAGGGGAGGTTTGTCATATACAGGGGAGGTTTATCATATACAGGGGAGGTTTGTCATATACAGGGGAGGTTTGTCATATACAGGGGAGGTTTTGTTTGTATTTATTTGTTCATTAATTAATTACAGTAATTGATTTATATATTTATTTATTTATCAATTATTCTTAGTTTCCTCCTAAAACCTCCATCAAGCTATTAAATATACCCCCCCAAGACCCCCCTTGCTAGATGTTTTGTGTTTTACATTTTTAGGTAGAAAAATGAACCAGCCGAAGGCTGGTTCATCCTAAATCACAGGTTCGCTATCGCTCGCCAGGATAAAATAGACACCTAAATGGCAAAAAATTTCTGAAAATCGCCAAACTATTGAGGGTAAACATGAGGGAGGAAGGAGTCCAGACAAAAATGAAACCTCTCCTTAATCCAGGTATATTTACAGAACATGCCTTTTTAACGTGACTGTACAGTTGCCTGCTCGAAAAGCTGGTACAAGCACTTATAGCAAATTGTTTGCCCCCCCCCCCCCCCCCTCCCACTACGTTTCTTCTTTATGCAACTATAACTACCTGGATTGATTTTGGGATGGACCTTGATTTTTAATATATAGTATATAGAGTTTGGTAGTTACTGTATTGAACATTATATTCATCAATTCGTTTCCAGAGGTATTCTTCAGTAATTAGAAATGGGTGAGGTCCACGATTTTTATGAATGACTGTATTAAATTATGTTTTTTACACCAACCAACTTCACATCTAAACTCAATTAATGAAATCAACAAACACATGTGGCACTCCGAGGACTCGAACCCAGGATACTCACATAGAAATTCCGCGCACTATGCATTACGCTATCAAGACAGTAAAGAAATATTCACAAGCCTACGATTTATTATGCAGTTTCGAATCCTGCATATTAAACTGAGCATGTACATATATTCCAACTGCGCTATGGTAGCCTAATGTATAGGCCTTTGAGACCATTACCTATTTTCATATCTAGGCAAGCATAAATTTATCTTACCTTGCATATATACGCAAATATACGCAAAACGACTCTTGTACAGATGAACATACTATTGGGCGTAAAGATCGGCGAAAGGTCTAGCCAGCGAAAGGAGGTACGGGCGAAAAAAACAAAAACAAAAACACCCACCCACTCTGAGTGTTACTGATGGGCTCCGTCTGGCCACTAATGCCCGCCCATCAGACCTCTTACCCCCGCCCGTACACGCCCACACAATATGTCCTCAGGTATTTTTTTCTTTTTCGGAAAGGGC
Source organism: Paralithodes platypus (assembly GCA_032716605.1). Lineage (NCBI taxonomy): Eukaryota > Metazoa > Arthropoda > Malacostraca > Decapoda > Lithodidae > Paralithodes > Paralithodes platypus. The sequence goes on from CM064516.1 coordinate 31,093,362, forward strand.
GGGAGTTTGGTTTTAGTCTCTTTCGGTTTGGCTCGCTAGTTTGACGTTTACCACATTAATTTCGAGATTTATTAGACGTTCGCTACATGTTTTTCTTTTACTGTACCCCTTTCTCTGTCATGTTTAGCCCCATTAGGTTTGAGATTTACAGACGTTCTCCCCACCATTTCGGCAATATTAATACCTTTCACTCTATTTCTTTATCCATAATATGACCTTTCATTCCATTTAGGTGTCGATTTGTCCTGGCGAGCGAAAGCGAGCCTGTAATTTAAGAGAACCGTAATTTTTCTACCGATAAATTTAAAACAATTATCTCGAGGGTGGGGGGAGAGGGGGGGGGGGGTTCTTGGGAGTGTTTTTATAAGCTTGATGGAGGTCTAGGGATCAAACTAAATGTTTGTTATACAAATAAAATACAAAGATTAAACAAAAATAATAAGGAATGGTTGGTGGGTGGAGGGAGAGAGAGGACGTAGAGGGAGTAGATGGATGGAGTATAGATAGATAGATAGATAGACAGACAGACAGACAGATGGATGGATTATAGATAGATAGATAGATAGACAGACATACAGACAGGCAGGCAGGCAGACAGACAGACAGATAGATAGACAGACAGATAGATAGTTATGATAGATAGATAGATAGATAGTTATGATAGATAGATAGTTATGATAGATAGATAGATAGATAGACAGACAGGCAGGCAGGCAGGCAGGCAGGCAGACAGACAGATAGATAGTTATGATAGATAGATAGATAGATAGTTATGATAGATAGATGGTTCAGTAGACCTCTTACCACCGCCCGTACAAGCCCACCCATTATGTCCTGAGGGAGTTTTTATCGGAAGGAGCGAGATTTTGTCCTCTTTCGAGCGGCTCGCTTTATACGATTTATTGTTTGTCGATACTTTGTTGGGTGAGAGATGTAATCCAGCTAACTCTCACAAACACCTCCTCCTCTTCCTATCCATGTCACTATACTTAAGGGGAGGTTTCTAGTTTGTTTCCTACTCCTCCATCAAGCTTAAAATTACATCCCCTAGACCTCTTTTCAAGATAAATATGTACATTTTTCGGTAGAAAAATGTCCCGGCCGAAGGCCGATTCCTCTTAAGTTACAGGCTCGCTGTCGCTCGCCAGGAAAAAATCGACACCTAAATGGCACGAAAGGTCGTAAAATTGACATAAATGGGGCGAAAGTTATTAAAATCGTCAAACTAATGGGGCAAACGTCTTAAAATCTCAAAAGCAATGGGGCTAAACATGAGGGAGAAGGAAGTTCGAGAAAAAAAATCCCTCAAGTGGATACCTCCCCTTAACACGCACACCACACTTCTTTCCCAGACACCTAAATGACCTCTAATGTGCCTTGATTGTGAGTACATGGATAGATAGATAATGGAAAGGATGGGTAAAGGGATAGATAATGCCCGCCCCTCAGACCTCTCTCTGTGTGTGTGTGTGTGTGTGTGTGTGTGTATGTGTGTCTGTAGCCACCAGGAAGCCAGAACATAATAAGTAGGGACATTATGCACCATAAATAACCAGCACTTTGTATAACTCCATATATATATATATATATATATATATATATATATATATATATATATATATATATAACACCATATTATCTTAATTCTTCTAATTTTCTTTCATTGTTACTGACAAGAAGAGAGAGAGAGAGAGAGAGAGAGAGAGAGAGAGAGAGAGAGAGAGAGAGAGAGAGAGACTGATTCTGATTTTTAACTATATTCCAGACTGATATAATCGTTATATTTAATAATTTGATTAGTATCATGGTATTATTATTATTTAAATAGAAACCTCAAACGAAAATTCCTCCTTGAAACCCACTTCTAACGGACAGAATAACAGAGTAGGGGCTACTCTGTTATTCTGTCCGTTTTTGTCTCCTTACTCGTGCCTCGGAGAACAAAATATACCTTGCTTACCCATGACCGGGAACAATAGGCCAATTAGCGCGGGAAAAGAGAACCCTGGTGTGAGATCCAGGTATTTTACTGCGGTATTGACTGGCGGTATGTGTGTGAGAGAGAGAGAGAGATATGGTACAAAGGAAATCAAGCAACTACAGGTCTAGTGACCTCTCTAGGCTGCTTGTCCTTCAAAACACTGAGGATCAAGTGTCCAAACAGTGGTTTAGAGTGGGTAAAGGAAAATTGGAAAGGGAACTACTGCCCGGAACTAATGTCCGTGGCAAGATTAGGAAGTTTGTAGGGGACAGATGGGTTAGTAACATAACATAGTTATAAGTGATCTTTCGTATATCTTGGAAAAAGAGAGTAACGTCTTAGTAATATATATACGCAATAATCCTTGATGAATCTGTGGGAGGAATATAATAAAGTAATTCATTTACAAACGCAGTCAGTCGCGGGTTTGATGCAAGATAATTGTCTAGGCGAAGTTTAAAAGAATCAACGGTGCTGCAGTCTATAACGTAGACTGCGTAGAGAGAAGGGACTGGTGACAAAGGTATTATCATTTGCTTACTGAAGACGGACAAAAATGTGCCAATTAACAGAAGGCAAGAGAACCCTGGTGCGTGATGGAAGTGTTTTACTACAACATTGACACGCTTAAGGGGAGATCTCCACTCGAGGGATTTTTTTCTTGACCCCTTTCTCCCTCATGTTTAGCCCCATTGTTTTTGAGATTTTAAGACGTTCGCCCCATTAGCTTAGCGATTTTAAGAACTTTCACCCCATATTAAGACCTTTCGTGCAATTCAGGTGTCGATTTTATCCGGGCGAGCGATAGCGAGCCTGCAATTTAAGAGGAATCGGCCTTCGGCTGGGACATTTTTCTACCGAAAAATGTACAAATTTATCTTGAAAGGGGGTCAAGGGGGTGTAATTTCAAGCTTGATGGAAGTCTAGGAAACACACTAAAAACCTCCCCTTAATGAGTAGGTAGGCTCGCATTAATTATCCAGGTATTTTACTCTGCTTTGGATAGGGAGGGTGTGAGGGGCTGGTGGTGTTGCTAGGTGTTGGAAGATCAAAGTATTTTACTCTGGTATTGCGAAGTATTTTGCTCCGAAGTGTGAGGTATTTTACTTCGATAGCGTGAGGCATTTTACTCCAATAGTGTGGAATACTTTACTTCGGAAATGGTAAAAAGGAGGTTTTGGCAGACATTGATTTTAGCCTTTAGATTCAGAAGATACGATGACGCTTTCTTATCTAATTTCTGGATATTATTACACGATTTTATTCAGATTAAGAAAGGTGTATTGAACTGGTCTTTACCCTTATACGTCCCACAGATATTGCCTATATTGTTTGAAATCGCCTATTGATAGCCAGAATAGACTGTGAAAATACGTCACAATCTTCAATGGGTTTAAATCGAGGTATTTTACTCCGGTAGCGACAGAAGGGATGGGTAACGCAGGGACTGGGTATGTTGGGAGGTCGAGGGATTGTATACTGTTATTGTGAAGTAATTTACTTGGGTAGTGTGAGGCATTTTACATTTTTAATACCATAGAGTCTTCCTAAACTGCACATAGGCCTAATCATCTAAATGTAGCTAGAATAAATATAAAAAGACGTCGCCGGTACAGAAGGGGTTAAGAAAGGCATACAAAGGACAATTAAAATGTGCATAATTATTTACCTGAATGGTATATTTATATATTTAAACCCATTTAATATATATACAGTATATATAAATTGTATATAATTAATTTAAACCCATTTAATATATAATTATACAGTATATAAATTGTATATAATTAATTTAAACCCATTTAATATAATTACTATATAAATTGTATATAATTAATTTAAACCCATTTAATATATATACAGTATATATAAATTTTATTTAATTAATTTAAACCCATTTAATATATATACAGTATATATAAATTGTATTTAATTAATTTAAACCCATTTAATATATATACAGTATATATAAATTGTATATAATTAATTTAAACCCATTTAATATATATACAGTATATATAAATTGTATATAATTAACTTAAAGGTAAATCATCTTCCGTATTCACAACCTGTTATTAAATACCATTATGGCAACTTTTTTTTATTGTGTATTCTTGTGTAATTCCCGTGTTTGCGACGAGTGTGTGCGAATACCACTCGGATCATATTTGCTTGCACAACAGTCATTCACGTTCGCAAATATTGGCCTATAAGCTGTTGATGCTCTTGGCTGCCTGAAAGCGGGTTAAGGGGGAGGTAGAGGTCGCTTTTTCGGGACCCCCTTCTCCCTCATGTTTAGCATATTAGTTTTGAGATTTGTAGACGTTCTTTCCGTTAGTTTGGCGATTTTGAGACCTTTCGTCCCATATCTTTGTCACTATTAAGACATGCTGTGCCATCTAGGTGTAATTATTAGAAAGAACCGGCCTTCGGCCGGGAAATTTTTCTACCAAAAAATGTACAAACTTATCTTGAAAGGGGTTCTAGGGGTGTTTTTTAAAGCTTGATGGAGGTCTAGCGAGAAAACTCAAAATATATATTTATAGATAAATATATAGAACAAAACACGAGCACTATCCCCTTAACCTATTTTGTTTACTTATATTTCATTGTTTCGTGGCAATGTACAGGGGAATACAACACACAGCCATGGATGGAAGTTAGAATTTAAAAGGTTCATCACCATTATTTGTGGAAACTTTTTCACATAAAAGATCTGTTCTACCTGGAACACACTTCCCTCAGACTTTGTAAACAGTTCTTCAGTAGAGCAATTCAAGAAGAGGTGAGTAGATAGTATTTTGTTCACTCTTTAATGAGTGTAGTCCACTAAACAATTTCTCTCCTTCCACTTTGACTATCTACTACTACTACTACTACTACTACTACTACTACTACTACTACCACCTCTCTCTCTCTCTCTCTCTCTCTCTCTCTCTCTCTCTCTCTCTCTCTCTCTCTCTCTCTCTGCATCTCTCTCTCTCTCGTCCTCCTCTCTCTCTCTCTCTACTCTCCTCTCTTGCTCTCTCTCTCTTTCTCTTTCTCGCTCTATCTTCCTCTCTTGCTCTCTCTCTCTTTCTCTTTCTCTCTCTCTCTCTCTCTCTCTCTCTCTCTCTCTCTCTCAACAAACACACCACCAAGTTAGACCAATCGAAATTATTTGATTAGCTGCGAAATTGTCAATGGAACTTTTGTCTTGTCCCTTTGGTAATTTGGTCAACCGGGTTTGTGTTTGGTGAGAGAGAGAGAGAGAGAGAGAGAGAGAGAGAGAGAGAGAGAGAGGAGAGAAGAGAAGAGAAGAGTTACAGGAAATGGTTAGTATCTCAAAATCCATGCGGTCTCTTCCAAGGAGATACTTTATATTAGAAAGAACTTTAACAATGCAGTACACTCTTTCTGAAGTGTGATACAGTATTCTATTCCTAATTTATATCTATCTATTACCAGACGCCTTTATGACCAAGGGGGTGGGCACAAATGAATCGCCTCCATGCACCTGTGTTTCCATGTCATAAGGTTTTATTGTATATATACTAGTGTTAGCTCCTCTGTTCGAGAGAGAGAGAGAGAGAGAGAGAGAGAGAGAGAGAGAGAGAGAGAGAAAGAGGAGACAAAAGAGAGCGAGGTCAAGGAGGTCACATCCAGAGGTCATACAATAGAGAGGGTGACACGCGTAGGACCCCCCCCCCCCTCCCTACCTACCCCCCACTGCACCACCTTCGACCTTTAAACTTTGACCCCCGCCCTCTCCCACCCCCACCCCCTCCTGAATCCGCCCCCTTTCCCACCTTCCCTCCCTCCTAAATTCCGCAGCCTCACCGATCTGGCTCTGGTATGACGCTCTATCTCTCTCTCTCTCTCTCTCTCTCTCTCTCTCTCTCTCTCTCTACAATCGTTCATATTCTTAAACACCTAGCCTTACTGAAAATTATCGTTCGGATTAATTAAATTAAATAAACAGCACAGTAAGTAGGTTTCTATTTGTAAACACTGCATTATGAGAAACCGTGACCCTCAACCTCTGTATATCGAAAAAGGCTAGGGCAGATGGGCTGTAGCTTTCCACACCTTCTCCCTGGTTGACTCTTCCCAAATGGTAGCAATAGTAGCTCGATTACTCTAGTCGTTTTTTGAGTTAAGAGTTTAGTGGTCAAGATCTTTGGCCTGTTTATAATGAATGGACTATAGTAAATTATTTATTTCAGATTAGGAAGACATTTTGGGAGTTAGAGAGTTAATTGAGACACAATTTACCCCTTTGATTCTTAGAGGGCCTTCCCAACCTGTACAAAATCGTCCAATGATAGCCATATTAAACTTTAAAACGCCTCTTGATCCTGAAGAGGTTAATTATGGAAAATGTATTATATCAAAACGGGTTGAATAAGCTGCCGTTAAATTGAACGGCTTTGTGATTACGATAATGTATGGTAAGTTAGCTGTATGATAGGGTTGGGTATGGTAACGCATAACTCCTGATTATGTAGTGTGTGTGTGTGTGTGTGTGTGTGTGTGTGTGTGTGTGTGTGTAAACGTCGGTATTCCCAATTTACAATAACCGATTGTTTTCCCAGCACATTTTTTCTCACAATTGTATTGCATTGGTTTTAAAGTTGCGGGCCTCTCTCTCTTTCTCTCCCCCCCCCCCCCCACACACACACATAGCCCGCCCACGCCCACGCACACGGAATAACCCACATGTAAACGCACATAAGTATTCCTTTAGTCATTGGTATACATGGACAGCCACGGAGATTCGCACACAGGCATTCTCACATGTAAACACTCATATGGATTCTGTTGAAGTCATTTGTGCGCGTACACACACACACACACACACACACACACACACACACATACACATGTTAATATTATTAATAATGTGTAATAACGGCCTGTCACACCATATATACGCGCCCACCTTTAATAATATATGCATAAGTGTGTGTGCGTGTGTGTATTAGAATATAATTATGTATGTATTTGCTTGAGTTTGTTTATGTATATGTGTATATATGTATCTATGTATGTGCAGTATATGTGTATGTATGTGTGCGTATATGTGTATGTATGTATGCGTTTTTTATGTATATATATATATGTCTATAGTGTATACTGTTTGTGGTTCGAGCCCGGCTGAGAGTATCAGGTAGGATAGAGAAGAGCATATATGCATGTAATGTGCATATATTTATGTATATGTATGTCTGTGTGTATGTGCTGTCAATGGTTCGAGCCCGGTTGAGAATATAAGGTATATAATATATATATGTACTGTACGTGTATTTATATGGTCATATGCACATATGTATGTAAATATACGTACATATGAGCGAGAACATATTGCTCACTAGCGCAACTTCTGATTATAAATCTATGCATAAGCATTATCTATTATTAAGTGTTCGCGTATCTTCATCCATGTATTTCCACCCTTAACAATAGAACGCCCAGCTCTTCCATATTTCGCCTTCTGTCACACACACACACACACACACACACACACATACACACACACACACACACACACACACACACACACACACACACACACACACACCTACACACACACACCTACACACACACACACACCCACACACACCTACACACACACACACACCTACACACACACACACACACCTACACTACCGAGGATTAACCTCCCATTGTAGTAGGCTGTACCTGACCATACGGACTTGAATTGCTGCACCCTCTTTACCCTGACCATACCAAAACAGTTTCTGTATGTATGTATGTTTGTGTGCATACGTGAGCGTTTGTGTATACGGACATGTGCACACTTACTGCATGTTCTTATGTTCCTATATATGTATGTATATGTATGTGCGCACGTACGTGTATATACGTATGTTCTGTATGTGAGTAAGTAAATAAATGTGTATATGTACTGTATATCACTTACTCTCATGGTTATTTTATGATAATTTGTATTCTGCACATGCATCATTATTGTATTTATTTATTTTGTTTGTAAACTGAGCTAACCATCCTCATATCTGTACATCTCATGTTCATCCACTAAATTGTAAAATGTGTATTTTCAGCTCATAAGGCTGCCATTCTTTAATAAACCGTTTATTATTATTATTATTATTATTATTATTACACATACACACATACACACACACATACATACACACACCTGTGGTTCCTGTGGTGAGTAGTTTAACAGTTGCTGCCCGTGGCCACGCTGATGCGCCGCCACTAGTATAACCCGTCTGCTCGTCTCTTCGCCATCTGGTCTATGATGCTGTTGCTGGCAGCGCAGAGGTGGTAATGTGGCAGCTTGGGTTGATCTGCTATTGTCCGTAGGAATTTATCTAGTTGGTTCTTGAAACGTTCAAGGTTATGTTCCGTTGAGTCACGCAGGTGTCTGGGCAGTGCATTGAAAAAGGAGTGGCTCTCTTATAGCAAAAGCGTTTTCTTTGAGCGTCTTGACTCTTGTACACACACACACACACACACACACACATACATACATACATACATACAAACACACACACACACACATACATACATACATACATACATACAAACACACACACACACATACAAACACACACACATACAAACACACACACACATATAAACACACACACACACACACATACAAACACACACACACACACACACATACAAACACCCACACCCACATACAAACACACACACACACACACACACATACAAACACACACACACACACACATACAAACACACACACACACACATACACATACAAAAACACACACACACATACAAACACACACACCCATACAAACACACACACACATACAAACACACACACACATACAAACTCAAACACATACAATCACACACACACATACACACACACATACAAACACACACACACACACACATACAAACACACACACACACATACAAACACACACATACACACACACACACATACAAACACACACACACACATACAAACACACACACCCACATACAAACACACACACGCACATACGAACACACACACACACACACATACAAACACACACACACACATACAAACACACACACATACAAACACACACACATACAAACACACACATACACACACACAAATAACACACACACACATACACAAACACACACATACACACGCACACACACACACGTGCGTGTTCATACACCTTTCTTTCCATTCTTTCTTTGATATCTGTGTTTCTCTCTCTCTTTCTCTCTCTCATATATATATATATATATACAGTATATACCTGTATATTTATTTATTACAGAGAGAGAGAAAGAGAGAGAGAGTGAGAGAATGTTTACGTAAACATTTTGACATTTTAAAATCCCTGGAAATAGTTAGGTATAGTTGGGTGTTTGGGAGTGCTGTAATTTGAACTTTGGAATGGGAGTGGCTTAGTTCTTCCAGTATTATGGGAGTGGCTTAGTTCTTCCAGTATTATGGGAGTGGCTTAGTTCTTCCAGTATTATGGGAGTGGCTTAGTTCTTCCAGTATTATGGGAGTGGCTTAGTTCTTCCAGTATTATGGGAGTGGCTTAGTTCTTCCAGTATTATGGGAGTGGCTTAGTTCTTCCAGTATTATGGGAGTGGCTTAGTTCTTCCAGTATTATGGGAGTGGCTTAGTTCTTCCAGTATTATGGGAGTGGCTTAGTTCTTTGGAATGGGAGTGGCTTAGTTCTTCCAGTATTATGGGAGTGGCTTAGTTCTTCCAGTATTATGGGAGTGGCTTAGTTCTTCCAGTATTATGGGAGTGGCTTAGTTCTTCCAGTATTATGGGAGTGGCTTAGTTCTTCCAGTATTATGGGAGTGGCTTAGTTCTTCCAGTATTATGGGAGTGGCTTAGTTCTTCCAGTATTATGGGAGTGGCTTAGTTCTTCCAGTATTATGGGAATAGCTTAGTTCTTTGGAATGGGAGTGGCTTAGTTCTTCCAGTATTATGGGAGTGGCTTAGTTCTTGCAGTATTATGTAATTTGTGTTTGTAAGATTTTTGGAATTAAGCATTGCGTAATTTAAGTTAGCCTTCTCGCTTATATTTATCGTGTAGTAATGTATGTTTGAAATTGTTTTGTTTAATTGTGTTTTAAGTATCATAATGACTGATTATTTGGTTACGGGGAGGTATTTAGTTTGTTCCCTAGGCCTCCATCAACCTTAAAATTACACCCCCTTGAGTCCCTTTCAAGATAAATGTGTACATTTTTCGGTAGAAAATTTCCCGGCCAAAGGCCGGTACCTCTTAAATTACAGGCTCGCTATCGCTCGCCAGGATAAAATCGTCACCTAAATGGCACGAAAGGCCTTAATATGGGGTGAAAGTTCTTAAAATCGCTAAACTAATGGGGCAAACAGTTTATAATATCAAAAGCAATGGGGCTAAACATGAGGGAGAAAGGGGTCAAGAAAAAAATCCCTCAAGTGGAAATCTCCCCTTAATACGAGTAAATATTTGGTATAAAGTATATATATAATATAATAATATTGCATAACTTCAATGTTACTTTAAAATATAGAATTTTATATATATCACTTATATTTGCCACTCCTACCTCCCATATAAAATAAATATTATATGCTGACCTCCTTCCTAGCTCTTTGCGCTGTGTGTGTATTCATCTTATTAGTCAGGTCATTAACATATTTGAGTGTGTGTATGTATGTGTGTGTGTGTGTGTGTGTGTGTGTGTGTGTGTGTGTGTATATGTGTGTCGGATGTTAACGGAGAGGTGAGGGGCGGGATGCTGGACTCATACGGAAGGGAGGGAAGGTGGGGAGGAGTATTTAATATTCAGTACATACATGTAATCATCGCAGGATTCGAACCCGGGACACCACATACACAATAAACTTGGTGGAATGATAATAATAAATATGGCACCCCTTCTTCCTCATGCTTATTCCTATTAGTTTTGAGATAATAAGACGTTTGCCCCATTAGTTTGTCGTTTTAAGACCTTTCGCCCCATTTAGTTGTCAATATTATAACCTTTCGTGCCCTTAGGTGTCGATTTATTTTCCTGGCGAGCGATAGCGAGCCTGTAATTGTGGAGGAACCGGCCTTCGTCCGGGACAGTTTTTTATCGACAAATGTACAAATGTATCTCGAAGGGGGATCTAATGGATGTTTGTTTTTGTTTTTAAGTTTGATGCAGGTCTAGCTAGGAAACTAAGACATAAATACCACCGTCCCCTTAAATAACCACCGTCCCCTTAAATAACCACCGTCCCCTTAAATAACCACCGTCCCCTTAAATAACCACCGTCCTCTTAAATAACCACCGTCCTCTTAAATAACCACCGTCCCCTTAAATAACCACCGTCCCCTTAAATAACCACCGTCCCCTTAAATAACCACCGTCCCTTAAATAACCACCGTCCCCTTAAATAACCACCGTCCCCTTAAATAACCACCGTCCCTTAAATAACCACCGTCCCCTTAAATAACCACCGTCCCCTTAAATAACCACCGTCCTCTTAAATAACCACCGTCCCCTTAAATAACCACCGTCCCCTTAAATAACCACCGTCCTCTTAAATAACCACCGTCCCCTTAAATAACCACCGTCCCCTTAAATAACCACCGTCCCCTTAAATAACCACCGTCTCCTTAAATAACCACCGTCCCCTTAAATAACCACCGTCCCCTTAAATAACCACCGTCCCCTTAAATAACCACCGTCCCCTTAAATAACCACCGTCCCATTAAATCACCACCGTCCTCTTAAATAACCACCGTCCCCTTAAATAACCACCGTCCCCTTAAATAACCACCGTCCCCTTAAATAACCACCGTCCCGTTAAATAACCACCGTCCTCTTAAATAACCACCGTCTCCTTAAATAACCACCGTCCCCTTAAATAACCACCGTCCCCTTAAATAAAAACTGCCCGGGCCTCAAAGGGGACGGGAAACTTTGTGTTTATCGGGCCCTCTGGGGGGTGAATCGCGGGTGTCTATTAGGAGAGTTTGGTAACCACCCCTTTCTTTATACATCGGCCATTGTGCTTACCTGTTACCTGGTCGACTTTTATCGTATTTTGGAAATGGCATACAATCCATTGTTGAAGTCCTTATATATATATATACTTTTTAATATATATGTTTTTAAGGACTGGCTGCTGACTGACTGACTGTTTAATTGACACCAAAATAATTTGGACTTTTGAGGAAGTGTGAATGGATTTATTTAGTTTTCAAATACTAGTGTATATCGTCCGTAGACTTGTGGAGTAAGAAACACAAAATAAATAAACATTGCCATTAAAAGAGATCTGTGTCACCTCTCCTTAACTCTTTCTGTACCAGCGACGTCTTTTTAAATGTATTCTTACTATATTTAGACTGTTTTGTGCAGTTTAAGAAGGATCTGTGGTAGTAAAAAGGGTTAAATGAGATAGTTTGAAGCCTGTTAATTGCTGGAGGCCCTTTTTAAACTGAATGCAATCGTTTAATAGTAGCCAGAACAATGTTAAAAGAGCGTCGCCGGTACAGAAGTGGTTAACTCTCCCCGTAGAAGGCTGGCTCGGAGGCGGCTGGGTGGACTCTCAAACTGGCTTTATGTTGTTAGACTCAGTTTCTGTCCTTGCTACTGTTGTTGTTGTTGTCGTCGTCGTTGTTGTTGTTGTTGTCGTTGTTGTTGTTTTTGTTGTTGTTGTCGTTGTTGTTTTTGTTTTTGTTGTTGTCGTCGTTGTTGTTTTTGTTGTCGTCGTTGTTGTTGTTGTCGTTGTTGTTTTTGTTGTTGTCGTTGTTGTTGTCGTCGTTGTTGTCGTCGTTGTTGTTTTTGTTGTTGTCGTCGTCGTTGTTGTTTTTGTTGTTGCTATTGTTGTTGTTGTTGAGTACCTGTTTTTATTGTGTGTTCGTTGTTGTTTTTTATCAGATTTATGAGTTCTGTTGTCTCTGTTTTGCTGGACTCTTAAAACAGGCTTCATTTTCTTACACCATGTGTTATGTTTGTTCTACAGTAAATGTTTGTTAATAACCCTTTAAATAACCGCACTAGTTCAAGTTGGTAGCGTTGGCGAATAAAATAAGTGAAATTATCCGTAAAAAATCTGTAAACTGCAATTCTGACTATTGGAATATTTGGGGCACATATTGGAAAATGCCGAGTACGACGGGTTTTTTTTTGGTTTTTTTCCCCCCAGCCGTTCTTGTCAAATCTGTGATAATTTCGACATTTCATAATATGAGCTTGGCAGGGTCGTGATATTTCATGCGAAATTTGGAAAGTAATTATTGAGAGATGTCAAAAGCGAGAGTGACATGGCGGGATATAGTTTTATTTAACCCCTTCTATACAGGCGATGTAATTTTAATTATATTCTAGCTATAATTGGATGATTGTTTACAGTTTCGGGAGAGCCTCCAGCAATAAACAGGCTTCGAACTATCTTAATTAACCCTTCTTACTACCACAGGTACTTCTTAAGCTCCAGAAAGTCGTCTAAATATAGCTCAAATATAATGAAAAAGACGTCGCCGGTACAGAAGGGGTGAATGCTATGCTGAATGGTTGAACTAACGTACGGGCTTATTAATAGTGATAATAAAGCTTTATATTGTATTAATTTACCATTGGCAAACGCGGAATTAAACTCAGTAAATTCACCAACG
>CM064516.1:31116975-31151789 GCA_032716605.1 Paralithodes platypus
TCCATAGTTAACCTTTTCACGCACATATGACGCAGAGGTTGCCAGATTAGCAATAAGAAATAGAGTTCTCTCACTCTGATAATTACCCCTCCAACATTAGTTTTCTGCCCACAGCTAACTCAAAGACAACTGCAGAGGTTGAAGTAACTAAACTAAAGGTTTCTAAATACCCCTGATGGTAACCAAGGCTTTAAAGTATCCCTAATAGGCTCAAAATCGCGTCATATGTCGGAGAGGGTTAATATCACGGGGCGGATTAAACTTGTTGTGGCCAGGTGTGCATAAACATATGAGACAATCCTATTACTGATGAACAGAATAGAAAATCACACTGCCCTGTTAATTGATATATATATATATGAAGGACGCTGAAATGCAATTGACTTATCATAAAGTTATATACGGTAATCTCATTAAGGGGAGATTTCCACTTGAGGGATTGTTTTCTTTACCCCTTTCTCCCTCATGTTTAGCCCCTTTGCTTTTGAGATTGTAAGACATTCGCCCTATTAGTTTAGTGATTTTAACAACTTTCACCCCATTTATGTCACTTTTAAGACCATTCGTGCCATTTAGGTGTCGATTTTTTCCTGGCGAGCGATAGCGAGCCTGTAATTTAAGGGAAACCGGCCTTCGGCCGGGCCATTTTTCTACCGAAAAATGTACAAATTTATCTTGAAAGGGGGTCAAGGGGGTGTAATTTCAAGCTTGATGTAAGTCTAGGAAACACACTAAAAACCTCCCCTTAACGCACCTGATTTTGTATTACTCCATAGATGTTTTGAGGAGAAGTTTGGTAGACCTATTTTATATCTATATTTTGTTTTCCTATATATAAGAAACGCTTTAAGGGGAGTTTTTTTAGTTTGGTCCCTAGATATCCATCAAGCTTAAGATTACACCCCCTTTAGCCCCTTTCAAGATAAATGTGTACATTTTTCGGTAGAAAACTGTCCCGGCTGAAAGCCGGTTCCTCTTAAATTACAGGCTCGCTATCGCTCGCCAGGATAAAATTGACACCTAAATTGCACGAAAGGTCTTAAAATTGACGGAAATGGGGCGAAAGTTCTTATAATCGCCAAACTAATGGGGCGACTGTCTTAAAATCTCAAAAGCAATGGGGCTAAACATGAGGGAGAAAGGGGTCCAGAAATAAATCCCTCAAGTCGATATCTCCCCTTAACCCCTTCTGTACCGGCGACGTCTTTTTCATTTTATTCTAGCTATATTTAGACGGTTGTTTTGAAGCTTAGGAAGGTTGTATGGTAGCTAAAATATTTAATGGGTAGACGTCCTTCCTAAGCTGAATAAACCCGTCTAATAGTTGCCAGGATATAATGAAAAAGACATCACCGGTACAGAAAGGCTTAACATCTACAATATTAACCCTCTCCGACATATGACGCGATTTTGAGCCTATTAGGGATACTTTAAAGCCTTTGTTACCATCAGGGGTATTTAGAAACCTTTAGTTTAGTTACTTCAACCTCTGCAGTTGTCTTTGAGTTAGCTTGTGGGCAGAAAACTAATTTTGGAGACGTAATTATAAGAGTGAGAGAACTCTTATTTAGTATTGCTAATCTGGAAACCTCTGCGTCATATGTGCGTGAATGGATTAACACAGTAGAAAAAAGTCTATACATATATAGATATATATATATATAATAAATATATAAATATAATAATAAGATACCCTGCTAATTAATTATTATATACATCTACGTTGAAATACAAAAGCCTGACCACTCAGTTCGACACGTCATCCACGGCTTCCTTCATTAACTTCGCATCGCTAATTTGCCAAGCTCAATGCAGATTCGAAAAAGGCAAATTACAACTAAAAATAAGTTTGAATAATACGTCGATGAGAAATGAGGACGCGAGATATTAGAATTGAAAAATGAAAATTGAACATATTTTCTGCATGGGATTTTGTTCGTGTGTTCTTGGTGCGCGATGATTATGCTATGATTTGTTGGTTTATTTGGCTTTTTTCGTGCCAATCATATGTGCAATTCAAAGCAATAATGATAGTGTTATTAGCAAGAGAAGTTTTTTTTTGCATTTCTTCTGTATTTAGCCAGATGTATTTTTATTGATTTAAAAGTTTCACTTTCTGATGTAGTAGCCTATGATTATTTAAGGAGAGATTTCCACTTGAGGGATTTTTTTCTTGACCCCTTTCTCCCTTATGTTTAGCCCAATTGCTTTTGATATTATAAAACGTTCGCCCCATTAGTTTGGCGATTTTAAGAACTTTCACCCCATTTTAAGACCTTTCGTGCTATTCAGGTGTCGATTTTATCCTGGCGAGCGATAGCGAGCCTGAAATTTAAGAGGAAACGGCCTTTGGCCGGGAAATTTACAAATTTATCTTGAAAGGGACTCAAGGGGGTGTAATTTTAAGCTCGATGGAGGTCTACTGAACAAACTAAATACCTCCCCTTAAAGATTTGAAAGCAGATCGAAAATTTCTATCTGTATTTATTATATATTCTGTGTTCATAATGTGCGGCTGTTATGTAGTTAATATATCGTCATCAGGTTTTCATCATGGTGCATAACGATGTAGGCATATTTGCATGAACTTGAAAGCAGACCTAAAAGAATATTATCTGCATGAAGGATGGAGTGAAGAAGTATATACGTGAAGGCGGTGCTGGATGGGAGGAGGGGCGTCGACTGACTGGGGACAGAGGTGCATGGGGCCGTTTCGTTCGTGGCCAACCCTTCGGGGATCACGGCGTCCAGCAATAGATAGATAGATAGATAGATCTGCATGTAATGTTTTGTCATGCGGTGATTATGCATGTTCATATAATTTGCTTATGAATACTTAGTTTTGCCATTTCCATGTAAATTAGTTCTTGCTTCTGTTTTAATGCATGACCTTTTTCTGCAGCATGAGTACAGATGTGGACGATGGCGAGGTGGGGAGGAGGTGGTGGACGTGAGGGGGAGGTGCTGACGATGATCTGGGAGTGAAGGGGCCCACATAGATACACTTGGGGCCCATATAAACACTCCGGGGCCCATATAAATACCCTTGGGACCCATATGAATACCTTAGGCCCATATAAATACCCTTTGGGGCCCATATGAATACCTTAGGCCCATATAAATACCCTTTGCGACCCATATAAATACTCAAGGCCCTTATCAACGCCCTCGGGGCCCATATAAACACCCTTGGGGGCCACCAAAAACACCCCGTGCCCATATATATGCCACTAGTGCCCATTTAAACACCTGGGACCCTATAAACACCCCTGGCCCTTATAAACACCCTTGGGGCCCACACACAGCCCTTGGCCCGTCATATCTTGGGGGCCCATATTAGTTTAGGCCCCGTAATCGTCTTGTGGCCACTCACGCTCTCGGGGGGCCATCAGAATCAGGGGTCCGTGTGACTCTCTGGGTGCCTAAACTCGGGGGGTCCATGAAAATCTGGGCTCCTGGAAAATATGAAGCTCGTCACATCACGGACTTTCTCATCGTACCTTCAATCACGCACACGAACAGTAACATAAGAATCAACAGTTTTAAGTGATATTGTCTACTTAACTATAACTTTAATTTGAGTGCTATGGTTTACTAGGTTGGAGTTATATTGTTTACGTAGATATATCCTAGTATAATAATAACATAAGAATAAACAGAATCCAGTGATATTGGTTACTGAATTATAACTTAGTACACGTGAAAATACCAGCGAAGTTAGCATAAACACAAGTAACAGAAATCTACTGAGAGCCAACCGAAGCTAACGAAAATAAACTGACCACCTGTTTGTGTAGGTAACCCAGAAAAAGTGCACGTTTGAACCATGCCATTATGCGCAGCACCTGTTTTGATGGGTAACCCAGAACCGTGCACGTGCGAACAAGGTGACCAAGTACAGTGTGGTGAGCTGGGGTGGTGATGTGTAACTAGATGATCGTTGTGGTGAGCTGTAGTGATAATGTGTAACTAAATAATCGTTGTGGTTAGCTTTGGTGATAATGTGTAACTAAATAATCGTTGTGGTGAGCTGTGGTGATAATGTGTAACTAAATACTCGTTGTGATGAGCTGTGGTGATAATGTGTAACTGGCTATCGTTGCGGTGATAATGCGTAACTAGATAATCGTTGTGGTGATGATGTATAACTGCCTAGCGTGGAGGTGAGCAGGGGTGACAATGTGTAACTTGATAATCCCATAAAAAGCGGCCCCGTCATACCAACCGTCCGCCACCATGTTCGGCCTTTACGGGCTTCAGGCCCACAAAGCCAAGATGGGCTCGGTCGACAACGATAAGTACTCCAGTCGAAACAAGCTGAACAAGAAGCAGCGGAAGAAGATGCTTGAGCAACAGAGGCATGTGAGGGAGAGGCGGCAACAATACAGTGACTTGGACCTGAGGGCGGTGCAGCAGGCGGGTGACAGTCGTGTTCCAACCCCCGGACGGAGAGGGTCTAACTGCATCTCCCGGGCCTCCAGTGCTCTCAGCGACTATCTTCCCCTCTCTCGGCCGCGGTCACCTTTCGTTACCCTTAGCTGCCGGAGTAGCCCTAGTATCGCACGTGATCCCCCGGGCTTTCTTAAGAGACATAATCACAATCACGCCCATCACCAGGAGCACCATCATCACCATCACCCACGGCAGGATCAGGGGGGCGGGGGTGAGACCGGTATGGTCATTGCTAGCCTCGAGTCCCTGGCTAGACTGTTTTCCTGCGTGGCCGTCAACAGAGCGAGGACACACCACCGGTCCTGTCGTACCCACGCCATGCACGGGTGAGTCATTGTCGTACCTACGCTATGCACGGTAGAGTCCTTGTCATACCTACGCTATGCACGGCTGAGTCCTTCTGTCCTGTCCCTACCCTGTCCTGTCATGTGTGTCCCGCCCCGACCCTGCCCTGCCCCGCCCTAGCCTGTGCCCCACCACTCCTAGATTTACCCTACCCCGCCTTTATTTAGTTTAACCCCTTATGTACCAACGACGTTTTTTTTGTATTTGAGTCTAGCTATATTTAGACGATTCTGTGCAGTTTATGAAGGATCTGTGATAGTAGAAAGGGCTAAATGAGATAGTTCGAAGCCTGTTCATTGATGGAGGCCCTTTTTAAACTGAATAAAATCGTCTAACAGTAGCCTACCTTTCCATGTGTCCTACTCTAACATGTGTCCCATTCCTTTTTAGTCCCACTCACCCATGTGTCCTGCCCTGTCCTGTATCCTAGTGTCGTGTAACCTACCTTCCTCTATGTCCTACCTTTCTATGTGCCCTACTGTCTAATGTGTTTCATCCTATTATGTGTCCCATCCTTCCTTGTGTCAAACACTACCCTATGTCCTACCTTTCTCTGTGTCCTATCCTCCAGTGTGACAAATCCTATCCTATATCCCACACTTTACCATGTCCTATCCTTTATGTATGTCCCACCCTTAGCTATGTCCTATTCTCCAAAGTGCCAAACCCTATCCTATATCCCACGCTTGATCATGTCCTATCCTTTAATATATGTCCCACCCTTTGCTATGACCTATCCTTTAATATATGTCCCACCCTTTGCTATGACCTATTCTCCAAAGTATCAAATCGTCCTTTTTTGTCCCACTTTGTACTGACCCCCCCCCCCCCCTTCCCTCCCACCCCAATGTCCCCAACCCATTCTCTCTGTCCCACTTCTCACCTACTCACCTGATACATAACTACCACGAGAGTGTTAGTGACCTTTCTGTAGATAAAATACCTCGCGCACGTAACACCACCAGATCATAGCGAAAAGTCTGTAGAAAATCGCACCATCCTAACCATCTCTAGCAAATCCTATCACTCTAGAAATGTTAACCCTATCTATAATATCCTACCATGTCTAATTAATTCTACCATACTTTAAAAATGTGTCCACTAGTTAGGTATTGCACCACCTCTAGAATATCCTTCCACTTCTAGAAAATCCTACCACTACTAGAAATCTACCATATCTAGAAATTAGTACCACATCTAGAAATCCTACGACTTGTAGTACCAGTGATTGCTATTGTATCTAGAAAATCCTACTGTATCTAGAAAATCACCATGTCTAGAAAATAGTACCATTTCTAGAAATCCTACCACTTGTAGTACCAGTAATTGCTATTGTATCTAGAAAATCCTACTGTATCTAGAAAATCACCATGTCTAGAAAATAGTACCATATCTAGAAATCCTACCAATTATAGTAAATCCTACCTTATCTAGAAAATCCTACCGTATCTAGAAATCGCACCATATACAGAAAATGGCACCATATCTAGAAATTCGTACCAAATCTAGAAATTGTACCACTTCATACAGTATCACCAACTCTAGAAACTTTAACACCATGAAAATATGACCAAATCTATAGAAAAAAATGCAACACTTAAACAGTTTACCAAATCTTGAAATCTTACCAATTCTAGAAAATTACCAGTTCCAAAAATCTACTGCTATTAGAAAACATTATTTGTGACTGTGATATGGAAAAAAATAATTCCTTGTGTCTATGCCTATATTTTTTTATCGGGAAAAGTGTGTTTTATTTCCACCTGACGGTAAATTGAATCCCTTGGTTGCTGTTTTGTCGATACTTAATGGACAGAGATGAAATTACTCTATCCCTGCCATAACTGTCTTGATAGCGTAATGCATAAGTGCGCGGAATTTCGGTGTGCGTGTCCTAGGTTCGAGTCCTTGGAGTGCCACATGTATTTGTTGATTTCATTAATGGAGTTTAGAAGTGAAGTTGGTTGGCGATTTTTTTTTCTCGATATTTAATGAGCAGAGGTGAAACTACTCTGTCGTCATTAATTTCATTTGGGTTGTTATTGGTGGTAAGAATGATGGTAAAAATAACATACATACCAAGTTGTCATTATATGCAACCTATTTCGGTATAAAGTAATAATAGGCGAGTAGTAAAGATGAGGACATGGCAATTTACCGCCAGCTGGAAATAGACCGACTATAGTGAGTGACCAGTGTTATAATCTGGGATGCATTCATTTGTGAACGTAAATGGATTTCACACGAGCGTTTTTTTCTGGCCGCTTTTGATAGAGGGGGTAATATCCTGGCAAATTTGATTGGGTAATTGTGCGGTGATATCGGCGAATGTAGTGTATGTAAATTATTCAAGTTGACAAAATTAATACACAATTATTTAATTCAGGAGCTGCGGTACTAGCTACTGAGAAAGAAGAAGAAAATTAACCATGAAAGCATTTTTTAAAGTTTATTTCAAAATCTGCCAAACCTGAGATGCCTCAAATATAAGTTGTTAGAAAGAACGATCGTGTGAATCCCTTTCAATCATATTACGAACAAAAATTAATAATGATAAAGTAATAAATCAAATCGACTGGTAAGTGGAGAAATATAAGGTAAGTGAACTAAGTGTAACATAAGTAAGCTAAGTGACAGTGAAGTGAAGAAAGAGGAGGACGGTAAGTGGAGTAGTGAAGTGATAAAGTGCAAGTGAAGTGGAAGGTATAATGAAGTGGACTATACGCGGCGTCTGCCACTCTTAAATCACAACCCATTTATATGGCGATAGTTCCAGATGGTTGACTTGTGCGACTGTGATTATAAACACACTTTGTTAACCTTTTCAGTACCGGTGACCATCTTTGTCATTATATTCTGGCAACTAATCAACGATGCTATGCAGTTTAGGAAGGGTGTCTACTATTAAAAGGCCAGACTATCTACTATTAAAAGGCCAGACTATCTACTATTAAAAGGCCAGACTACCTCAATCCTTTTAGCGACTACGTATTCCTCCCAAGCTTGATCACATCGTCAAATGATCGCTGAGGAAAGGTAAAAAAGACGTCACCGGTACTGAAAATGTTAAGAATACATAATTACTACAAGACGAGACATTAGACACAGTCGCAAGTGTCAATCGGCTGGCATTACTGACATACAGATGATGGGGTGTTGTGATCTTGGTGAACACGAATATTAGTAGAGACTATTGATGAGGCGACGAGCTGGTGTTTAAGAGGAGATTTCCACTTGAGGGATATTTTTCTTAACTCCTTTCTCCCTCATGTTTAGCCCCATTGCTTTTAAAATTGTAAGACGTTCGCCCTATTAGTTTGTCGATTTTAAGAACTTCCGCCTCATTTCTGTCAATTTTAAGACCTTTCGTGCCATTTAGGTGTCGATGTTTTCCTGGCGAGCGATAGCGAGCCTGCAATTTAAGAGGAATCGGCCTTAGGCCGGGACATTTTTTCTACCGAAAAATGTACAAATTTATCTTGAAAGAGGGTCAAGGGGATGTAATTATAAGTTTGATGGAGGTCTAGGGAACAAACTAAAAACCTACCCTTAACGAGAAGTTTACACCCCGCTAGCATGATGACGCCTTTATTACCTTTACACCCCGCTAGCATGATGACGCCTTTATTACCTTTAGACGATTTTATGCAGTTTGATGTATTAGTATACTCCCTAGACCCCCTTCAAACAATAAACAATCCTCCCATGACCCCCTTTCGAGATAAATTGTTACATTTTTCGGCAGAAAAATGTCCCAGCCAAAGGCTGATTCTTCCTAGATTACAGACTCGCTATCTCTTGCCAGGAAAAAAAAATCGGCACCTAAATGGCACGAAAGATCTTAGCATTGACAAGAAATGGGGCGAAAGGATTTACCGGTATCCAGTTTATGAATGACCTGTGTTATCCAGTTTATGAATGACCTGTGTTATCCAGTTTATGAATGACCTGTGTTATCCAGTTTATGAATGACCTGTGTTATCCAGTTTATGAATGACCTGTGTTATCCAGTTTATGAATGACCTGTGTTATCCAGTTTATGAATGACCTGTGTTATCTAGTTTATGAATGACCTGTGTTATCCAGTTTATGAATGACCTGTGTTATCCAGTTTATGAATGACCTGTGTTATCCAGTTTATGAATGACCTTTGTTATCCAGTTTATGAATGACCTGTGTTATCCAGTTTATGAATGACCTGTGTTATCCAGTTTATGAATGACCTGTGTTATCCAGTTTATGAATGACCTGTGTTATCCAGTTTATGAATGACCTTTGTTATCCAGTTTATGAATGACCTGTGTTATCCAGTTTATGAATGACCTGTGTATCCAGTTTATGAATGACCTGTGTTATCCAGTTTATGAATGACCTGTGTTATCCAGTTTATGAATGACCTGTGTTATCCAGTTTATGAATGACCTGTGTTATCCAGTTTATGAATGACCTGTGTTATCCAGTTTATGAATGACCTGTGTTATCCAGTTTATGAATGACCTGTGTTATCTAGTTTATGAATGACCTGTGTTATCCAGTTTATGAATGACCTGTGTTATCCAGTTTATGAATGACCTGTGTTATCCAGTTTATGAATGACCTGTGTTATCCAGTTTATGAATGACCTGTGTTATCCAGTTTATGAATGACCTGTGTTATCCAGTTTATGAATGACCTGTGTTATCCAGTTTATGAATGACCTGTGTTATCCAGTTTATGAATGACCTGTGTTATCCAGTTTATGAATGACCTGTGTTATCCAGTTTATGAATGACCTGTGTTATCCAGTTTATGAATGACCTGTGTTATCCAGTTTATGAATGACCTGTGTTATCCAGTTTATGAATGACCTGTGTTATCCAGTTTATGAATGACCTGTGTTATCCAGTTTATGAATGACCTGTGTTATCCAGTTATGAATGACCTGTGTTATCCAGTTTATGAATGACCTGTGTTATCCAGTTTATGAATGACCTGTGTTATCCAGTTTATGAATGACCTGTGTTATCCAGTTATGAATGACCTGTGTTATCCAGTTTATGAATGACCTGTGTTATCCAGTTTATGAATGACCTGTGTTATCCAGTTTATGAATGACCTGTGTTATCCAGTTTATGAATGACCTGTGTTATCCAGTTTATGAATGACCTGTGTTATCCTGTGACTTCGGGACTTCCGGGACTTCGGTGAGACTTTTTCTATTGCACTAGACATATCGAAAGCCTTCGATAGAGTCTGGCATAAATCTTTAATTTCTAAACTACCCTCCTTCGGTTTCTATCCCTCCATCTGTGCCTTTGTCTCTAATTTCCTTTCCGGCCGTTCCATAGCCGCGGTTGTGGACGGCCATTGTTCACTTCCTCATCCTATAAACTCCGGTGTTCCTCAGGGCTCTGTCCTATCTCCTATTCTCTTTCTAATTTTTATAAATGATCTCCTTAACTGTACCTTAATTCCCATCCATTCATACGCAGACGACTGAACCTTACACGACTCCATTAGTTTTTCAGAACGCCCCAGCCAGCAATCCCTCAACGACAAACGTAATGAAGCCATAGAACTCTTAAATTCTGATCTAAATACTATTTCCAATTGGGGCAGAGAAAACCTTGTTAACTTTAATGCTTCCAAAACCCAATTTCTCCATCTATCTACCCGTCAGGATCTCCCAGCGGACTATCCCTTATTCTTCAACAATACAAAAATCAACCCTTCATCTTCTCTCAATATGCTTGGTGTCTCTTTTTCTTCTGCTCTCATTTGGAAGGACCATATTACCAGTCTTGCTAAGGCAGCCTCCCAGAAGCTGGGTGCGCTCAACCGCCTTAGGGGGTTCTTTTCCCCTGCACAGCTTCTTGCTCTGTACAGGGGCATAGTGCGCCCTTGTATTGAGTATTGTTCACATGTGTGGGGAGGTTCCTCTCACACCGCTCTCCTAGACAAAGTTGAAAGGAAGGCCTTTCGTATCATTAACTCCCGTCCACTCACCAACTCTCTGCAATCTCTCTCTCTCCGCCGCAATGTTGCATCTCTCTCGCTATTCTATCGCTACTATAATAATCAGTGTTCCTCAGAGCTATCCCAGTGCATACCACCTCCTTTACGTAGGGCACGTGGTACCCGTCTTGCAACTCAATCCCACCCCTACTCTGTGCAACTCTCCAACCCAAGAGTGAAACGTTACTCTCAAACTTTCTTCTACTCAACAGCTGAGCTCTGGAACTCTCTCCCAGAATCAGTCTTTCCCTCTTCCTATGACTTAAATTGCTTCAAACTCCGTGTGTCCAGGCATTTTGGCTCGAACGTCCCTTGATTTTGGCCCTGTCACTCTTTCAACTATGGGGGAGGCACTCGCTATAGGCAGTTATGCCTTTTGCCTCCCTCAATCACATAGAAAAAAAAAAAAAAAAAAAAAAAAAAAAAAACAACATCTCGCCCACCACTCTCTCTCATTCTCTCACCAACACAGAGGGTATGTTAGCTTATTGTGTTACTTTTATCTCTAAGGGGAGGCACTTGTTGTTTTTCGGGACCTCCTTGTCCCTCGTGGTTTTGAGATTTTAAGACGTTCGCCTCATTAGTTTGGTGATTTTCAGAGCTTTTGCCCCATTTCTTTGCCAATATTAAGACCTATCGTGCCACTTAGGTGTAGATTTTTTCCTGGCGAGCGATAGCGAGCCTGTAATTGTAATAGGAACCGGCCTTCGGCCGGGAAATATTTCTACCGATAAATGTACACATTTATATTGAAGGGGGTCTTGTGGGTGTTTTTGTTTAAGTTTGATAGAGGTTTAGAGACCAAACTAATCCCCCTCCTTAAACCATTGAGCCGAGGTTTAGAGACCAAATTAAACCCCTTCCTTAAACCATTGAGCCGAGGTTTAGAGACCAAACTAAACCCCTTCCTTAAACCATTGAGCCGAACCAGTAAATTATGCTGCACAATACCGTCTGGGCTCCCTTAAGGGGTGTGACCTGTTTTGGTTCTGTCCTGCCCTATCTTTCTCTGGCTTGTATCCATTTGGCCCCATTCAACCTACTGTTTTAAGACGTTTATCCCCATCCAGGTGTCAAATTTTTACTGGTGAGCGGTAGCGAGCCAGCATATTTTTTATTTATGTTTGACAGCAGGCTAAATTTGTACATTTTTCGATAGAAAAATGTCTCCGGCGAAGCCGGATTTCTTCATTTAATGCTGGCTCGCTATCGCTCGCCAGGGAGAAATCGACACCTAGATGGGGATAAACGTCTTAAAATAGTTAGCTGAATGGGGCCGAATGGATAAAGCCAGAGAAAGAGAAAAAAGGACAGAAATAACAAACAACAGGTCACCTTCCTTAACCTGTGGTACTTTCTTCTCCCACCACCACCACCACCACCACATACATATTATCGGGTTAGCTTATTATTATCCCCGCCTACGAAGTTGGACGGAGGTTATGTTTTTGCCTTGGCTTGTGTGTTTGTCTGTCTGTTGGTTAACAAAATATCTTACAAAATTATGAACTGGATTTTCACACACACGCATATGCACTCACACACACGCACACGCGCACACACACACACACACACACACACACACACACATACACACACACACACACACACACACACACACACACACACACACACACACACACACACACACACACACACACACACACACACACACACACACACACTAATCCCCCAAGACGCCGGGTGAGCTAGTGTTAGTATCTTGGATTTACATAACCTTATGGGGAGATTTCCTCTCGAGGGATTATTTTTCTGGACTCCTATCTCCCTCATGTTTAGCCCCACTGTTTTTTGAGATTTTAAGATCTTCGGCCCATTAGTTTGACGATTTTAAGAGCTTTTGCCCTATGTATGTCAATTTTAAGACCTTTAGTGCCATTTAGGTGTCGATTATTTCCTGGCGAGCGAAAGCGAGCCTGAAATTAAAGAGGAACCGGCCTTCGACCGAAACATATTTCTACCGAAAAATTTACAAATTTATCTTGAAAGGGGGTCTAGGGGGTGTAATTTTAAGCTTGATGGAGATCTAGGGATCAAACTAAAAACCTCCCCTTAATCACCCAAATTACTCGGTCATTTGCTGCGTTTCTGTCAATACCAACATGACTCAAACCATTACCAACCTTCAGTGCTTCAGGTAATTCCTTTATTACCTTTAGTCATGATTGTGGGGAGGGTAATTATGATGATGACGGGGTAAATTATGGCATATTATTCTGTTAATTAGTTCTGTCCCTCCCTCTCTCTTTCTCTCTCACATTCTCTCTTACTCTCACTCTTTCATACTTACATTCTCTCTCTCTCTGTCACACACACACACACACACAAAATACGCCCACGTGTGCGCCCGCCCGCCCACAATATAAAGATGGCGTGTTTAGGAAGATGTCATAATTATCTTCATGATATTATTGAAGATTGGTTCAGTTCAGATTCACCTTGTTTGACAAATCAACCATTGATGGAATGTATCAGTTCATCTGTAGACTGATGCATTATGGATTCACTAAATGATTAATTCGGTCGATAGGACTACCTGTATGTAATAAGATTCTGCCTAATTAATGATCATTCATCTGTCGAATTGACAAATGGTTATCTGGGATGCAGTACAGCTTAATGGTTATCTGGGATGCAGTACAGCTTAATGGTTATCTGGGATGCAGTACAGCTTAATGGTTATCTGGGATGCAGTACAGCTTAATGGTTATCTGGGATGCAGTACAGCTTAATGGTTATCTGGGATGCAGTACAGCTTAATGGTTATCTGGGATGCAGTACAGCTTAATGGTTATCTGGGATGCAGTACAGCTTAATGGTTATCTGGGATGCAGTACAGCTTAACGGTTATCTGGGATGCAGTACAGCTTAATGGTTATCTGGGATGCAGTACAGCTTAATGGTTATCTGGGATGCAGTACAGCTTAATGGTTATCTGGGATGCAGTACAGCTTAATGGTTATCTGGGATGCAGTACAGCTTAATCACTTCAATGTTTTCATGGTGTTGGAGGATTGTATTAAACGTGTTTTATGCGTTATCAATCGCGGAGATTAACATTTCATAAATACAGTTTCAAAGTGAGTTTCATTGCTCATTGCTTTTGAATGAATATATTTTAATACTATACCAACATTTAAATGCATAAAGGAATGTTTGCACGCTTGTCAGTCCATTGTGTCTAAAAATAATGAAGATTGAATGGATACTAATCTAAGTAGCAGTAGTGGTGTGAGGAATGTCAGTGGAGCACTAACCAATAATTATAAAGCCTGTTAGGGACCCGCAGAGGGATGTTTTCGGGCCGTGTGTGAGCAACTGTGCCGGTATATTACCTCCACCATCGAAGTTGGACAGAGGTTATGTTTTAGTCTCCGTTTCTTTGTCTGTTTATTCGTCTGTAAACAAGATATCTCGCAAATTTATGCACCGATGTTCACGAAATTATGTGGGCAGATACGATATTCGTCAAGGAAGAAGTGATTCAATTTAGGAGGAGATCCGGATCATATCCTGGAACCCAGATTCAAAATAAAATGTAGACCTATGCTATTGATGGTTAAGAACCAGGCAGCGTAGGTGGAGATATGCGCTCTACCGAGTGTCCCTCTAGTGTTTATTTATATTTATATATTTTACCTTCACTACAAGGTAAAACATTAGGGATGTCTATTTTATGAGTGTAAAGATTAATATACCGGTACTGTAAGTTTGTGTATGTGAAAGCGTATTAGTGTACATGTGTGTAAGCGTATTAGTGTACATGTGTGTAAGCGTATTTTATGACTGTAAAGATTAATATACTGTAAGTTTGTGTATGTGAAAGCGTATTAGTGTACATGTGTGTAAGCGTATTAGTGTACATGTGTGTAAGCGTATTTTATGACTGTAAAGATTAATATACTGTAAGTTTGTGTATGTGAAAGCGTATTAGTGTACATGTGTGTAAGCGTATTAGTGTACATGTGCGTGTTGTCAGTTTTCAGTGTGTGCGTGTTTTTGAAATATAAACGTATGCGCTCGATTAAATTTGACAACTAATCCACCACGCGATAGAAAATGGTATACAGCCTTTTCCTATTTTGCAGTCAGCCGCCATCATGGGTAAAAATGTTAACTTAAGGGGAGGCAGACCGTTTTTCTGGACCCCCTTCTCCCTAATGTTTAGCCCCACTAGTTTTGAGATTAAAAGACGTTCGGCCCATTAGTTTGGCGATTTTAACACCTTTCGCCCCATTTCGTTGTCAATTTTAAGACCTTCATGCCATTTAGGGGTCGTTTTTTTCCTGGCAAGCGATAACGAGCCTGCAATTTTAAGAGGAACGGCAGGGACATTTTTCTACCGAAAAATGTACAAATTTATCTTGAAGGGGGGTTTAGGGGGTATTTTTCTAAGCTTGATGGAGGTCTAGGGAGGAAACTAACAAAAATATGTATAAATACATGAATTAATAGACCAAACAAACAGCCAGCCTCCCCTTAAATGTGGAACGAACAGTAATTCTGGTGTGTTATGAAATGATTATGTGTGGTGTCAATTGTCGTATATTGTGATGGTGGATGGGATACAGTATGTGTGTTATGTAATGATGTAGTGTGAGTGATGTTGTTGTTTTTGTTCCCTATCCTGCCTGGCCGAACAGCCCCGAGTCCCTAAGGAATGCCATGGCCGAGATCGGTCTTTCCGACAGATCTCTCAAGGCGTGTAGATTATGTTGTTGGTGTAAGTGTTTGTGTGGAATGCAGTTTTCTAGGTCACAGTGGTTCTTAACCTTTTTAGCACCGTGCCCCCCTTTGGTCAAGAACTGTATTCATGATCCCCCCCACCCCCCTCTCACGCCTCTGATGATGCCTAGAAAACTATTTTTGTTGTTATCCATTCCATATGGATGCCCAATACGCAAGATACTGTAAAAAGGGCGACAAAATAACCAATCTGCATGCAAGGATTAACACTGATTAATGGCTTTTATGTTAACACTACATGTGGTTGCTCGAAATGACGGTTGGGAATTTTTCCTTTCAAAGTTTTGTATTGATATACTGTATATCTTTGCGATTACTCTGTATGCATTTGAATGGCCTAGCCCTATTTTGAACTTTCATTACGCACGCCCCCCCCCCCCCCTAGGATTGTCAACCCCCCCCCCCCCCCCGGTTAAGAAACGCTGTTCTAGGATGTGTTTAATAGTATGGGGTGCTGTGTTATGTGAGTGATGTACTGTGTGATGTAAGATAAAATGTGTGTGATATAATGATGTAATGTGGGCGATGTTATGAGTAATGATAGAATGTGTGTGATGTAATGAATGTAAATTGTGTGATGTAATAAATGTAATGTATTGTAAGGTGATGTAATTGTGGTGTGTTATGGCGTATTAAAGGTGTGATGTAAAGTATCGTATTTTGTGGCGTATGGTGGTGGTGGATGTGGTTAACACTATGACTTGAACTGCTTCAAATTTCGTGTGGCCAGGTACTTGACCCCAACGTACAGTAGCGCTAATAAGTCATGTCTAGCTCTGGGCTGTATTAATGTCTGTCAGATGTTGAATAGGGTGGGTAAGTGTAGGAACATGTTTTTATATTTCACTCGATATGAAGAAATGAAGCTTAGATATTGCTGATACCAATTATTGATCAAAACATACTTGGTGCCCAGACATCACTTATTAGGCCGACTGTACGGTCGCGCTAATAAGTCATGTCCCAGCTAGCATTACGTTTGGCTGGCTCTGTGCTGTATTAATGTCTGTCAGATGTTGAATAGGATGGGAAAGTGTAGGAACATGTTTGTATATCTCACTCAAAAAGAAAAAATAATGTGTATATATTGCAGATACCAATTATTGATCAAAACATACTTGGTGCCGAGACATCACTTATTAGGCCGACTGTACCTTGAATTTAGATTGTTGTCAGTCTGTAGGGTTTGGAGGAGACTCACGTTACAGGCAGCTATATTTTTTAATGTCCCCTACTAACATCTACTAACCCTACCAGGTACATTATTATTCTTAGGGCAGTACTTCCCTTTCCAATAGTCCCTTACCCACTCTGAACGACTACTGGACACTTTAAACAGTAGTTATATAGAGGGCTAGCGACCTCGATGGATCATTAGATCTGTTGTTGCTTGACTTCCTTTGTACTCCCCTCTCTCTCTCTCTCTCTCTCTCTCTCTCTCTCTCTCTCTCTCTCTCTCTCTATATATATATACCCGGTATATAGTGAACAGTTGTAGCGTGATGGGTGGGACTAGTTCCTAAGCCACTCGGTAATAACATATCACACTTTTTTTGTTTTGTTATATAACTTTACGGGTCGACGCACCACTTCCGGAATGGGTGTGAACTTTATCGCTGGGGTGTTTGTGTTCATTTATTGGTGTTGATGTTGTTTAGTATGTGTGTATGGGCGACGGGTTTGTTTATCCCCCCCCCCCCTCCCCCTCTCTATCTCTCCCCTCTCTACCTGACTGTCTATCTATCTATATGTCTGTCTGTGTCTGTCTATATCTATCTATTTATCCTTCCATATATCCATCTATCTATCTATCTATCTTCCGGACTGGGTGAATTTTATCGCTGGTTTGTTTACGTGTTGCATTGTTGTTGTTATGTATTATGTACGACGGTTTGGTTTATGTATCCCTTCATCTCTCTCTCTCTCTCTCTCTCTCTCTCTCTCTCTCTCTCTCTCTCTCTCTCTCTCTCTCTCTCTCTCTCTCTCTCTACTCTCTACTCTCTACTCTCTTCTCTCTCTCTCTCTCTCTCTCTCTCTCTCTCTCTCTCTCTCTCTCTCTCTCTCTCTCTCTCTCTCTCTCTCTCTCTCTCTCTCTCTCTCTCTCTCTCTCTCTGAATATATATCTGTCTATCTCGGCAATAACAGGTCGAAGCATGTTTGTATAGCTCCTCGGGTCGACGTTCGTTCTTTCGAAGTGTTATAATATAAGCTTGAGCAGGTGTACAGTGGTGCTCATAAGTTTCTGGACCACTATTATCTGTCGTACAATTCTGATACACCGACGAACGATTTTGATAAACTCCTTGAACCACACAGATCAAGTTATAACGATTCAATAGTTAAGGGGAGATGGGTCGTATTTATTTGCTCATTTATATATATTTTTTCATATTTTTTGTAGTTTCTTCCGTATACCTCCATCAAGCTTTAAACAATTCCCGCCCAAGACCCTCCTTCAAGATAAATTTGTAAATTTTTCGATAACAAAAATGTCCAGGACGAAGGCCGGTTCCTCTCAAAAGGCTCGCTCTCGCTCGCCTTAAAAAATCGACACCTAATTGACACGGAAAGTCTTAATATTGACAAAAAATTGGGGCGAAAGGTCTTAAAATCGCCAAACTAATGGGCCGAACGTCTTAAAATCTGAAAACTAATGAGGCTAAACATGAGGAAGAAGGGTGACCAGAAAAACGATTATCTCCCCCTAACATACAATCGCGGGCTAAGATATTCTATACTATTTAACAAGCAAAGAAATACGCCCATCAAGGTGTCGATTTTTTCCTGGCGAGCGATAGCGAGCATGTAATTAATACCGAGAAATGTACAAATGTAGCTTGAAAAGGGGGTTTAGAGGGTGTTTTTTAAAGCTTGATGGAGGTCTAGGGAGGAAACTATCATATGATAACAAATATTTGACACGTAAATAAATACTCCCATTTCTCCATAAGGAACCTCCAAATGCAAAGTTCAGATATAGAATTAATACAGATATTCAGTTCACGCCGCAATAGCTTCCATATTAAGGAGGAGATGGGTTATTTTATGGACCTCCTTCTCCGTCATGTTTAGCGTATTCGTTTTGAGATTTGAAGACGTTCGTTCCGTTAGTTTGGCGATTTTGAGATCTTTCGCCTCATTTCTTTGTCATTATTAAGACCTTTCGTGCCATTTAGCTGTAGATTTTTTCCTGGCGAGCGAAAGCAAGCATGTAATTTTTGTTAAGGAATCGGCCTTCGGCCGGGACATTTTTCTACCGAAAAATGTACAAATTTATCTTTAAAAGGGAGTCTATTGGCTGTCTAGGGAGGAAACTAAAAATATGATAAATATATATATAAATGAAGAAATATACAGTACCGGTATACGCCCGTCCCCGGCTTAAAAAAACTCCAAACGCAAAGATCAGGTATAGAATCAATAAAGATACTCAGTTCACGCCGCAATAGCTTCGATATTTATGAGCGCGACTGTGCATGTCTCCTATCATATATCCAATGGACCACTTGCGAGTTTCAGGCTATATGGAAGTTGGAGCCGTAAAACTGGATATAAAACAGCAATGCGATAAATAAGTAGGTTTCTGAGGGAGAGGAAATGTGTTGAATTGGGTTTTATGTATTTATGAATGTACTATGACCGTATTTATGAATGTACTATGACCGTATTTATGAATGTACTATGACCGTATTTTAGCTGGTAATTCTGCTTAACCCCTTCTGTACTGGCGACATCTGTTTAACTATATTCTGGCTACTGTATGACGATTTCATTCGGTTTGGAAAGGGCCTCCAGTAATTAAGTAACACCCCGTTTTTTAACATTAATCATCAATTTGAAGGTAAATACGGGGAAGAGCAAGGTTATGGTCTTCGAAAGGGGTGAAGTCATAGAGTGTGAGGTGAAGCTGAACGGTCAGGCTATGGAGATCGTCAACTCTTTTAAGTATCTGGGCAGTGTGTTGAGTAAAGATGGGACTATGGATGAAGAAGTGCGGGAGAGGGTACAACAGGGGAGGAGGGTTGTAGGAACGCTAAAAGCAGTAACAAGAAATAGGGTGGTCAGTATGGAAGTGAAGAAGTCCTTGCATGACAGTGTGGTAATCCCGACACTGACTTAAGGAAGCGAAGCATGGACGTTGGTTGAGAGACTCAGACCAAGAGTGAGAGCAGTGGAAATGAATTACTTAAGGAGTGCGTGCGGAGTTACATGGAGGGATAGACAGACTAATGAGGATGTAAGAAGGAGGTGTGGTGTAGAGGTAGATGTGCTGGAAAGTGTGAAAAGGAACAACTTGAGATGGTTCGGCCATATGGAACGTATGGAAAGCGAGAGAATGATTAAGAGGGTGTACGAGAGCGAGGTGGAGGGACAGAGAGGGAGAGGTAGACCGAATGAGAGGTGGAAGGATGGAGTGAGGAAGTACATGAACGAAGGCGGTGCTGGTTGGGGGGAGGGGCGTCGACTGACTATACTGGGGACAGAGGTGTATGGGGGCGGTTCGTTCGTGGCCACCCCTTCGGGGATCACGGCGTCAGGCAATAGATAGAATAGATAGATCAATTACAAACCCCAATTCACTTGAATAAACTAATGAAAGGATATGGTCCTCCCGGGATTCGAATTCGGGACACCACTAACAGGTTTCGAACTATGCCACTTAACCCATTTGACTACCATAGATCCTTCTTCAGCTGCACAAAATCGTGTTAATATAACTAGAATCATATTAAACAGACGTCGCCGGTACAGAGGAGGTTAATATCGATGTCTACAGCTCCAACTTCCTTGTAGAACGAAACCGGTGTCACACTAGCGTTTTTTCCGTCAATTTTCGATGAGCCATTTTGTATTTTACCGTTTCTGAGGCTCTTTCACATTGGAATCGGACACTAGATCGAAGGTAGATTATGTTAGGTAGTTTAATTCTTAGGGAACTTAAATTTTGAAACTGCCAGACAAGAAATTGCCCGTAAAAATTGTGGGAAAAGAGCTCATGTAACACCACCTACTCATGGCTCTTATATATATATATATATATATATATATATATATATATATATATATATATATATATATATATAGATATATATATAATATATACAGTATATATATATATATTATATATATATATATATATATATATATATCTATATATATATATATATATATATATATATATATATATATATATATATATATATATATATATGGCATGAGTGCCTGTAGACGCCTTTATCCTCCTTTATGAGTGCCTGTAGACGCCTTTATCCTCCTTTATGAGTGCCTGTAGACGCCTTTATCCTCCTTTATGAGTGCCTGTAGACACCTTTATCCTCCTTTATGAGTGCCTGTAGATGCCTTTATCCTCCTTTATGAGTGCCTGTAGACGCCTTTATCCTCCTTTATGAGTGCCTGTAGACGCCTTTATCCTCCTTTATGAGTGCCTGTAGACGCCTTTATCCTCCTTTATGAGTGCCTGTAGACGCCTTTATCCTCCTTTATGAGTGCCTGTAGTCGCCTTTATCCTCCTTTATGAGTGCCTGTAGACGCCTTTATCCTCCTTTATGAGTGCCTGTAGACGCCTTTATCCTCCTTTATGAGTGCCTGTAGACGCCTTTATCCTCCTTTATGAGTGCCTGTAGACGCCTTTATCCTCCTTTCAAATCGTTCCTCATATTCTAACTATCGCCTGTACAGTTGGCTACACGAAATCGTACTCTCGCCATTATATTTGGTTCGAGGGGGTCTTTGTAGATCTCCCCTATTTCACTTTGAGTTTGGAGATTTTAAAACGTTTCACCACATTAGTTTGGTGATAATGTGACGCTTCATCTCATCCAGGTGTCGATTTTATTCCTAGGCAAGCGGCAGCGTGCCTGTAACTTGGAAGAAATCGGCCTCTAGCCAAGACATTTGTCTATAGAAAAATGTACATATTTAGCATGAAAGTTGTCTAAGTGGGCATTATTTTAGTTTAAATGAAGTCTGGGAAGGCGTTTTTGTTAGCCTAGGGGACAAACTAAAATACATTGCTCCAAAATGGCAAAAACAAGCAAAAAGTTCAACATTTAACAAAACATAATAATAACTTACAAGATGTCGGACCAGATAGTGTTAAGTAAAGTAAACTGTGTATGTGTGTGTTACTCAGTTATTTGTTCGTCAAGGGGAATCCACGCAATGCGAGCTAAGCTCATTATTATCGCGCCTCCTTAACTGGGAATGTATTGCGTGAAATGCATGTTAAGTGTTTTATGTACTGTTGGAATGACTGTGGATGTGTGTGTAGTCTGTATTTAGCCAATTGGCGACATCGGAAACGAAGGCTTAGGGTGGATCTGTATGATACCATTCTCACTATAGACGGTACCGTCTCGCCCGAAGGCTTAGGTAGCCATCAGCTTAGGTGAACCATATGATACTCATCTCGCCTTGTACCATTTTTGCCAACCCCAGATGGGACGTCACAACGTCGTCCACTTATTCCAGGTACCTATTTACAGCTAGGTGAACTGAGGCTAACACATGAAAGGAGACAAGCCCAATTTGTCTCCGCCCGGCCGGGGATTGAACCCCCGACCCCTCGTGTGTGAGACGAGAGCTCTACCTACTAGGCTACGGGCTGTGTGTGTGTGTGTGTGTGTGTGTGTGTGTGTGTGTGTGTGTGTGTGTGTGTGTGTGTGTGTGTGTGTGTGTGTGTGTGTGTGTGTGTGTGTGTGTGTTATGTTATATGGTGAGTGATTTGTGCCCATTACGTTGTATGTGATCATGTGTGTGATGTGCGTTTTATGTTATCGGGTGTGAGTATGTGTGTGTTTTGTATCCTGTGTTAGTGTTGGTGTTTGCATGTGATGGACAGAGGAGAGAGGTTGAAGCGCCGTCTCCCCAAACATTACAAATTGTGGAGGTCATAAGTATATGTATCATTCAACTTATTCCTTAAGCCAACACAAATAACTTGAATCCTAAGTGTTATTGTTACACTTAATATATATATATATATATATATATAAACAAATATAGACGTGTTCTTCGGGAATCGTAGCTTAAGTAGGAATAGGATAACTAGCGAGGCAGCGAGCAATAGGTGTTGTTCGCTGCCTCGCTAGTTATCCTATTCCTAATCAATATATGTTTGTTATTTTAGTCATCCCTAACATTTATTATGTATATTTAAATTCAAAACAATCGCATAGTATTAATCTGCGTATTTTAGAGGGTATCATTTACGTCCGAGAGAGAGAGAGAGAGAGAGAGAGAGAGAGAGAGAGAGAGAGAGAGAGAGAGAGAGAGAGAGATCGGAGGGAGGGGAGAGAAAGCGGGTGAAGAAGGAGAGTTGGGGTGAAAGGGAGAGGGGGAGGAGGGGAAATGGGAAGTGCGAAGGATATAAACTTGATTGTCTGTATATTAAATTCCATAAATAACGCAACACCTGATGTGTGTTACTTATTTGTGATCCGGCATGGGCTAATCTCATAATATAGCCTGTGTGTTATGTTAAAATAAGCTTATTCTGCGTGCTGTTCTAGAACACACACACACGTTTGACTCCTCCTTCCAACCTCTATATTAACCCCGCCCCCTTTTATTAGAAGCGATTAAAGGGCCATCTATTAAAGATAAATGAACTAATACATTGCCTCAGGCCATGACAGCAGTTCTGTCGTAGACTGTACGTACGCATGTATGTATATATGCATGTATGTATGTATGTATGTATGTATGTATGTATGTATGTATGTATGTATTATTTACCGACACAAGCCATTACCATATAGTAGTTTATAATGACGCGTGTGTGTATGTATGTATGTATGTATGTAGGCTTTATTTACGCACACAAGCCATCACCATATATAGTAGTTTACAGTATAATGGCACGTGTATGTATGTAAGTATGTATGTATGTATGTATTTATGTATGTATGTATGTAGGCTTTATTTACGCACACAAGCCATCAGCATATATAGTAGTTTATAATGGCACGTGTCTTGGGTGACCCAGGATCGATTCCGGGGCGGAGTTTTAAAATATTCCCTTGCAAAACCTTGTTATTTCAAAACAACATGCAAGGTCCAGCGTGCGTGTTAGCTGTGTGTGTGCGTGTGTGTGTGTGTTAGCTGTGTGTGCGTGTTAACTGTGTGTGTGTTAGCTGTGTGTGTGTGTTAGTTGTGTGTGTGTGTTAGCTGTGTGTGTGTGTGTGTTAGCTGTGCGTGTGTGTGTGTTAGCTGTGTGTGTGTGTGTGTGTTAGCGCTTGTGTGGCTGTGTGTGTGTGTGAGTTTGTGTACTGAGAGTGAGAGTGAGAAATTGTTTAGATATAGATAATTATTGATATTTAGATATTTATAGATATATATTTATATATTTTACACTGAAGTTGTCTTCTTATTCTAGATCTGACAATTGTAGGTTGTCAGGCAAATCTAATGAATACTAAATTGACAGAGAGAGAGAGAGAGAGAGAGATTTATTTGTATTATGACATATCTTTAATAGAGTACCGGTAATATACTGTATTTTAGTACCGGTATGTGATAAATCTCCCAAGTTAGTTACGAATGTATTCACATTTACAGTATGTGTGTGTGTGTGTGTGTGTGTGTGTGTGTGTGTGTGTGTGTGTGTGTGTGTGTGTGTGTGTGTGTGTGTGTGTACGAGAGAGAGAGAGAGGGGGGGGGGGGGTAGAATTATGATGACGGGGGATATATATTTCATAGAGTGGTGTATGTCAGAATGGGGTAAATGGTTCGAGTTAAGCAGGTACGTGTGTCCGAATGTATATACTGTATTCACGTTTATGTATGCATGTGTGTGTGTGTGTGTGTGTGCATGGCTGTGTGTATGAGTAGGGGGGAGTGGGAGTGTGTGTGTAGTTACGAGAGAGAAAGAGAGAGAGAGGTGATAACATAGCAGAACAGACAGACAGACAGACAGACAGAATGAGTGGGTGTTAATTATGCCGACAGGTTAATCTCGTAGGAGGTGATGTACGGCCTAGAATGTCAGAGTAAGTGCTGCTATATATTTTTGTATGACTATTTTGAGTAAATTTATGAGTTTTTGTGCACTTTTCGATGCATATGCATGGTTATCTCGTGTGTGTGTTTATCCAAACTCTAACTCTCTCTCTCTCTCTCTCTCTCTCTCTCTCTCTCTCTCTCTCTCTCTCTCTCTCTCTCTCTCTCTCTCTCTCTCTCTCTCTCTCTCTCTCTCTCTCGCTCTCATCCTCCTCTCTCTCTCTCGTCATCTCTCTCTCTCACTCTCTCGCCTTCTATCTCTCTCTCCATCTTCTCATCTCTCCTCTCTCTCCTTCCTCTCCTATCTCTGCTC
This sequence comes from Paralithodes platypus, assembly GCA_032716605.1. Classification (NCBI taxonomy): domain Eukaryota; kingdom Metazoa; phylum Arthropoda; class Malacostraca; order Decapoda; family Lithodidae; genus Paralithodes; species Paralithodes platypus. The sequence continues at coordinate 31,141,868 of CM064516.1, forward strand.
TGTTGTGTGTATGTTTATCACTTGCTCTTGTTCGTCCAAGGGGAATCCGCGCAATGCGAGCTAAGCTCATTATTATCGCGCCTCTTAACTGGGAATGTATTGCGTTGGAAATGCATGTTACAGGTGTTTATGTATCGTTGGAATGGCTGTGGATGTGGTGTGTATTCTGTATTTTAGCCAATTGGCGACATTTGGAAACGACAGGCTTAGGGTTAATCTGTATGGTACCATTCTCCACTACGTGTACCATTCTCAACGCCGAAGGCTTAGGTTGACCAGTACGATACCCATCTCACCTTGTAACCGATCACCGACCCCAGATGGGACGTCACAACTTCGTCCATGTCATGTGGTGTCATGTGTGTGTGTGTGTGAGTATTTGTGTGTGGGAATGTATGTGAGCGTGTACGTATGAATCTGTGTGTGTGAGTGTGTGTGATGAGTTCCCACGGGTGTTGTTTAGTCTTCAAATGTCACTTGTTGCCTTTGGGTCTTATATCATTACGTACCCTAAATCACGTACCCTTCATCACGTACCCTTCACCACGTACCCTTCATTATGTACCCTTCACCACGCACCCTTCATCACGTACCCTTCACCACGTACCCTTCATTATGTACCCTTCACCACGTACCCTTCATCACGTACCCTTCACCACGTACCCTTCATCATGTACCCTTCACCACGCACCCTTCATCACGTACCCTTCACCACGTACCCTTCACCACGTACCCTTCACCACGTACCCTTCATCACGTACCCTTCACCACGTACCCTTCATCACGTACCCTTCACCACGTACCCTTCATCATGTACCCTTCACCACGCACCCTTCATCACGTACCCCTAACACGTATCCTTCACCACCTACCCTTCAACACGTACCCTTCACCACGTACCCCTAACACGTACCCTTCAACACTTACCCTTCATCACGTACCCTTCAACACGTACCCCTAACACGTACCCTTCAACACGTACCCTTCATCACGTACCCTTCACCACGTACCCTTCATCCCGTACCCTTCAACACGTACCATTCACCACGTACCCTTCACCACGTACCCTTCACCACGTACCCTTCACCACGTACCCTTCATCCCGTACCCTTCACCACGTACCCTTCATCCCGTACCCTTCACCACGTACCCTTCACTACGTACCCTTCACTATGTACCCTTCACCACGTACCCCTAACACGTATCCTTCACCACGTACCCTTCATCCCGTACCCTTCATCCTGTACCCTTCAACACGTACCCTTCACCACGTACCCCTAACACGTACCCTTCAACACGTACCCTTCATCCCGTACCCTTCAACACGTACCCTTCATCCCGTACCCTTCATCCCGTACCCTTCATCCCGTACCCTTCAACACGTACCCTTCAGCACGTACCCCTTTTTCATTTTTTGGTTTTCACAACCCCATTTTCTTCTCTGGATAAAAGGGAAACTACTATAATCTTATGAAAATGGTGTAAGATGAGATTATGCGAAGTGGAGTCGGGTATTACATGAATATTTGATGCTGTGTATGAAGGCGATGTCACACTCTTTTTGGGACAATTTTCTAGGAGTAATTTGTTTCCCGCGTTATTTCAGGAATTTTGCGCGTTATTATCTACAACCAGAATGAGGATAGATGTTATAAAGAGATTTAAATGTTATGCACACGAGACATCGACACCACTAGATTGTTTTTAATTTAACATGTACAGTATGTGTGTCATACTTGAGTTTATTGTAGGATATCCTGTTAATGGTAGGCAAAATTAGTTTAATTCCTCACTTTTTATTAACGCCCCTTGAGACAGATCATAACATTTAGGTTCACATTTCACTTAAAGAAACCTTCTGACATTTACCTCCCTCATGTTCAATCACGACGATATTGTATATTTATTTAACTCATTTACTCTTTTTAGAACACTATATAATAATGCATTCTTATATTTTTACACATATGGTCACTTCTACCATTTCGTTAAAACTGTATAGGAATGCTTTGTTATGCAAACATTTCCATTGTAGGTTTTAGGTACAACACTCAACGTATTCAGATAGCTTTTCGTCTTATTCTTTTTGCTCTTTATATATTTCAATATAAACATACGAATATATATATATATATATATATATATATATATATATATATATCTATATATAAATATATATAATATATCTATACCGGTATATATATAAATATAGATAGACAGTATATGTATATAATATATAGGATATATATATATATAGACATATATATATAATTACATATATTCTCTATACTGTATATATATATAATATATATATAATATATTAGAGTATAATATAATAATTAATACCGTATATATATATACAGTTATTAATATAAAGAGAGCGAGAGAGAGAGAGAGAGAGAGAGAGAGAGAGAGAGAGAGAGAGAGAGAGAGAGAGAGAGAGAGAGAGAGAGAGGTGAGAGAGAAGAGTGGGGATTGTTTTGTGAAGCCTTGCGATTGCAATTTTTTTTCCCTGGGCTTTCCGCGTCAGACAACAGAACCTTGTGTGTGTCTAGCTCTACTTCTTTGTCTTACATTCTAACACACACACACACACACACACACACACACACCACACACACACACACACACACCAACACACACACACAACACACGCACTCTATCTCACATTGCCTAGACATCAATCTCTCTCTCTCACACACTCTCTCTCTCTCTCTTCCACACACACACACACACACACACACACACACACACACACACACACACACACACACACACACACACACACATAACCTCTCACCTATTTTGTAGGTTAAGCGTCATATATCCCATTTTCTGTTGTGCTTCCCTCTTTTTATAATCAGCTGAGGGGCGAACCATTAACCTTTAACTTAGAACACGGGGGCCTGGGGTTTTAACACTATTTGGGCCGAGGGTTTTTTTCTGGACCTACTAGTTTCGCTCCATTAGTTTAGGAATTTTAAGACGTTTCACCCCATTAGTTTGGAAATTTTAAAACTTCTCGCATAATTAGTTTGGTGAAATCATATAACGAAAAAATACAAATTCAGTTGGAGGGAGGTCTGGGCGGGCATGATTGAGTTTGAAAGAAGTCTGGGAAAGCAATCTTGTTAAGCTAGGGAACCAATTGCTCGAACATGTCAAAATGAAGCCAAACGTTCACTAATCATTACACAAAATATCATAATATCCCACAAGAGGCCAGACCAGATTACATTAACAATATATTAATTGTGTTGTAATGGCGTTTGGGGGCTTCACTATACTCGTTGGGGGGGTTACATGACCGATTTTTCCCTCAGTTTTGTTCGGGCAATTATAGTCTGGCACATTCAAACTTTAAGTTCCATAAACCTTTAACTACCTGACATTATTTACCTTCGATCTAGTTTTATATTCAAATGCGAAAGAGCCTCAAAATAGCACGAGAAAAAATCTTGCTCGTCGAAAATTGCCGTAAAATGCGCTCGTGTGACACCACCTTAACCATTTCAATGTCGTGTGTGTGTGTGTGTGTGTGGGTGTATGTATGTATGTGTGTAAGTGTGTGTGGGTGTATGTTGATGTTTTTGGGGTTTTGTAAGTGTGTGTGGGTGTATGTATGTATGTGTGTAAGTGTGTGTGGGTGTATGTATGTATGTGTGTAAGTGTGTGTGGGTGTATGTGTGTAAGTGTGTGTGGGTGTATGTATGTATGTGTGTAAGTGTGTGTGGGTGTATGTATGTATGTGTGTAAGTGTGTGTGGGTGTAAGTGTGTGTGGGTGTATGTATGTATGTATGTGTGTGTTATTTTGTTTTGTATTATTCTTATAGCTTTCACTATCTAACCCACATCCTGGTGCTATAAATACATGACTGATAACACGCTATTGATTCACCCAACATAAACACTATATTCTTTAGTTATTTAGGCTTATACTGTAGGTGATTGGATATGACTAATATTTTATAACATCGAAATATATTTGTATCTCTATTCTCTTTGCTGTTACACACACACACACACACACACACACACACACACACACACACACACACACACACACACACACACACACACACACACACACATATATATACTGTAGATATATATATATAATATATGTTATATATATATATATATATATATATATATATATATATATATATATATATATATATATACAGTATATATATGTGTGTATATATATAGGGTAAATGACATAGCAGTTATATATTTTTCCAATAAATATCCAGAAACCATTTGGTAAGGGACTAATTTTGCCGCCATCTTTAATAGATGGAATGATTACCACAATCGTATAGGGATGTTCAGCTTTAACTATGCTATTACATTTGTAGGGATGCTTGTGTCCAGTCCAAATAATTTAATTGGGAAATGATGTATGTGTTTGACGAATATTTATAGTTGTGTGACTGAATAGCGAAATGATGTGTAGAACAAGTGATATTAATACTGGTACGTCTGGTATATAACCCGTATGGTGATATATATCTACATCCAATAATCAATTTGCGTAAAGATAAATATTAAAATGAACATATAGAATTTTAAGAGAAACCCTAAATACAAATTAATATGTTTAGTACTTTCGTTGTGTGTGTGTGGGGGGGTGGGGGTGGGGGGGGGGGGGGGGTGGGGGGGGGGGGGGGGTTGGGGGGGGGGGGGGGGGGGGGGGGGGGGGATACAAAATCATCTCACAAAGGATGTACTGTATAGAATGAATCGTGAAATTAATAGAAATCCTAAATATAAATATATGATCTGTTGCATTACCGTTGTTCCAAAAATACAGAGGATATTTCTGGGAATATATAGAATGGAAATCCGAAATATAAATTATATATATATATAGTTTGTATTATCGTTGTGTGTGGGTGGGTTTGGTTGGATAAAAGGAGATATCACCGAATTTATAGAATGAAAAGCGACAATATTTATAGTAACCTAACACACAAATATATACTGTATATTATAAGTTTTGCGTTATCATTGTAATTTACATATGTAGGCCTGCTCATGTCCATCCCAGATAATTAATTTGTCTACTACAAATGGCATTAAACGTGAATGTTAAAGCCGAAAGCTTTATAGAATGTGAAGGGTAATGAATGTAGGTAGGTGTGTGTGTGTGTATGTGTGCCTGGGTGTGTGTGTAGGTGTGTGTGTGTGGGGGGGGAGTCATGTGTGCGTGTCATTTTCATTGTGTGTGTGTGCGTGCGTGTGCAATGTGAGTGATTCTAATGATGGTATGTGTGTGTGTTTGTGGGTGTGTGTGTGAGTGTATGTGTGCAATATGAGTGATTCTAGTGATGGCGTATGTGTTTGTAATGGGTATGTGCGTGTGTGTGTGTGCCTGTCTGTGTGCGTAATACCATCCCACACTCCACGAATATGTCAGAGGTGAATAATAATATGTATTAAAATCATAAACAAAGAAATCAGGTCAGTCCCTACCTACGCTATGACATCACAATCCCAAGTTTACTATTAGAGCAAGACTCTCTCTCTCTCTCTCTCTCTCTCTCTCTCTCTCTCTCTCTCTCTCTCTCTCTCTCTCTCTCTCTCTCTCTCTCTCTCTCTCTCTCTCTCTCTCTCTCTCTCATGTTTTATTATGAAAGAATCAGTAGATAAGTGTAAATTCCCTTTCAGACTAATTTCTTTCCATACTTTTTAACAAAACAAATTGTGTGTGCATTTCCAGACCCATACGGTTACGGCTATTTAGCCGGAGGTAGTGGAGAGTTGGGAGAGAGCCTTTTACTTTGCTGTCGTTTTCTTCTACTATAAACTGTGTCTGTCTAGTATTATTAGGCCGGAACACCTGATAGGGACCGCAAAGTCTGTGTGGTATGAGTATCTGTGTAATTCTGTGTAACACCCTCTCATGACCTCTGTAACGTGTCATTTCCCTATATATATAAATCAATTCCCCTTATTTCCTCTACCTACTGTCTTCCCACCCCTACTCTCCCATATATTGCTACCATGCCTCCCATTTCCATATATCGGGCGGTACTTCCCATAATATTCCCATAGCCACTCATCATCTCTCTCTTCCTTGTGACCCATTCCTAAATCATCCCTAACTCCATTACTCGTTTTATAGTCACCAGTACAGAGTCGTTATTTATCCACCTTTGAGTCATTAGTCACACTATATAATCTACTCTAGACAAATATTTATCCGCTTATTCAATCCTTATCCGCCTTTTGTATCCACCGATTCGTATCTTACCCTTCCACATCCACCGACTTACTATAGTCTCTTCGCTGTAAGTAGGCACGAAATCATGTCCTCTAACCTCTGTAACTCAAATACGACTAGAGTAATCAAGCTAATATGTCTACAATTTGGGAAGAGTCAGTCAAGGAATAGATGTTGAAATGTACAGCCAATTTGCTCTAGCCCTTTTTGAGTTACAGAGGATATACATATTGACTCATCTTCATCCTTATCTATTGACTCATTCTTCATTCACTGACCTATTCCCCGCCCACCCTGACAAACGCCCATGCCTTCGTTCAGAACCCCCACACGCCTCCCCACACGCCCCCCCCACACGCCCCCCCCCCCACACGCCCCCCCACACTACGAGCCCCCCCACACGCCCCCCCACACCCGCCCTCATGAATCACAGATATATTCGCTCTTCCTTTGTTACCCACTAGAATAATAAAAACGCTACCTCGAGTTTCCCTCCCCACATATCATAGGAGGATCTGTCGCCTTCATATTCTTCATCTTAGTATCATTAGGTGCAAAGTATAATTATGTTTTTTATCTCAGCAATATGTGTTCAATTACGGTATCTCAGCCATGTGTTTTCTTTATCTCAGCAATATGTATTTCTTTATCTCATCAATATTTGTTTCTTTATCTCAACAATATTTATTTCCTTATCTCAGCAATATTGTTTAATTTTCTCAGCTTTGACTTAGTTTCTCTCCTTGACATCAGTACAAATACAATTGTCTGTTGAAGTACCTGGTGCTATGATAAAATTGGAGGATATTTTATTATTATATAATAATTATTTAGTTTTTAGGAATAGTTTGCTTCCTAGGCCTCCAACAAGCTTAAAAAATGCAAAATTTATACTATCGCATTATAAATATTCATTTTAACATCTCTCTCCTCCCTCTCTCTGCATTCCTTCTCCACATTGTCCGTCTCTCTCTCTCTCTCTCTCTCTCTCTCTCTCTCTCTCTCTCTCTCTCTCTCTCTCTCTCTCTCTCTCTCTCTCTCTCTCAGATCTCATAAATCTCATCTCTCTCTCTCTCCAAATTCGCGGATGACACGAAGATAGGTAATGCAATCATTTCCGAAGGTGATAGAATAAACCTTTAAGCTGATTTAAATAAAGTCACAGAATGGTCGGAGAAGTGGAAAATGCCGTTTAATGTAAATAAATGTCAGATATTGCAAATAGGTTCCTAAAAAACAATAAATATAAATACTAACTTAATGAAGAAAAGATAAAAACTTTAACACAAAATAAAAGACTTGGGAGTGCTGATAAACGAAAACTTAAAATCTTCCAATAAATGCACAGCGGCTGCAAACAAAACAAACAGGGCACTAGGTTTCATCAGAAGAAACTTCCACTATCACAGCAAAGACGTAGTTTTGCCCTTATACAAAAGTATGGTGAGACGCCGCCTCGAATATGCTGTGCAGTTTTGGTCACCTCACCTCATAAAGATGTTAAAAAATTGGAATCTGTGCAAAGGCGAGCCACTAAGCTAATCCCTTCATTGAGAAATAAATCATATGAATAAAGAACTGGAAGAACTTGATCTATTTTCACTTAAGAAACGAAGTATGAGAGGCAGATATTGATATAGAGTTTTTTAAAATTCTAACAGGATTCAGTAAGCATTAATCTAGATAAGTTATTCAAAAAAGCCGAAGACACATCTACAAGAGGAAACAATTTAAAATTATTAGGTCGGAGAGCGAATCTAGATACAACAAAAAATTTCTTCACTCACAATGTAATTGATGAGTGGAACAAACTTCCAAATAAAGTAATAGACAGCTCCTCTATAGATACATTTAAGAAAAATCTAGACTCATACCACAGAAAAATTGGTATGGAGTAGGCAGTAATTATCACTGTTATTATTTGTTCAGCTGAAGAGAGCGTTAGAAAAGAAAAACAAAATAATAATAATAATACACCAATAATAAACATCACTAAATATGTACATACTACTAAGGGTGATGGGTTGGATGATTCCAATTAACCCCAAAAGTTACATGCTGCTAAGGCGAAGGGTTTGCAGCATGATTTGTTTTAATTTCTTTTTTGTTTTCCCTTTCTTTTTTTCCAATCTTTCCTATAAATTCCTTCTGGGGGATTTCGAAGCCCAGCAAGGTTAATCACTTCCAACTTTTTCATGTACGGTAATTGCCGGAGGAAACGGAGGGTGGGGATATGCTTCTTCTTTTCTATCCTTTCCTTCAACTCTCCTTTTCTATCGGATATGCCATCTCTACTAGAATTAAGTCCTGACCACCTCGTTTGGATCGTAAGGTGTGTGTGGCCAGTGTATATATGTAATTCTATGTAAGTCTCTCTCTCTCTCTCAGGCTATGAATATTTCAACAGCGTCATCGCCAGAACAGGATCCAATGGGTAACCTTCTCCCATTATGGTGAGGCTTCTGATGTTATAGAGGTCGAGAGAGGTCGAGAGGGAGAGAGAGAGAGAGCGAGAGTGAGCGAGAGCGAGAAAAAAGGGGGATATATAGTATATATGTATATATAGAGAGAGACAGACAGAGAGGGGGGGGGGGGAGGGAGGGGGTAAACACTAGTTTGTCTATATTTGTTTAAGTTGAATATTTTTGCCTTTAGGTCGGTGAGAAGATAATTACCGGTACCGTACATTATGAAAATTACAAAACAAAACAAAACACAATGGCATTACAATTGGTACTGGTACTGACATAGATTTACATAGATTTACATTTGTACACTGGCCACACAGAACTTACGATCCCAGTGAGGTGGCCATGACTTAATCCTAGTAGAGATAGCAACCCCAAAAGTAATGGAAAGTGGAAGGATAGGATACCTGTGGATATTAAGAGAATTATTAGAAATGGAAAGGAAATATCATGATACCTTCACGTTTTTTTCTGCTCTCTTCAACAGAAAACAGTGTTCATTTCTGACAGGTTCTCTCTCTCTTATCAGTAGGAGAGAAAGAGAGTTTTACATAGATTTACATAGATACGCTGACCACACAGACTTTACGATCCCAGCGAGGTAGTCAGGACTTAATTATAGTAGAGATAGCTAACCCGAGAGTAAGGGAAAGTGGAAGGAAAGGATAGCAAAGAAGAAGAAGAAGAGAGAGACCGAGAGCAAGAGCGACAGCGAGATAGGAGCGACTGATAAGGTGGGATAAATTTAGAGTGACATAGAAACTGAATCGGCATAATAAATTTGCATTACCCAATGGCATTTCTGTTGAGTTTTACATAGCTACACTGGCCACACAGACCTTACGATCTCAGGGAGGTGGTCAGGACTTAATTCTAGTAGGATAGCAAAGCAAATAGTAAGGGAAAGTGGAAGAAAAGAATAGCAATGAAGAAGGCTAGCACGAGAGAGAGAGAGAATGAGAATAAATATAACAATTCTTCTACAATTCTCCAAGTTGAATATTTTGGCATTTTTTCTAAAGTCTTGACACTTCATACCAGATCGTTCTCCTATCCAATTCCACACGCCTCTTAACCACCATTACGCAAGTGTCATCATGTTCTGGTTACCATTAGGCGATTTTCTTTAGTTTGTATTCTACCTCTACGACTCAAATGGGTTACTACGATCTCAATAAACCCTCTTAGTAACACAGGTACTTCTCAAACTTCATAGACGCATAC
>CM064516.1:31151889-31227630 GCA_032716605.1 Paralithodes platypus
CACAGGAAATCAAGCAACAACAGATCTAGTGACCCTTCTAGGTTGCTTGTCCTCCAAAACACTGAGGATCAAGTGTCCAAACAGTGGTTTAGAGTGGGTAAAGGGAACATTGGAAAGGGAACTACTGCCCTGCCACTAATGTCCGTGGCAGGACTAGGAAGTTAGTAGGGGACATATGGGTTAGTAACTGAGGGGGGGATAAAGTTATTCATTTACAAACGCAGTCAGTCGCGGGTTTGATGCGAGATATTTGTCTAGGCGGAATTTAAATGAATCAACGGTGCTGCAGTCTATAACGTCTCGGGGAAGCCCATTCCACAAGTTGACAACTCGATTGAAGAAGAAATTCTTAGATTCGTGCGAGTTAAAAGATTTACCAATAATTTTGCAACCGTTTCCCCGCGTGTAATTAGATTGGTCGATAGTGAAGTACTTACTACAGTTCATATTGTCGATGCCTTTGATGATTTTGAACACTTGAATTAAGTCGCCTCTTAATCTGCGCTGGGTTAAAGGAAATAGATTTAATTCTCTAAGACGCTCTTCGTATGGTTTGTTCTTTAGGCTAGGTATCATTTTGGTAACTCTACGTTGAACTCGTTCTAGCTTGTTTATATCTTTTTGGTAATAAGGGCACCAGGATTGAACGCAGTATTCCAGAAGAGGGCGGACTAAGGAATTGTAAAGGGTTAGGATAACTTCTTTGGATTTATGCTCAAATGACCTGCCTATAAAGCCAATTATTTTGTTTGCCTTCTTAACAACTTCTGAACATTGTTGACTCGGTTTTAGGTTACTCGATATTGTTACTCCCAGATCGGTTTCTCTGTTTACATTCTTAAGCTGAGTGCCATTCATCGAATAGTTTGCTTTCTCATTTAGGTATCCGACATGTAGTACTTTACATTTATCCGCATTGAAACTCATTTGCCAAATTTGGGCCCACCATGACAATTTATCTAGATTGTGTTGCATGTCGTCACTTGTTCTTTTGAGAGTACGCTATTTGCAATTTTGTATCGTCACAAATTTTGAGATTGTACAGGTGAGACCCTCATCTATGTCGTTGATGTAAATTAGAAAGAGAATGGTCCTAGTACCGATCCCTGGGGTACCCCGCTACTTTACATTGGTCCATTTAGATGCCTTAACCGTTTATGACTACCATGCTTCTGTGAGAGAGATAATTTCAACACGTCTTGTATTCCATGCGCTTTTAGAGCAGTAAAACGTTTGTGGGGAGATTGAGTCAAAGATGAAAATCAAGGTATATAATATCTACAGCTTTACTCTCATCGTAGAGGTTGAGGAATCGTGGAAGAAGCTAAGAGGTTTGTTAAGTAGGAACGTTTCTTACGAAAGCCGTGTTGAGTATCATCATGACTGTATGATATTTTCTCTAAGTGATTTACGAGTCTGTCTCTTATGAGTGTTTCTAGCATTTTACATACAACTGAGGTTAAGCTGATTGGACGTAGTTCGTAGTGATTGCTGCCTTTTTTGAAATCGGTGTTAATGGTAGCTTCCACTGTGTAGTTGGACTGGTGTTGAAAGTAGTGAGTGTATGTGGAGATGAGATAGTTTGATAAATTGTGGTTATGTGAGATCTCTATCTGTTCTCTCTCTAGTGGTATGTAAATGTATATCCCTTCTATCTATCTCTTCTCTCTGTGAGAACACACACACACAGAAGGTTGAGTTCACATGCTTAGTTTGTGAGGAAGTATCATGTGCCCATATAAACTGTGTGATCTTATTAAGGGGAGATCTTCCACTTGAGGGAATTTATTTTGTTCTTGACCCCCTTTCTTCTCCTCATATTTAGCCACCATTGCTTTTTGATATTATAAAAAGTTTGCCCCATTAGTTTAGCGATTTAAAGAACTTTCACCCCATATTAAGACCTTATCGTGCCATTCATCGGTTTGGGGGTGTTCGATTTTCATGCCCTGGCGTGCGATAGCGAGCCTGTAATTTAGGAAGAACCTCCCTTCGGCCGAGGAAATTTTTTTTTCTACCGAAAAATGTACAAATTTATCTTGAAAGGGACTCAAGTGGGTGTAATTTTAAGCTTGATAGAGGTCTAGGGAACAAACTAAATACCTCCCCTTAATGGTACCGGTAGTATAATGTGCATGATTGAATTACGAGCGTAGTTTCTTACGCAGTGGTTAGCTCATCTGATTATGAACCCCTTCAGTACCAGGGACGTCCTTCTGATCACATTCTGGCAACTAGTAGACGATTTTATTCAGCTTAGGAAGGACCTCTAGCCATAATAAGGCTTCAATATATGTAAACCAACCCTTCTAACGACCACCAATCCTCAGCTTAGGAAGGACCTCTAGCCATAATAAGGCTTCAATATATGTAAACCAACACTTCTAACTGCCACCAATCCTTCCTAAGTCACATAATATCGTCACAATACAGCTAGAACAATAGAGCACACGTCGCTGGTGCTCAAAGGGTTAAGGGGAGATTTCCACTTGAGGGAATTTTTTCTGGACTCCTTTCTCCCTCATGTTTAGCCCCATTGTTTTTTTTTCTAATTTTAAGACGTTTGCCCCCATTATTTTGACGATTTTAAGAACTTTCAACCCATTTCTGTCAATTTTAAGACCTTTCGTGCCATTTAGGTGTCGATTTTATCCTGGCGAGCGATAGCGAGCCTGTAATTTAAGAGGAACCGGCTTTCAGCCGGGACATTTTTCTACCGAAAATTGTACAAATTTATCTTGAAAGGGGCTCAAGGGGGTGTAATCTTAAGCTTGAAGGATATCTAGGGACCAAACTAAGAACCTCCCCTTAAAAGAAACCACACTCGCAATTCAAGCATACTATTTTACTTTCCTACGTAATATCATAACGAGGAACATAACTTACGTGGCCGACTGTACATTATAATAAACCTAGCCTAATGGTGATCACACTTAATCAAAGATACCCCCTAAGTCTGATCAAAGCATCTTATTAAGGGGAGATTTTCACCTGGAGGATTTTTTTCTGAACCTCTTTCTCCCTCATGTTTAGTCCCATTGCTTGTGAGATTTAAAGACGCTTGCCCCATTAGTTTGTGCGATTTTAAGAACCCTCGCCCCATTTCTGTCAATTTTAAGACCATTCGTGCCATTTAGGTGTCGATTTTTTCCTGGCGAGCGATAGCGAGCCTGTAGTTTAAGGGGAACTGGCCTTCGGCCGGGACATTTTTCTACCGAAAAAGGTACAAATTTATCTTGAAAGAGGGTCAAGGGGGAGTAATTTTAAGCTTGATGGAGGTCTAGGGAATCAACTAATAACCTCCCCTTAAGCACACCTAATGTAATGGAAGCTTAATGGGGGAGGTTCTATTAATGGGGGAGGTGCTATTAATGGGGGAGGTGCTATTAATGGGGGAGGTGCTATTTATAATGGGGGAGGTGCTATTAATGGGGGAGGTGCTATTTATAATGGGGGAGGTGCTATTTATAATGGGGGAGGTGCTATTTATAATGGGGGAGGTGCTATTTATAATGGGGGAGGTGCTATTAATGGGGGAGGTGCTATTAATGGGGGAGGTACTATTTATAATGGGGAGGTGCTATTTATAATGGGGGAGGTGCATTTATATGGGGAGTTGTTATTTATAATGGGGGAGGTGCTATTTATAATGGGGGAGGTGCTATTTATAATGGGGGAGGTGCTATTTATAATGGGGGAGGTGCTATTTATAATGGGGGAGGTGCTATTTATATGATATTTATCTCATTATATTAGTTTCCTCCCTAGGCCTCCATCAAGCATTAAGGGGAGGTATTTAGTTTGTTCCCTAGACCTCCATCAAGCTTAAAATTACACCCCCTTGAGTCCCTTTCAAGATAAATTTGTAAATTTTTCGGTAGAAAAATTTCCCGGCCGAAGGCCGGTTCCTCTTAAATTACAGGCTCTCTATCGCTCGCCAGGAAAAAATCGACACCTGAAGTGCACGAAAGGTCTTAATATGGGATGAAAGTTCTTAAAATCGCTAAACTAATGGGGCGAACGTTTTATAATATCAAAAGCAATGGGGCTAAACATGAGGGAGAAAGAGGTCAAGAAAAAAATCCCTCAAGTGGAGATATCCCCTTAAGAACATCGTCAAGATCCCCATTGAGATTAATGTGTAAACAAAAAATCGGTAGAAAAATGTCCCAGACCAAATTGCAGGTTCGCTATCGATCGCCAGGAAAAAATATCAACAACTAAATGGCACGAAAGGTCTTTATATTGGCTAAAGAATGGGGCGAAAGGTATCAAAATTTTACCAACTAATGGAGCGAACTTCATAAAATCTCAAAACGAATGGGGCTAAACATGAGGGAGAAAGGGGTCTAGATCAACGCCACACCTCCTCTTAGACCTTGACATAAATCCAGCAGGGATTTTAAGGGGAGGTTTTTAGTTAGTTCCCTAAACTTCCATCAAACTTAACATTACAGCCCCTGGACCCCCTTTCAAGATAAATTTGTACATTTTTCGGTAGAAAAATGTCCCGGCCGAAGGCCAGTTCCTCTTATATTACAGGCTCGCTATCGCTCGCCAGGAAAAAATCGACACCTAAATGGCACGAAAAGTCTTAAAATTGACAGAAATGGGGCGAAAGTTCTTAAAATCGCCAAACTAATGGGGCGAACGTCTTATAATATCAAAACCAATGGGGCTAACCATGAGGGAGAAAGGGGTCAAGAAAAAAATCCCTCAAGTGGAGAGCTCCCCTTAAAGGCCCAGCCGCGGAATAAACTAAATAAGCCATCCACGGCGAGAAAAAGTTGGTCTTATCGCCTCCATAACTCTTCGGCAACTGTAGTAAATCACTCCACACAGGGGGCATTATAGCAAGGAGAGAGAGAGAGAATATATATACAACTCATGCCACCCAGAACATCAACCACAGGGACACAAGCTATACAACACATGCCACCTAGGACATCGACCACAGGGACACACAAAGGATACATTACTATACAACACATGCCACCCAGAACCATCGACCAAATGGACACATAATGTATACAACACATGCCACCCAGAACATCGACCAAATGGACACATAATGTATACAACACATGCCACCAGTCTTGCTAAGGCAGCCTCCCAGAAGCTGGGTGTGCTCAACCGCCTTAGGGGGTTCTTTTCCCCTGCACAGCTTCTTGCTCTGTACAGGGGCATAGTGCGCCCTTGTATTGAGTATTGTTCACATGTGTGGGGAGGTTCCTCTCACACCGCTCTCCTAGACAAAGTTGAAAGGAAGGCCTTTCGTATCATTAACTCCCGTCCACTCACCAACTCTCTGCAATCTCTCGCTCTCCGCCGCAATGTTGCATCTCTCTCGCTATTCTATCGCTACTATAATAATCAGTGTTCCTCAGAGCTATCCCAGTGCATACCACCTCCTTTACGTAGGGCACGTGGTACCCGTCTTGCAACTCAATCCCACCCCTACTCTGTGCAACTCTCCAACCCAAGAGTGAAACGTTACTCTCAAACTTTCTTCTACTCAACATCTGAGCTCTGGAACTCTCTCTCTCTCCCAGAATCAGTCTTTCCCTCTTCCTATGACTTAAATTGCTTCAAACTCCGTGTGTCCAGGCATTTTGGCTCGAACGTCCCTTGATTTTGGCCCTGTCACTCTTTCAACTATGGGGGAGGCACTCGCTATAGGCAGTTATGCCTTTTGCCTCCCTCAATCACATAGAAAAAAAAAAAAAAAAAAAACCCAGAACCATCGACCACAGGGACACAATGAATACAACACATGCCACCCAGAACATCGACCACAGGGACACAAGCTATACAACACATGCCACCTAGGACATCGACCACAGGGACACACAAAGGATACATTACTATACAACACATGCCACCCAGAACCATCGACCAAAGGGACACATAATGTATACAACACATGCCACCCAGAACATCGACCACAGGGACACAATGAATACAACACATGCCACCCAGAACATCGACCAAATGGACACATAATGTATACAACACATGCCACCCAAAACCATCGACCACAGGGACACAATGAATACAACACATGCCACCCAGAACATCGACCACAGGGACACACAAGGTACACAACACATGCCACCTAGGACATCAACCAGAGCAACACACATAATGTAAACAACACGGAGGAGTATTTACCAACAACCACCAACACATTCACCAGACACACACACACAACTTACTTCGATGAGGCCGGACCCAAGGCACAAAGTTTGGGTATTGGTGTTGGTAATGGGCCCCACTATCAACAAGAATGGCGCTAAAAGTAACATATAAAAGGAAGGAGGTACCTATAAACGTTTGCACCCTCCCATTCCAACTTGGCAATATAAACTTCCCACTTGACCCATTAAGCCTCGTATTTTAAAGTTTAAACTCGGTCATTAAAAATTCCATCTCAAATCAGTGTTTCTATTACCTGCTGAAACCTCGTATATAAAGTTCCATATATTCACAACCATACTTATAATAAAAAAAAAATATATATATATATATATATATATATCTGTATATATATATATATATATATATATATATATACCAGTATTTATTTTATTTTTTTATTTTATTAAGTGTTGTATGTGCAAAAGAGTCAATTTGTGTTAATTTGTCAAGTTGGTGGCGTTATGGTGAGGAGAGAGAGTGTGTGAGTGTGAGTGAGAAAGTGACAGGGGAAGGGGTAATTACAAGTTGCCAAGTCTACAACAAGTCTCGTTCAGTTCCAGACCTTCCCTTGAGATTATTTCCCAAGATACTGGTAAGATATATTCCTCAGATTAGTCCCCATATACAATAGTTGCCTGATATTTCCAAAGATATGTCCTTAGATTTTTCATGATATTTTTTCAGATATGTCTTTATATATTTCCCGATATTGTTCCTAATATTTCCTTATCTATTTCCTTATAATTCCACAGATATTTCATTATGTTTGTCTTAATATTTCCCCTAATAATGTCCTTATATATTTTCCCAGATGTTTCCTTATATATTTCCTCAAACTCTGTCTTTATATTTTCCCATATATTACCTTAAGTAATTCCTTAGGGAGTTGGGTAATTACAGAAGCCCGCAACTAGTCTCGTTCAGTCGCAGATCTTCCCCTGATAGTATTTCCCTAGACACTTCCCGGATATTTCCCGATATTTTCCTATTCCTCCCCAGATTCGCCCCAAACTGTTAATCTCTAACCGTTTTGGTAAGATGATCCTCAGGGTATTAGAGTGTTGAGCCTATAAATTGGGCTTTGTAATTGGGGTTGTGTGGGACAGGGATCTGCCTTGCTTAGGCCAATCGGCTTTCTGCAGACTCCCATTTTCTTATGTTCTTATGTTCTTAAACTCTTCCTTAGCCTCTTCTGTACCGCCAACGTCTCTTTAAATATGATCTTGCTCCTATTAGACGATTTTATTCAGTTTAAAAAAGGCCTACAGCAACTAACAGGCTTCGAACTATCTCACCTAACCCGTGTTACTACCATAGATCCTTTTTAAGCTGCACAAAATCGTCTAAGTATAGCTTGAATCAAATTAATAAGACGTCGCCGGTACAGAAAGGGTTAGTATTTCACTTGCTACGCCCCGTCATCCCCAATATTTAGTCGCGTCTTTATGTTTATATACAGTATATTGCATTTGACTATGTGTATGAAGGAGACAAACGGCAGGCTGCCCATAACGAGTGTCTCCCCCAAAGCCAAAAGAGTGACAGAGAGCAAAATGCAAGGTACGTTGGGGTCAAAATGTCTGGGCACAAGATTACAAGCTCGCTCTCGCTCGCCAGGAAATAACTGACACCTAAATAACACAAAAGGTCTTAATATTAATTAAGAAATGGGGCGGAAGGTCTTAAAACCTCCAAACCAATGGGAAGGACGTCTTGAAATCTGATAACTAATGGGGCTAAACATGAGGGAGAAGGGGGGGGGGGGTCAGAAAAAATACAACCACTTCCCCTTAAATGGATATATCATAATGGACACTTTAATCACCCTTTTCATGTCCCATTATTTTGGGGGTGGGTATCAATCAGAAACTAATATCCAATCCCGCCATGAACCTCCTTTAATTCCTCAGGGACCTGGTGCAATTATAGGGTTACGGAAGATGAGATAGATAGATAGATAGATAGATAGATAGATAGATAGATAGATAGATAGATAGCTAGATGGATAGATAGTGGCTAAATTGAGAGATAGATTAATATAGATATATCGATAGATAGATATATAGATAGAGAGAGAGATAGTTAGAGTGTGTGTGTGTGTGTAGAGAGAGAGAGAGAGAGAGAGAGAGAGAGAGAGAGAGAGAGAGAGAGAGAGAGAGAGAGAGAGAGACTATAAACACCAAATACAAACGTTTCCCATACCCTTGTCAGAGAGATAAAACGTTTTCAATATTTTCCCAGCGGACCTGAGATGTCACTTTAAGAGTCTCACAAGAATGAATTAAAACTTTCCTCTCTCTCTCTCTTTCTCTCTCTCTCTCTCTCTGTATGCGTGTGTGAGTGTGTGTATGTATGATGTGTGTGTGTATGTGTGTGTGTGTGTGTGTGTGTGTGTGTGTTTGTGTGTGTGTGTGTGTGTGTGTGTGTGTGTGTGTGTGTGTGTGTGTGTGTGTGTGTGTGTGTGTGTTAGAGAAAGAGTAAGAGTGAGTGAGTGAGTGAGAGAGATCAAGGACATCAAAAAGCAAGGCAATATAATATGCAGACTCCATCAGCGAGAGAGAGAGAGAGAGAGAGAGAGAGAGAGTAAGGACATAGATCTAGACATAATATATAATGCAGACGTTCCTCTCATCCGGGACCTTTCTCACTAAAGGCAAAGAAAGGTCACTACCACCACCACAACAACTATTACCACTACTACTACTACTACTACTACCATAACCATTACCTCAACCACTACTACTGCCACCACAACAACTATTACTACTGTTACTACTACTACCATCAACAACAACAACTATCGTAACCACTACCACAAGCACCACCACTGCTACTACTACTGCTACCATCCACGACCATTACCACTACCACCCTCAACCAAAACTACCACAACTACCTACTACCATTACTACTAGCACCCCAACCATTCACTACCACCCACAAACATTATTACTACCACTACCATATCTACTAACACTACCACTGACCACTATTTCCACTACTACCACCACCCTCGACCCCAACTATTACGACCGCACGAACCATCAACACATAGGGTCAATTTGTTTGTGTTATTTAACTTCTTTCATCAATACTATGACCTCACCATCAATACTAAGCTGTCCATCTCTTTATAACCACTACCACCACTATAACTACCACCACTATAACTACCACCACTATAACTACCACCACTATAACTACCACCACTATAACTACCACCACTATAACTACCATGACCATAACTACTATAAACAACTTCTCCCCCTTAGACACGACAGTATGCGTGAATTCTTATACAAATCCCAGTTCCATTTTTGCTGACTTTACACTTTCCCCTAGCGACTGCCCAAGCTCAGTCTGTGAGAAGGCAAGCGAGACTCACTCTAACCCCGGGCTGCTGTGAAGGACGGCTCTATGCAAATCCCCACTTGCAAGTTTCAGGCTATAAGGAAGTTGGAGCTGTGGACTTCGATTATTTACGGAATTACCAGCTAAGATACGATTGTAGTACATTTATAAACACATACAATCAAATTCAGCATACTTTCCATCCATTATAAACTTATATTATTATTGAATGTTTGTATAATATCGATGTTTGTGGCTCCAACTTCCTTATAGCTTGAAACTCGGAAGTGGTGAATTCCTCTCCAGCTCACATCCCTCCCCTGTCACTATTAAGACTTATATCAAGCCAAATCAATTTTGTACTCTTAACCTAACTCTTAAACTTAGTATTGAACAAGCCCCATAACCTCTATTACTCTATTTAAGTTATCTCTTTAATCATTAACTCCAAAACTGACTTTATAA
The DNA here is from genome assembly GCA_032716605.1 of Paralithodes platypus. NCBI lineage: Eukaryota > Metazoa > Arthropoda > Malacostraca > Decapoda > Lithodidae > Paralithodes > Paralithodes platypus. Next base: position 31,161,904 of record CM064516.1, read on the forward strand.
TCCACACTAACTCATATTAACCAGTTAGGAGTAGCATATATTTAAGTTGTATTATATTTTTAATATAACTTATAATACATTTATACTTTCCTTTACTCCTTTATTTGAATATATTTCTGTACAATATATCCCTCTGGTTACAGAAATAATGTGTGTGAGAGAGAGAGAGAGAGAGAGAGAGAGAGAGAGAGAGAGAGAGAGAGAGAGAGAGAGAGAGAGAGAGAGAGAGAGAGAGAGAGAGAGAGAGAGAGAAGGAATGAAAAGCAAAAAGGAAAAACTGCAAAAGTGGGGAGGGCGGAGAGAGGTAAAATGTCAGAAAATGGAACTGATGGGTTGGAAAAGGGAAAATGCAGATAGGACGGATAGATCGAACAATAGATAGATAGATAGATAGATAACTATAAAATAAATATATGCTTAAAATACCGACTATCACTCTTTCAACTTTGGGGGAGACACTTGTTACAGGCAGCTTTACCGTTTGTCTCCATACACATAGAAGAATATATATATAACAATAAATAACAATCATCTTAGACATTTGTTAGGCAATCAAAACAAACCATACGGTACATATTTGTTGGTCTGAAGTAGATTATAAAGTAACATTAGGAGGAAGGATAAGCTGATTAAGGGGAGGTTTTTAGTTTGGTCTCTAGATATCCATCAAGCTTAAGATTACACCCCCTTGAGCCCCTTTCAAGATAAATTTGTATATTTTTCGGTAGAAAAATGTCCCGGCTGACAGCCGGTTCCTCTTAAATAACAGGCTCGCTATCGCTCGCCAGGATAAAATCGACACCTAAATTGCAGGAAAGGTCTTAAAATTGACGGAAATGGGGCGAAAGTTCTTAAAATCGCCAAACTAATGGGGCGACTGTTTTAAAATCTCAAAAGCAATGGGGCTAAACATGAGGGAGAAAGGGGTCCAGAAAAAAATCCCTCAAGTCGATATCTCCCCTTAAGAAAGTAATTATGTAAATAAAGTAATACGACACTGTAATGGGGTAGTGGGGTAAAAATGAGGGCGGTAATTAAAAGGAGTGGGGTGAAGGAACTGTATACGACTTTCTTATTTGCATACATTACACACACACACATACACACCAGCCATACACATATACACACACACACACACCCAAGTCATACACTTACACACACACACCAGTCATACACTTACATACACACACACACACACTAAACAAATCAATATTCCTAATATATTTACCCTTAAAATCCGTAGTGTTCCTCGAGTAAACCTATCTTTCGTGTTACAAGTATATGGAACAATGATGGTGATTATTGAAGAAGAGCAATTAATATGTCTCAGACTTTCAAGCGTCTTAAAGTTTAAATAGGTTATCCTATAAGAAAGGCGTATGTGGAGAGGAAATCGTTGGTCAAATTACAACAACAACAACAACAAAAATAATGATAATAATAATAATAATTATTATTATTATTATAATAACAATAGCAAAGTAATAAAAGCTACCGGTATTAGTTGTCAATATCTCTCAAGGTATGAATATTAAAACAGAGTGGAAATGGGTCGTAAAAATACAAGATAAAAAAAACAAAGACAGAAGAGGGAATGAGATGAAATTTCAGAAGCGAAGAAGGGGAGAAAGGAATTATATAACGCATGAAAAAGGAATCAGAGAGAGTGGAAGATAAATAGAGGAGGAGGAGGAGGAATTATAATAAGAAAGGGAGGGGAAGGAGGAGGAGGCATAATAAGAAAAGGAGGAGGAAGAGCATGAATAAAGGGAAGAGGAAGAAGTGGAGGAGGAAGGAGAAAGGAGAAAAGGAAGATAAGAAATAATCTATCTATCTATCTATCTATTGCCTGACACCGTGAGGTGGCCACGAACGAACCGCCCCCATGCACCTCTGTCCCCAGTCAGTCGACGCCCCTCCCCCACTCTCTTAGCCATTCTCTCGCTTTCCATACGTTCCATATGGCCGAACCATCTCAAGTTGTTCCTTTTCACACTTTCCAGCACATCTACCTCCACACCACACCTCCTTCTTACTTCCTCATTAGTCTGTCTATCCCTCCATGTAACTCCGCACGCACTCCTTAAGTAATTCATTTCCACTGCTCTCACTCTTGGTCTGAGTCTCTCAACCAACGTCCATGCTTCGCTTCCGTAAGTCAGTGTCGGGATTACCACACTGTCATGCAAGGACTTTTTCACTTCCATACTGACCACCCTATTTCTCCCGAACTTCTTCATCCATAGTCCCATCTTTACTCAACACACTGCCCAGATACTTAAAAGAGTTGACGATCTCCATAGCCTGACCGTTCAGCTTCACCTCACACTCTGTGACTTCACCCCTTTCGAAGACCATAACCTTGCTCTTCCTCGCATTTACCTTCAAATTCCGTTTTTCGCACACTGTTCCAAACTCATTTACCAGACCCTGCAACTACCATTCATTATCACTCATCAGAACTGTATCATCCGCAAACAGCAGTATAGGTAGCTTCCACTCAATTCCCTCCCTTTTCAGCGATACACCAACATCCACTGCTCTTGATAGTATTTCTTTCATGACTCCATCCATATATACAGTAAACAACCACGGGGACATCACACACCCCTGTTTCAAACCAACATTCAGGTCAAAGAACTCGCTCTGCTCACTCTCCACACGTACTGCCGCCTTTGCACCCTCATACATGCTCTTCACTGCTTTCAGCAACTTGCCCTCTACTCCGTATATTCTAAGTACTTTCCATAATAATAACAATTATAACAATTATAACAATTATAACATAATAATAACAATAATAATTAAATAACGAGAGAAACACGAACAACGTCAAAGAAGAAAGCAGTAAAATAAAAATAACAATAATAATAATAATAATAACAACAATAATAATAATAATAATAATAATGTTAATTAATAATAAAATAAAAATAATTATCATCATCATTATCACAATTATTATTACTATTAGTAGTAATAGTGGTAGTATCACTACTACAGGATAATATCAATAATAATAGCAGCGGCAGCAGACGAAATAACAACAACAACAACAACAAAAGCGAAAGATAGTCACAAGCAGAAAAATACATAAATAATAATCAGAAGAAAAAAGAAAGAAGAAAAAAGTGAAGATATAGAGAAAGAGCCGATGATGATGATGCTGCAATGAGAGGCCATAAGGTAAGAATGGAATCAGGAGGGGACCAAATGAAGGAGTAAATGGGATAACTGAGAGAGAGAGAGGGAGGAAAGAGGGGAGAGGGGAGGATGGAAGGAGAGTTGAAAGGAGAGGGAAGGAAGAAGGAAGAGGAGAGAGGGGGAGATGGATGGAAGAGATAGAAGGAGGGAGAGAGAGAGAGAGAGAGAGAGAGAGAGAGAGAGAGAGAGAGAGAGAGAGAGAGAGAGAGAGAGAGAGAGAGAGAGAGAGAGAGAGAGAGAGAGAGAATGAACTGAAGTTCTGAAAAGCAAGGAGACTCAAACAAAACTTAAAAGGATCTCTTGGAATGAAATGGCTAAACACAGATAATATATATATAATTAAAACCCGAAGAGAAGCTGGAATAACTAAAATAGATTTGTATATGCAATGCAAAATAAAAATACAAGATATATATACTAAATAAATAAAATAATATAACAAATAAAAATACAAGATACCGGTATATATACTAAATAAATAAAATAAAATAACACATCAAAATATATACTGTATATATGAATTAACCCCTGATAATATAATATAACAGTAGGGTAAATATCATATAAATACAATATTAAATAAAATACAAAAATAATACAAAATATCAATACAAAATATATACCGGTACTATATATAACAAATATAAAATATAACAAATATATACAATTAAATACAATGTAACAAATACTAAATAATACTAAATTAAAATAACATACATAACAGTACAAATACAAATATAACAATAAATAAAATAGAATAAGAAATATCTATGTAAGATAATAATATAACAATACACCAAAATAATATACACTCAATAATACAATTGTGAGAATATTGACAGCAGTGACAAAGGAGGAGGAAATTGAATTGCCAAATGAAAGAGGATGCGGAGGAAGAGAGAGAGAGAGAGAGAGAGAGAGAGAGAGAGAGAGAGAGAGAGAGAGAGAGAGAGAGAGAGAGAGAGAGAGAGTGTGTGTGTGTGATTGAGTGTGTGAGTGTGTGAGTGTGTGAGTGTGTGTGTGTGTGTGTGTGTGTGTGTGTAGAGTGAGTGAAAATGAGAGTACCGGGTAAGAGATTGTGTGTTTGAGTGTAAATATGCAATGGAAGTAAATGTCCGTGTGTGTGTGTGTGTGTGTGTGTGTGTGTGTGTGTGTGTGTGTGTGTGTGTGTGTGTGTGTGTGTGTAGTATGTGAATGTATACAGTATGTGCGTGCGTTAATGATTATGCCAGTAATTATATAGTGCCTGAAAACAACAACTACTAAGAACTTAATTATAACGAGAGAGGAAGTGTGTTAAAAGATAAGAAGTACACCCTAGGGCCAAATTACCCTTCCTCATCCAAGTCTAACCCTTTTATGTCCCATCCAATGACAGGTTAAGTATATACTTATGTTGTTTGTATTATTTTGACCTTAGGTAGAAAAAGGCTAGGTCAGAATATGTTTAGGTAGATCGTATTAAAATTTTCACAGACAAACAGAAGCGATTACAATACCCAGCACACAACAGCACAGGGTCATACAACTTCCAAACAACTCGCTGACAAACTACCACATTTTTTTGTCTCCCACTTAAGCCTTCAAACTTACGGAACAAAAACACTAAACACGAAATTCAGGAGTTTGAGAAGCAAAGTGGAGGGAGCGACAGAACCTACACAGTGAACTATTGATTGTTTTAAAAGGGGTAGCCTATATACAGTATATCAAGTTTCGGTATAGCCTATAGGAAGTGATAGAGCTTTGATTTGTTTCTATATATCTTTCTGTCCTTATATTAAAATACAAATAATATATATATGACATTTAAGGGGAGATTTCCACTTGAGGGACTTTTTTCTTGACCCCTTTCTCCCTCATGTCTAGCCCCATTGCTTTTGAGATTTTAAGACGTTTGCCCCATTAGTTTGGTGATTTTTAAGAATGTCCGCCCCCATTCTGTCAATTTTAAGACCTTTCGTGCCATTTAGGTGTCGATTTTATCCTGGCGAGCGATAGCGAGCCTGTAATTTAAGAGTAATCGGCCTTCGGCCGGGACATTTTTCTACCGAAAAATGTACAAATTTATCTTGAAAGGGGGTGAAGGGGGTGAAATTTTGAGGAGTAGGAAACAAACTAGAAACCTCCCCTTAAAAAGGGTACCGTAACTATAATCGTCTCGATATAGCCTATTGGTAGTGATATCGCCTATATTTGTGTGTGTATATATACCTTTCTATCCTTTCATTAAACACATAACAAATACAAAACAGTTGTACTGCTCCAAATAAATGCAGTTGTTGTATATACCAAGGATAAGTTGACAAATACTAGTATAATAAGTTGACAAATACTAGTACATAACAAAGAGTAAAGCCGGTGTCACACGAGAGCTTCTATAGTCAACATTCGATGGTCAACATATTTCTGGCAACATTTCTGGAACATTTTGCACTTTTATCGGACACTAGACTGATGGTGGATGAACTTAGGTGACCGAAATATTTAAAATGTTGACCTCTTAAGCTGCCAGACCAGTGTTGAGGATGATAAATGTTGGGCGAAAAAGCGCTCGTGGCTTAATTGATATCATGAGGCATATACAGTATACAGTATATATGTGTCTGATAATCTATACAATTATCTTATGTGGGTCTATCAGTATACTGTATATGCTGTAAGGGTTATATTATCTTGTGTGGGTCTATCAGTATACTGTATATGCTGTAAGGGTTATATTATCTTGTGTGGGTCTATCAGTATACTGTATATGCTGTAAGGGTTATATTATCTTGTGTGGGTCTATCAGTATACTGTATATGCTGTAAGGGGTATATTATCTTGTGTGGGTCTATCAGTATACTGTATATGCTGTAAGGGTTATATTATCTTGTGTGGGTCTATCAGTATACTGTATATGCTGTAAGGGTTATATTATCTTGTGTGGGTCTATCAGTATACTGTATATGCTGTAAGGGTTATATTATCTTATGTGGGTCTATCAGTATACTGTATATGCTGTAAGGGGTATATTATCTTATGTGGGTCTATCAGTATACTGTATATGCTGTAAGGGTTATATTATCTTGGGACAGTTTACCTTTTCAAAATCCGATTTCTTTACGATTTTCTGGCTATTATAAGATTGTCTTTTGTTTTGCTTTTTCATATGGGAAGGGTCAGCCAGGGAATAGCCGTGGAAATCTACAGCCCATTTGCTCTATCCCTTTTTGAGTTACAGAGGATAGGGTTCACGATTTCTGGACTGCCTATTTGGAACAGGGTATAGAAATATCGATGGTAATAGTCTGTTTATTCCCAGCTGATGGTAAACTGAATATCTTAGCAGCTGATTTTCCGATACTTAATCAAATAATTTCATATTATTCATATTATCACCAACCCCCCCCAATTAACTTACAAATACACTTAATTAATTAAATAAATGAAACTAATGAATACATGTGGTACTCCAAGGTTTCAAACCTAGGATACTCACACCGAAATTCCGCACACTAACCATTACGCTATCAAGACAGTACTAAGGCATGTCTCTGCTTCAGATACTCTCAATACCAAGTTTTCCTATTTAGCAACAAATTTCACTACACTATCTTTGTAATAGTTGAGGTGAGAATGTCGCTATTTACCGTCAGCCGAAAATGAACAGTCTATAGTTAAGGTTGTGTCCTTTGAAATTATGGTATTGTGGAAATATATTGGCAATTGTGCTGCAGTGTGAGTGAACCGACTTGTAACGAGCGAACGGACTTGTGTACGAAACGAGTAGTAACCCCCCCCCCCCCACCCAGCAGCAGCAGCAGCAACTTGGCCGTTATGTTTACGAGTTTAGTTTAGGAGGGGGTGAGGGGAGGGGAGAAGGAGGGGGCTATGAGAGGATGTGTAAGAGGGGGCTGTGAGGCTAAAGGGCGGGCGTGAGGAGGTGGGAGGGGGAGAGACGTGTGCTTAAGTGAGGGGAGGAAGGGGCTATGAGAGGAGGTGTAAGAGGGGGCTGAGAGAGGAAAGGAGGGGGGGGGGCGTGAGGAGGTGGGAGGGGGAGAGAGAAGGGGACTTGAGTGAGGGGAAGAAGGGGCTATGAGAGGAGGTGTAAGAGGGGGCTGTGAGGGGAAGGGGGGGGGGCGTGAGGAGGTGGGAGGGGGAGAGAAGGGGCTATGAGAGGAGGTGTAAGAGAGGGATGAGGGGAAAGGGGGGGGGCGTGAGGAGGTGGGAGGGGGAGAGAAGGGAACTTGAGTGAGGGGAAGAAGGGGCTATGAGAGGAGGTGTAAGAGAAGGGGACTTGAGTGAGGGGAGGAAGGGGCTATGAGAGGAGGTGTAAGAGGGGGCTGTGAGGCTAAAGGGCGGGCGTGACGAGGTGTGAGGGGGAGAGAAGTGGGCTTAAGTGAGGGGAGGAAGGGGTTATGAGAAGTGTAAGAGGGGGCTGTGAGGGGAGACGAGGGAGGGAGCAGGAGGGGGTCTGAGCGGTGGTGTATTGAGTGGACTGAGAATCACGGCCCTTTAGCCTGTTAGACACCAGTTTGTTTGTCTAGACTGGTTGGGGTATTTCGTATATATATATAAGTCAATAACACGATATTACTCAACTTATGGAGAGAGCAAGAACGGTACGGTACCGCAGTCACTATGACATTCCAATATAAAGTATTTAATACACCCCACTATCCAAAACACACACACATAATAGATAGATAGATAGATAGATAGATAGATATGACGTATTATTATGTAGCATAAATTTACAAACTATAAAGTATAAAACACAAGTTAAATTCAATAACAATAAACTGCATATACGCTGAAACTTCGGTCATAATTGGTCTCCTCTCACATCAACCATAATCCCTTTGTAAAGAGTGTCAATGTGAGATAATACAAGGATTATTAATCAATACTTCACAGCTCAATGCCAATGACCGTTCAGTGAGAGAGAGAGAGAGAGAGAGAGAGAGAGAGAGAGAGAGAGAGAGAGAGAGAGAGAGAGAGAGAGAGAGAGAGAGAGGAGAGAGAGAGAGAGAGAGAGAGAGAGAGAGAGAGAGAGAGAGAGAGAGAGAGAGAGAGAGAGAGAGAGAGAGAGAGAGAGAGAGAGAGAGAGAGAGAGAGAGAGAGAGAGAGAGAGTACACTAAAATATAAATCAATGACCAATTCCTATTCAGCGTGACAGTAATTTGCCATAATATCTCCCTTGTCCATGAGTTGACTGAGAGCTTGTCAATAATTCTTCACTGTAACCAAGATTCCCCATTACCATCGGTCACAATACTGGTAGCAATAATATTAACCTTAAGGGGAGATCTCCACTTGAGGGATTTTTTTCTTGACCCCTTTCTCCCTCATGTTTAGCCCCATTACTTTTGATATTATAAAACGTTCGCCCCATTACTTTAGCGATTTTAAGAACTTTCACCCCATATTAAGACCTTTCGTGCCATTCAGGTGTCGATTTTATCCTGGCGAGCGATAGCGAGCCTGTAATTTAAGAGGCACCGGCCTCCGGCCGGGACATTTTTCTACCGAAAAATGTACAAATTTATCTTGAAAGGGACTCAAGGGGGTATAATTTAAAGCTTGATGGAGGGAAGAAAGTAAATACCTCCCCTTAAAGCGGCCACAATTTGATCTAACCATTATTATAAGTGGTATTTACTGTCTCACTATCTAAATGTTAACCCCTTCAGCACCATGACGCCTGTTAACCTCTTCAGTACCATGACGCCGTTTTACCTTTGATTCTGTCTAAAATTTGATGAGCTTATGCAGTTTAAGGGGAGATTTCCACTTGAGGATTTTTTTTCTGAACACCTTTCTCCCTCATGTTTTGCTCCATTGTTTTTGAGATTTTAAGACGTTCGCCCCATTATTTTGACGATTTTAAGAACTTTCAACCCATTTCTGTCAATTTTAAAACCTTTCGTGCCATTCAAGTGTCTATTTTTTATGGCGAGCGAAAGCGAGCCTGTAATTTAAGCGGTACCGGCCTTTGGCCGGGAAATTTTTCTACCGAAAAATGTACACATTTATCTTGAAAGGGGGCCTAGAGGGTGACATTTTAAGCTTGATGGAGGTCTAGGGAACTAACTAAAATCCTCCCCTTAAGGTCGTAGTTACCCATTTGAGTCCTAGAGGTATATTACAGACTAAAGAAAATCATCTAATGGTAGCCAGAATATGATGAAAATTATGTAATGGTGGTGAAGGAGCTAAAGAGAGCTAAACAGCCCTATCCCTCATCCCCATCCCACCTCACCCTACCACCACACACACACGCACATTCATCCACCCACACACTCTTTCTCTCTACTCTCTTTTACACACACACACACACACACACACACACACACACACACACACACACAGAGGGTTACTATCACATGTTCCACTCGTCCAACCTCGGCTTATCGCATTAAATCCTCCAATAACTACCCAAAGCCTCGTGTAACTGACCCAGAGATTCCGTTTTTGTTTTAGTCCAGTTCAGGCAGAATGTGTATGTGGTATCTCTGTGTAAATGACCCCAAGCCCCCTTTTAGTTTTTCAGACCAGTTCGGGCAGATTGTATATGTGATATATCCGTGTAAATGACCCCAAGTTTCCGTTTTAGTTTTTCAGACCAGTTCGGGCAGATTGTATATGTGATAATCTTCGTGTAAATGACCCCGAGCCTTCCATTTACTTTTTCAGACCAGTTCAGGCATAATTATACTCTAAAACAACCACACTCTATAACGACCACAAGCCAAATAACTTCTAATCTAATATAACCAAATTAAATATAATCTAACCTAACCTTAACTTATACCAAACCTAACCTATTCTAACTTATCCAAACCTAATCGAATCTAACCAATGTGTTACAGAGTTGGCGCCTCCACTTTGTTGGTCCGACGGAGAAAAGATGATCCTCAGGGTATTATAAGTGTTGAGCCTATAATTGGGCTTTGTAATTGGGGTTGTGTGGGACAGGGATCTGCCTTGCTTAGGCCAATCGGCTTTCTGCAGACTCCCATTTTCTTATGTTCTTATGTAAACAAAATAAGTGTTGGTTATTGTGTTTGCAATATAAGAACCTTTATTTTTAATGTCACTATTACTCTCACACTCTCACTCATACTCACTCACTCACTCTCTCTCTATCTCTCTCTCAATGACGTTGGACCTTCACCTTAGTTTCACACTAACTAAAGGATCAATAATAGCTGCTTGGTGATACTGGTACCCCTCCTTGCTTGCTTCTGTATGTCACTATTACAGACACACTCACTCACTCTCACTCATACTCACTCATTCACACACACACACTCGCACTCTCTCTCACTCACTCTCTCTCTCTCTCTCACACACTCTCTCTCTCTCTCTCCCTGGCTGAGTTTACCTCCTTAGTCACACCAGCAGATCAATAAAGATGCTTGGAGCTGCCCCCCCCCCCCCCCCCCCTCCCCCCAACTCCTCCACTTTGCTTGGTTCTTCCTGTCACTACTATTACTGCAACAACAACTACTACTACTACTACTACTACTACTACTACTACTACTACTACCACTACTACTAATATTACTACTATTCCTACTATTATTACTACAACTACTACAACTTCACACATTATTAATAATATAATTACTTCTCTCTCCCTCCATATTTCTCTCTCTCTCTCTCTCTCTCTCTTTTTTATATATATATATATATATATATATATATATATATATATATATATATATATATATATATATATATATATATATATTATTTAATGTTACCCCTTCTTTTTCTCACTCACTCATACACACTCACTTTCACACTCTCTCTCTCTCTCTCTCTCTCTCTCTCTCTCTCACACACAGAATATGCAGGAAAAAATATCATGACAAACTTTTCCCTTTGTGCCTTTGTGCTTCTGTAAGTGTGTGTGTGTGTGTGTGTGTGTGTGTGTGTGTGTGTGTGTGTGTGTGTGTGTGTGTTAGTCTAAGCAACTAAATGAACGCACAAGCCTAGTTCTGCATTGATAACTTCATTTACTGACTAACCACCCAAAGATAAACATACCGAATAAATTAAAGATACATAAATACCATAACCTACGCCATTTACCCCCAATATCACCGCACAAATAGCAACACCCGACAAAGGCATAGCAACACCCGACAAAGGCATAGCAACACCCGACAAAGGTATAGCAACACCCGACAAAGGCAGGAGATGATCTAATTATTTGGGAGTCAACCTTTTCGCGCACCCCCGGGGGAATGTGGGGCAAGGATAGGTCACACACACACATATATACAAAAGACACACATACACACACAATCATTAACTTACAACACACACACACACTTATACACACACAATCTCACGTACAAACAAACTGAACTGCACATACTGTATACAGTGTGTGTGTGTGTGTGTGAGTTGTGTGTGTGTGTGTGTGTGTGTGTGTGTGTGTGTGTGTGTGTGTGTGTGTGTGTGTGTGTGTGTGTGTGTTTTGTATGAAGGAAACAAAAGGCAGGCTGCCTGTAACGAGTGTCTCCCCCAAAGCTAGAAGAGTGACAGAGAGCCAAATTCAAGGGACATTAGAGTCAAAATGCCTGGACACACCAAGTCTAAAGCAGTCAAAGTCACTATAGGCTACTCATTGTAGGGTAAACAAAACACTACCTATGCATACTAATGCTGAACCTCTTTCATTCCATCTTCCAGACATGGTTGAGTGTTGTATTTCTATTGAGGGTAACGATTTTGTTGTAGTTCACGTTGTCCAATACATTGAGCATTTTAAAGACTTCGTAGTCTACGATATTCCAACAATAAGACCAAGAGCTCTCAACCAGTCATCATGGTGATAAAGAGAGTGAGAGTGAGAGTGAGAGAGAGAAAGAGAACACAGACATCAAGCCAAACAAACACACACACAGACAAACACACACTTCCCCGGCTTCACAACTAGCAACAACGTTCACTGTGTTCAAAACAATAGGTCACGATATAGCCTACTAATTTTAGAACAATAACGCTTTTAGCACAGTCACGGCTTAAAAAGGGCCTCCACCAATTAACAGACTTATACCTATCTCACTTAACCCTTTTTTACTACCACAGCTCTTTCTTAAAATGCACAAAATCGTCTTAAATATAGTTGGAGCACAATATAAAAGACGTCACCGGTACATAAGGGGTTAATTGTCTCTCTCATATTACCTAGATCTGGACTTTATACTCACAAGTACTACCGGTATGTAAACATCGTCGAAAAGGTTACATTCAATAACAGAACAGGCTGCTAGACACCTCAACCCCTGGCTGTGGAAGCGGGATACCTTGGGACGGAATTGGTGGTGAAATGGCGAGGGAGTTGAAGGTCTAGTGAGGAGAGGGCTAGGGGGGAAGGGCTAGAGGTGGAGGAGTGGGCTAGGGTGTGAGGAGTGGGGGGAGGGCTGGGGTGTTGAGGAGAGGGCTGGGCTGTGAGGAGAGGGGTGGAGTATGAGGAGTGGGGAGAAGTGAGGAGTAGGGAGAGGGCTGGGGTGTGAGGTAACTCGTCTTGTTGTAGGGGATGAGACGGCCCGGGGTTGAGATGTCATGATATGTGTACACAACGTACCCCTAGAGTTCTAACCAGGACAGGTACAGAATGAGTCAGCGTTTTGGTGAACGTGACCTAGTTCTAAAAGGTTGAACCCACTGTAAGAGAGAGATACGCAAAACTGGCTTATATAAATAGCCGCTTTGCACTGTATACATATACTGTATAAAGTAAAAGTTGTGTGTATATAAGCAAATACAGTATATCCACCGCTAGATACCCTATACATACGTATATATATATATATATATATATATATATATATATCTGCAAGACCCGGGATCGAATACCTGCCACGGCGGACATTTAGTGGGTGTGGTAGTACGTCCTAGCATGTTTCACATGCTCGCACCCAGTCAGGGGACATCCTGACGACGTATACAGATTAAACATACATAACAAAGCCACTCCAACAGCTTCCTCTCTCCCCAACATCCCTTCTCCCCTCTCTACACGCTTCAGAAAATAGGAAAAGTAGAATGTAAATACGAGGTGCCGTTGTAAAGGCTTATCCCTCAATACTTCATCATCATATACAGTATATTTATACGTTAACTATATATACTCGATAAAGATAGATTAATATACACCAGAATTGACAAGCAAACTATGATGAGAGAAAAAGCGCTAATATAAATCCGATTTAAGGGGGACGTAGTTGTTTTTTTACCCTCATGTTTAGCCCCATTAGTTTTCAGATTTTAAGACGTTCTCCCCATTAGTTTGTCGATTTTAAAACCTTTTGTTCCTTTTCTACTGTATATCAATATCAAGACCTTTCGTGCCATTTAGGTGTCGATTTTGTTCCGGGCGAGCGATAGCGAGCCTGTAATTATAAGAGATACCGGCCTTCGGCCGGAATATTTTTCTATCGAAAAATGTACAAACTAGTCTTGAAGGGGGGTCAATGGAGTGTCATTTAAGTTTGATGAAGGTCTAGCTAGGAAACTAAAAAAATAAAAGAATATATATAATTATATATAATTAGACCCCCAAAATAACCACTGTCCTCTTAACCCTTTCAATTATATATTTCTATTATACCGGTACGGTAAATATACTCGATAAAGATAGATTATTACACACCAGAATTGTCAAACAAAAATGTATGACAGAAAAAGCGCTAATATGAATCCGATGTAACTGAATATGAATCCGATGTAACTGAATATGAATCCGATGTAACTGAATATGAATCCGATGAATCCGATGTTACTGAATATGAATCCGATGTAACTGAATATGAATCCGATGTAACTGAATATGAATCCGATGTAACTGAATATGAATCCGATGTACCTGAATATGAATCCGATGTTACTGAATATGAATCCGATGTAACTGAATATGAATCCGATGTAACTGAATATGAATCCGATGTAACTGAATATGAATCCGATGTAACTGAATATGAATCCGATGTAACTGAATATGAATCCGATGTTACTGAATATGATATGCATCCGATGTTACTGAATATGAATCCGATGTTACTGAATATGAATCCGATGTAACTGAATATGAATCCGATGTACTGAATATGAATCCGATGTAACTGAATATGAATCCGATGTTACTGAATATGAATCCGATGTAAAAAATCTGCTATGGAATACGATTGTTACTGAATATGAATCCGATGTACTGAATATGATTCCAGATGTAACTGGAATATGAATCCGATGTTAGTAACTGAATACTGAATATATTGATCCGATGTAACTGAATATGAATCCGATGTAACTGAATATGAATCCGATGTACCTGAATATGTGATACAAATGTCTGTGTTTCGCGAAATCGTTCACCCGATAATTGTACAATTCCAAATAACGGGAATCATAAATATAAAACAAAACTAAGCTAACGTTCTACCTCGCTGGTTACTCGATTCGGTTCGCTTATTATTAACGGCAAATGATTCCTGGAAAATCATAAAAAATAAAAGTTTGACAATATACAGTAAGTGAGATTATATAGGATAATATATATACAGTAAGTGAGATTATATAGGATAATAATATATACACATTTAACAATACACGAGGCTGCAAACTAGATAGGCTTTCACACGAGAGCATTTAAGGGGAAGGTAGGTGCCTTTCACACGAGAGCATTTAAGGGGACGGTAGGTGCCTTTCACACGAGAGCATTTAAGGGGAAGGTAGGTGCCTTTTCTCCCTTATGTTTAGCCCCTTTAGCGTTGAGATTTTTATGTGTTCGTTCTATTAGTTTGGCGATTTTCAAACCTTTTGCCCCATTTCTATAAAGACATCACGTGCCATTTACTATGGGTTTCAGAGGCCGTGTTACATAGTTTTTTCGGGAATAACTTATTAACAAACAGTTGGATCAGTATGATATTTTGCCAGAGATTGTTTCACACCGTCCCCTAATTTTCGTCAATATTGTGCATTACCAAAAGTGGAGAATTAAGCCACTTATCCCTGTGTCATGAGGTTAAAGTCACACCTGAATGACAAGGAAACGGACAAGGCTACTGTGACGTACCTGTGTAAACCACCAAACCATGATTGCTCTTCCATCAAACACGGTCGTTATCACTCACCACCCAACACTACCATCGCCTTTACATTCGTTTTATAAGTCACAATCAAATACAAATATACGAACATTGTGATATTTTTGTATATTTGTATTTAATAGTGACATATAACATGAATGTAAAGGCGATATTTTCTGAACAGGTAGAGGACACACTGGTCCATTTCAATAAATAATATATTATACATAACATTATCTCCCAAAATCAGAAGATCCAAGTATTATATAAAATATGGTAATAAAGGAAGTTAAGTACTCACCAATATTCCGTTGATAATATATATAAATATGCAAGTTAACCCCTTCAAGATCCAATATGCATTTTTTTCTGTTTCGGGCTATTATTAGAAATTTGTATTCAATTTAGGAAGGGCGTATGGAAGTCAGAGGGTTAAATGAGATAATCCTTACCCGTCTAGTTCCCATGGATCCTTCGTAGGCTGTCTAATAATAGCCAGAATAAACTACCAAAATGCGTCATAGCCTTCAAAGGGTTAAAAGAACAGATATAACTATTTATATAACTACTGGAGTGAACTTGCAATATCACACACACACTCTCTCAATACCAACAAACCCAACTCCATAGAAAACAAAGAGTCGAGGATTATTTTCCAAACAAGAGAAATTTCACCACTCTGGCCGCAAATCGTATTATGGCGAATAATTTCTGCACACGGCAAGATGTAGAAGCACAGACCATGGCAAAATTATAATACATCAAACTATATTATCAGGACAATGGCAGGATAGGTCTACCTGCCTCGTGTACTATAACATTTTATGAAATTTATTATTTTAGCTGTCGATCTGCCCCTAATAACATCAGATCACAATAGTTGTTCAAGATTGAAAGTATAGTTGATAAAGTAAGTTGAACTACTTCAAATACCAATAGCTCACAATTATTTTTCGAAACCATCAAGTATGGCTATTGATTTTAATTATTAAGAAAATATAATTTTTTAAGATACCTCTCAGAAATTAGGAGCTAAAAACATATTGCCAACTCGATGACTGCATACTTATGCTTTAAACGAAATTGGCTTTAATTTTTATCGTAAATACATATTTGCATTGGGGATAGATTCCAAATTTGGATCATGAAAATCCTAGCTAAGGTTACTTATATTTACGATAGGTTCGTTATCGGTAGACATTTAATATAAGGTTTAGGGGGATGGGGGCGCAGCTCCCCGGGTGGGTGAATGGAAATTAACGTCACATTCGAAAAACATATAGAACAGGAAAGCATATTTTTCAACTTCAAAATATGTGGTGATGGGCTGGTCTATCAGAGTGAGAACTGAGCGATCTCTGCTATACCCATAGCTTACTCTGACTGTTCCTTTTACTTATATATTTTCTAGATCTCAAGTGACTGCGTCTCTTCCGTGGATTGACCTCCCAATCTACCAAGATTGGAAGCCAAAGCGTCACATTTTTCCTTTGCCCCTCAGCTTTCTCTTCATAATTGCTGAGGGGCACAGGGCCCTGGGTGGGGCTATGGTTTCCCGGGCGTTTCCGCACCCTCCTCAGCTCCCCGCCATGGAGTGGCTTCGGTCACCCCAACGTCAACTGCCAACAATTCAACGCCTGCAGTAGCCATTTCATCTGATGGTTCCGACACTCAAGAAAGAAATAGTAACTCTCTTCCCCCTCAAGACAACTTCCGTGTCGTGAGGAACAACGTTTGCCCCAAGACCAGGAAACCCATACCGATTACCGAGTGTCAAAACCGCTTCCAGATACTCGCAGACTCAGATGACGAAGCGGAAATAGAAGAAGTCCGGCTCGTGGGAGACTCGATGATACGTGGTCAGCTCACAGAGTTTTGCGCCAGAGCACCTAAGACCAGGAAGCGTTTTTGTATCCCTGGTGGTGGTGTGGACGACGTAGTTGCTGCAGTTGACGAAGTATCTAAGCTGGCCCCTGCTAATACAATGTACGTCATCCACGTTGGATCCAACGATGTACAGCGAACCCGGTCGGAAGATTTGCTTTTAAAGTACCAGCAGCTGATCAAGTCGTTTAAGGAGAAGTCATCAAGGATCATCGTCTCAGGAATCGTCCCCCGGCTTGGTGTAGAGAGCCAATTTTACAACATAGCCACCAGCACAAATCGTTGTCTAGCAAACCTCTGCAGGAAGGAAAACGTGGGATTAGTCGACACCTGGGACAATTTCTACTACGATGACTATTTGTTTTCAGACGATGGAGTTCATCTGAACCAGGTGGGAGCAGCACGTTTTGGGCGTCTTCTCAACGATGCGGTGAAGGATTTTCGGAGAAGAAATCAGCACAGGACAACCAGGAAGGAGGACCGAAGACAGCGAGGGCGGCAACCTGCGAAGGAATTAAATGCTAATCTGTCAAGAACCGCGAATTTGGATAAAGCTCCACCAACACGACCCAAATTCAAAACCGCCAGGGATAACGACCGAGGACCGATGTCAGCCATGAATGTAAATGTAGATCCGACCAGAACCAAAAATTTGATTAAAGAACGTTCTGTGAGTTCTAAAACCGCAACTTTAAAGGTTTTCTATGCAAACGCTCGTAGCATACGCAATAAATTTTCAGATTTAGAGGAACTAGTGTTTACTGAAAATTATGATGTGATTGGTATAACAGAATCTTGGCTCAATACAGTAGATAGAGACTTTTTAGCAGAGTATTCACTTCCCGGTTATGTAATGTTTGAGAAAAGCCGAATAAATAAAAATGGAGGTGGCGTTTTATTTTATATCAAAGAAAGTCTTAACCCGACCCTCTTGTCAAAAACCTCAAATTGTGAACGTCGACACATCTTTTGTGCTAATAAAGAATAATAAAGGTACAAAAATAATACTTGCATTAATATACAGACCTCCAGCTCAATCAGTGCAAAACTGACCGAGAAATTTATGAACAAATTGCAGATGTAAGTAACTCACAAGATACCGTATTTATTGGCGACTTTAATTTACCTGTGACCAAGTGGGGCGATACTCTTACTTCACACTCCGGACATGACTTGTATACGAACTTGCAAGAGAGTTCGCTTTATCAATTTGTTCGAACACCGACCCGTGGTAATAACGTTCTTGACATTGTACTTGCAACAAAAGAAGAATTAATAGAGAATTTGAATGTTGGTGATGAATTCAGTAACAGCGACCATCGTACGATAACTTTCACTTTAAACTTTACTAGTAACGAACCAAATAGTAGCATCGAAAAAGTCCCTAATTTCAAGAAAGCAAACTTTCATAAACTTAGAGCTATGATTAAAGAAACTGACTGGAGCTTTTTAATTAACAATAACGACATAAATACATCTTGGAAGTTATTCGAAACCACTTACCTAAAAGCAGTGCAAGACTGCATACCATCGAAAATACGGCGTCCAGGCCATAATAATAAGCCCAAATGGTGGAATAAAGATATTTCAAACTGCCTGCTTGCTAAAAAATTTGCTAATGATAGATTAAAATCCTCACAAAATGACGAAGAACGGGTGAAATTTGTAGAGCTACGACGCAAAGCCAAAAAGTTAATTAAGCAAAGTAAAAAGACCCTAGAGTTACATATTGCGAATCAAAGTAAAACAAACCCGAAAGAATTCTATAGTTATATCAGAAAGAAAAAGTAGTTACTTCAATGTTGGACCGTTAGTCGATGAAAATGGAGAATACACCAAAGACGAAGTACAAATGAGTAATGCCCTCAATACCTTCTTTGCATTAGTTTTTACAACAGAAGACCTCAGTGATATCCCTACACCATCGCCGATTCAGATTGATAATTCAGATGTTCTAAGCAATATCACCGTTACAGAGAGAGAAGTATTGAATTGTTTAGATAAACTCAAGGTAAATAAAACGCCTGGACCTGATACAATCTCGCCTAGAGTTCTAAAGGAAGCTAAGGATGAGCTCTCCAAACCACTGACATTACTATTCAATAAATCCTTGCAGTCTGGAACTATGCCTGATCAGTGGAATATAGCCAACGTAACACCGATATTCAAAAAAGGCAGCAAATCCCTACCCAGTAACTATCGTCCAATTAGCTTAACCTCAGTTGTATGTATAATGCTAGAAACGGTCATAAGAGACAGACTCGTAAATCACTTAGAGGAAAATAACATACTTAAAGATACTCAACACGGCTTTCGTAAAAAACGTTCCTGTTTAACAAACCTCTTAGACTTCTTCCACGATATCCTCAATCTCTACGATGAGAGTAAAGCTGTAGATATTATATACCTTGATTTTCAAAAGGCCTTTGACAAAGTTCCCCACAAACGTTTACTGCTAAAACTAAAAGCGCATGGAATACAAGACGGTGTGTTGAAATGGATAGAAAATTGGCTCAGCGACAGAAAACAAAGAGTAGTCATAAACGGTAAGGCATCTAAATGGACCAATGTATGTAGCGGGGTACCCCAGGGATCGGTACTAGGACCAATTATCTTTCTAATTTACATCAACGACATAGAGGAGGGTCTCACCTGTACAATCTCAAAATTTGCTGACGATACAAAAATTGCAAATAGCGTACTCTCAAAAGATCAAGTTGACGATATGCAACACAATCTAGATAAATTGTCACATTGGGCTCAAATTTGGCAAATGAGTTTCAATGCGGATAAATGTAAAGTACTACATATCGGATACCTAAATGAGAAAGCAAACTATTCGATGAATGGCACTCAGCTTAAGAATGTAAACAGAGAAACCGATCTGGGAGTAACAATATCGAGTAACCTAAAACCGAGTCAACAATGTTCAGAAGTTGTTAAGAAGGCAAACAAAATAATTGGCTTTATAGGCAGGTCATTTGAGCATAAATCCAAAGACGTTATCCAAACCCTTTACAATTCCTTAGTCCGCCCTCTTCTGGAATACTGCGTTCAATGCTGGTGCCCTTATTACCAAAAAGACATAAACAAGCTAGAACGAGTTCAACGTAGAGTTACCAAAATTATACCTAGCCTAAAGAACAAACCATACGAAGAGTGTCTTAGAGAATTAAATCTATTTTCTTTAACCCAGCGCAGATTAAGAGGTGACTTAATTCAAGTGTTCAAAATCATCAAAGGCATCGACAATATGAACTGTAGTAAGTACTTCACTATCGACCAATCTAATTTCACGCGGGGAAACGGTTGCAAAATTATTGGTAAATCTTTTAACTCACACGAATCTAAGAATTTCTTCTTCAATCGAGTTGTCAACTTGTGGAATGGGCTTCCCCGCGACGTTATAGACTGCAGCACTGTTGATTCATTTAAACTCCGCCTAGACAAATATCTCGCATCAAACCCGCGACTGACTGTGTTTGTAAATGAATAACTTTATTTTATCCTCCCCTCAGTTTCTAACCCATATGTCCCCTACTAACTTCCTAGTACTGCCACGGACATTAGTTCCATGGCAGTAGTTCCCTTTCCAATGTTCCCTTACCCACTCTAAACCACTGTTTGGACACTTGATCCTCAGTGTTTTGGAGGACAAGCAGCCTAGAAGGGTCACTAGACCTGTTGTTGCTTGATTTCCTTTGTACTCCTTTGTACTTTATTGTGGTCGGCAGGGAGGGTTCTGTGGTGGCGCTCGGTTATGGCCTTGGCCTTGCTCGGGGCCTTAGGGCTGTTCGGCCAGGCAGCTTGGGAAACAACAACAACAACAACAACAACAACCTCAAAATATTTGAAGAGGACACTTAAAATACCGTATTTAAGTTTCCTGATAAGTCATACCACAATTAGTTATATGCATGATTGAAAAAATAACTATATACAAATCGATCGTCCTAAAAATGACAACAAATTACTCAATGTTTTTCTAAGCACTGATAATTTGACTACAATGAGAGGCACCTCAAGCACACAATCACCTTCAGAGACTATCACCGATGGACTATACAGAGCCAGGCAGCCACAGGATCGACCACCCACGGCTCTGACATTTACCAGGTATCGACCCTACTGTCTCTACCTTAGGGCGGCCATCGACCACGCCCACCCACCCACCACATTTTGGGGGTCAGAGGATTCACGGCAAATTTTCTACCGAAAAATGTACAAAATAATTTCGAAGAGGGGTCTTGGGGGTATTTATTTAAGCGTGATGGAGGGCTAGGGAGCAAACAAATAAATAAATACACATTAGCAAAATAAATTAATTAAATATATAAACAAATAAATAAATTCTACCCTTAAGGTATAGGCCTATTACTGAAGGCGAGGGAATTGTCACAACGCCTAAATCATAACACCTACACAATTGTCACAACGCCTAAATCATAACACCTACACATTTGTCACAACGCCTAAATCATAACACCTACACATTTGTCACAACGCCTAAATCATAACACCTACACATTTGTCACAACGCCTAAATCATAACACCTACACATTTGTCACAACGCCTAAATCATAACACCTACACATTTGTCACAACGCCTAAATCATAACACCTACACATTTGTCACAACGCCTAAATCATAACACCTACACATTTGTCACAACGCCTAAATCATAACACCTACACATTTGTCACAACGCCTAAATCATAACACCTACACATTTGTCACAACGCCTAAATCATAACACCTACACATTTGTCACAACGCCTAAATCATAACACCTACACATTTGTCACAACGCCTAAATCATAACACCTACACATCTTAATGTTGACAAAGAAATGGGGTCTAAGGTATTAAAATCACAAAATTAATGGGGCGAACGTCTTAAACTCTCAAAACTAATGGGGCTAAACATGAGAGATTTTCACTCATTTAACAGCCATTAGCAATCTGACATTTTATGTTTTACACTTTTATTCCAACAATTTGCTTCGCTTTTAAACTTTCAAGAATTGCGATACTCAGCCATTTTCCAGACACTGAAGGTCAAATCTCTCTCTCTCTCTCTCTCTGTGATTATCATTCACCCACTCCTCTATTAATTCCTAACTCACAAATACACACTCCCTCTCACCTTAACTCTCTCTCTCTCTCTCTCTGATAATTATTCCACAAACTCCTCTATTAATTCCTGACTTACACATATACTCACTCACTCACTCTCTCTCTCTCTCTGATAATTATTCACCCACTCTTCTATTAATTCCTGACTCACACATATACTCACTCACTCACTCACTCACTCTCTCTCTCTCTGATAATTATTCACCCACTCTTCTATTAATTCCTGACTCACACATATACTCACTCACTCACTCACTCACTCTCTCTCTGATAATTATTCACCCACTCTTCTATTAATTCCTGACTCACACATATACTCACTCTCTCTCTCTCTGATAATTATTCACCCACTCTTCTATTAATTCCTGACTCACACATATACTCACTCTCTCTCTCTCTGATAATTATTCACCCACTCTTCTATTAATTCCTGACTCACACATATACTCACTCACTCACTCACTCTCTCTCTCTCTGATAATTATTCACCCACTCTTCTATTAATTCCTGACTCACACATACACACTCACCCACTCACTCTCTCTCTCTCTCAAGTATTCACGCACTCCTTTATTAATTCCTGACTCACACTCTCACTCTCATTCTCACCCTAACACTCACACACACTCACTTTCTCTCTCTCACTCACTGACTCTCACACTCCCTCCCTCCCTCCCTCCCTCACTCACTCACTCTCTCCTAGGGTGGGCAGAGAGCCTTCATCATTGCTATCCTTTCCTTCCCCTTTCTCTTAGGGTTGCTATCTCTACTAGGATTAAGTCCTGACCGCCTCGCAGGGATCGTAAGATCTGTGTGGCCAGTGTATCTATGTAAATCTATGTAAATATATGTTCTTCCCTTAGGTAAATATTGTCGTGCTTATGGTCCTAGGTGTTTAGCCCCATTAGTTTTGAGATTTCAAGACGTTCGCCATATTAGTTTGACGATTTAGAGGCCTTTTGTGCCATTTATGTATCAACTATTGTCCTGGTAAGCTACAGCAAGCCGGCGCCTGGGGGTATCTTTTTTAAGCTTGGTGGAGGTCTAGGGAGGGAACTAAAAATAGGTAAATAAATAAATACGGCCAATAATTAAATTAAAATAAAAAAAAAAAAAAAAAAAAAAAAAAAAAAAAAAAAAAAATAATAATTAATAAAAAATTAAAAAAATTAAAGTGATGCACTCTGGCAAATAGGGTATAACTAGATAGATAGATAGATAATACCGAAAAGTGTTATGAACCTTTGATATTTGCCATGAAGGCGGGTTCAAATCCACGTGGCTGCTATTATGCCCTCCCCCGCATTCCTCAAGGGTGACGTCATCAAGCCGGGGTGCTCTTTAAGGGGGCACTACTCGCTTTTTATGGTCCCCCTTCTCCCTCATTTTTAGCATATTTATTTTGAGGTTTTAAGGCGATAGTTTGGCGATTTTGAGACCTTTCGCTTCATTGTTTTGTTGTCAATATTAAGACCTTTCGTGCCCTTTAGGTGTCGATTGTTTCCTGGCGAGCGATAGCGAGCCTCTAATTTTAGAAGGCCGGGACATTTTTCTCCCGAAAAATTTACAAATTTATCTTGAAAGAGGGTCTAGGGGGTGTATTTCTAAGCATGATGGAGGTCTAGCGAGCAAACTATAACACAAATACAATATATAAATACAGTATAGAGGCCAAAACACAAGCAGTAGACCCCTTAAGGGGAGGTATTTAGTTTGTTCCCTAGACCTCCATCAACCTTAAAATTACACCCCCTTGAGTCCCTTTCAAGATAAATTTGTACATTTTTCGGTAGAAAAATGTCCCGGCCGAAGGCCGGTTCCTCTTAAATTACAGGCTCGCTATCGCTCGCCAGGATAAAATCGACACCTGAATGGCATGAAAGGTCTTAATATGGGGTGAAAGTTCTTAAAATTGCTAAACTAATGGGGCAAACGTTTTATCGTATCAAAAGCAATGGGGCTAAACATGAGGGAGAAAGGGGTCAAGAAAAAAATCCCTCAAGTGGAGATCTGCCCTTAACCCACCAGTGCCATGACGTCTTACCACCAACGCTAAAATCGAAAGCGAGTGAGTAATTGATTTGTTGTTGCTTGAGTGTTTTGTTGTTATGTGGATGAGGGAGGCAAAAAGCAAAACTGACTGTGACGAGCGCCTCCCCCAGAGTTGAAAGAGTGACAGGGCCAAAATCATGGAATGTACGAGCCAAAACACCTTAACACACGGAGCTTGAAGCAATTTAAGTTATAGGATGAGGGAAAGATGGACTCAGGGAGAGAGTTCCAAAGCTCAGCTATTGAATAGAAGAAATATTGGGAATATCGTTTCACTCTTAAGAACATATGAACATAAGAAAATGGGAGGAATATGGAAGAAATGGGTTGGGTGTGAAAGGGATCTGCCGTGTGTGGGTCAATCGGCTCTCTGTAGACTCCCGTTATTTTTATGTTCTTATGAGTCTGCAGAAAGCCAATTTGCCCACACAAGGCAAAGTCCTCTCACACCCAACCCATCTCATCCATATGTCTACAATTGTATCGCTTTGGCGCTAGGTAGCCTATTCCACATGTCTACAACTCTGTTACCAAACCAGTATTTGCCTATATCTTTCCTGAAACTAAATGTATCCAATTTGAAACCATTTGTTCGAGTTCTCTCGGTACCACTAAGCTTCAGTACATCTTTGATATGCCCCTGATTTATCATCAAGGGGTAAATTTAAGTTTCTTTCCCCTTGTCCATAAACGGTGTTCCACCTTCTAATACACAAATATTTCTGAACCACACTGAACAAATCTTAAATATATAAAGACTGTTTACGTATGTTAAGATTTTGTTATAACGTAAAACTAGAGATAACCAGATCTATAATATTGGAGCTAGAACACGAATATCGGCCATGACTGTACAGGGATAAATGGAAGCAACTATACTTACTGTACCTCAACGGACGGCGATCAGGTTATTCTGTAAGTTACATCTGTTATGTAACTCCTTCTTCTTGATATGTATACAAGAGGACTTATGTAAATAACTGGATATAGCTCATTGCTTTTCATCGGCGCAATCTAAACAACCTTCAAATGGATTTACTTAGCAAATTATGCCAATATAAAAATGGAACTTGCTGCATTCTAACCATATATCTATCAGCCATAAACAATTATTATACCGGTAACCTAATATCAAATGCATATGCTTTTCCTGGAAACATAATTTTTCATAAGACCATTTATTCACTTAAGACATTCACTAGGTATAATAAAAATACACGTAATCTTAAAGAAAAGCTGTTTTTCAAAGCGACAATAGTTCGGAATGAACGAGAATAATGCACTACGATATACGGCACTCAATTACTAACAAACAACGTAACATGAATATCGATACCGTATTATAAGATCGGTGGCATTGTTTCTATACGTTGCAACCTCCAAACAAAGGTATTCAGCAATGGCTTATCAGTACGTCACAATTCAAGGTTGCCAAGCCGTAGCAATTGTGTTAGAAGAACCTGTATGCATATGAGAAGGTATATACAAGAAAACTAACCCATTGTGTCACTTTCAGAGGCATACTTTGAACCATAAACCACAATTTCATCTTTGTCTATATAATAATAAAGACTGAAAACAAAAGGACTTGGCTTTGGTTTAAGGGGGGTGACCTGCTTTTTGTTATTTCTGTCCTTTTCTCTCTTTCTCTGGCTTGTATCCATTCGGCCCCATTCAGCCAACTATTTTAAGACGTTTATCCCCATCTAGGTGTCGATTTATTCCTGGCGAGCGATAGCAAGCCAGCATTATATGAAGAAATCCGGCTTCGCCGGAGACATTTTTCTATCGAAAAATGTACAAATTTAGCCTGCTGTCAAAACAAAAAATAATATGCTGGCTCGCTACCGCTCACCAGTAAAAATTTGACACCTGGATGGGGATAAACGTCTTAAAACAGTAGGCTGAATGGGACCAAATGGATACAAGCCAGAGAAAGATAGAAAAGGACAGAACAAAAACAGGTCACCCCCCTTAACACCCTACGTAAAACACAAAGAACACAAGCGTAACCAACGAAGGAGATATGCAGATGCGGAACACAGCCACGTCACACTGAACTAAACTTTCCAGGAATAAGTTGGTCATGTAATTAAAAAAGTGGCTTTCTACGTCACAAGCCACGTCACACTGAACTAAACTTTCCAGGAAATAAGTTCGTCATGTAATTAAAAAAGTGGCTTTCTACGTCACAATCCACGTCACCCTAAATCAAACTTCCTGGGAATAAGTTCGTCGTAAACAGTAAATAAACACAATTGCACTTACTTTCTAAGTATATAAATAGTAAATAGTATATGTATAGTAAATATGTATAGTAAATAGTATATGTATAGTAAATATGTATAGTAAATAGTATATGTATAGTAAATAGTATATGTATAGTAAATATGTATAGTAAATAGTATATGTATAGTAAATATGTATAGTAAATAGTATATGTATAGTAAATATGTATAGTAAATAGTATATGTATAGTAAATATGTATAGTAAATAGTATATGTATAGTAAATATGTAGGAAATTTAGTAATAATACATCGAAATCTTTAATACAACTGCTATATTATAAACGAATAATCATAAATTAACACTCAATACCTCAGCCATAGTTCAATATGGGAGAGGTAATTACTCTTTTTCACACACTAATGTACATATATCACAAAAATCCACAAAAATATAAAAATCACTTCCTGCCACTTCAAACCCGCCGCATATTCACTCGTAAGCACATTTAACCCCTTCAGTACCATGACGCCTTTTTACCTTTCATACTGGATAAATTAGACGATTTTATGATGTTTAATTAAGGACCTATGTCATTAAGGGGAGGTATTTAGTTTGTTCCCTAGACCTCCATCAAGCTTAAAATTACTCCCCCTTGAGTCCCTTTCAAGATAAATTTGTACATTTTTCGGTAGAAAAATGTCCCGGCCAAAGGCCGGTTCCTCTTAAATTACAGGCTCGCTATCGCTCGCCAGGAAAAAATCGACACCTGAATTGCACGAAAGGTCTTAATATGGGGTGAAAGTTCTTAAAATCGCTAAACTAATGGGGCAAACGTTTTATAATATCAAAAGCAATGGGGCTAAACATGAGGGAGAAAGGGGTCAAGAAAAAAATCCCTCAAGTGGAGATCTCCCCTTAAGAGGGTTTAGTGAGATCATATTTACCCACTTGAGTCGTAGCGGTAGATTATATACTAAAGACAATCGTCTAATGGTAACCAGAATGCAATGCAACTTACGGAATGGTGGTGGTGAAGGGGTTAACGACGCAAAACTAATGATAGAACAAAAATATGTATACGCAAAACACGTATTAAATCACTCGTAATCACCTTCAACTCAACGAAACTCCAAAGCTACAACACAGAGAGGGAGAGGAATGACAACTGGTACTCGGCACTCGGATATTGGGAGTGAGTGAGTGGGTTATGTGGTAGGGGTGAGTGTGTGTGGGGGGGGGGGGGGGGGGGGGGGTGTAGAGAGAGGGAGGGAGGGGGAAGGTGGTAGTTGGTTTGAGGAGGTGGTGGGGGAGAGAGAGGTGGTGAAAGGGGGAGGTAAGGGAGGGGGGTGAGGTGGAGAGGATAGAGGGAGAGAAAGGTGGTGGGGGAGAGAGAGGGGGAGGTAGAAGGAGAAGGGGGTGGGAGGGGTGAAGAGGTGGGGGGAGAGAGAGGGAGAGAGAATGTGAGAGAGGGAGAGAAAGGTGGGGGGAGAGAGAAAAACGTGGAGGGGGAGAGAGAGGGAGATGTGAGGGAAGAGGGTCGGGAAGAGGTAGATGGTGGTGGGGAGAGAGAGAGAGGGAGAGTGTGAGGGAGAAGGGGTGAGAGAGAGAAAGAGAGGGGGGGGGGGGGGAGACAGGTGACTTATAAGGCTTCTCAGTATTATCTTCGTCAGTCCCTATCTATCTATCTGTCTATCTATCTATCTATATATTAGTTATTCATTTATCTATCTATATATATTTTATCTATCTATCTATCTATCTATCTATCTATATATCCATTTATCGATTTATCTATATCTATCTATCTATATATTAGTTATTCATTTATCTATCTATCTATCTATATATATTTATCTATCTATCTATCTATCTATCTATCTATCTATCTATCTATCTATCTATCTATCTATCTATCTATCTCTATATATATATATATATATATATATATCCATTTATCGATTTATCTATCTATCTATCTATCTATCTATCTATTCTAATATCGCCGTTCCTGACACACATATACCTATTCATTACGGTGATGTGACTTAACACTATCTGGTCCGAAGATATGTGGGGTATTATATTATGTTTAATTATTAACGGGGATTTTTCTTGCTTTCGCTATTGTTCAGTAATGTGCTATAATTTGTCCCTTAAGCTAACACAAACGCTTTCCCAGACTATATTCACACTAAAAAAAATACCAACAGACTCTCTTCAAGCTAAATCTATAAATTTTTTGACAGAGAAATGTCCCGGCAGAAGGCCGATATTTATTAAGTTACAGGTTCGCTATAGCTCGCCCAGAAAATAATCTGGATCGATGTTATTATTGCCTTTACCTAATGTCCAACTCATCTTTAATTACTACAACATTGCCATTACATATATAATTGCGGCATAATGTCTGTAGAGCATTTTCTATATTCGTTCAATCTAATCACTATTTCTATGAGAAATATAGTTTGACCTAGCTCTCATTTCTATGTAAATAGATTCCTTGTCTTAATGTACCGGTACCACCTAGAACTCTGTAATATATTCCCCTCAGCCGCAAAGTACCATTTATTTGTATTATCTACCAACTTTTCAATTAACTATACAAATCGTACAAAATTCAAATAATATACATAAAAGTTACGTATGGCATTGCCGTCCATCCTGCTAACTTCACGTACTAACATTATATTAACTCCATTCATTAATGTATTACTGTAAATTTTAACTTAATAAATTTAATACCGGTACATGTAATCCACGAATACCACATTATATGAACGAAAATTAATTTGTGTAGCCCCAAATATTTCCATGGGATTATAAGTTTCTTACTGGTCCTGCTACTAATTTCTACAAGATACAATCTATGGGTGATAAGCGAATGATTCAGCTAATGAACACATATTATACTTCGATATTGTATGTGCATCTTCACAAATCTGTAAAAAATAAAATAAAAATAAATATACAATGGTCACTTACCTACCTCTGGCACTCCAAATTAGTAAGGTTTTTTCAGGCTTGTCATATTTCTAGTTGACCCTTGACCCACTCATTGTAAATAGGCCAGAAATCGTGACTACTAACTTTTCTAACTCAAAAACGGACTAGAGTAATTGAGTACATTGTTCTATTATTTTTTGAGAAGAGACAGCTAGGGAATATGTGTAGGAATGTACAGCCCATTTACTCTAGCCCTTTTTGAGTTTGGCTACAGAGGAAAGAGGTCACGATGTGTGGCCAACTTATAATGAACATGGTGTACAATAATACCACATAAGAAAAACAAAATACGAAAACGAGTAGCCATATTTCCTCTCACAATAACTTCTAAATACCCCCCCCCCCCCCCACACACACACACATACACACACACATATTGGGCCCATTTACCTACCTTTGTTGACATCTCGGACGCCCTCATTGTATCGTAGTGCTACACGTACCTGGCAGGAGAAGATAAGAGAGATGCATGAGAATACAGACTTGGGGTAGGGGAACATTATTTTACAAGGAGGAGTACAAAGGAAAGCAAGCAACCACATAGTTATTGATCCTTACGAGGCTGTTTGTATCTAATTTACTTTTTTTTTTTTTTTTTTTTTTTTTTTTTTTTTTTTTTTTCAAACTTACTTCTTCTCGGGCATAGGCTGAGAGCCTTAACATTCACCGCTTTACAATGAACAGTGAAGCCCGTGAGGTCTTCTTCCAGTCTAGGGAGTGAGACATGTGAAGAGAAAGGACAGTTTAGAGAGAAAAAGAATAGGAAGAAAGGGAGGAGGAAGAAAAGGTAGAGGAGGAGAAGGAGGAAATAATAAGAAGAAGAATTTTACTACTACTATTACATATTACTACTACTACTAATAATAATAATAATAATAATAATAATAA
This sequence comes from Paralithodes platypus, assembly GCA_032716605.1. NCBI lineage: Eukaryota > Metazoa > Arthropoda > Malacostraca > Decapoda > Lithodidae > Paralithodes > Paralithodes platypus. The sequence continues at coordinate 31,192,397 of CM064516.1, forward strand.
TAATAACAATATTAATAATAATAATTAAAATAATAATAGCGCATATAATAATAATACATTCAAATATAACCCAATCTACATCCTCTCCTCGTTCCAAATCCTTTACAAATATTTCGTTCCTTTATTTTACTTCCCATAGCCCAGTTATCGAAAATCCGCCCAATCTGCCGTTGAAGTAGCCCACACTATAGCCCCCTTTCACGCCCAGGCACTTAAGGCCCCCCTTGGTTTAACAGAAATTTAGGGAGGAAGGGGAGGAAAAGGCTGCCATAAGCTTAATGAGGGGAAGAGGACAACCCAACCAGCAGACCATTTCAACCAGTGCGCTCTCAACCAGTACTATCTCAACCACTAAACCATTTCAACCAGCAGACCATTTCAACCAAGGTGTACCATCTCAACCAGTACCAATTCAACCAGTACCATCTCAACCAGTGACCATCTCAACCAGTACCATTTCAACCAATACCATCTCAACCAGTTCCATCTCAACCAGTACCAATTCAACCAGTGACCATCTCAACCAGTACCAACTCAACCAGTGACCATCTCAACCAGTACCATCTCAACCAGTACCACCTCAACCAGTGACCATCTCAACCAGTGACCATCTCAACCAGTACCATCTCAACCAGTAGACCATCTCAACCAGTAACCATCTCAACCAGTAGACCATCTTAACTACTAGACCATCTCAGTAGATAGATATAGAGACAGAACTATTAATCCCCCGGTGTTGACAAAGAAAGACAATAACAACAAAAAGTCGACAAGCCTGATTATAGCTTCCATTACTTGTGTTGGTCTTAAACAAACTACGATAGTACGGTATTTCTAACGTTAAGATTGCTAATTATTATTATTATTATTATCATTATTATTATCATTATTATTATCTCACTTATTATATTATTTGTATTATCTATATGATGTTTTATTATGATAACGATATTACTAACAATAATAATATACATAAATACACCACAAATCTTCAGTAAAAGGAACCAATGTCGGAAATAGAAGACATACGATACCTAAGATGGCGGAAGGGAGGGGGAAATGAGAGAGAGAGAGAGAGAGAGAGAGAGAGAGAGAGAGAGAGAGAGAGAGAGAGAGAGAGAGAGAGAGAGAGAGTGTGTGTGTGTGTGACAGAGAGAGAGATTTAAGTATGTATATGGATACACTTATCTATATTCAGATTAGGAAGGGATCTTTAATCTTTTAATGGAAGTCAGAATGTTCGTTGATAAAGTCTTTACCCATAAAATTCCAACAGATCCTTCTTAAATTGTATAAAATCGTCTAATGATAGCCAGAATGAACTGTCAAACTGCGTCATCATCTTCAGAGGGTTAATTGTTTAGTTTATCGAAGTTTTATCCAGCTGATCGATAGTGCTACACACACACACACACACACACACACACACACACACACACACACACACACACACATCACTTACAGTTATTAAGGGTAACTAATTATAAAGAAGGAACCTGATAATGGCCAAGATAGGAACTCAGATAATAGAAGAGGGGACAAAGGAAAGCATACACGGATATTACATAATATATTAAGGGGACACTGACTGCTTTTTGGGCCTATAAATTCATTAATTCATAAATGCTTAGTTTCCTTGCTAGACATCCCTTAAACTTAGAAAAACGTCCCCTATACACACACCCCCTTCCTGAAGATAAATGTGTACATTTGGCGATTTAGAAAAATTTCCCGGCCGAAGGCCGATTCCTCTTACAATTACAGGCTCGCTATCGCTCGCCAGAAAAACATCGACACCTAAATGGCACGATAGGTCTTAAAATGTATAACGAAATGGGACGAAAGGTCTTAAAATCGCCAAACAAATGCTCCAAACGTCTAACAATCTCAAAACTAATGGGACTAACTAAACACGAGGGAGAAAGGGGACCAGAAAAAACGACCGTCTCCCCTTAACTGTTGGTTCGGAGGGGAGATACGAAGAAAATAAACAAAAGCTAAAGGCGGTGTCATAAGAGCGATTGTTCCGTCAACTATTACGGGATACTGTAGTCTGGCAGCTTCAAAATATAAGGTTCATTAGAATAAAACTACTTAACATGATCTACATTCGATCTAGTTTCCGATGTCAATGCGAAAGAACCTCAAAATAGTACCAGAAAACATTTGCTCATCGAAAATTGCCCGAATCAGCGTTCTTGTGACACCGGCTTAAGGGGAGGTTTTTAGTTGGTTCCCTAGACTTCCATCAAGTTGAAAATTACATCCCCTTGACCCCCTTTCAAGATAAATTTGTACATTTTTCGGTAGAAAAATTTCCTGGCCGAAGGCCAGTTCCTCTTAAATTATAGGTTCGCTATCGCTCGCAAGGAAAAAATCGACACCTAAATGGCACGAAAGGTCCTAAAATTGACAGAAATGGGGCGAACGTTCTTAAAATCGCCAACCTAATGGGTCGAACGTCTTCATTTGGTTTAAAGCAATGGGGCTAAACATGAGGGAGAAAGGGGTTAAGAATAAAAATGCCTCAAGTGGATATCTCCCCTTAAGAAGTGAAAAGGGCAGTAATAAAGACAAAAATTACGTGTTTACGAAAGCTAAGCCTAAATACCCATACGAACATAAAAAAAAAAAAACTTAAATCTACGGAATAAAAACACCAGATTTCGAAGATAGAAACTCCGGAAAGCGATACAACAATTAAAGAGGAAATGAAAGAGGAGAGGGGGAGAGAGAGACACTGACGAGGGGAGATAGGGAAGAGAGCAAACACGAACATTAAACAGGAATGAGAGAGAGAGAGAGAGAGAGAGAGAGAGAGACTGACGAGGGGAGATAGGGAAGAGAGCAAACACGAACATTAAACAGGAATGAGAGAGAGAGAGAGCGAGAGAGAGAGAGAGAGAGAGAGAGAGAGAGAGAGAGAGAGAGAGAGAGAGAGAGAGACTGACGAGGGGAGATAAGGAAGAGAGCAAACACGAACATTAAAAAGGAATGAGAGAGAGAGAGAGAGAGAGAGAGAGAGAGAGAGAGAGAGAGAGAGAGAGAGAGAGAGAGAGAGAGAGAGAGAGAGAGAGAGAGAGAGAGAGAGAGACTGACGAGGGGAGATAAGGAAGAGAGCAAACACGAACATTAAAAAGGAAGAGAGAGAGAGAGAGAGAGAGAGAGAGAGAGAGAGAGAGAGAGAGAGAGAGAGAGAGAGTAAAGCAAACACCATAAAAAAAAAAAAAAAAAAAAAAAAATAATCAGATCAAGATTAATGGTACCTGAGGTGAAATAAGAAAGACAAATATGCCAAAGAAGACAATAATAACGACAAATATACGATGGACATTAAGGGGAGGTTTTTAGTGCGTTTCCTAAACCTCCATCAAGCTTGAAATTACACCCCCTTGAGTCCCTTTCAAGATAAATTTGTACATTTTTCGGTAGAAAAATGTCCCGGCCGAAGGCCGGTTCCTCTTAAATTACAGGCTCGCTATCGCTCGCCAGGATAAAATCGACACCTGAATGGCACAGAAGGTCTTAATATGGGGTGAAAGTTCTTAAAATCGCTAAACTAATGGGGCAAACGTTTTATAATATCAAAAAATAATGGGGCTAAACATGAGGGAGAAAGGGGTCAAGAAAAAAATCCCTCAAGTGGAGATCTCCCCTTAAGGTGAGGTTTTGTATATTTATGAACCCCCTTCTCCCTCATGATTAGCCCCCATTACTTTTAAGATTTTAAGATGTTCGACCCATTAGAGTAGGAAGCAAACTAAACAAAAAATACTATTAAAGCAAAAGATAAAAGAAAATAACAGAGTATATGCGACAGTAATTAAGGAATAAGAGAAGGGGCAAGCATTGGAGAGGAATGAATACCTGAAAACGAGAGAACCTGAATATAGGGGGAGTTAAGGAAAGCAAACACTAGGATTAATATTATGTTGGTAGAGAGGGGAGAGATGGGGAAGGCGAATCAAACCGAGCAAAGAGGACTAATTATTAGAGTTAAGGGGAGCTTTCCAAATGGTAAAAATATTAGCTTGATTACTGCTGTCGCTGCGAGTTATAGAGGTTAATGTTCAAGAGTTTTGGCCTATTTACTCGGAATAGGGTATAGTATAGAAGAAAGATACGAAAGAATACTTGGAATACTTGGAAAGAATACTTGGAATACTTGGAAAGAATACTTGGAATACTTGGAAAGAATACTTGGAATACTTGGAATACTTGGAATACTTGGAATAGGGTATAGTATAGAAGGAAGATACGAAAGGAAGACGAATCGAACCTGGGCCCTCCAGGAAGGCCAAGTCAAAATCGAAATCCTAAACTAAATGGTCCGATTTTAATTCTGTTTACCCAAGGTTTTTTGGAAACAAATATTTTCGATTCTGGGCGAATGGCTGGGCGAATATGAAATCTACGACCATGTCTAGAAGCAGCTCGGCGAGAAAAAACGAATGGCACCAGTTAGAATTCTCTAGGACCTATAGTTTGGGCTACAGAGGACTTTTAAAGTCCACAAAACGGTCCCCTGGGCCCTCCAGGAAGGCCAAGACAAAATCGAAATCCTAAACTAATGGTCCGATTTTAATTCTGTTTGCGCCATTCGATTCAGCTTGCCAAAGTATACTACTGGTAAAATTTAAACAAAATCCGTACATAAATAACTCGTCTATGGAGTTTTTAAACTTTAAAATAGGCCTATTGGGCCTAAAAAATTGGTCAAAATTAAAAAAATAATTATACCGTTGAAACCGCAACGACGAGACAAATCCAAATATGTAATAATATTGACAAGTCAAAATTCGACCAAAATCACCGATTTGCCTGGGCTTAATTAAACCCAAGGTTTTGGAAACAAATATTTTCGATTCTGGGCGAAAATAAAATCTACAACCATGTCTATAAGCAGCTATAAGCTATATCCAATGGTACTCTCTCTCTCTCTCTCTCTCTCTCTCTCTCTCTCTCTCTCTCTCTCTCTCTCTCTCTCTCTCTCTCTCAAATTGGATACCATTGTACCATTACCACTGTATACAAAAATAGCTTATGACAGTCAGGGGATATATATTAAGAGAGAGAGAGAGAGAGAGAGAGAGAGAGAGAGAGAGAGAGAGAGACACAGCGAGAGAGAGAGAGAGAGAGAGAGAGAGACAGCGAGAAAGAGAGAGAGAGAGAGAGAGAGAGAGAGAGAGAGAGAGAGAGAGAGAGAGAGAGAGAGAGAGAGAGAGAGAGAGAGAGAGTACCATTGGATAAAAACTAGCTTATGGCACTGAAGGGAGATATAAGGAGAGAGGGGAAGGATAGGGAGACACAGCCTGTACGTGACTACAGACAATACCTATACTGTTAGGGTGAGGAGAGAGAGAGAGAGAGAGTAAGAGTGAGAAATAAAACACATATAAGATACATACATACTGTACATAGATAGATAGATAGATTCTGACATACGGAGCCCTGTATGTTTATTTAAGAGTTAGAATTAAGAGTTGAAGGAGTGCCAAACTACCCAGGCGGCGAAGCAGACCAGCGAGCGAACCAGCGAGGGGGAAACCAGCTCGTCCGCATACCAGCAAACAAGCCTTCACACCTATGTGCGTCATAGGGGACCCTGCAAACTACTTCGATGACCCGACGCTATGACGTATGATCGACGCCAGGAGACTCCATTGGACCACGCACCTCTTACGCAACTAGAGGAGCTGTGATTGGGGCGCGCACCATCACCCGCCTCCTGATTCGTTCCTACACCATCATTGTTTAGTATATAAGACCCGAGTAGTGGGCATTCAAATCAGTCTCATGTGGAGTTGGGGAAGGTGAACTTGCAGCTGGAGGAAGACGGGGTGAAGTATTATAATGGGATTGTGACTGTCAGTCAGATTATATAAGTGTGTGTTAAGTGTGTTCGGTGTAAACACTTACGTTATGTTGGTTAGTGAGATATGTGATTGGGAATTAACGTTAACGCTACTATTATGTGCTTAACTATTTGATTGGGAATTAACGTTAACGCTACTATTATGTACTTAACTATTTTAGTTGACTGACTTGTGGACTAAAGCAACTCTTTAAGTAATTGGGTTATGATGAAAGTAATACTATTGTTTTATATTAATACTTACGAGTTCTTTCATTTTCTTTTAATTAAGCTTACATTGCTTAACGGTGCTTAGTACGGTGATGCTATTGTCTCATATTAGTAATATATATCGCCTTAAACTAACGTGGCTGTTTTAATGTTACTTCTAGTGATTTCCTAAGCTGAAGAAAATTCTTTTAGCTTTAAAATATTATTTTTGCTTTTCATATTATTTGAGTGAGACCTGAATCGAATCTATGAAGCGATCCTGTAACTTAATGTACTCATAATCAAACCTCAATGTTACGTGGTTAAGAAATACATTTAACTAATTATTAAATATATATCTAACTTTTTATGTGACTTTGATATTAATCCTGATGATAATAATAATATAATACTATTAACGTAAGACAAGAACCAAGAATAATAACTACATTAAATATAAATAACAGGACATATAAGAAAACTAGCTTTCATTTCAAAAAGGGTAAGAGACAGAAATATTCTTACTTTAATATTTATCTTTAAAGACTTTTTATAGAATTAATAGTCCTTCTTTAGATATAACTTATTCGGTTCATAACCATGGCCTACTAAGCTTCGGTTAAATAATAATTCTTTATAAATACTAAATGACTTTAATTAGTTTCAGTATTTTTCCATAATTAAAGAGTATCAGTCAATAAAGGATATCAAGTCCTAAGATCCAAAAGGAAAGGAAGCAACAACAGGAAATAATGTTATTAGATTTTACTTTTGTTTTGCCTTCAGCTGACCGATACCTTAATATATGTGCTCTGTGCTATCTAGATTCATCAAGTTAACCACTTTGAGGATCAAGATACGTAACAAGATAGATAGATTTAGATAAATAGATAGATGGATAGACAATGATATAGCTAGATAGATAGACAGCCTATACACACTAGCAGTGCACACTTCCGTTAAGGCAAGGTAGGCCTATATGAACTGTATTGCGTCAAGGGGCTAAGGTGAGGCTATTCATCGGATTTTGTTTTTTGTTTTTTAAATCTACATATTAATGACGATGGTGGTACTCTCGTCAAACCCACTTGACATTTTAATGAGAAAATCCTGTAAATAGGAGGGATTTACACAGGTTTACATAGATACACTGGCCACACAGATCTTACAATCCAAAAGAGGTGGCCAAGACTTGATCCTAGTAGAGATAGCGAGATAGCAAAACCCCGGGAGTAATTTAAAGGGGAAGGAAAGGATAGCACAGAGAGAGAGAGAGGGAGAGTGTTACATAGATTTACATAGATACATTGGCCACACAGACCTAAGTACGATCCAAACGAGGTGGTCAGGACTTAATTATAGTAGAGAGAGAGAGAGAGAGAGAGAGAGAGAGAGAGAGAGAGAGAGGTGGAAAGAAAACTCATAAACGAGAATAAACTCCACGATATAAAGCGACAGACCTATTAAAGAAAACGAGACAGCCAGCAAGGGGGGAGCAGTAACTAAGGTAGATTAAGGGAGCCCACCTCGCTTGTTTTCTCTTTCTCTCCCTCTCTCTTTGGTTTGTATCCATTCGGCCCCATTCAGCCTACTGTTTTAAGACGTTTACCCCCATCCAGGTGTCAATATTTTCCTGGCGAGCGGTAGCGAGCCAGCATATATATATTTCTGTTTTGACAGCAAGCTACATTTGTACATTTTTCGATAGAAAAATTTCTCCGGCGAAGCCAGATTTCTCCATACAATGATGGCTCGCTATCGCTCGCCAGGAAGAAATTGACACCTGGATGGGGATAAACGTCTTAAAACAGTTGGCTGAATGGAGCCCAATGGATACAAGCCAGGGAAAGAGAGAAAGATAAATACATAGAGAAAAGGAGACAGCCAGCAAGGGGGCAGCGGTAACTAAGGTTGATTAAGAGACGGGCGGACCAGGCTAACAGGAGGCTTGGTGTGTGTGTGTGTGTGTGTGTGTGTGTGTGTGTGTGTGTGTGTGTGTGTGTGTGTGTGTGTGTGTGTGTGTGTGTGTGTGTGTGTGTGTCTCACAAAAGTTATGAAGAGCAAACAGAGGGTGTGTGCGTGGTTCGCCTGAGGACGGACGGAACAAATACCCACATAATGAGAGAGAGAGAGAGAGAGAGAGAGAGAGAGAGAGAGAGAGAGAGAGAGAGAGTGAATAATACGATACCAAAGCACAAAATATTTAAAGGAGTATGACTGGTAATATAGAAGTTATAGAAAACGAACACAATACACTTAGAATAATTAAACATGTACAGTACAGTTACAAAATATTTTCGAAGTCGTTAAATTGACAAAAAATGGGTCGAAATGTCTTAATATCGCCAAACTTCTTATAATTTCAAAGCATGAAGGAGAAAGGGGTCCAGAAAAAAATCCCTCAAGTGGAAATGTCCCCGTAAACCATATTCTTCTTCCTTAACCCCTTCTGTACCGGCGACGTCTGTTATCTTTTATTCTAGCTATAATTAGACAACTTTATGCAGCTTAGGAAGAACCTGTGGTAGCTAAAAGGGTTGATTCAGATGGTTCGAAGCCTTACCATTGCTAGAGATCCTTCCTAAACTGAATAAAATCGATTCCTTGTAGCCAGAATAAGATGAAAAGGATGTCGACAGTACAGAAAGGGTTAAGGGGAGATATTTAGTTTGCTCCGTAGACTTCCACCAAACTTTTAAAAATGTGTACATTTTTCGGTAGAAAAATGTCCCGACCTTAGGCCGATTTCTCCTAAATTACAGGCGAGCGATACCTATCGCTCGCCAGGAAAAAATCGACAGCTACATGGTACGAAAAGTCTTAAATTTGACAGGTCTTTAAAAATCGTCAAACTAAAGGGGCAAACGTCTTAAAATTTCTAAACGTAATCAGATACGTTTTTTTTTCTAATCACCCATTACTATAATTAACTACTAAACTATAATATTTATTTAACTACTACAATATTAATTCCTCGACCTTAAAAAGAATAGAAGTCATTCATAAAAAAACATGTTATCGGGATTGTGGATTGCATATAACTCGCTTGATATAAGATGAAGTTGGAGGCTGCAGACGGCTTTGTAAACACGCTGCTTGGTTATGACTAATTGAGATGCAACCACTCTATCTCACTCTCACTCTCTTACACAAACACACTGATATCTACGCACTCACCCACACACATACAAAACCACTCACACTAACACATATAAATACACACACGCAAGTATACAAACTCACTCTCTCACTTTCAAACGCATACACACACATATAAGCAAACTCATATGTACACACTCACTCACGCACATACAAATACAATCCCACTAACACATAAATACACACAGGCAAGTAAACAAATGCACTCCCACTCACTCACTCTCTCTCTCTCTCCCCACTTATATTTAGCCTATACACTCTCTCAACCGCAAACATACACATACACACACACACACACACATAGGCTACTCAAACACACACTAACACATTAATACACACACGCAAGTAAATACACATACACTCTCTCTCACTCTCTCTCTCTCTCTCTCTCTCTCTCTCTCTCTCTCAAGTACGGTATTCTGAGTGGGTAGTGAAGAATGGGGTAAGAGTAGGCTAGTAGTAGGAAGAGCAGTGTGTGTGTGTGTGTGTGTGTGTGTGTGTGTGTGTGTGTGTGTGTGTGTGTGTGTGTGTGTGTGTAGGAGAAAGTCAGAGTGAGTGTATGCGCACGTGAGAGAAAACAAAAGAGAGAGAGAGAGAGAGAGAAAACGAGAGAGAGAGAGAGAGAGTAAGGGGAAGGCAGGGGATTGAAGGTTGTGAAGGAGTATAAGCCCCCCAAAGTGTGTTAAAACTTCCGATGCTTGACACACACAAGTAGGTTTAAAGGGGACCATCCCTCAGCCTACCTCACTAATCTCAGCACTCCTCTTAACATATGTTTGTTTATATTTTATTTATATATATATATTACATTAACCTATACATCATATCTACACACACACACACACACACACACACACACATAATATATATATATATATATATATATATATATATACATGTGTGTGTGTGTGTGTGTGTGTGTGTGTGTGTGTGTACGTGAGTGAGTGAGTGTGTGTGTGTATTATTCTTAATGTTGCTCCGGCCCCTCCCCCCTTCTTAATGTTGCTCCGGCCCCTCCCCCCTTCTTAATGTTGCTCCGGCCCCTCCCCCCTTCTTAATGTTGCTCCGGCCCCTCCCCCCTTCTTAATGTTGCTCCGACCCCTCCCCCCTTCTTAATGTTGCTCCGGCCCCTCCCCCCTTCTTAATGTTGCTCCGGCCCCTCCCCCCTTCTTAATGTTGCTCCGGCCCCTCCCCCCTTCTTAATGTTGCTCCGTCCCCTCCCCCCTTCTTTATGTTGCTCCGGGCCCTCCCCCCTTCCTAATGTTGCTCCGGCCCCTCCCCCCTTCCTCATGTCGCTCCCGCCCCTCCCCCCTTCTAAATGTTGCTCCGGCCCCTCCCACCTTCTTAATGTTGCTCCGGCCCCTCCCCCCTTCTAAATGTTGCTCCGGCCCCTCCCCCCTTCTTAATGTTGCTCCGGCCCCTCCCCCCTTCTTAATGTTGCTCCGGCCCCTCCCCCCTTCTTAATGTTGCTCCGGCCCCTCCCCCCTTCTGAATGTTGCTCCGGCCCCTCCCCCCTTCTTAATGTTGCTCCGGCCCCTCCCCCCTTCTTAATGTTGCTCCCGCCCCTCCCCCCTTCTTTATGCTGCTCCCGCCCCTCCCCCCTTCTTAATGTTGCTCCGGCCCTTCCTAATGTTGCTCCGGCCCCTCCCCCGGCCCCTCCCCCCCTCTTCATGTTGCTCCGGCCCCTCCCCCCTTCTTAATGTTGCTCCGGCCCCTCCCACCTTCTTAATGTTGCTCCGGCCCCTCCCCCCTTCTCCTCTTCACACATACTTTTTACTTGTATATTTTTAAGAAACTTTCAAAGCATTTCTCTTCCCATGTTTCTTCTTGTATAGCCCTATTCCCCCCCAAGCCCTTCGGACTCTTCACACACTATGCACACACAAACACACAAACACACAAACACACACAAACACACACACACAGTTCTTTGGTCAACAGTCATCTTGTAAAAGCTGAATAAGTAAATACAATATATAATTTTATTACTATAAATGTTAAATATATACTAAACAAAATATATACAGATTTCATTAAGTTATTAAGCTAATCATTCTCTCTCTCTCTCTCTCTCTCTCTCTCTCTCTCTCTCTCTCTCTCTCTCTAATATATATATAGCCTACAGTATATATATATATATATATATATATATATATATATATATATATATATATATATATATATATATATATATATATATATATATACAGTATTATATATATATATATATATATTATACAGCATATACTCTTAGGTAATAAACAAGTATTATACTATATATCTTATGCTTCTAAAGTACAACATCCTTGCAAATATGGCAGCGTAGTTCCTAGCAGAAAATTGGAAGGACCGCCAGAGATAGGTTTGTCAGGAAGGGGAAATACAGGAGGGAGATAGTGAGAGATAACGAGGAATTGATGGGGAGGAGAAGGGGGAGATAGTGGTGGAGAGAGAGCGTGAGAGAGAGAGTGTGTGAGTGTGTGTAAAATAGAGTAAATAAATAATCGGTTAATTTCGAGCCGGCAGCCAATGAGGCTGAAAAGAAACACACTTAACCTAGATCTTATCCTAAGGGATCAACAGACTGATCCTGGCTGCTAACGAGAGCGCCTACATACCCCCTAGGGAATAAGATATGGTCCCCAGAGACTGGTGCCTCAAGACCTATCCTTAACGGCCACAGTCGGCCAGGATTTTTTTTTAAGAGAAACTTCCCCTGTCTGCGCGTGGGATAGAACCCCGGACACCAGAGCCAGCACTCCAAGTACAGTGACTATACTCTGTTTAATTTATGCAGGCTGCTAGGGTGTTGTCTGCCTGGGGCATCAGATAAAGGCGCAGCTGCCACGTTTGAGGGTAAACAAGAAACATCCACCGTTTTCTACGGCCCGAAAACAAAGTTGCCATTATTTATAATGATTTGCATTTATCCTTTAAAAAGTGCTGCATTCTTGAATTTTTTTTTATTTTTTTTTTCTAAATCTATACAAAGTATTTATTACTCATTTTTAAAGTTGTTAATAGCTTATAATATGAGAGTTGTTATTCAAAATTTGAGATTTGGCATGTCTGCCTTTATCAGCTTCCTGACCCGACCACACCCCAGTGGCCTTCATAAATTAGACAGACTATAAGCGCGCTCGGATACCGTACATGTGTGTGTGTGTGTGTGTGTATGTGTGTGTGTGTGTGTGTGTGTGTGTGTGTGTGTGTGTGTGTGTGTGTGTGTGTGTGTGTGTGTGTGTGTGTGTGTGTGTGTGTGTGTGTGTGTGTGTGTGTGTGTGTTCTATCACTCACTTAACTCGTTAATCAAACCCGGGCGATTTTTCTGTCACTCAAGTTTACACATCACCCCCATCCTTACTTATCCTTCCACCCTCCCTCCACCAATACTCCATCCTTCCTCAAACAATACCCCACCCACCCCTCCACCATCCCTTCACCCTACATCCACCCTTATGCCTCCACCATCCCTCCTTCCCTCCATCCCTCCAGAGAAACCGATCTGGGAGTAACAATATCGAGTAACCTAAAACCGAGTCAACAATGTTCAGAAGTTGTTAAGAAGGCAAACAAAATAATTGGCTTTATAGGCAGGTCATTTGAGCATAAATCCAAAGAAGTTATCCTAACCCTTTACAATTCCTTAGTCCGCCCTCTTCTGGAATACTGCGTTCAATCCTGGTGCCCTTATTACAAAAAAGATATAAACAAGCTAGGACGAGTTCAACGTAGAGTTACCAAAATTATACCTAGCCTAAAGAACAAACCATACGAAGAGCGTCTTAGAGAATTAAATCTATTTCCTTTAACCCAGCGCAGATTAAGAGGCGACTTAATTCAAGTGTTCAAAATCATCAAAGGCATCGACAATATGAACTGTAGTAAGTACTTCACTATCGACCAATCTAATTACACGCGGGGAAACGGTTGCAAAATTATTGGTAAATCTTTTAACTCACACGAATCTAAGAATTTCTTCTTCAATCGAGTTGTCAACTTGTGGAATGGGCTTCCCCGAGACGTTATAGACTGCAGCACCGTTGATTCATTTAAACTCAGCTTAGACAAATATCTCGCATCAAACCCGCGACTGACTGCGTTTGTAAATGAATAACTTTATTTTATCCTCCCCTCAGTTACTAACCCATCCGTCCCCTACTAACTTCCTAATCCTGCCACGGACATTAGTTCCAGGGCAGTAGTTCCCTTACCCACTCTAAACCACTGTTTGGACACTTGATCCTCAGTGTTTTGGAGGACAAGCAGCCTAGAAGAGTCACTAGACCTGTTGTTGCTTGATTTCCTTTGTACTCCTTTGTACTTTGTACTCCTTCTTTCCTCCAACATCTATAGACCACCCTTATCCCTCCATCCTCCTCCTCCACCATCCATCCACATTCCTCCACCATCCATCCATCCACAAACCTCCACCTTTCCTCCACCACTATCCTCTCCACTAGGATTATGCAGAGTGGAGTTATTGGTCTGATAGGGCCATTTCCAGGGAGATTGGTATAAGCTATAGAAGGTACTAGGTAAGGATGATGCCACTTGAGCAGGCTTTGGGTGTATTTCCAGGGAGGTTGGTATAAGCTATAGAAGGTACTAGGTAAGGATGATGCCACTTGAGCAGGCTTTGGGTGTATTTTCCATATACAATACATACATACATTGCATGCCTTACATAACCTGCCTACCTAAATACATATATACATACGTCCATACATACATACATACATTGCATACCTTACATAACCTGCCTACCTAAATACATATATACATACGTCCATACATACATACATACATACAGTTATAGAAGGGACTCTGGTAAGGATAAAACCACATTATCAGGCTTTGGTCGTAATTTGCATAAACAGTACATACATACCGGTACATATATAACCTGACAACATACATACATAGATACATACCGGTACATACATAACCTGCCAACATACATACATACATACATACATACATACATACATACATACCTACATACATACATAACGCTGGGGGATCTATAAAGGATAAGTTTCAATCTTGATTCTGAAGTGCGGCTAACTTAATAAAACATTTCATTTTCATCGATTATAAATACAACAGAACAAAATCATTTCCAAACATACAGTATATATACAGTATATACAATTATACATGTTATGTTTTGCTTGTGTTTTTGTAAGATAATTAGAGCAGGCCAGGGTATAAGGAATTGCGATACTTTATAAAATATACCCATACTGGTATAGGAAAACGTCCATAAATTAATGCATACCAAACAGTCTGAAGTTGGAAATAGTTTTTTTTTTTTTTTTTTTGGTGAGTGAGGGAGACACAAGGCAGAACTGCTTGTAGCGAGTGCCTCCCCCAGAAATGAAAGAGTGACAGGGCCAACATCAAGGGACGTTCGAGCCAAAATGCCTGGACACACAGAGTTTGAATGGATTAAAAAAAGACGCCGAACGAAACGAAATGAATGAAAAGGTAAGGGTGTCCATTAAAGGTAAGGGTGTCCATTAAAGGTAAGGGTGTCCATTAAAGGTAAGGGTGTCCATTAAAGGTAAGGGTGTCCATTAAAGGTAAGGGTGTCCACTAAAGGTAAGGGTGTCCATTAAAGGTAAGGGTGTCCATTAAAGGTAAGGGTGTCCATTAAAGGTAAGGGTGTCCATTAAAGGTAAGGGTGTCCATTAAAGGCGTTACCCAAGATGGTTATCAGCAAGGAGCCCACACCGCCAGGCCAAACTCGCCCATAAGGGCGGTATTGGCTCACAGGATGGGCGCCCCGCTGAGCTGACACGCCCATAAGTACCCACGAACAAAGGAAAGGCGCTAGACCGTGAAATTGAACATGACAGCTTCAAGTGGCTCAAGATTTACGAGCGACGGACAATAGGTAGAGACGTGGGCAACCTTCTTGGGTATGGGGGTAGGGTAGGGGAGAGTTTTTTAATAGTTTATATATATATATTGATTTAATTATTGATAAAAATATACTTTGAAAAGTAGACAGAATGAAAATAAACACCATGTGAGGAAGAGCACTTTATTGACAACGTTTTCGCCTGATGAAACTATTATGCGAAACGTTTGTCAATAAAGTGCTCTTCCTCACATGGTGTTTATTTTCATTGTTTATTATTGTTTTAGTTTGTTCCCTAGACCTCCATTAAGCTTTAAACAAATACCCCCTTCGAGAAAATTTTTGTACATTTTTCGGTAGAAAAATTTCCCTTAATTACAGGCTCGCTATCGCTCGAAAGGAAAACATCGACACCTAATTGACACGATCAGTCTTAAAATTGACAGAAATGGGTCGAAAAGTCTTAAAAACGTCAAACTAATGTTGGGGACATCTTAACACCTCCCAAACAAATGGGGCTACACATGAGGGAGAAGGGGGTCCACGGGAAAAAATAACATAAGTTAAAATATCCCCTTAAGTGGCTCGAGATTTACGACCGACGAACAATGGGTAGGGATGTGGGTAAGATCTTGGGTATCCTTCTTGGGCATGGGTGTAGGGTAGGGTAGATTGCCTTTAAGGGGGTAGGCCTAAGCTTTATTTATTAGTTTAGTTACCCGAATGGAGAGTAGGAAAGAACACGAAATTACGAAACAAACAAAAGTACCAAACAAAACAGAAAATGTTAAATATAACTCAAGAACAAAACAAAAAGAACATATTAAACACAATTCAAATTTGAAACAAAACGAACAAATACGAAACAAAATTAAAAGTACGAAAAAAAAACCCGAAACCAAGGAAAAGGTAATGGTAGGTATTTAAGGCGATACCCAAGATGGTTATCAGCGAGGAGCCCACACCGCCAGGCCAAACTCGCCCTTATTGACGGTCCATAAGGGCGGTATTGGCTCACAGGATGGGCGCCCCACTGAGCTGACACGCCCATAAGTACCCACGAACAAAGGATAGGCGCTAGACCGTGAAATTGAACATGGCAGCTTCAAGTGGCTCAAGATTTACGAGCGACGGACAATAGGTAGAGACGTGGGCAACCTTCTTGGGTATAGGGGTAGGGTAGGGGATATTGCCTGAGGGTAGGCTTTATTTATGAGTTTATTTACCCGAATGTAAAGTAGGAAAGAAAACGAAATTACGAAACAACCCAAAGTACCAAACATAAAATAAAATATTAAATAAAACTCAAGACCAAAAAAAAAATCACATATTAAAACAAAACTTAAACACCAAACAAAAAGAAAAGTACGAAAAAAATCAAAATAAAACAAAGGATAAGGGTAGGTATTTAAGGCGATACCCAAGATGGTTATCAGAGAGGAATCCACCACCTCCAAGCGAGTTTGGCCCTAAAGAACGGTCCATAGGGTCTGTATTGGCTCACAGGATGGTCACCCCGCTGAGCTAACACGCCCATAAGTACCTATTATGTCAACAAGGAAATGGAGTTCTCGAAAAGGGGCTCCAGTTCTGATTCTTGACTTACAGTGTGCTGGCTTAATAATCCAGTGTTAGATAGCCTCTGAAGTCCTATTTTAACTAGCTAATTATTATGTCAACATCTACAGTTAACCAATACATGCGACAACCTTATCCCATTTTGTTATTTCATAGTATTTTATTGAGTGAGCTTATTTTAAGCCATAGTATAGTTTTGTAGTGTTTTCAGTATGTCTACTGTATAATCACTCAAACTCATTTGTACTCTCCTTTAAAAGTAACAAACTCAATTATTAGCAAAATACTTGGCAAAAAGAAACTACGAAACTAAACTAAAAGAAACCAAGCTAAAACACAATGAAGCGAAAGTACGAAAGGAAAGAAAGGCAGATGCCTCCTACATTACAGGCTCGCTATTGGTCACCAGGAAAAAATCGACACCTGTATGGCACGAAAGGTCTTAATATTGACAAAGAAATGGGGTGAAATGTCTTAAAATCGTAAAACTACAGGCCGAACATCTTAAGGGTCGCAACTAAAATCGGTGCCCCAAGATGGTTATCAATGAGGAACCCACACCGCCAAGCCAAACTCACCCTTATTGGCGGTCTATAGGGGCGGTATTGGCTCTCAGGATGGGCGCCCCGTTGAGACAACACGCCCATAACAACCTATTATGTCAACATATAGAGTTACACCCATAAATCCATCCACCAGACCAGTTATACCCTGTTCTAAATTGATAGGCCAGAAATCGCGAACCCTAACCTCTGTAACTCAAATAGGGCTCGAGTACATTTCCACACCCATTCCCTGGCTGACCCTTCCCAAACGGTAGAAATATTAGCTGGATTACTCTAGTAGTTTTTGAGTTATATAGGTTGATGTTAAAGAATTTTGGTCTACTTACTTGAAACATGGTATAGTATTGTTGTCTTGTTCAATATGTCTATGTTCGTTCACACCACCCATCTGTGCCTCTCATAAAACAACGCCAAACTATTATAAGAAACGAAACAAAGCAATATGAAACAAAACTATAATTTAAAAAAAGTACCGGTAACTACTGAAATGTAAATACAAAGTAGAAGGGTAGAGCGGGAGTTGTAGACCGAGAGAGAGGTGGAAGGATCTGCCTTATGTGGGCCAATCGGCTTTCTGCAGACTCCCATTTTCTTATGTTCTTATGTTCTTATATGCGTGAAAGCGGTGATGGATGGGAGGAGGGGCGTCGATTAACTGGGGACTGATAGATAGAAATAGAACGAAACAAAACTAAATCACGAAAAGGTAAGTGTGACCATTTAAGGCGGTACCCAAGATGTTATCAGTGAGGAACCCACACCGCCAGGCCAAACTTGCCCTTATAGACGGTCCATAGGAGCGGTATTGGCTCACAGAATGGGCGCCCCGCTGAGAGAACACGCCCATAACTACCTATTAACACACATCTACGTCACATTAATATACCCATCCACCCATTCTCTCGTATTTTCAAATTTGTTGTCTTAATATGTCTATTCTATATAATGTATTATTTATTTCTTGCTGTGTTATTCAATGCATCACTGCTCACCCAATCTCATTTGTATTCATCATTAAAAGTAACAGACCGATGCAAAGAAATTAAAACAAGAATGCAGTACCGGAAACCAAATTAAAGTTAAGGATGTATAACGAAATTATCGGTACAAGAGAAAATAAATGCACTGAACGAAATGGGCTTAACAATACGAAACGAAAGAAAAGGTAAGATTGACCATTTAAGGCGGTACCCAAGATCTTATCAGTAAGGAACCCACACCGCCAGGCCAAACTCACCCTTATTGACGGTCCATAGGGGCGGTATTGGCTCACAGGATGGGCGCCCTGCTGAGAGAACACGCCCATAACTACCTATTAACACACATCCACGTCACATCCAATAAACCCATCTACCTATTCGCTTTCTGCTCATTCATGGTATCTTCATCCATTTGTCTATTATGTATAATGACTAAAATATATCTCGTTGTCTTATTCAATGTTAATACGTTTTCTTATTATCATTATTATTATCATTATTACTATTATTATTATTAGTAGTAGTAAAAAAAAAAAAAAAAAGTAGTAGTAGTAGTAGTATCATTCTTTATTAATAGTATAAGTAACACACACACGAAAATTAAGTAAGAATCTAAAATATATTATACTAAAGTAAGCAAAACGAAGCTATAATAAATATCAGAAAAGGTGAGGATAGCCATTATCTTCCGTGCCCAAGATGGTTATCAGCGAAGAACCAACAAGGCCAGGCTACTCTCGCCCTTATAAACGGTCCATAGGGGTGGTGTTAGCTCACAGGATGGGCGCCCCGCTGAGAGAACACGCCCATAACTACCTATTAACACACATCTACGTCACATCCAATAAACCCATCTACCCATTCACCTTTCTGTTCAGTCACAGTGGTATCTTCATCAATTTGTCCATTCTGTATAATGATTGAAATATTTCGTGTAGTCTTATTTAATGTTGTATTATTATAGTAACACATCAACAAGAAATTTAACAAGAATCTAAAATAAAATAAACTGAAAGAAACAAAACGAAGGTAGAACAAAACAAAACTCAGAAAAAGTAAAGATAGCCATTACTTTCCGTGCCCAAGATGGTTATCAGCGAAGAACCCACACCGGCAGGCAACTCTCGCCCTTATAGACGGTCCATAGGGGTGGTATTGGGACACAGGATAGGCGCCCCGTGGAGTTAACACGCCCATAACTACCTATTAACACACAGACGTTTCTCCCCATTCAGCTGTCATTTCAGCCCATAATTTAGGCGAAACTGACTTTGGCAGACATTGTTCTACTGAAAAATGTACAAATTTAGCTTGAAGAGGGTTTGTGGTACGTGTTTTAGTTTGCAGGCGATACTGTGAAGCTTCCTAATTTTAGGAAAGGTGGAAAACTAAAAATATATCAATCGATAATGGTACACACAAACATAACCAACACTAATTACAATATATAACAATGAAAACCCACACACAGGAAATTAAACAAAAAGAAACGAAAGTGGGAAACGGAACATCTACCTATCTATCAATCTATTTACTCGGGCCCATTCCCCATTTTTTTTTTTTTTTGTGTGTTTTTTTTTTACTGGGGGGGGTGGCAGACTCGAGACAGAGCTAATACGTGCCCAAGATCTTATCAGGAAGGAACCCACACGGCAGACTACTCCCGCCCTTATAGACGGTCCATAGGGTCGGTAGTGGCTCACAGAATGGGCGCCCCGTGGAGTTAACACGCCCATAACTACCTATTAGCCTGTCACACACACAAAATATATATATACCAAATTACCTTTTTTTTCATTCTTACTTTCGTATTACCTCCTTCAGCACGAATACGTCATTTTCATCTTGTTCTGGTTACCACTAGACAATTTTGTTAGCTTGTATCCTACCTCTATGACACAAAGGGGTAAGTACTATATATAAAGGGGTAAGTACTATGACACAAAGGGGTAAGTACTATATATAAAGGGGTAAGTACTATATATAAAGGGGTAAGTACTATATATAAAGAGGTAAGTACTATATATAAAAGGGGTAAGTACTATATATAAAGGGGTAAGTACTATATATAAAGGGGTAAGTACTATATATAAAGGGGTAAGTACTATATATAAAGGGGTAAGTACTATATATAAAGGGGTAATTACTATATATAAAGGGGTAAGTACTATATATAAAGGGGTAAGTACTATATATAAAGGGGTAAGTACTATATATAAAAGGGGTAAGTACTATATATAAAGGGGTAATTACTATATATAAAGGGGTAAGTACTATATATAAAGGGGTAAGTACTATATATAAAGGGGTAAGTACTATATATAAAGGGGTAAGTACTATATATAAAGGGGTAAGTACTATATATAAAGGGGTAAGTACTATATATAAAGGGGTAAGTACTATATATAAAGGGGTAAGTACTATATATAAAGGGGTAAGTACTATATATAAAGGGGTAAGTCCTATATATAAAGGGGTAAGTACTATATATAAAGGGGTAAGTACTATATATAAAGGGGTAAGTACTATATAATTATAAAGGGGTAAGTACTATGACACAAAGGGGTAAGTACTATATCGGTAAACCCTCTGGATAACATAGGACGTTCTCAAACCGCATTAAGTCGTCTAATGTTAGCCAGAAGAACAAGTAACAACCGTGTCATCGTGCTGAAGGGGTGAATATATTTAATAATACGGTAAATAAAATATATGCGGTGAATGGTTTAAGGGGAGGTTTTTAGTTTGTTCCCTACGTTTTCATCAACCTTAAAATTACACCCCCTAGACCTTCTTTCAAGATAAATTTGTACATTTTTCGGTAGAAAAATGTCCAGGCCGGAGGCCGGTTGCTCTTAAATTACAGGCTCGCTATCGCTCGCCAGGAAAAAATCGACACCTTAATGGCACGAAAGGTCTTAAAATTGACAGAAATGGGGCAAAGTGTCTTAAAATGTCCAAACTACTAGGGCGAACGTCTTAAAATGTCAAAAGCAATGGGGCTAAACATGAGGGAAAAAGGGGTCCAGAAAAAAATCCTCCAGGTGAAAATCTCCCCTTAAGGCCACAGTTGCTCGCGTGTTTGGAGCTATTGTATTTTGTTCTACATGCTCAGACCCAATCTCCACTTTTCCTATTTTTGTCTTTGTTTTCCCTCTTTTCCTTTTTTTTTTGAGGGGGGGGGGGGGGGGTGGCCGACTCAAGACAGAGCCAGCATAGGGACTACGTAACAGAAAACAATGAACACACATTCACACACATCTAGATCTAGGTGTTTGGAGCTACTAACACACATTTTGAAACACATGTATTACCCATAGTCTCTAACTTTTTGCATACCGGTACCACAGAAGTTATTTCTAATTTGCCTAAAGCATGACAAGGCTATTCACGATACGTATAGGAAGGTCTTTTGAGTATAAACAAAACATGTGCCTATGAACACCCAAAATTGCCGACTTGCGAGTTTCGTTCTATAAGGAAGTTGGAGTTGTAGACATCAATATTTAGCAGAATAACCAGCTATAATACGGTTTTAGTAATGTTATAAATACAGAAAACCCAATTCAACATACTATTTATCCATCAAAAACCTACATAATTACTGTGTTGGTGTTTTATATCCATGTTTACAGGACGAACTTCCTTATAGCCTGAAACTCGCAAGAGGTCAATTCAAACTCTATCATAAAAAAAAACCCGGAAGTGAAAATAATCTAAGTAAATAGAAACTAAAAGACACTAAACTAAAAGAAACGAAACGAAAAGAAAGAGTGTAAACGAAAACACATAACGAAACGAAAAGTACGAAACGAATCGTAGTGAAACAAAACGAAACAGGAAAAGGCAAAGGTCCCATTAAAGGCGGTACCCAAGATGTTATCAGCGAAGAACCCACACCGCCAGGCCAAACTCGCCCTTAAGAACGGTTCATAAGGGCGGTATTGGCTCACAGGATGGGCGCCCCGCTGAGCTGACACGCCCATAAGTACCCACGAACAAAGGAAAGGCGCTAGACCGTGAAATTGAACATGACAGCTTCAAGTGGCTCAAGATTTACGAGTGGGAGGTAGGGAGTGGGTAGGGTGGGTATATAGTGGTAGAGGGTTGGGTCTGGGGTAGGGTAGGGGCATGAGGTAAGATAGGGTAGGGTCTGGGGTAGGTAGGATAGGATAGGGGCAGTGGGTAGGGTAGTGTCTGGGGTAAAATAGGGTAAGGGGGATGGCTGGGGTACTACAAAGAGTTACAAGGATTAGGTAGACTCATACAAATCTCGTGGGAGAAATCTTAAGGGGAGGTTTTCAGTTCGTTCCCTAGAATTCCATCAATCTTAAAATGACACCCCCTAGACCCCCTTTCAAGATAAATTTGTACATTTTTCGGTAGAAAAATGTCCCGGCTGAAAGCCGGTTCCTCTTAAATTACAGGCTCGCTATCGCTCGCCAGGATAAAATCGACACCTGAATTGCACGAAAGGTCTTAATATGGGGTGAAAGTTCTTAAAATCGCTAAACTAATGGGGCAAACGTTTTATAATATCAAAAGCAATGGGGCTAAACATGAGGGAGAAAGGGGTCAAGAAAAAAATCCCTCGAGTGGAGATCTCCCCTTAAGGAGATACTATAAGTGAACAAATACTAGACTTATTCTATTGTTTTAGAGAGTGGGAGAACAGATACACATTCATCAACTTATAAAAGTCAGAAATTCTATCATTGGATGGGGATATGCCTAAGCGAGTTCAATGCTGCTCCAACCATTACAGTAAGTCAAATGTAATGTTGATTATATAAAAGCTGATAATAGGCAATTGTAATATTAGTGCAGGGGTAGCTTATGCAAGGAGGCTTGATCCATATAGCCATACAATTAAATATTAATAACCATACAATAAAATATTATAAAACCATGCAATTAATTATCAAAATTCATTCCAAATCTGATGTTATTATATACAACGTTAGTCACACTGATTGATTGATAACTATAATGGCATTGACATTCTTGACAACTGGGTGAGAGGTGCAGTTTGGTTGGCACTCAATGCTTTTAGCTCTGTCAATCATCTCTCTCTCTCTCTCTCTCTCTCTCTCTCTCTCTCTCTCTCTCTCACACACATGGCCTACATAACACACAAACGCACGCTTCTCTTTTGTTTTTCTCACATACACACACACATATTCCTTTCAAGGCGAGGGTCATGCGGGTACAGTTAACCACACAAGTTACCATTCACATAGATCATTAACCCCAGGTAGTCTTAACAGCAAAGAACCCTCACTACAATACCCAGTCAATAGGGGTCATATTTCAGGGTGGTTGGTACAGCTAGGGAATCTGACCTCTATAGACGGTCAGTATAAGGGTCACTCTTCACTAAGATCATTAACCCCAGGTAGTCTCGAGGGCACGAAACTATGACCTTTATCTACTTGTCTATAAGGGTAACTATTCAAGGTGGTTGGCATAGCTAGGGAATCTGATCTCTATATACAGGAAATATAAGGATCACTATTCTCTAAGATCATTATACCCAGGTAGTCTTGAGGGCACGTAACTATGAGCTCTATGCCTGAATTATAAGGGTGGTCTCTATAATAAGGCATTCTGACCTCTACACACAGTCAGTAAGGGCCGGTATTTAGGGTGGGCTGCATAGCTAGGGACTTTGACCTCTATACCATCGCAATAAAAGGGTCACTATTCTCCAAGGTCATTATAAGCCCTGGCAGTCAAGGTATTTATAGGACTGTGGACTCTACATACAAAGACAAGGAATCCTGACATTTATACCCAGTCAATAAGGGTCAATAAGAGGGAGGTCTAAATAACAAGGGATTTTGACCTCTCAGCACAATCAAGGAAAGGGTCAATATTCGCTAAAGTCAGGTAGTCTTGGCAGCATAGTATCTTGACCTCTACAACCATACCATAAGGGTCAGTATTCGGGGAGGTCTAAATAACAAGGGACTTTGACCTCTAAGTCCACCAATAAAAGGGTCACTATTCGCAAAAGTCATTATGCCCAGGTAGTCTTGGCAGCACAGTATTCTGACCTCTACATACAGTAAATAAGGGTCAGTATTTAGGGTGGGCGGTATAGCTAGGGACTTTGACCTCTATAGACCGTCAATAAGGGTGAGTTTAGCCCGCCCACGGACGCCCCGCAGGTCAGCCCCGCCCAAACTGACCACAAAACAAACAGAAGGTGTCGAGCCGTGAAATTGGACATGACAGGTAAACTACCCTGTGATGGATGACGCCTAGCCTGGACACAGTTTGCTCAAGATGTTCTTTTGTTCCTCTTCATACATAAACTGCTCATTAGACAACTTCTCTACCTTGATATTGACTGTTGGTGATTGTTTTCTATTGATTACTTAACTTTGTATGTGTATAATATTATGGTAATGAACAATCCTTAATTTAAATAGTCAGAAAGTCAGTGTAAATAAGAGGCGGGATAAAATAACCTCTTGAGCTAACTGTATGATGGGAGAGAAAACGTACGCTACGTAGGGCAAACTTGGGTAGACCTATCGAAGAAAACGGAGTGGGGCACCTTCACCATAGAAAACTATGGCAAGGTCAACAGAGACTCTTATAAAACTATATTACAGAAACTTCGAGTTAAATTTATAGGTTTAATTACGTGTGTTGTAACATTTATTCCTGTGTTTTGTATATTAAATTCCTTAGCATACATTATCATAATTCTGTCAAGTTCACTGTAGTTTTAACGACAGCTTTGCCAAAAATTACACAACTTCATTCAGCTTCGAAAAGTACAGTACCAATAAGAAAATCAATCAATCTATCTATCAATCTATCTATATATATATATATATATATCTATCAATCAATCAATCTATCCATCTATGTATCTCTCTATCTAACTTCTCCTTTATCCGCCCATGTATCAATCAATCAAGCTAACTATCTATCTAACTTCTCCATAATCCACCCATGTCCCCTTTGAGACAAGAAGTGGTTGTAGTGGCTTGCGATGCGACACCATACCTTACACTCCATTATTCACTCCATTATTCCCCCGTCGCCATAACTCTCCACCACCACAGAGATATATTAAACCATAAATCCCGCGAGGCTAATATAAGAATATACACAATAACCACCCCCTGGCATGCGAGAGATAAGCTGAACGTAAATCATGAAGGCGGTGCAATACATTATAATGGACTACTAGGCTAGATGGTTTACGGGAAGGTTGCATTTTCTGCCCCCCCCACCCCTTCTCCCTCATGTTTAGCCCTTTACGTTTTGATATTTTAAGACGTCTAGTTTCCTCCCTAGACCTGTAAAAAAACAAAAAACAAAAAAAAAAAATAAAAAAAAAAATAGACCCCCCTTCAAGATAAATGTGTACATTTTTCAGTAGAAAAATATCCGGGCTGAAGGCCGGTTACTCTTAAAATTACAGGCTCGCTATCGCTCGCCAGGAAAAAATCGACACTTAAACGGCATGAAAGATCTAAATGAAAGCCTAAATCCCGTGAGGCTAATATAAGAATACCCAACCCCCCCGGCCCACGAGAGAGATACCCAACCCCCCGGCCCACGAGAGAGATACCCAACCCCCCGGCCCACGAGAGAGATACCCAACCCCCCGGCCCACGAGAGAGATACCCAACCCCCCGGCCCACGAGAGAGATACCCAACCCCCGCGGCCCACGAGAGAGATACCCAACCCCCCGGCCCACGAGAGAGATACCCAACCCCCCCGGCCCACGAGAGAGATACCCAACCCCCCCGCCCACGAGAGAGATACCCAACCCCCCGCCCACGAGAGAGATACCCAACCCCCCCGGCCCCACGAGAGAGATACCCAACCCCCCGGCCCACGAGAGAGATACCCAACCCCCCCGGCCCACGAGAGAGATACCCAACCCCCCGGCCCAAGAGAGCGATACCCAACCCCCCGGCCCACGAGAGAGATACCCAACCCCCCGGCCAACGAGAGAGATACCCAACCCCCCGGCCCACGAGAGAGATACCCAACCCCCCGGCCCACGAGAGAGATACCCAACCCCCCGGCCCACGAGAGAGATACCCAACCCCCCGGCCCACGAGAAAGATACCCAACCCCCCGGCCCACCAGAGAGATACCCAACCCCCCCCCCCCCGCGAGAGATACCCAACCCCCCGGCCCACGAGAGAGAGATACCCAACCCCCCGGCCCACGAGAGAGATACCCAACCCCCCGGCCCACGAGAGAGATACCCAACCCCGCGGCCCACGAGAGAGATACCCAACCCCCCGGCCCACGAGAGAGATACCCAACCCCCCGGCCCACGAGAGAGATACCCAACCCCCCGGCCCACGAGAGAGATACCCAACCCCGCGGCCCACGAGAGAGATACCCAACCCCCCGGCCCACGAGAGAGATACCCAACCCCCCGGCCCACGAGAGAGATACCCAACCCCCCGGCCCACGAGAGAGATACCCAACCCCCCGGCCCACGAGAGAGATAAGCTGGACGTAAATCATAATATGGAAGGCGGTGCGATACATTATAATATGGCTAGATGGGTTTAAGGGGAGATCTCCACTTGAGGGATTCTTTTCTTGACCCCTTTCTCCCTCATGTTTAGCCCCATTGCTTTTGATATTATAAAACGTTCGCCCCATTAGTTTAGCGATTTTAAGAACTTTCACCCCATAATAAGACCTTTCGTGCCATTCAGGTGTCGATTTTATCCTGGCGAGCGATAGCGAGCCTGTAATTTAAGAAGAACCGGCCTTCAGCCGGGACATTTTTCTACCGAAAAATGTACAAATTTATCTTGAAAGGGACTCAAGGGGATATAATTTTTAGCTTGATGGAGGTCTACGGAACAAAGTAAATACCTCCCCTTAACAGCTGCTACACCTTATCATATTGTGTATCTTACCCAGTCCATAGTAGCAGCCGTATATAGTCCTCCCCAACACATCCCCAAAACGTGGGATCAGGTAGTGTTAAGGGGAGATTTCCACTTCAGGGATTTTTTGTTCTTGAGCCCTTTCTCCCTCATGTTTAGCCTCATTGTTTTTCTAATTTTAAGACGTTTGCCTCATTATTTTGACGATTTTAAGAACTTTCGACCCATTTCTGTAAATTTTAAGACCTTTCGTGCCATTTAGGTGTCGATTTTATCCTGGCGAGCGATAGCGAGCCTGTAATTTAAGAGGAACCGGCCTTCAGCCGGGACATTTTTCTACCGAAAAATGTACAAATTTATCTTGAAAGGGGCTCAAGGGGGTGTAATCTTAACCTTGATGGATACCTAGAGACCAAACTAAAAACCTGCCCTTAAGGGGAGGTTTTTAGTGTGTTTCCTAGACTTCCATCAAGCTTGAAATTACACCCCCATGACCCCCTTTTAAGATAAATTTGTACATTTTTCGGTAGAAAAATTTCCCGGCCAAAGGCCGGTTCCTCTTAAATTACAGGCTCGCTATCGCTCGCCAGGAAAAAATCGACACCTAAATGGGACGAAAGGTCTTAAAAGTGACATAAATGGGGTGAAAGTTCTTAAAATCGCCACACTAATGGGGCGAACGTCTTAAAATCTCAAAAGCAATGGGGCTAAACATGAGGGAGAAAGAGGTAAAGAAAAAATCCCTCAAGTGGAAATCTCCCCTTAAGCCACTTGATGGTTTAGGCGCGGCTACACAGGACTCTTAATTCACCACTTGCGAGTTTCAGGCTATAAGCAAGTTGGAGCCGCAAATATCGATACTTTCCAGAAAAACCTCTATGATACAAGTTATCAACAACCTTGAAATATAAAGCAATCTTTACGGCTCCATCTTCTGTATAGCCAGAAACTCCCAAGTGGTCAAAAAGACAAAACATCGACACCTAAATGGCACAAAAGGTCTTAAAATCGCCAAACTACCTAAGCAAACGTCTTAAAATCTCGTAATTAATGGGGCTAAACATGAGGGAGAAGAGTGTCCAGAAAAAAACCCCCGCTCCCAATACATTATATCTCCTAAACTCCATCATATTTCAGTCTACCTAAAATCTCTAAGACGCAAGTGTACCCAAATGGCTTAAACTGGGCCATTATATTTGAGAAACGAATGACGGTCAATGGTTTATAGTGGGTGAATGGCAAAAGACCGTGGAATGGCTGAGAAACGAGAGAGAGAGAGAGAAAGAGTGTGTGTGTGTGTGTGTGTGTGTGTGTGTGTGTGTGTGTGTGTGTGTGTGTGTGTATTCATATTCATAATTGTAGTTTGACAGGCATTGAGTTTTTGGCTCGTATTGTCCCGCTTCCTAGACATTATCATCAATGACAATTACCCATCTCCTTGCTCAAGGGAGATGGTAACCGCCGGCTACGTCTTAGAAAACCTTCCTCAACCTGAGCGAGATTTGACCCCCGGCCTGCTCGGTTGCAGACAGGGACGGTACCACTGAGACAGCCGCGCGGCTATGTATGTGTGTGTGTGTCACTGTGTGTGAGTGAGTGAGATTGAGTGGGCGTGCGTGCGTGCAAGAGTTCAATATCGACAACCTTAAAACAATTAACAGGATAAATGGGCGGGAGTGGAGAATAATGACGCCCACACACACACACCCCCACACACACTCATCCCTCCCTATCAACTTAAGTATATCCCGGACAATGGGAGTACATGCGACTCTTTGACACAACGTCCGTAGAAGGATATTGCTCCGATTCTTTCAATTACATTCAAGTTCTATCTTTATTCGCCATTTAATATTGTTACGACTATCTATATATTCGCCATTTAATATTGTTACGACTATCTATATATTTTATATGGTAGCTGGATTTTAGGTTAGCTATAATGGTACCTCCAGTTGGATTCTAATTTAGGTTAGATTTTAGTCTAATTTTTACTATAGTTCGTTCATATTGGGCAGAAATCGTAACCTCTAACCTATTTAACTCAAAATGGGCTACAGCAAATGAGATGTCAATTTCCACACCCATTCCCTGGCCAAGTCTTCCTATTTGGTAGAGAAATGAGCTCGATTACTCTAGCCCTTGTTTTAGTTTGAGAGGTTAGAGGCTACGATTTCTGCCCCAACCTAGAATGAACAGACTATAGGAGCAAAGGTAAAAAAGGCGTCATGGTGCTCAAAGGGTTAAAGCTATCCAGTATTCGATAAATGGATATGTGCTTATTATTAGCGCGATTATACTATAAAAGCGATTTGGCTCAATAATATTATTAGCGTCTTGGGAGTTTCGTGAGTACATGGTCGTGTGTGAGCGGCTCCTATTAGTGAAGTAATGGACTAGGTTGGCCTTTGAAGTTCAAAGAGAAGTACTGTAGTCCATTCATTACAATTAGGCCAGAAATCGTGACTCCTAACCTCTGTAACTAACTCTGTAACTCTGTAACTCTGTAACTAACTCTGTGGGGGCGCTCGGTTATGGCCTTGGCCTTGCTCGGGGCCTTGGGGCTGTTCGGCCAGGCAGCTTGGGGAACAACAACAACAACTAAAAAAGGACTAGAGCAAATGGGCTGTAAATTTCCACGCCTATTCCCTGACTGACTCTTCCTAATTGGTAGAAATATTAACTCGGATTATTCTAGTAATGTTTGAGTTCCAGAGGTTAAGAGTCAATATTTCTGGCCTACCAATAATGAAAAGGGTGTAGCTCTATATAGCTCTATATATTAATTGGTCTGTCTATAACCGCACTACAGTTCATTGTAACAAGAATGATGCACAAAAGTGTTTCAAACGTTTACATGTTTATAATTATATGAATAGATACACGGAACAACTCTGTTTATGTGTACCATTAGTATTACAATTAAGTGATCAATGTTTACAGCGTACTAGTCTCTCTCTATCTCTCTCTCTCTATATATATATATAGTGTATATATATAAGTATATTCACGGCTTTAAGTGTGTTTATTACTTCACCTATTTCAAAATACAGTTCAAATGTAGAGTTGAGTTAATGCTATAATTAATAACTACTTATTACGAACGATGGCGTCTTGGGAGGTTCGTGAGTACCTTTTCGTGTGGGGCTACCGTTAGTGGATTAATTGATGGTCGTGCTGTCCTTTAACCCTTAACTGGCGGCGCACAACTTATGTCGAGTGAAATAAATATGGACTATGTGGCGGTGCACAACTTATGTCGACCGCCATTTTCAGCACGTAATGTTGCTGAGAGAGAGAGCTGAGCGGTGGGACAAGCGTAGCAACGCTATGACCGCTCCCCACCACCGCGGTGGACTTACTGAACTGAATCCCACCCTTCCCTCCCCTCTCACACTCGCTACACAGGGAATTATGTACGGAAATTACCTAATTATAGGGTATTTGCACTCGTGTTGCACGATCGTTGCAAGAGAACCAGTGGTCGTACAAGGATGGTTCGGGTGTCATTGGAAAGCTCTGTTTACTCCCTTTCAGGGATAGATATTTGTTTTACGCTCTGGGCCTTATTTAGGCATGAAAATGATCACGTAAACAACCCTATTTAGGGTAAAAAAAAACGCTGGGCGGTACGGTCAAATAGACCACCTAGGCCGTCGTAAGGGGTTAAGGGGGTAGTTCTCGCTTTTTCTGGACCTCATTCTCCCTCATGTTTAGCATATTAGTTTTGAGGTTTTAAGACGTTCGTTGCGTTAGTTTTGCGATTTTTGAGACCTTTTGATTAATTTTGTTGTCAATATTAAGACCTTTCGTGCCCTTTAAGTGTCGATTTTTTCCTGGCGAGCGATAACAAGCCTCTAATTTTAGAAGGAATCGGCCTTCGGCGGGACATTTTTCTACCGAAAAATGTACACATTTTTCTTGAAAAGGGGTCTAGGGGGTGTTTTTCTAAGGTTGATAGAGGTCTAGCGAGGAAACTCAAAAATATATTAATAACTAAATATATAGACCAAAAACCAAGCACTACCCCCTTAAGTTGGAAGAAAAGTGCCTTTCGTCTGATACAAGGATTATATATCCGTATGTGTACATGCTTAGTTAACTTTGTATTTCCATGGCTTTAATATACAGCTTAGAGAGAGAGAGAGAGAGAGAGAGAGAGAGAGAGAGAGAGAGAGAGAGAGAGAGAGAGAGAGAGAGAGAGAGAGAGAGAGAGAGAGAGAGAGAGAGAGAGAGAGAGAGAGAGAGAGAGAGAGAGAGAGCGGTGGGGCTAAGCATGAGGGAGAAGGGGAACCCGAATAACGCCCCATCTCCCCTTATGCGTATACAGTAATGCTTATTATGTATGAACACACAGTGTTTACAGCATAGGCCTACACACCGAAGCAAATACAGGGATGGAATCCTCAAATTTTCCGGGCTGGGTTTTAACATGCTGAAATCCTAATTATTAGAGTAGAAAGGTTTGGGCAGAGGACTTTGTTATGATGATGATGATGATGATGATGGTGATGATTATGGTGATAATGATAACGATATTAATGATGATGATGATGGTGATGATTATGATAATGAAACGAACTTGCCAGCCTTATAACTTCAACACTTTTACATTCCTTCGCGACCAGCTCATTAGCGTAGCACCTCACACAGAATATCTATAATGACGCTACTGCCGTGTATTAACAAGGGCCAAAAATGTATATTAATGATCGTCTCTAAATAGTGTGATTATACTGTGATATAAAAATGGGGGTACTGCTGACTTGAAGGTTCGTTATCACCATTATCATCCCTCGAGACTGGGGCATTATTGCTACTAGTCAGTATGGATGTGTATACCCAGGCACATACCCCATAGCTGGGGGTGGCCGACTTGAGACACAGCCCGAACAGAAACCACAAAATAATAAATACAAATAAACATTCACACACGTCTAGGTCGCCCAGAAGACCAAGAACCATGAGGGATTTCCAGCAAAAGATTCCTAGGTCCCAGATCTCCCGGAGTGGTTCCGGTCACAGCAGGCAGACACGCAGCGGAACTACACCACAATGCCCGCCCACATACTTCCAGGCAGAGCCCTTCACATATAAATCGGCTCCCCGGGCGCCAGTTGGATCCCCACACCCTACGACCACGTTATCACTCATCTATTTACAAGCTAAAACTGGGATGATACAAGATAAATGCAAAAACACTGATCAAAATCGCTATGTGGAAACAACGCTTAATAAAATAATGTTTTTGAAATAAAAGAACACAATCCACCACATAGGGTGTACACAACTAGGCTACATGAGCAAGTCAATTTGTTTCCCAAGTAAACTGATCGCACATATAACAACAAACCTCGTCATGTTCAAGGATTTAGTCAATTTGGGAAGTCCGGGACGTTCTGGTAAATTTGACTAAATTCTGTATGAATAAAGAAACTACAATTTATATCAAATTTTATATTAAGCTAAATTTGCAATTTGACAAGATATCAACAAAAGTACAAAAAACATGCATCACTCACTAACGATGATGCTATCGGCTATAATTATTTAAAAATAAATACAAATTAATATACGAAATATAATAACCCCCTTAACGGATATAGGCCCTCGCACGCAATTAAATGATAACAGAACACATTATACAGTATAGTATTTAATGATAACAGAACACATTATACAGTATAGTATTAAATGATAACAGAACACATTATACAGTATAGTATTTAATGATAACAGAACACATTATACAGTATAGTATTTAATGATAACAGAACACATTATACAGTATAGTATTAAATGATAACAGAACACATTATACAGTATAGTATTAAATGATAACAGAACACATTATACAGTATAGTATTTAATGATAACAGAACACATTATACAGTATAGTATTAAATGATAACAGAACACATTATACAGTATAGTATTTAATGATAACAGAACACATTATACAGTATAGTATTTAATGATAACAGAACACATTATACAGTATAGTATTTAATGATAACAGAACACATTATACAGTATAGTATTAAATGATAACAGAACACATTATACAGTATAGTATTAAATGATAACAGAACACATTATACAGTATAGTATTAAATGATAACAGAACACATTATACAGTATAGTATTAAATGATAACAGAACACATTATACAGTATAGTATTAAATGATAACAGAACACATTATACAGTATAGTATTAAATGAATAACAGAACACATTATACAGTATAGTATTTAATGATAACAGAACACATTATACAGTATAGTATTTAATGATAACAGAACACATTATACAGTATAGTATTTAATGATAACAGAACACATATACAGTATAGGATTAAATGATAACAGAACCCATTATACAGTATAGTATTAAAGGATACCAGAACACATTATACAGTATAGTATTAAATGATAACAGAACACATTATACAGTATAGTATTAAATGATAACAGAACACTTATACGTATAGTATTAAATGATAACAGAACCCATTAGACAGTATAGTATTTAATGATAACAGAACACATTATACAGTATAGTATTTAATGATAACAGAACACATTATACCGTATAGTATTTAATGATAACAGAACACATTATACAGTATAGTATTTAATGATAACAGAACACATTATACAGTATAGTATTTAATGATAACAGAACACATTATACAGTATAGTATTAAATGATAACAGAACACATTATACAGTATAGTATTAAATGATAACCGAACACATATACAGTATAGTATTAAATGATAACAGAACACATTATACAGTATAGTATTAAATGATAACAGAACACATTATACAGTATAGTATTAAATGATAACAGAACACATTATACAGTATAGTATTTAATGATAACAGAACACATTATACAGTATAGTATTTAATGATAACAGAACACATTATACAGTATAGTATTTAATGATAACAGAACACATTATACAGTATAGTATTTAATGATAACAAAACACATTATACAGTATAGTATTTTTAAACGCTGCAAATGACCTACTCCACGCTTATCTAAAACAATTAATTTAAAGTGGTGCAATTATACTTACTTACCAAGAAATATTAACCCCTTCTGTACCGTCAACATCTATTTCATTCTAGCTACTAATGCTCGATTTTATTCAGTTTAGGAAGGATCTCCAGCAATTACTATAAGGCTTCGAACGATCTCCATCAACCATTTTAACTACAACAGATCCTTCCTAGACTGCATAAGATTCGTCTAAATATGGCTAGAATTGTTTGTAACACACGTCGCTGGTACAGAAAGGGTTAATATAATATAATCTGCATATACAATCGGCCAAATAAGTGATGTCTCGGCCCCAAATAAGTGATGTCTCGGCCCCAAATAAGTGATGTCTCGGCCCCAAATAAGTGATGTCTCGGCCCCAAATAAGTGATGTCTCGGCCCCAAATAAGTGATGTCTCGGCCCCAATTATATTATGGTCAATAATTGGTATCAGCAATATCTAAACACGATTTTTTCCTTTCGAGTGAGATATACAAACAGGTTCCTACACTTACCCACCCTATTCAACATCCGACAGACATTAATACAGCAGAGAACGAGCCAAACGTAACAACAGCTGAGACTATGACTTATTAGCGCTACCGTACACTCCAGTGCAACACGGTAAGTTATCCGTACAACCGCCAGCAGTGAAACGTGGTACACATTTTATTGAACTATTCTAAGCTAATGAGATATTATGGCATAAACACGTCGAAACTATCACAGGGTTACGTCTGCAAAAGTCTCTTACTATAGGTAGCGCCAACGAACTTAGACAACAATCCTGATCCCTGACCTCTTTCTAACTCAAAAGGGCCTAGAGCAAACTGGCTGTAAATATCCACACCTATTTCCTGGTGGACGCTTCCCAAATTATAGAAACGTCAGCCCGATTGCTTTCATTCATTTCGATTTATAAGTTCGCTGGCGCTACCTATAGCTTACTTAAAATCGTCTGGGGGTAACTAGAACAAAAGATAAATAGGGACATACGATTGTCTGGATTACGAGTACTCTCCAGGGTGTCTATAAACGATTAACTTACAATCATTCTTATTGCAGTTACTAATCTTCAGAGAT
>CM064516.1:31227730-31232730 GCA_032716605.1 Paralithodes platypus
GAAAACTATGCCATAAAGTAGTTTGCTGGGATGAATGGACTATACAGAGTCTCGACTATCATCCTGGATTAAGAATAAAATGGACATTCTCAGGCAGTAAAAGGGTCCGGACTCAACAACAATGGAGAGACAGAGAGGAACCTAAGAGTGGAGAACAAAGAGCGACTGTCAGGGAAGAGTTTGTTGGGAAATGGACCACACGACCACGGAAGAGTATATATATATATTAGGATATGATAGCATAG
This sequence comes from Paralithodes platypus, assembly GCA_032716605.1. NCBI lineage: Eukaryota > Metazoa > Arthropoda > Malacostraca > Decapoda > Lithodidae > Paralithodes > Paralithodes platypus. Next base: position 31,227,976 of record CM064516.1, read on the forward strand.
AACAGAATATGATAGGCTAGGTTAGCTTTCAATTAGGAGATTAGCTTAGGATAGGATAGGTTCCGAAAGGATTGATTCATTATTGTAAGATAGAATAGGATAGGGCTACCTAATTTTGGATATGATATCATAGAATAAGATGTGATAGTCTAGGTTACGTTACACTTAGGGGATCAACACGAATTTGGGCTGTATGTATGTATGTATGTATGTATGTACTATGGCACATACCCCATAGCTGGGGGTGGCCAACTTGAGACAGAGCCCGAATATGGACAACACAACATAAAAAAAAAAAAAAAAAAATCACACATAGGCTATCTAGGTCACCCAGGAAAAGACCCAGAGACCTATGTTCAATTGGGGTCCCCAGCTAAGACACCCAGGTCCCAGACCTGCTGGAGAGGTTCCGATCTCAGCAGGCAGACCAGCGAAGCCAACCACCACAATGCCCGCCCACCTTACTTCCAGTCATGACCCGTCACTGGGTCCCCTTGGTTTTAGCTCTTTCTATACATGTGACGTCTTATCTATATCATTCTAGTTACATTTAGACGATTTTACGCAGCTTAGGAAGGATCTGTGGTAGCTATAAGGGTTAATTTAGATAGTATGTAGCCTTTTAATTGCTAGAGGTCCTTCATAAGCTGAACAAAATCATCTAATAGCAGCCATAATAGTATTAAGAGGACATCACACACACTGAAAGGATTAATGCAACTTTTAAAGAATAGTGACAAGATAACTTACCCAGTGGTAGGCGGTCCACCAAGTGTTGGCGTGTGGGTGTGTGGGGTTGTGGTTATAGTTGTGGTTGTAGTTGTGGGGGAATACAGCTGTTACCCCCTGCCCCCCACCACTGCCCCCACCGCCCTTCACTGATACCGCCCGCTTTCCACGGTCGTACCACGTCACCGCCATTATACTACACTCGGTTCTGTAGGAGGAGAAAGAAATGTTATTAAAATGAGTACCGGTAACAATAAATCAATTAACCCGTACAGTACCAGTGACGTCCTTTTCATCGTATTCTGGCAAATATTACACGATGTTATACAGCTTAGGAAGGACCTCAGACAATACTATGGCTTCAAACTATCTCAACCAAACCTTTTAACTACCACAGATCCATCCTAAGCTGCATACCATCGTCTAAACATAGCTAGAATATAATGTAACACACGTTGCTGGTACTCAAAGGGTTAATAAAATGAGTAACAATAAGTTAATTACTGAGATAAAATACAATTAAATATAGATAGATTTTATATCTAATTCAAAATTATATTTTCTATAGTATTTATATGTTGTCTTGGTGGTATAATGGTTAGAGCGTGTAAATTCTGTATGTGGTGTCCTAGGTTCGAATCTCAGTAGGATCACATGCTTTCATTCATTTTATTTGGGGGTTATTGGTGTTAAGAACGATACCTAATTCATAGTTTTATATAAACAACAGGAATACATCGATATAATGATTAACCTAATTATGAAGAGAGCATATTCCCGGCCTTTGACATATCCTATAGGCTGAACTGTGTTTAATTACTTCACTGATTAATTATGTCGGGGCGGATTAAAATTACCGGTACCCAATAATGTACTGGTCGGGGGAGGACAGTTAATATGATATAATTATCTATAGTCATCATTACCAAGTCATTAAACCCTTTCAAACAGAGGACGAGTTGTTTATTATATTATAGTTTGAACCATCTATCTATTGTAGAGTTCGAAAACGCTGATAGTGGCCCGATGAGCGGGTCACCCTTCGGTGTGCAAATATTGTGTGAGTATGCATGTGGAATATTATTGTACTATTGGAATGGTTGTGGATGTGAATGTAGTCTGTAACCTATGCAATCAGCTCGATCCTGCTGATCAGGTGCTAGCAATTACATGTGTACATGCGACACTGGTCTACCGCACCACTAATGTCCGCCAGTGCAGCTAAGGGTAAGTCAGTAAACCTACAGTGGTCCGGTGGGGGATCGAACCCGGGCCTCGTTACGCATGAGGTGAGTGCGGTACAGCTTAGCCACATTGTGTGTCAAGCAACTTTATGAAAATCATATTAACCCTTTGAAGATTTGACGCATTTTGATAGTTTATTCTAGTTATCATAAGACATTGACAGTTTATTCTAGTTATCATAAGACATTGACAGTTTATTCTAGTTATCATAAGACATTGACAGTTTATTCTAGTTATCATAAGACGGTTTATTCTAGTTATCATAAGACATTGACAGTTTATTCTAGTTATCATAAGACATTGACAGTTTATTCTAGTTATCATAAGACATTGACAGTTTATTCTAGTTATCATAAGACATTGCCAGTTTATTCTAGTTATCATAAGACGTTGACAGTTCATTCTAGTTATCATAAGACATTGACAGTTTATTCTAGTTATCATAAGACATTGAGTTTATTCTAGTTATCATAAGACATTGACAGTTTATTCTAGTTATCATAAGACATTGACAGTTTATTCTAGTTATCATAAGACATTGCCAGTTTATTCTAGTTATCATAAGACATTGACAGTTTATTCTAGTTATCATAAGACATTGACAGTAAATTCTAGTTATCATAAGACATTGACAGTTTATTCTAGTTATCATAAGACATTGAGTTTATTCTAGTTATCATAAGACATTGACAGTTTATTCTAGTTATCATAAGACATTGACAGTTTATTCTAGTTATCATAAGACATTGACAGTTTATTCTAGTTATCATAAGACATTGACAGTTTATTCTAGTTATCATAAGACATTGACAGTTTATTCTAGTTATCATAAGACATTGACAGTTTATTCTAGTTATCATAAGACGGTTATATACTGTTTAGGAAGGATTTGTGGGAATTATAAGGGTAAAGACTATCTCAATCCTCTGGCTTCCATACACCCCCTCCTAATCAGAATAACGTCGTCTATAAACAACCAGAAAACATAAAAGAGATGCATCATTGTGTCCTGAAAGGGTTATTACTATACCCAACTTCAAGGCCTTAAAAACGCCGAACGAAACTTGAAGTTGTTAAATTATCCCATCAAACTTTGCAGATAATTGTGCTGAATTATACTTATACGCTGCTCTTATACCTAACTTACGGTGAATTAATAAAAGAAAACAAAAACAAAACAGAAAGCGTGCGTGTGTGTGTGTGTGTGTGTGTGTGTGTGTGTGTGTGTGTGTGTGTGTGTGTGTGTGTGTGTGTGTGTGTGTGTGTGTGTGTGTGTGTGTGTGTGTGTGTGTGTGTGTTGAATGTGTGTGTTGAATGTGTGTGGTGTGTGTAGTTGATGTATAGATAATTTTACCGGTATTCATGAATTCGTTTCCGGTGATATACTACCCTAATTAGAAATTGATGAAATCCACGAATATTTATGAGTGGGGTTGAGACTATGGCATCCGAGTGTACCTTATGCGTGCTAGTAACCCGTATAGTACCGGTGACGTCCTTTTTATTATATTCTGGAAATTATTAGACGTTATTATTCAGATTAGGGTGGACGTGTACCCATTAAAAGACTACAAACTATCTCAATTAATCCATTTAGCTACTATATATCCTTCCGAAGATTCATAAAATCGAGTAAATGTAGCTAAAATCAAATTTAATAGACGTCGCCGGTACAGAAGGGGTTAAACATACGGTAACTGCTAAAACAACCTCTATAACCTCTTATCATAACACACGTAATATCAAAGTGTAATCGTCTCCTCCTCAATTCCTTTCCCTCGTCCCACACAGCTGTTACGGAGGACACCTGTCTCATTATCGCAATAGATTACACCGTTTTCACCACCTAGAAGGGTTAAAACATTTTACCCATGTCGCCAATATTGCTTGAATCCTTAACCCCTTTTGGTCCGAGGGGAGTCTTTTTGGTCCTTTCCTGTTTCGTTCCATTAGGCTGGAGATATTAGGACATTTCACCCTATAGTTTTGGTGAAAATAGGACACTTCATCCCATTCAGGTGTCGGATCTGTTTGTGGGCGAGTAAAAGCGAGCCTGCAAATTAGGGGGAACCGGCCTTCGGCGAAGACATTTCCTAACAACAATTACCGGTATACACATATATCACGAATGGGGGTCTTGGGAGGTGGAGGGGGGGGGGGGGTTATGATTGATAGAGGTCTAGAAAGCAAACTAAACAAACACTTAATCCATTCGAGGCTTCACGAGACCACGAGTATACCTTATAACCTAGACCCGATCGGTACTGCATGCACCTTTTTGGCTACTATCATTAAACACGTAATATCCATCCCTAATAACCTCTTGCCTCTCTCTCGTCTCGCACAGATTGTTACGGAAGACACCCGTCAGCAACCATCTGCCTCATCTTCATACTATATTACACTGTTTTCACCACCTAGAAGGGTTACGATATTTTACCCGTGTCGCCAATATTGCTTCTTGGGAGTCTTAACATTTTGACTTGAGCAACAATAAACTCACTCACTCTCACTCACACTCACACTCACTCACACACACACACACACACACACATAAACACACACACACACACACACCTGCAAGCGCTCACATACAGAGATACTTAACCAAATAACCTATATTTGCCGCTCCACACATTGAACACGGCTAGACAACAATACAATACCACACAATAACACTAAGTGATACAATGAATAGAAAATAAATATGAAACAGAATATCAAAGTGTTGGCCTTGTGCAACCTTGGCCTAGTTTCCTCATTAGTAAATAAATATACAAT
>CM064516.1:31237730-31567730 GCA_032716605.1 Paralithodes platypus
CTAAGCGTCTGGGATATGGGATAAAGGTTTTCTCTCTCTTTCTCTCTCTCTCTCTCTCTCTCTCTCTCTCTCTCTCTCTCTCTCTCTCTCTCTCTCTCTCTCCATAACAAAAATGGTCTAATAGTAGCCAGCCACCACAGCAGATAAAGAAGCAGGAACTGAGGACAGAGCTGAGGGAGGAACCTGGAACCCTTGTGTGTGTGTGTGTGTCAGCAGCAGGAGTTAAGGGGGGATGGTTGGTCTTTCTGGCACCCCTTCTCCCTCATGTTTAGCCCCATTACGTTCGAGATTTTCCGACGTTCGCCCCATTAGTTTGGCGATTTGAAGAACTTTCGCCACATTTTTGTCAATTTTAAGACCTTTCGTGCCTTCCAGGTGTCGATTTTTTCCTGGCGAGCGATAGCAAGCCTGTAATTTCAGAGGAATCGGCCTTTGGCCGGGAAATGTTTCTATCGAAAAATGTACACATTCATCTTGAAAGGGGGTCTAGGGGGTGTAATTTTAAGCTTGATGAAGGTCTATGAAACAAACTAAAAACCTCCCCTAAATATTTTTCAATCTCTCTCTCTCTCTCAGCTAAGGGAGGAACCTGGAACCCTTGTGTGTGTCAGCAGGAGTTAATTCTATCAGGCCTTAATATATCCCCCTCTCCCCACCTTTCTCTCTCTCTCTCTCTCTCTCTCTCTCATCCTATTTTCCTGCTATCTAGCCGGAGGGGGCGTAGGGTGGGGTACTTTGCTGTCCTACCGGGATGCTTGTACCATTAACTGTCACTGTCTAGTAGTATTAAAGCTGGATCAACTAGCAGGAACCGCAAGGCCTTCGTGAACTGAGTATATGTGTAACTCTGTGTAATTCTCCCTCCACACTCTCTCTCTCTCTCTCTTTCCACCAAGCCACCCACAATCCCACCAACCCTAACCCCCCCCCCCCCCCTCCTTGTGAACAGCTTAATTACGGGGACAGGGGCGATTACCGGAAACTCCATCATCGGATTATGGTCAATTCGGCCTCAACAAGTCACTTCGGCCCACTAGTCATACCCAACCAATACCAGTGACCATTTCCCTAACATCACTATCATAATAACATTTAACATACCAACACACTCAATATTACAACACAATCACCAACACAATTACATCAGTACAACCAAACTAATACCGGTATTAATTTCCCTAACACTACACCAAGGGACTGGAGTTTTCGCAGAGATGCTCCAGTCCTGACGTTATTCTTGACTTACAGTGTGCTGGCTTAATAATCCAATAGGGTTGATAGCCTCTGAAGTCCTATTTTAACTAATTAACCTAACACTACCACCATTATCACAATAACATAACACAAACACTACCACAATCACCAACAAAAACCCAATCACTAAAACCACCACTATCACCAACCCCACAAAAAACCCAATCCCGGTAACAATTTCCCTCACCCCATAACCCTTAATAATAACAACACAACTTTCACACTTGCTCGGTATGGTATATTTCATGGTTAGCGTTTGGGATAGCATACCGGTACACCTCCAGTTTAGCCATTCAGAGCCATTATTTAGTTCGGTAATTGGGGGCTTGCTCTTACTATACTACTTTAACAACAACCATACAGGCTTCTCCACTACAACACTATTACACAATCACAACAAAGCCAATACCAATCTGTCTCACACAATCAACAATAAACCCATGACAATCTCCCTCACCTCTATACAACATACCAACAACTACTCTATGCACAACTTTTCCACTTAGATATTATAGTCAGTGTTCAGGATAGCAGGCACATTCAATTCAACCTATCACACTCTTCCACAATCACAATTCACAACCCAACCAACCCTCTCTACCACAAATACAAACACAATCACAATCCCACCCACAGAATCAATAACAATCACCATTTCTATAGCTGCTATGTCAATAACAATATAACTTTTCCACTTAGATTTTATCGTTAGTGTTCGGGGCAGCACACACGATTGATCTGATTAAGCTCTGATTGAAACGTTGTCAATAAAGTGTTCCTCCTCCTATGGTACCGGGTACTTACATTAATTTTTTCAACTCTTCTTCTAATCATTATATGTTCAACACTAGGTCAGATGGCATTGCAAGGCTACCGGTACTGTTTTAATCCGGTATTTTTGGGCTTGAACCTTCAAACCAAATCTACCTCACACCACAACGTAATTACGTAGAAATAGAAATATGACCTCAATTACTCTAGTCGTTTGTGAGTTATACAGGTTAAGGAGAGGTTTGTAGATGGTACCCTATACCTCTATCAAGCTTTGAAAAATACCTCCAAGACAAAAAAAATATATTACCGAACTAAATAAATATATAAATAATAATTACAATCTCCCTCATACAATCAAGAACAAAACTAAAACAAGCTTCCCCTCACCATCCAACAACTGAATCTCGTAACCATCTCTCTCTCTCTCTCACCACCTCCACAACAACAATACCCATTAAAATCTCCAACTCCCCAACCAACCAGATCTTCGTAACTTTTCCACTTGTAGTTAATCACATCCACAATCACCAGTTACCATATAAACAAGACTCCCTGCCACCAACACAATCACACCCAAGACAATCCCCCTCAAAACACCACATAAATATATAGCTGTCCCCCACATCACAAAAAAATAAAATAATAAAAAATAAAATAAAAAATCTTTCTCACACAATCAACAATAAATCTACAACAATCTCAATATCATAACCATCTCTCTTTCACCACCACAACGTCAATACCAGTAACAATCACCCTTTCCCAAACCAGCCACTGCGTTAAGATCTTCGCAACTTTTCCACTTGTATTTTATCACATCTACAATCACCATTAACCATTATAACAAGCCTCTCTGACACAAATACAATCACACATCACGATTATACCCATGACAATCCCCCTCACACCACATAAATACGTAGATGAATCCCCCACAATCACCAAAATATAATTAAAACACATCACAATCTCCCTTACACAATCAACAACAAAAGTATAAAACCCATAACAATCTCCCTCACCCACTTTGTCAATACCTTCACAATCTTTCCACTTACCGTATATCTGATCATATCCACAATCACTATTCCTCCACAATCACTATTCCTCCACAATCACTATTCCTCCACAATCACTATTCGTCCTCAGCACCACAATCTCCCTCACAATCAACAATACAACCCAAAACAATCTCACGCATCCAAACCAACCACTGTGCCAATCCCTGCGCAACGTTTCCACTTATATTTTACAGGTATTGATCAGGACGTTAGCACACAGGTTCAGTAGGCTATATAAACGGCACCGGTAAAGAAAGGGTTAATGCCAATGATTGCAGCTATGTGAGGCCTACACAATATCCACTCACACGTAGGGTGTCAAACCGGAGCAACTGTGTTTGAACACTTGAATTAATATGAGAAGGATTACAAGAACATTAACACGAAAGGTGGAAGGATGGAGTGAGTAAGTATATGAACGAAGGAGGTGCTGGTTGTTGTTGTTGTTGCTGTTCCCCAAGCTGCCTGGCCGAACAGCCCCAAGGCCCCGAGCAAGGCCAAGGCCATAACTGAGCGCCCCCACAGCACAGGAGGTGCTGGTTGGGGGGAGGGGCGTCGACTGACTGGGGACAGAGGTGCATGGGGCCGGTTCGTTCGTGGCCACCCCTTCGGGGATCACGGCGTCAGGCAATAGATAGAACACGAAATAACATTGTTTTGGCATATTTATCAATACTAAATACAGAATTTGCGCTATAAACCACAATTCTATCTTTGCATATACAATAATATAGACAACAAACGAAAGGAAACGGTTTTCGTTTGACACCAAGTTACATTGCAGTGCTCAGTTTTGACAAGACTAATTAGAAGAGTATTTTTTTTAATCTCCACCAAAGTCGGAACCTCCCCTCCTCCACCATGCCTCACTCTTATCTCTCACTACAAAACTTTTCCTCTTAACTTTTGTCTCTTAAACATTTTCGTAAATCTTGTTGGTATATATACCAGTACAGTAATCCTCTTTGCGGACTTCTAGTTATTCACCAAGTTAGCCAACCCGTAATTATACTTTTTATCCTTCCAATAATTAAACATATACCGGTAGGCCTACTTGCTATAGCATAGGTCCTATACTGTACATATTCTAAGCTTAAGAAAAGTAGGCTATCCAGTAGAATGTAACTCTTACAAGATCCAGAGATTTATTGAAAGCCAACATATGACATTATACATTGCACAATTCTCACGACACTCTACCGGTTGAATATGGTGTTTAGCGGAATACCATTTTTTTTCTTTTTCTCTCTTATTTTAAGTTTTGGCGTACCGGTAACTCAAACTTTTAATAGGTTTGCTTCTTCACACGCACTCCTGATATGAATCTCTCTCTCTCTCTCTTTTTTTTTTTTTTTCTATGTGCTTGAGGGAGGCAAAAGGCATAACTGCCTATAGCGAGTGCCTCCCCCATAGTTGAAAGAGTAACAGGGCCAAAATCAAGGGACGTTCGAGCCAAAATGCCTGGACACACGGAGTTTGAAGCAATTTAAGTCATAGGAAGAGGGAAAGACTGATTCTGGGAGAGAGTTCCAGAGCTCAGCTGTTGAGTAGAAGAAAGTTTGAGAGTAATGTTTTACTCTTGGGTTGGAGAGTTGCACAGAGTAGGGGTGGGATTGAGTTGCAAGACGGGTACCACGTGCCCTACGTAAAGGAGGTGGTATGCACTGGGATAGCTCTGAGGAACACTGATTATTATAGTAGCGATAGAATAGCGAGAGAGATGCAACATTGCGGCGGAGAGAGAGATTGCAGAGAGTTGGTGAGTGGACGGGAGTTAATGATACGAAAGGCCTTCCTTTCCTTCCACTTTCCCTTACTCTCGGGGTTGCTATCTCTACTAGGATTACCGTACCAGCAGTAAGTTCGCAAGTTCTGTGTGGCCAGTGTGTCTATGTAAATCCATGTAAAGCACCCCTTTCCCTCCATCAACAGTAATTTCTCTCAGTAACATTATTACTCATTACCTCTCTCTCTCTCTCTCTCTGTTATAAGACGTTATTCCCATCCAGGTGTCGATTTTACATGGAGAGCGACGTCGAGCCAATATATGTTGGACACATTTTTAAACAGATAGCTAAATTTGTACATTCTTCGATAAAAACAAAAATTCAACGACGAAGCCAGATTTCTCCAAAGCATGCTGACAATCAACATCAACACCATGGATGGGGAAAACGTCTTAAAATAGTACCATATCGGTGGGCTGAATGGGGCCCTTAACATCAGCACATGCAATTTTAGCAAAGGTTAAAAATAAGACTACAATCCTTTGTCCCTAAAAAAAAAAAAAAAAAAAAAAAAATGGCACTAATCCCACAAAGGCGCCGCTCCCGTACTTGACACAGCTTCATCTCGCGCGAACTTCGAACCCCTCACACGAAGCACTATTGGGGCTTCGTTATGTTTCCTGGCAACCTTGTTCTCATCGGTCGTACACTCTAAGACAAAAATAACATGGTCCTCTCCGTACCCTCGAACTGGTTAAATATATAAGCTCAATAATTGCATATGCGAAGGGAAAAATTAACAGGATGATTCAATTCCATTCGGGATGGCTTCGAAAACTTAGGCCACACTAGCTTTTATGTCATAGAGTACCGGTATACAGTTACTTTTATATATATATATATATATATATATATATATATATATATATATATATATACCTGGTATATATATATATATCAAAACCCTTCACCTTTTAAAATGCAGAAGTGGACAGCAATTTATGAAGGCAGAATCATGATACAATGGCGGATTATTTTTATTAACGTCTTTGGCCAAAGACAAACCATTAAGTAGTCGCTAGCTAATACGCTAATGCCCTTGTTTTTATCATTAGGAGGTGGTCAAATTATCCTGTTCACGATTTGTAAAGTCATGAGCCATAATACCTGCACACCCTCCAACTTCCTTAAAGAAAGAAAAACTCACACTGGGTCAATTGAATATATAGAATAAACCGCAGAGCCTAGACAAAATATAGTTCGAAAGTACAGTAAGTTTAGCGGTTTACCGGTTTTATGTCTAAGCAACCGTTTGTCCACGAATTGTTCTTGAGTGACTGTACGAATGGTAGATATAACCTGCATAAAAACCACTGTCCTGCTCGGCTTCCTGATCACTCCGTCTAGGGCTTCATGGGGCCAATCGTTATAGACTATTTACTAAACTGTGTCGTCAGCTTCACTAGGGCTTCACTCAAGGTTGTCTTGGCTTTGATAGGAAACCCACAAGAGGAAGCTTTGATATTCTTACTAAACTGTGACGCAAGCTTCACTAGGACTTCACTCAGGGGGTTGTCTTGGCTTTGATGAGAAATCCGCTCGAGGAAGCTTACTATTATTATTATTATTTTGCCTGTATTATTATTATTATTATTATTATTATTAATCTATTATTATTATTATCAATATTGTTACTATTCTTATTCTTATTATTATGATTATATACAGTATATATATATTACACAACCATGTATAGTTGTCGAGACAGTACGAACACTATAGCAAGATAATGCATAGTACTAATGAGCATAAATGGTCTTACCCACTTAAAACAATCTTAATACAAAATGGAAAACGCATAATCACTCTCACTCTCTCTCCCCCTCTCCTCTCTCTCTCTATCGTAATGATAGGGTTATGAAGTTTCTCCCTCTACACTTCTTTCCATTAGACACCACAAAGTTCCTGTGAGTATGAGCGACAACAATGCCTGGAGGAGTTCTGGAAAATGCGGCCTCTAATGAAAAAAAAACAAATATATCTTTCTCCGAGTTTCCAGACAGAGAGAGAGAGAGAGAGAAAGACTTAAATAATACCAACCACCCTCAAGTTCATTATCAAAAAGAGGAACGAATAAGTTGGGAGGATAAAAAATAGGCCTTGAAAAGTTGTAATAGTCTTGCTTCTTCAAATGCACTCCTGATATAAATTAAACACTAACACACACTCACACTCTCTCTCTCTCTCTTTCTCACTATTATAATTTTGGCTTCATGTAAATATGTCTGTTTACGGTACCGTACAGTAGCCTATAATTATAAAACAACATACGTGGTTATATTTCTCGGCAAATCGATTACAGACCTTACAGACCTTCCTACATTATCCATACGAAGAAACGTTGCATCCCTTGCATTATTCTACAGATATTTTCACAGCAATTGTTCCGAGGAACTTGCTTCAATTGTGCCGCCTCTCCACATCTTTCCCCGTAGAACTAGGGCAGCTGAGAGCGCCCATGAATTTACACTTTCTCCTCCACAATGCAGAACTTCTGCTTATCAAAATTCATTTATCCCTAGAACTACTACTCTTTGGAATTCACTTCCCTCGAATTGCTTTCCACAAACTTACAATCTACAAATGTTTAAATCCAGTTGTTACAAACATTTTATGAATGGAGGATGCCTTTAGGCACATGGACCTTTTTGTTTTATCTGTATTTTTCCTTCCTCCGTTCATTGTCTCTTAAAAAACAAAAAAACAAAAGTAGCTTATTATTATTTACATTTAAAACAGGCATTGATTTATATATTTTTTTCGTTTTTCTTTTTTCTTACCAGAGGCTCAAGTAAGATATTAAAATCACAGAAAATATCTGGCATCTAATAGTACCGTATCTTCTATTTATGACAAATGTGTGTACAATAGAAATACCGGGTAGTTGGATTAAGTGATCAAAAGTATTATGGTACCGGTACCGTAGGCTATTATGGTACCGGTACCGTAGGCTATTATGGTACCGGTACCGTAGGCTATTATGGTACCGGTACCGTAGGCTATTATTCTAACTATGTCCTATATTAATTAATGTTATGTCATGTAGTTGGAACTGTTTTGAATTGAAGCTCGATGGATGCAATTAAGTTCACTCTTAGGACATTTAGTAATAATATTAATAATGTAATAAAGTACTGTACGTGATAAATACCAAGGTAAAAAACGATAAACAAAAGAACCGGTACGTTATAATAAATAATTAATAAATGTTTAACTATTAGAACCAAGATACCGGTAAGCTCCAGATGTCATTTTCACCCATGCATAAAACTTCCCTAATCAACCGCAAACTTTGACCCTAAAAGTTCGTGTGTTGGTGTGTCTGTATAAATAAACAAAGCCAGCCCAGCCAGGGAGGGGCTTGCAATATTAATTACTGTCATTTAAGAGTCATATTACCAGAGAGAGTTAACAAAGCGAAATACCTAACCTGTGTGATTCATGTACCCTACGTATCATAAAGCAATGTGATCAGAAGAATAATGCCTGAACGTTGGAAGTGGGAAGTATGTCTATCCAAATCCGCGATAAGTGCTGGGAGATTGTAAGAAGTCCAATAACCTACCTGAGTGCTCCAACATCTAATGTTCGTGAAATTCTATTACGTACAGTACCTTCTACCTGAGTGCTATTGATAATAAAGCTGTATTACAAACCATTTATCCGAGATTATCTATGTCCTCTGTTGATTCTCTTTATGTATTTTGCAAGAAATCCAATAACCCAGTCTTGCAGAACTCACCTATACCAAGTTAATCCTGTATACAATCAGGGCATAACATTGGTAAAGTTGGAGGTGGTTGCAAATTTTGATGCGCACAAGTTGTTACCGTTATGTCCCCACCGAGGCCTCTTGCAATGGTGGTGAGTTGATGGAATATATTTGTATTTATTTATTTATTTATTTATTATTATTATTATTATTATTATTATTATTATTATTATTATTTGTACTATTTATTAGTATTAGCATTAATTAGTAGGCTATTAGGCTAGTAATGTTTATTGGTACCGTACCGGTACCGGAAGTTATTATTTGTATTATTATTATTATTATTATTTATTTATTTTGTTGTTTTTACTATAACGACGTTTCTCTTCATTTTCTTCTGGCTATTATTAGACGATGTTATTATTTCGGAGTCCAATACTTGAGATGGCCTTACACTTTTCATTCTCAAAGGTTCTTCCCGAGTTGAATAAAATAGTATAATGGTAATTCCACTATAATGAAGAAAGCCTGGGTGTCCTGCAATATTAATTACCGCCATACACATAGTTGGAGGTGGTTGCCAACTTTGGTGAACACAAATTGCAAGGTCCACATGTGTTGGTGGTGAAGATTATTATTATTATTTGTATAATATAATTATAATTATTATTATTATCATTACTATTCTAATTATTATATTATTTGTTTATTTTTCTATGACGATGGGTTTTGTTTTAATTTTATTCTAGCTATCATCAGACGATTTCACTCTGAATAAAATTGTATACAGTATGTGTAATATATATACAATAATAATACTGAATGGGTTATATATCATAAGCACAGTTGGAGCTAAACTGCATAGAAATAAATACAGTTCGTATATGGTATTCATTAATGCCACTTCTAATTTTACATGTAGTCTATGGGATGAAACCATAACACTTCACAACTTTATGAACCGAAGATAAACAGTAAAGTAATCGGTGCCAATAAATACACTGTGTGTGTGTGTGTGTGTGTGTGTGTGTGTGTGTGTGTGTGTGTGTGTGTGTGTGTGTGTGTGTGTGTGTGTGTGTGTGTGTGTGTGTGTGTGTGTGTGTGTGTGTGTGTCGGTACGGGATTTAACATACCGGTACCGTAGATGCGTAGACTGCCCGTACCGTACCCGTATATTATAAACATACGGTACTCCACTAGGCTAGGCTAGGCTACACATTTACACACACACACCACACACACACACACATATTGTCACCCTCACTCTATATATTCATCGACAAACACACACTTCATACTCATACTTACTCACTCTCTCTCTCTCTCTCTCTCTCTCTCTCTCTCTCTCTCTCTCTCTCTCCCTTCAGCAGTCAGGTCACGCCCCCACCACCCACGGTTTCATCTGACCGTCCCAAAAGGTCTAGTGCCTCCCCAGATTATAATACTCACACAAATATAGAGACGAATGGCTGGGGCGGTCTGGGTTGGTTTTAAGGGGAGGTTTTCTGGAACCGCCAAGACATTTTCTACCGAAAAATTTACAAATTTATCGCGGATTTCTTGAGTTTCTTTTTTCAGCTTGATGGAGGTCTAGGGAGCAACAACAACAAAAAACTCCCCTTAATATACAGGTACTGGTACGCTAAAATATTACCGCAATACTTTAAACGCAATTTTTGTATATAAATATCAAATATCAAATATCTTTAATTCAAAATGTGTTACCGGTATATAAACCGTGATCTGGTTTATAGACTTAATTAAAACGATTAGGCTGTGAGCGGTCTCATAAAATGAATATGAAAATGTACCGTAATTAAAAGCTTCATTGTAGCTTATTGACTAAAAGGATTAGGCCTACCGAATATTTACCCAAGGTTTCACTTCATACAAGTTGTGACATTGGAGAGAAGCTGAGTTTCCTAAGCCTAATAAATATAAATATATATATATATATACTGTATATACCGGTATATATATACTGTATATACCGGTATATGTATACTGTATATACCGGTATCTTTACCCTTTCAGCACGATGACGTAACTTTCATCATATTCTGGTTACCATTAGACGATTTTCTATAGCTTATAATCTACCTCTAGGACTCAGAGGGGTAAATATGATCTCAATAACATCGGTCTTTCCTAAACTGCATAACATCGTATATTTATATCCAGAATTAAAGGTAAAAAGGTGTCACCGTGCCGAAGGGGTTAAACTATTATCATACCGTACCGGTAAAATATCTTCCAAGCTTATATCATTAAATATCAAAGGAGTGTTACTTTGCTATTATTACACATACCAGGGATAATTTTTAGACCAGGAGATTGTGTCAGTGCCCCCTGCCATGAGGAAAATGGATGAGCCTGAGAGCTGCGGGGTTTCAAGTTTATATTGTATTTCACTTATCCGGTTTACACAATAGCCTAAATGTATATATTTTAACCACCAACGTTAAAGTAAAGCTTAAATATAAAGTTTCTCTTTTTTTCCGTTTAATACAAGGTAGATAGAATGTACGCATACAATCAAAATGTGCATATACAGTAGCCTATATTAAACTCGTGAATCGCGAAGCTCAGTAGGTATATAATTATACTGTATATGTTCGGCGATTAAAAAAAAAAAAAAAAAAAAAAAAAAAAAAAAAAAAAAAAAGGCCAATGAAAAGGCATTGGGCATAGGCCTAGCCTACCTCCACACAGTATACAAAAAAAAAACTAAAAAAATATAGAAAGGCTTAATATTTATTTGGAATTGGATAACAGAGTGGTAATTGAGTACAATCTGTCTTTGGTACGAGTTGTCTAAAAAGTGAGTACGAGTTGTCTTTTGAAGGTATGAGATGTCTCGAGTACGAGTTGACATGTATCCTGAATGTACGGCTGCAGAAAAGCAGAAGAGTACTTGTAACTTGTTTGACCTCTACATCTAAATTACCTGTCTGCCCAGTACACCATGGTCCCGTAAAACATAATCACTGTAGCCTATTAAAAAATAGAGGACTCTAGTAGTTCAGATTTTACACACTCGCGCAGTGACGCACACATAGGCTTATACAGGCGTACTCGCACATACGGTCACGGTGGCCGAGCGCGCTTAGTACCCTGTATTGGGAGCGCTAGCTCTGGTGTCGGGGGTTCAATCCCAGGCGCCGGCAGGGGAAGTTCTCTCAAAAACTTTCCCTGGCCGTGAAGGCAAGATCTGGGCGGATCGTCTCGGGGGACCCACAAAGTCTCCTGCCCACGTCCTACTCCCTTGGGAGTATGTAGGCGCTCTCGTTAGCTGCCAGGATCAGTCTGTTGATCCATTAGGATAAGATCTAGGTTAAGTCTGTGTATTTTCAGCCCCATTGGCTGCCGGCTTGAAATAAACCGATTATTATTATTATACGAAGGCACATGCACATACACGACACATTGCAGTTATTCGTACAGTTGTTCATACGTCTGACTGTTAGAAATCAATAAGGACATTCAAGACGGCTTCATAAATGTATATAGGCCTACAACATTAATGACCTCGACTGTACAATACAATTATCTGCAACAAATGTATTAGGCCTAGTTTCTTCTTCTGCAATGCAATAACGGGATGTAATATATCACATGGTTAACCTCTAAGCACGATGACATTTTTCATATTCTGGTTACCATTAGGCCTAGACGATTTTCTTATACTTATAATCTACCTCTAGGACTCAAAGGGGTATAGCCTAATCGGTCTCAATAAATACTCTGAATAATATAGGTCCGACTTAAACTGCATAACATCGTCTAGTGTCAGCCAGAATCAAAGGTAAACAGGCGTCATCGCGCTGTAGGGGTAAGATGAATTACGGAAGTAAATCCGTACTGCAATTAGTATTTTACAATGCAACCAAGTTATGAATTGTAATAAATTACAGTTAAAAAGATTACAGACGATAGCAAATAAAGTATACAGATTTATTTTAGGAGCCCCCATCCACACTCCATCATGCGTACTCATAGGTGCTTCGGACATGTCGTCAAGAATAATGAAAAATAAGATTAGTTGTATTAACTACATCAATGAGAGAAAATTCAGTAACTAAATCAATATACGAGGAAATGAAAATAATTTATTTTAAAGATGAGTGGATAAATGAAATAAAAAACATATATCAAGAAATAAATATGAACGAAGCAGATACACAACAATTAAGTAAAGAAAAATTGAAGAAAATCATAAATAAAATAGACACAGGAAAATGGATTCGAGAATTAGAATCAAAATCAAGTGTAAAAATGTACAAAGAAAATAAGCGAGAGATAAGAGAACAATTTTATGACAATACTCCAGCCTCAATAACTTTCTTCAGATGCAGATCTAACACCTTACAACTAAACGATAGGAAGAGATTAACAAAACAGGATACTAAGTGTATAGCTTGTGAAGAAACAGTTGAGAACTTAGAACATTTTATTTTGCATTGTGAACATTATCAAAATATAAGAAATACAAACAAATTATTTGAAAGACCATACCAAATCGATTTAGTGGAGAAACTTTTATTTAAGGAAGAAGTGAAACGAATCATTCAAAAAATGTGGGCAAAGAGGCAAAAAAAAGTACATTTCACAAAACTAAGAAAAGAAAACCGAGCTCGATCACATAATTGCAACGCCAATAGGGGGGGCCGTTGTAAAGGTCATCTCCCCGAATTATCACCAGACCAGACCAATGTAGTAATGGTAAAGATATGTTGCATTACTGAACGTTACGGTGCTATAAATAAACCTAATAATACAAATACGCAATATATATTTTTTTCTGGCGCGTAGTTGGGAGAGAAGGTGTGTGTTGATTGGCTATGCAGGCTCGTGACGTAAACTGAGACCGGGAGAATTTGAAGACAGTAAAGCAACCCATATAAGTAAAGGTGGGATGATACCCTCTGTGACATTTATTCATTAATAATGGCGAACTGTGTGACTGTATGGTATAATAATCTTTCTAGGGCACCAGTGAATTATGCCAAAGCTCACTCAAAGCAATACAGTGAGACTAGTTTGATTAATTTCGTTTTACTTGAAGCCAGACCAGACGTATTTTTGAGAAGCATCCTGGATTGTAGTTGATGTGTGTATTTTATACTAGCCCTCTGGGCCACGGCCCTCACAATGCTAGTGTTCGGTGAGGAGGTGCAAAGTCAAGTCATGTAACTGTCAGTAGTCAGATATCATCATAGTTGAGTGGCTTTCAGGAATTGTCTAATTGGGAGTGATATAGCCTACATGAATTTGGTCTGAGCATCATAACCTGGTGCTAGTTTATACCAAATACATCTTTAAGTATTCCTCTGTAGGCTTTGCTTTGGGTATTAGAACTGTTCTTAAAAATAAATAAATAATAGGCCTAATAGCCCAGGGCCTAGGCCTATTTACAAAACTCCAAATAGGGCTATGTGACATATCTAGTTGAATAATCAGGTCTCCCCCAATCCATTTAGTAGGCTAGATATTAACATAACCTAGAACTAATTTTACCATTGGGTTAGGTATTTTATCCTAATTAAACTCTGTAATACTATATTAGCTCATAATGTATATAGGACTATATAGGACTAAGCCTAGTTCTGGTTGAACATTAAAATTAATATTTACTTCGACTGACAATTCTTCCAGTAGCAGTTCTAATATATACAGGATATAGGCTATCCTGGGAGGTTTGGAAGGCTATGCTAAGTTGCTAACCCTCAATATTTTAAAGGTGGTGGGGCGTCCGAAATTAAAATTAATTTATAATGTATTTAAAGAGATGTTTAGATCTCCAGTAATCAACCTGACTACTCCTTTGTCAAAACTAATCTTCAATATTAGAGAACAAATCAAAAATAGATATTGAATTGCGACCCCATGCAACTAGTACTCACGTGAGGATGTGACCTATGCCCAGGCAAACATTTGGGAAGTAAACATCAGCAAATATAGCAAAAATGGTGAATAGGTGTGCTGTTTTCGGGTGTAGCAACATCCCTGGACCAAACATAGCACTACACAAGTTTCCAAGTGATCCATACCATTGTAACAAATGGGTGAAGTTTATACAAAGAACCAGAGTGTGGGAGGCAAAGCCCAAAACAAGCTTCATATGCAATGGACATTTTCGTGATGAATGCTTTGACAATAAAGTACAGTGGAGTATGGGTATGGCTAGATGCACCCGCTGATTGCCTATAGTCCTATACGGACTGGGGTCTTGTCACGCCCAGTGCCAGGTCCGTATATATACGGACTCGCCGAAAAAAAAAATCGTAGCAGCGAAACGACTGCACCTATAGCTTTCATAATATTATGTCTACCACACCTTACCCTTCTGGCGTCTTGCTACCACCACCCCAAATCCCTCCCCCAATCCACTCGCCGACCATGGGTCGCCGCATCAGGCCATCACAAAGGAAAAAAAGGAAAATATGTGGCGGCGAAAAGACTGCACCAATTGGTTCCATATTTGTGTGACAAGTCCCCTACCTTTCTGTCTTCCCCCCACCACAACCCCAACTTCCTCCCACCACCCACTTCCAGCCTATCCGTAGATCATCACATAAAAAAATGAAAATCCGTGGTGGCGAAACTACCACACCAATCGGCTCCATATTTGTAACACGAGTCAATTACCCTTCTACCTTCCCCCCACCATCCCCCAAACCACCCTCCCACCCATACGTGCTTGCCAATTTCAGGAGTCAGGAGAGTGGATAATATGGGCTAACTTAAGCCTAGCCCAAATTATACAGTCAGTCAATTACCCTTCTACCTTCCCCCCACCATCCCCCAAACCACCCTCCCACCCATACGTGCTTGCCAATTTCAGGAGTCAGGAGAGTGGATAATATGGGTATATGGGCTAACTTAAGCCTAGCCCAAATTATACAGTCAGTCAATTACCCTTCTACCTTCCCCCCCACCATCCCCCAAACCACCCTCCCACCCATACGTGCTTGCCAATTTCAGGAGTCAGGAGAGTGGATAATATGGGCTAACTTAAGCCTAGCCCAAATTATACAGTCAGTCAATTACCCTTCTACCTTCCCCCCACCACCCAAACCACCCTCCCACCCATACGTGCTTGCCAATTTCAAGAGTCGGGAGAGTGGATAATATGGGCTAACTTAAGCCTAGCCCAAATTATACAGTCAGTGTCGATGGATATAGGCCTAACCTAGGCTAAAAAAAATATATTGGCTTAAATTCAACTACTAGCAACTAGGCTAAAAAAAAAAAAAAAAAAAAAAAAAAATCGATCGCCGCGGTTTAAGTTCCCGTCTATTTTTACGGCGATTTTGTTCTGTTATTTGCACCCTGTTGGCAATGTATATGATGATGACAATAAGTCATGGAGGCGTGAGGGGCGGGCTTTCATTATTGTATCCAAATGCAGTCAAAATAGACGGGGACATGATCGCTAGCGTCCGCCGCGGCTCCGAGTAGTGTAAACAAGGCGGGCGGCAATCACAGCTACTTCTCCCTCCTCTCCTGCTGCTGGATCTCGTCCTACAGGTTCATACACATAAGCCTGGACACCACCAATATTCATCACTTGAGGTTCTTTGCCATAATCACGGTTATCACCCTCAGTATTGGCAAACGAATCGGAACTACTGTCACTATCCTCCATTTCCACCTGTCAGAAGAGCTTGTTGTGTTCCTGGGCATATGTCATCAGAGCGCTTAAACTCCGAATCCAGAAAAGTGTCACCCATATCCTATGTTGGCCATTATATAAATAATTAAGCCATTGTAGCAGAAAATATTGCACCAAAAGCTATAGTGCACACTGCCGGTAATGATTGTGGAGGAAAATAATAGCATGCACACCCACCTTTAAAGTTGTATGTTGAGAGTATCCATTGGTGTAATCTAATATTAACTATCCTCTCCTATACCTAACCCAATCTTATCCTATCTTCCCAAAGGTGGTGACCTCTTCCTATTGGTTTACCCGCTGTGTTCAGTAGTTTGAACTACTGTAGGCCTAGTTAAGTCACTACACCAAGATAATTACAAGTTTTACAGGGCCGGATTTAGGTGGGGGCGTACGCCCCTCCCCTATTTTTCAGTTGGGTATTAGGCCTATTTGTATGTGTTAGGGGTGATGTCTTGGCTCCATTTACATACATGAAAAACAAATATTTAGTAGGGCCTAGCTTCATGCATAACTTTTGTATGGATCATTGATATAGCCTAGTGTTTCTGAAGTAGTGCTGCTACAAACTTTATAATGTTTTGTATTGGCATATCGACGAAAAGTTACAAGGCCTAACTAGAAAAATAACATGAATATCTGATGTTTGAGTCACGTCTATGGCGTTTCGTCGACGGCCTGGAGGCGACACCCCTCGACGGCCGGGGGGGGGGGGGGGGGGGGGGCGACGACACCCCTCCATTTTCGTCAATCGTCAGCTGAGAATGCCCTAGCGGCCCTAGTAAACACAGTCAGACTCATAACAAAGGGGATTAATACAATAGGCTATACTGTAAAAATTATACATCAGGAACCAGCCCTTCATAATCATAAGTTGTTCCCATTTTGCTCATCATCGTGAATAGAGGGACTAGGGATAGGGAGAATCTGTGAGACCTTTACCTCGTGTCATGTTTGTTGTGGTAACACGTGACGCCAGCAGACGATGCGCCTATCATCGTAGCGGAAAATAGTTGTCTAGGCTATTTGCTTTCGAGTATTGTTATTATTATACATTTGTTCATATGAATTATGTCTAACTATCAGTGTCTGGTATATTTGTGGATAACTATATTCATATAGCCTATAGTTTGGTTTATGTGAGTAACTCATCTTTTTTATTCTGCCTCCGTAGGCTATAGGCTAGCCTCTTTTAATCCCCAATAGAAGGGATTCCCATCGTATCTTTCAAATTGAAGAGTATAAATGTGATTCTAACTTGCTATAACATTTTCGCTACTACAATAATGCACATAAATGCTTTCAAGCATTATTTAAAGCCTTTGGAACGAAGGATACCCCGCTACTTGCAAGCCGAAACCTGTTGAATGCATCGCGGCGTCTCCCAGGGATCTCATCTCGGGAGTGTTCTAATAAATGCGTGTCTAGACCATACTTACCCAGTTTTATGTATGCTTCTAGTGCTTATCCTCTTATTCCATCACCACCTTCAGTAGTATGTTGACAGTGAACACCGAATCTACACAGATAACGTATTTCACAGGAATCCAAAACGACGTCCGCACCCGACCACACTCCAATAAACACTGATGCCGAGTCTCTCGCGTGCGTGCGCAAGTTTACCAAATCAAGTCCGCTAGATAGTAAATAAATGCTGAAATTGTTTTGAATAGTGCCACACTCTTTACACTATCGCTCTAAAATGGCTCATATCTTCAGAATATCGCTATAATTCATGCTACTAGATGTAAAATTTGGCTCTAGATCGAAGTAAATACCTGTAAATCTAGCGTGGAAGTGGCTAAATTGGCAATCCTGCGCGTGCGGCGTGTTTACTTGTCAGTTTTACCATATTTAATTCTACGATCCCGCCAGGTTGACCTTCCAAAAGCTCTAGATTAAATTAGATATAATATATTCATTTGCTATAAGATATAATATATTCAAATTAGATATAATATATTCATTTGCTCACGTTTAAACTTCCAGTGAACTGAACTAAACTAAATGAACTGAACTAAACTAAATGAAAGATCTCTAGATAGGTAACATGTCTATAAATTATTAGCATTAGTCTGTCGTTTTAAAAATTAAGCCGGAGATATGTAAGTTGGCAATATTGTTCAGTACCAACTATTAAATGGCCAAGGAAACCTGGAAGCATTGGCGATTAATTTTCCCTTTGCAGTCTTTCATAATTTTTGTTTTATTGAGGTGCTATTTAAGCATGACATGACGGAAGTATTGAACTTCTTAATACTACAGCCTCTTAAATAACAAATAGCAGGGAATTTCAGGAAGCGCTAATATTATTATGAATGTCAAAGTAAAAGGCAAAGTGGGAGAATTTCAAGGTCATTGAAATGCATGTATGCCATCTTGTGAGCTTTAGTTATTTCAGTTTATCATGCTTACAAAAGTATTATAGCATTCTCATATAAACATACGACAAAGGAAGTAGCCTATATATCATATATTGACTTGCGAATTTCGGGCTAGAAGGGAGGTCAAACTGTATTATATATTCAATATTTATTAAAAATACAAACATGTGGGTTTGTGATGGATTGAAGTAATGTTGAATGTGATCTACTGAACTTTAATATGTAATGTAGAATTATTATTGCTCGTAATGTTGCTAAATTTGGATGTCTACAGCTTGCGAGTTTTGGACTATAACGAAACTCATATGTATAACCCAAATTTCCCAAGTGAATCTTCCCGTAGGCTATGACCACAGATATACAGTAATTTTAAGAATTGGGGCGATGATGCACAGTGTTGCAGGTACTTAATATAGCGCCTTTCAGTGTGATAACGATCACTTAAATTAGCCTCTGGGACTTAATTATGAAAGCTTGTAGTATATAAGATAGCAGTGTGATTCGTATTCTTATGGAGCTGGTCTCGGGCAGTTTATGCATACAGCAATGGTCTAATGCTCTAACTAGTAGTACCTGTAGTAGTGTAATAGTAGAAGTAGTAGAAGTAGTATTGCAACAGCAGAAATATTTGTTCGTATGGGACCTAGCAGGGGGTTGTTTTCGGTCAGAAGACTTGCGGGTGTTTTATGAGTAGGAGGAGTAGGAGTAGAGAATGGTGCTTCTGAATGCTTGTGTGCTTGCTTTCTGTAGGCAAACTGTTATTTGCGTTTTTCTCCTGTCACCTCTTTTACCTTTATCGTGTCTCTTGCTGATCCTCCCTACCCCTTGTGGGAATAAGGGCTGGCTACTGGCTGACTGACTTAGGAGTAGGCTAAGATAGTATCGGAAATGTCAGAATGCCGCTGCTCCTGTGACAGACTCTTTGCACATAGTAAAACTCCCGTATGTATATATGTATACGTTAGGATAGAATACGTAAGGAAAGGTTAGACAAGGTAATTTTAGGTTAGTCTTGTAAGTATATATTGATACACTAGTGTACAGCTAGGTTAGGATTGAATAGATAAGGTAGGATTAGACAAGGGGATGTTAGGTTAGTTTAGGAAAGATAAGTTATTGCAAGATTAGGTTTGGTAAGACTAGGATAGGGAAAGGTAAAATTAGGCTACGGTCATGCCTATCAAACGTATATTTAGGGGGGGATAGTTGGTTTTCCTGGCCCTCTTTCTCCCTTATGTTAAGCTCCACTACTTTTCAGATGTTAAAACGTTCGGCCCATTAGTTTGGCGATTTTAAGATTTGTCACCCCATTGTTGTCAATATTAAGACCTTTCGTGCCATTTAGGTGTCGATTTATTTCCTGGCAAACGATAGCGAGTATGTCATTTTAGGAGGAACAAATTTACCTTGAAAGGGGGTCTAGGGGGTGTTTTATTTAATTTTATTTTTGTATTATATATATTTTTTTATTTTTTTATGGAGGTTTAGCGATGAAAATATAAAATAAATAAATAAATAAATAAATAAATAGATAAATAGACCAAAAAATACCCACTACCTATTTAAGAGACTATTAAGCTTTACTATGAACTAATCCTCTACACTATCCATTTCAATCCCACAGTATTAATTCACTTGACAGGGAAGGGGAACAGTATATAATGCCTTTCTCTCGGCGTGCTTAGACTTTTGCTTTTTTTTTTTTTTTTTTTTTTTTAAGAGACAATGAACGGAGGAAGGAAAAACACAGATAAAACAAAAAGGTCCATGTGCCTAAAGGCATCCTCCATTCATAAAATGTTTGTAACAACTGGATTTAAACATTTGTAGATTGTAAGTTTGTGGAAAGCAATTCGAGGGAAGTGAATTCCAAAGAGTAGTAGTTCTAGGGATAAATGAATTCTGATAAGCAGAAGTTCTTCATTGTGGAGGAGAAAGTGTAAATTCATGGGCGCTCTCAGCTGCCCTAGTTCTACGGGGAAAGATGTGGAGAGGCGGCACAATTGAAGCAAGTTCCTCGGAACAATTGCTGTGAAAATATCTGTAGAATAATGCAAGGGATGCAACGTTTCTTCGTATGGATAATGTAGGAAGGTCCTGTGTGATTGCAGGGTTATTGATTAATCTAATAGCTTTATTTTGAATTGTGTCCAACTGCCTCAATGCAACCACTCTACTTCCACTCCACAGAGGTGAACAGTAATCCATCTGAGAACGCACATGACTTTTATATATTACGGCCAACTGCTCGTCAGTGAAGAATTCTCGAACTCTGTACAGGAGTCCCAGTTTTTTAGAGGCATTCTTCGCAATGCTTCTAACATAATGTGTCCAGCTCAAGTTAGTAGTTAATGTTACACCGAGAATGTCAATACTAGGGGAAGTGGGAATATTTACATCATTACAAAATATATGGGAGTCAGTGAGATTCTGTCGGTTAGAAAATTGAATGTACTTTGTTTTCTGTGCATTAAAGGAAACTAGATTCTTTTGTCCCCATTCTTCAATTCTAGAAAGGTCCTGGTTCAGAGAAATTGCAGTGCTTATTTTTGAATTTATAAGATCGGGTTGGGTGAAAGAATTGGTAAATGTGAAGGAACTGTGGAGTGTTGAGCCATCTGCGTAGGAATGTATTGGATTATGAGTGGTAGATATGAGATCATTGATATGAATGAGGAACAGAGTTGGGGCCAAAACTGATCGCTGGGGAACACCAGCATTTATTGAGTGAAATTGAGAATAAAGGCCATCTACCATTACACGTATTTTTCTGTTATGAAGATAAGAAGAAATTAGTGGAACTAATGATGCAAGGCCGTAGTGTGACATCTTCGACAATAAGGATTGATGCCAGACTCTATCAAATGCCTTTGATATATCCAGTGCTATTATATGTGTTTCACCATGTTGGTCTGTAGCTTGGTTGATTTGATGCGTAAGAAGGCAAAGAATGTCTGCAGTTGATCGACATCGTCTAAAACCATATTGCCTATCACTGATTAATTTATTATTCTCAAAATGCTTAATTATGTGATTATTTAATATAATTTCAAAGACTTTACCAAGAGTAGAAGTTATAGCTATTGGTCTGTAGTTTGATGGATCTGAAGAGGCACCTTTTTTAGGAGCTGGATGGATGTTTGCTTCTTTCCAGGGAACTGGGAAGCATGAGGTATGAGTACATAGACGGAAAAATTTTGCCAATACAGGAGCGAGCACCAAGGAGCAATTCTTAAGTACTATTGGAGGAATTTCATCTGGACCAGGAGCCTTATCTACTGAGAGATTCTGCAAAATAGTTTTGACATGTCTGGTGTGGATCTTAAGTGAGGGAATTTCAGGCGAATTATAATTAAGTACAGGGACATCTTGATTCATTTCATCTAAGGTTGAGTTGGTGGAGAAAATATCCGCAAGAAGGTTAGCTTTACCTCGTGGGTCACTTACAAGATTGCCAGTCGGAGATTTTAATGGTGGAATGGATGAAGCAGTTGTGAAGTTGGATTTGAATGAGTTAAGAGTAGACAAAAATATTTTGTTATCATTTGGATTATTTAGAAGTTTATTTGCCTGCTTGTGGAGAAAGTTTGATTTGGTTAGGTTTAATACAGTTTTGGCATGATTTCTGATGTTTCTAAAGTAATTAATTAAAGGCTTCATGTGTTTTTTATCTTGTGTATGCATTGTAGGCTATTGCTTTTTGTTCAGTTACTCTAGCACAATTATGGTCAAACCATTTAGGTGAATTAGATCTTTTAATGTACTTTTGATGAGGAATAAAAGTTTCCATTCCAATTTTTACAAAATCTTGTATGTGGTTCAAGGTGGAGTGTGCATCATTAGAAAAGAAAGAGGTCCAGGGAATATCAATAAAGAAACCTTGAAGACCCTTAAGTACCCTTGCTTAACCCTTTGAGTACCAGCGATGTGTGATATATTTTATTCTAGCTATATTTAGACGATATTATGCAGCTTAGGAAGGATCTGCGTTAGTTAAAAGGGTTGGTGGAAATAGTTTGAAGCCTTATTATTGCTTGAGGTCCTTCCTAATCTGAATAAAATCGTCTAATAGTTGCCACAATACACTGCCAAGGACGTCACCGGTACTGTATGGGTTAATTAAATCTGGATAATTTAAATAACTTGGCTGGGAAGGCTGTTATAAATGAAAGGGGGGGGGTTATTTTGTATTAATTTAGTACGATTTACAACA
Organism: Paralithodes platypus; assembly: GCA_032716605.1. NCBI lineage: Eukaryota > Metazoa > Arthropoda > Malacostraca > Decapoda > Lithodidae > Paralithodes > Paralithodes platypus. Next base: position 31,260,591 of record CM064516.1, read on the forward strand.
CACACACACACACACACACATACACACACACACGCGCACACACATACACACGCGCACACACACACACACACTTACACACACACACACACACACCCACATACACACACACACACTTACACACACACACATAACACCATACACATACACACACACACACACACCCACACGCGCACACACACACACACACACACACACACAAACACACACACACACACACACACCCACATACACACACACACACACACACATGCATAAAAAGGACTTTCCTAAATTATGTTATCCATTTTACAGCTCCAAAACTTGTTTTCACATTATAGAAGTCTGCAAAGTAATGGATCATTTATTGACTAAGCTAATCTTGCAACATGTAGAAAATTATGAACTCTTGGTCACTCAATTTCGCAACCATGAACATTTTAAAATATAATTGTATATAACAAATGTGCTAAAGCTCTACAGGATATACAGTATGTACTATTTATTTAGAATATATTATATATATGAGTTCCATTAAAACATTGACATAAGGTTAGTATAAATGGCACTGGAAACAACCCATGAATATGAATGTTTTAAACCAGATAGGCATATACACGGTGATGCAACTCTATTAGGTTATACTGTTAGAGCTAGAGCATTATATTGTAGTGACCAGGTACAAAGGAGTACAAAGGAAATTAAGCAACAACAGATCTAGTGACCCTTCTAGGTTGCTTGTCCTCCAAAACACTGAGGATCAAGTGTCCAAACAGTGGTTTAGAGTGGGTAAGGGAATTACTGCCCTGGAACTAATGTCCGTGGCAGGATTAGGAAGTTAGTAGAGGACAGATGGGTTAGTAACTGAGGGGGGGATAAAATAAAGTTATTCATTTACAAACGCAGTCAGTCGCGGGTTTGATGAGAGATATTTGTCTAGGCGGAGTTTAAATGAATCAACGGTGATGCAGTCTATAACGTTTCGGGGAAGCCCATTCCACAAGTTGACAACTCGATTTAAGAAGAAATTCTTAGATTCGTGCGAGTTAAAACATTTACCAATAATTTTGCAACCGTTTCCCCGCGTGTAATTAGATTGGTCGATAGTGAAGTACTTACTACAGTTCATATTGTCGATGCCTTTGATGATTTTGAACACTTGAATTAAGTCACCTCTTAATCTGCGCTGGGTTAAAGGAAATAGATTTAATTCTCGAAGACGCTCTTCGTATGGTTTGTTCTTTAGGCTAGGTATCATTTTGGTAACTCTACGTTGAACTCGTTCTAGCTTGTTTATATTTTTGGTAATAGGGCACCAGGATTGAACGCAGTATTCCAGAAGAGGGCGGACTAAGGAATTGTAAAGGTTAGGATAACTTCTTTGGATTTATGCTCAAATGACCTGCCTATAAAGCCAATTATTTTGTTGCCTTCTTAACAACTTCTGAACATTGTTGACTCGGTTTTAGGTTACTCGATATTGTTACTCCCAGATCGGTTTCTCTGTTTACATTCTTAAGCGGAGTGCCATTCATCGAATAGTTTGCTTTCTCATTTAGGTATCCGACATGTAGTACTTTACATTTATCCGCATTGAAACTCATTTGCCAAATTTGGGCCCAACATGACAATTTATCTAGATTGTGTTGCATATCGTCAACTTGTTCTTTTGAGAGTACGCTATTTGCAATTTTTGTATCGTCAGCAAATTTTGAGATTGTACAGGTGAGACCCTCATCTATGTCGTTGATGTAAATTAGAAAGAGAATTGGTCCTAGTACCGATCCCTGGGGTACCCCGCTACTTACATTGGTCCATTTAGATGCCTTACCGTTTATGACTACCCTTTGCTTTCTGTTGCTGAGCCAATTTTCTATCCATTTCAACAAACCGTCTTGTATTCCATGCGCTTTTAGTTTTAGCAGTAAACGTTTGTGGGGAACTTTGTCAAAGGCCTTTTGAAAATCAAGGTATATAATATCTACAGCTTTACTCTCATCGTAGAGGTTGAGGATATCGTGGAAGAAGTCTAAGAGGTTTGTTAAACAGGAACGTTTTTACGAAAGCCGTGTTGAGTATCTTTAAGTATGTTATTTTCCTCTGTGTGTGTGTGTGTGTGTGTGTGTGTGTGTGTGTGTGTGTTATAAACCAGATAATAATATGTACGGTGATACAACTCTATTGTGCTACACTTTTTTAACCACACACACATAAACCCCCTCCTTTCCCCCACCCCCATCCCACACACATACCCCCACCCCACACCCACACACACACATCAGCACACACACACACACACACACACACAGACCCACACACATACATACCCCCCACTCACCCCCCCCCCCCCCCACAAACACACACACCTACCCACTCACATAATATCCGGATAACATAAACCGTATACCCTGTGTTGTTAAAGTTTACCCTGGCACCTCACCCGGGCCGTATACTGTATGTGTGCAATCTGGCCGGTGTGTTGCACAGGGGGTGGGGGGGGGGGGGGGGGGGGGGGGCAGATGCAATCTACGCCGAATGTTAACTTGTCCATGTAGCTATGCTCTCTCTCTCTCTCTCTCTCTCTCTCTGTTTGCGTGTGTGTATATGTAAATATATTTATTGAGCTATTTACTGTTATATCAAGATACATTTATATAGAATGTTAGACAAGTTAGCTAGGAAACCATAGAATACACTATACTGTATATATGCAGGGTACGTTGTGTGTGTGTGAGTGTGTGTGCGTGTGTGTCCGGATAAACTCAACCAACACGGCAATATATACGGTTAACTTACTGTGTTCGGATATTGCTGTATAGTACGGACTTATCTTAATGCAGGCTACGTTATGTGAGTGTGAGTGTGAGTGTGTGTGAGAGAGAGGGTGTGAAGGTGTGTTGGTGTACGTGTGTGTGTGTGTGTATATATGTGCGTGCTGACAGTTATACACACAGTACATATATACAGACAGAAATACACACACAGATATATATACGTATAATAACCAGAGAAATATAAAGCACATTAATATCGCGTCACAATACCACTAGGCCTCCAGACTTGGCAGCCGGAGCCATTTAGTCCATCAAGAGCTTAGTGTGTAGGACGTCATAAAGGTGGGTTCATTAGGTAAGATTATTAAGGCAACTGCTTTTAAGGGCAGGTCATTTTTCTCTCTCTCTCTCTCTCTCTCTCTCTCTCTCTCTCTCTCTCTCTCTCTCTCTCTGTCTCTCTCTCTCTCTCTCTCTCTCTCTCTCTCTCTCTCTCTCTCTCTCTCTCTCTCGACCTCTACAAACCTTGAAAAGTTTCCCACACGACCCCCCTTCGAGGTAATTTTGTGCATTATTTTGGTTCCTCCTGAAGTGCAGGCTCGCTATCGCTCGACAGAAAAAATCGACACCTGAATGACATGAATGAAACAATGGGGCGAAAGGTCATATAATAGCCAAACTAATGGGGCGAACATCTTCAAATATTGAAACTAATAAGGCTAAGCTTGGGGGAGAAGGGGGTCCAGAAAAAAACCCGCAAAAATGGGAATTCATTAATTTTGTTATCCTGTTCTAATTTTCATGATTTTTTTTTTTTTTTTTGTAGCTATGTAGTACACAAACATTAATTTTGTGTACTACAAATAATTATATCTATCTATCTATTGCCGGACGCCTTACTCCCCTTTGTGAGGGTGGTCATACAAAAAATGCCCCCAAATGGACCTATCCCCTATGAGAAGGACAGCCCGTGCCAGTTTGCTGAAAGACTTACAGGATTGACCACTAAACTTAGAGTCCGTCCGACTCTGAGGCCTTCTTTGTATCTTTTTAGCACTATTTGTCTACAGTGGTGAGTGGCTAGTCCATCCAATAACCTGCTTCACTCTTAGGTAAGCAGTACGGATTTGTATAAGGTTTACTCCCCTAGACAGGTTGCCGGCCAAGGCTGACGAGTCCCATCCACCACAAATAATGATCATTACTTATTAAAATATATAATAAGTAAATAAATAAATAAATAAATATATAAAAATATTATCCCGGCGCTGGACTGGCTGCATATTTGAAAACCTTGTGCATGAAAAATTATACCACGACCCGACTAGAATATATATTATACCGCGACCCGACTAGAATATATATTATACCGCGACCCGACTAGAATATATATTATACCGCGACCCGACTAGAATATATATTATACCGCGACCCGACTAGAATATATATTATACCGCGACCCGACTAGAATATAAATTATACCGCGACCCGACTAGAATATATATTATACCGCGACCCGACTAGAATATATATTATACTGCGACCCGACTAGAATATATATTATACTGCGACCCGACTAGAATATATATTATACCGCGACCCGACTAGAATATAAATTATACCGCGACCCGACTAGAATATATATTATACCGCGACCCGAATAGAATATATATTATACCGCGACGACTAGAATATATATTATACCGCGACCCGACTAAATATATATTATACCGCGACCGACTAGAATATAAATTATACCGCGAGACTAGAATATATTATACCGCGACCCGAATAGAATATATTATACCGCGACCCGACTAGAATATATTATACCGCGACCCGAATAGAATATATATTATACCGCGACCCGACTAGAATATATATTATACCGCGACCCGAATAGAATATATATTATACCGCGACCCGACTAGAATATATATTATACCGCGACCCGACTAGAATATATATTATACCGCGACCCGAATAGAATATATATTTCGACCCGACTAGAATATATATTATACCGCGACCCGACTAGAATATATATTATACCGCAACCCGACTAGAATATATATTATACCGCGACCCGACTAGAATATATATTATACCGCGACCCGACTAGAATATATATTATACTGCGACCCGACTAGAATATATATTATACCGCGACCCAACTAGAATATATATTATACCGCGACCCGACTAGAATATATATTATACCGCGACGAATAGAATAATATACTGCGACCCGACTAGAATATATATTATACCGCGACCCGAATAGAATATATATTATACCGCGACCCGACTAGAATATATATTATACCGCGACCCGACTAGAATATATATTATACCGCGACCCGACTAGAATATATATTTCTCGCTTGCTTTGGTTTCTTATTTATTTTATATTTTTGTTTTATGGCAATGCTAGTAGTGATTGAGTGTGTATGTTTGTGAGTGTGTATGTTTGTGAGTGTGTATGTTTGTGAGTGTGGAGAATTGTTTTGGGGAAGTGTGTGTGTGTTGTTTGTGTTTATGTGTATGTGTGTGGGTGTGTGTGTGTGTAAAATAATGTTTAGAGAGAGAGAGAGAGAGAGAGAGAGAGAGAGAGAGAGAGAGAGAGAGAAAGAGAGAGAGAGAGAGGAAACAGGGAGTTTATTCATATAACTTTTTCCTTTCCAGCAGTATGCATAGGAGTTAAAAACATACTGTCTTTATATACTGTATATATATATATATATATATATATATATATATATATATATATATATATATACCGTATATATATATATATATATATATATATATATATATATATATATATATATATATATATATATATTATACCTTTGTCTTATATGAAACAAACATATTTGTAATTTGTAATCAGCAACATCTCTCTCTCACACATACACACACACTCCGTCATGCCCTTTTAAGTCTTTTGTGCCGTAACCCCCAAAACAGGACCACTTAAGATATTGTTCCCTAGTTGCCTTTTAAGACCAGAGAGAGAGAGAGAGAGAGACTAACACACACACACACACACACACACACACACACACACACCCACCCACACACACACAGACTAAAATAAATATAAGTAAAACAAGATAAACAAATAAAAAGGAAGAGAGCGTTCTGAAGATCTCATTACCCCCATTTCCTGATAATTCCCCCTTGAGAATAATCCATCGATCCAATACCTTTTCTTAGGTGGGTGGGTGGATGGTTGTGTGAGGTTGGATGTGGGTGGGGGGGGGGGGGCTTACGATATCTGTTCGTGTGTGTGAGTGTGTCATCTTATATATGTTCGTTTTCACATGCACACACTTATATGCAGTACACACACACACACACACACACACACGTTTATACAGTACGGTATATACAGCTGTATATGTGTATGAGTTAAGCTTACGTCACGCACTCTCTCTCTCTCTCTCTCACACACACCACACTGGCACGCTAACCTTAAGACAAACATACTATTAAGGAATATTGAACAGATGCCATTACCGCCATCCGTGTATTGGTATTATAGATGCAGGTGTGCTGGATGCTGCATTATGGTACCTTAACCCTTTATGTAGCATGATGACATTCTTATTTAATTCTAGCTAGATTTAGACTATATTTTGCAGCTTAGGAGTGATCTGTGGTAGTTAATTAAAGGGGTTGGTTGAGATAGTTTGAAGCCTTATTATTGCTAGAGGTCCTTCCTAAGTTGGATACAATCGTCTAATAGTCCCCAGGATATGAAGAAAAGGACGTCCCCGGTACTGAATGGGATGAAGCCTATCTTCCTTTTATGCTGGCTATTAACCCTTTGACGATTTTGACGCATTTTGACAGTTTGTTCTGGCTATCATTAGACGATTGTATACAGCTTAGGAAGGATCTGTGGGAATTATAAAGTTAAAGACTATTTCAATCAACCCTCTGACCTCCATATACCCTTCCTAAATTGAATAAAATCGCCTAATAATAGCCAGAAAACAGAACAGAAATGCGTAATCGTAACTTGAAGGTGTAAATATCACTGCAGGCAATTAGATAATCGTACATTTTGTTAATGTATACCAACTGTACATACATACACTTTGCAATATGCATAAATTAATGAATGCACGGATGCAATACGAATCTTTGTGCATTTCTATGAGGGGTTGGATCAATATCAGGCCTTTAACAATCTATGAGGTCATAAGGTCGATACGAACATTAACTTTTATTGGATTACCGTCCATAATTGAACCATAAATCAGGCTGACGAGAACAATTAGTCCAGATAGTAGCGTTCATTGTTCCTCCACACCGAGACACCATTGGCCTTTGTTTAGAGAAAGCTATATGTTTTCAATGTTGGACTTTAAAATCACCAGCTTTAATCCCCATCACCTGATAAATCTAATAAGTTCTGAGAGAGAGAAAGAGTACAAAGGAGTACAAAGGAAATCAAGCAACAACAGATCTAGTGACCCTTCTAGGTTGCTTGTCCTCCAAAACACTGAGGATCAAGTGTCCAAACAGTGGTTTAGAGTGGGTAAGGGAACATTGGAAAGGGAAATACTGCCCTGGAACTAATGTCCGTGGCAGGATTAGGAAGTTAGTAGGGGACAGATGGGTTAGTAACTGAGGGGGGGATAAAATAAAGTTATTCATTTACAAACGCAGTCAGTCGCGGGTTTGATGCGAGATATTTGTCTAGGCGGAGTTTAAATGAATCAACGGTGATGCAGTCTATAACGTTTCGGGGAAGCCCATTCCACAAGTTGACAACTCGATTGAAGAAGAAATTCTTAGATTCGTGTGAGTTAAAAGATTTACCAATAATTTTGCAACCGTTTCCCCGCGTGTAATTAGATTGGTCGATAGTGAAGTACTTACTACAGTTCATATTGTCGATGCCTTTGATGATTTTGAACACTTGAATTAAGTCACCTCTTAATCTGCGCTGGGTTAAAGGAAATAGATTTAATTCTCTAAGACGCTCTTCGTATGGTTTGTTCTTTAGGCTAGGTATCATTTGGTAACTCTACGTTGAACTCGTTCTAGCTTGTTTATATCTTTTTGGTAATAAGGGCACCAGGATTGAACGCAGTATTCCAGAAGAGGGCGGACTAATGAATTGTAAAGGGTTAGGATAACTTCTTTGGATTTATGCTCAAATGACCTGCCTATAAAGCCAATTATTTTGTTTGCCTTCTTAACAACTTCTGAACATTGTTGACTCGGTTTTAGGTTACTCGATATTGTTACTCCCAGATCGGTTTCTCTGTTTACATTCTTAAGCTGAGTGCCATTCATCGAATAGTTTGCTTTCTCATTTAGGTATCCGATATGTAGTACTTTACATTTATCCGCATTGAAACTCATTTGCCAAATTTGGGCCCAACATGACAATTTATCTAGATTGTGTTGCATATCGTCAACTTGTTCTTTTGAGAGTACGCTATTTGCAATTTTTGTATCGTCAGCAAATTTTGAGATTGTACAGGTGAGACCCTCATCTATGTCGTTGATGTAAATTAGAAAGAGAATTGGTCCTAGTACCGATCCCTGGGGTACCCCGCTACTTACATTGGTCCATTTTGATGCCTTACCGTTTATGACTACTCTTTGCTTTCTGTCGCTGAGCCAATTTTCTATCCATTTCAACACCGTCTTGTATTCCATGCGCTTTTAGTTTTAGCAGTAAACGTTTGTGGGGAACTTTGTCAAAGGCCTTTTGAAAATCAAGGTATATAATATCTACAGCTTTACTCTCATCGTAGAGGTTGAGGATATCGTGGAAGAAGTCTAAGAGGTTTGTTAAACAGGAACGTTTTTTACGAAAGCCGTGTTGAGTATCTTTAAGTATGTTATTTTCCTCTAAGTGATTTACGAGTCTGTCTCGTATGACCGTTTCTAGCATTTTACATACAACTGAGGTTAAGCTAATTGGACGATAGTTACTGGGTAGGGATTTGCTGCCTTTTTTGAATATCGGTGTTACGTTGGCTAGCTTCCACTGATCGGGCATAGTTCCAGACTGCAAGGATTTATTGAATAGTAATGTCAGTGGTTTAGAGAGCTCATCCTTAGCTTCCTTTAGAACTCTAGGCGAGATTGTATCAGGTCCAGGCGTTTTATTTACCTTGAGTTTATCTAAACAATTCAATACTTCTCTCTCTGTAACGGTGATATTGCTTAGAACATCTGAATTATCAATCTGAATCGGCGATGGTGTAGGGATATCACTGAGGTCTTCTGTTGTAAAAACTGATGCAAAGAAGGTATTGAGGGCATTACTCATTTGTTCTTCGTCTTTGGTGTATTCTCCATTTTCATCGACTAACGGTCCAACAGTTGAAGTAACAACTTTTTTCTTTCTGATATAACTATAGAATTCTTTCGGGTTTGTTTTACTTTGATTCGCAATATGTAACTCTAAGGTCTTTTTACTTTGCTTAATTAACTTTTTTGGCTTTGCGTCGTAGCTCTACAAATTTCAGCCGTTCTTCGTCATTTTGTGAGGATTTTAATCTATCATTAGCACATTTTTTAGCAAGCAGGCAGTTTGAAATATCTCTCTCTCTCACACCGCACTTCTAGACAAAGTAGAAAGGAAAGCCTTTCGTATCATTAATTCCCGCCCACTCACCAACTCTCTCTCTCTTCGCCGCCATGTTGCATCTCTCTCGCTATTCTATCGCTACTACAATAATCAGTCCTCCTCAGAGCTCTCCCAGTGTATACCACCTCCTGGACTACGTAGGGTACGTAGTACTCGTCTTGCAACATAATCCCATCCCTACTCTGTGCAACGCTCCAACCCAAGAGTGAAACGTTACTCTCATTCTTTCTTCTATATTCAACAGATGAACTCTGGAACTCTCTCCTAGAATCTTTTCCTGCTCCTATGACTGTAATTGCTTCAAACTCCGTGTGTCCAGGCATTTTGGCTCGAACGCCCCCTGATTTTGGCCCTGTCACTCTTTCAACCATGGGGGAGCCACTCGCTACAGGCAGTTCTGCCTTTTGTCTCCCTCACTCACATAGAGAACACCAAAAATACCCATTCCCACATTTCCCATTTCTAATTATCTTAACTAGTACGAAAAGAAATAAAAAAACATGCAATTAGAAAATAAAACGTAATATAGGCCTAAGCCACTAAAAAAAACACACACACACAAAACAAATGCTTCCATCAGCCCAATTACATCCAGAGCACAGGAAAAATAAAGTTTCTTATTTTTCTTCAGAGTAGTTTTCAGAGGAGAGAAAACTTTTAACAGGATTTGGAAGAGAGGGAGGGGGAAGGGGTAGACTACAACAAACCACATTATATAAGTATACCCCTTAAGTACGAGTGAGTGTTATATAAGTATACCCCTTAAGTACGAGTGAGTGTTATATAAGTATACCCCTTAAGTACGAGTGAGTGTTATATAAGTATACCCCTTAAGTACGAGTGAGTGTTATATAAGTATACCCCTTAAGTACGAATGAGTGTTATATAAGTATACCCCTTAAGTACGAGTGAGTGTTATATAAGCATACCCCTTAAGTACGAGTGAGTGTTATATAAGTATACCCCTTAAGTACGAGTGAGTGTTATATAAGTATACCCCTTAAGTACGAGTGAGTGTTATATAAGTATACCCCTTAAGTACGAGTGAGTGTTATATAAGTATACCCCTTAAGTACGAGTGAGTGTTATATAAGTATACCCCTTAAGTACGAGTGAGTGTTATAATTTATTCATTAATTTGTGTGTATATACTGTATATATTTTTTTCATTTATCTATTTACTTTTTTTAGTTTCCTCCCTAGACCTACAGTATATCAAGATTAAAATATTCCCTCAAGATCCCCATTCTAGATAAATTTGCGCATTTTTATTTGGGCAATTTTGAGACCTTTCGCCTGTTTCTTTGTCAATACTAAGACCTTTCATGCCATTTAGGTGTCGATATGTTTCAACACACACAGACAAACACACCCACACATACACACACACACACACAAACAGAGAACTAAATGAATACAGTCAGCCAGCAATAAAGAGACATATTAATTTCACAAACCATGGCGAACAAATAAAATAAAAATAATAATGTAATAATATAATAAATAATAATGTAATAATATAATAAATAATAATGTAATAATATAATAAATAATAATGTAATAATATAATAAATAATAATGTAATAATATAATAAATAATAATGTAATAATATAATAAATAATAATGTAATAATATAATAAATAATAATGTAATAATATAATAAATAATAATGTAATAATATAATAAATAATAATGTAATAATATAATAAATAATAATGTAATAATATAATAAATAATAATGTAATAATATAATAAATAATAATGTAATAATATAATAAATAATAATGTAATAATATAATAAATAATAATGTAATAATATAATAAATAATAATGTAATAATATAATAAATAATAATGTAATAATATAATAAATAATAATGTAATAATATAATAAATAATAATGTAATAATATAATAAATAATAATGTAATAATATAATAAATAATAATGTAATAATATAATAAATAATAATGTAATAATATAATAAATAATAATGTAATAATATAATAAATAAAATGTAGAAAATAGAAGCCAATCCAGTTAATGCAAAGCTAAAATAAAAACTGGAAAATATATTCGGACACATTCATAAAACTAAACTTAATTATAACTAATACCTGGAGCTGTGTTACTGGCTGTGGAAATATAATGGACCTTTTAATATTCATAGGAATAATTCTGTGCGGATTTTGTTTGTCCTTTCTTTTACTCTATTTTTGCTCTCTCTCTCTCTCTCTCTCTCTCTCTCTCTCTCTCTCTCTCTCTCTCTCTCTCCCTATATATATATATATATATATATATCTGTGTGTGTGTTTATCTTAGTTATCTATGCATCTACATTCATCTATCTAATAGTGATTATTAAACATGCATCAATAATCATCAATGTAAGCATGTGCCAATATTAAGTAAAGGATTATGTTAAGGGAATAGGTGACATTTTCGGAGCAAAAATTTAGGGAACATTACGTTGTGAAAAGTCTACGTTCCTAACACACCGTATTCCACAGTTCTTTATTGAGGTACCGTATGTCTTATTGAGGTACTGTATGTCTTATTGAGGTACCGTATGTCTTATTGAGGTACTGTATGTCTTATTGAGGTACTGTATGTCTTATTGAGGTACCGTATGTCTTATTGAGGTACTGTATGTCTTATTGAGGTACCGTATGTCTTATTGAGGTACTGTATGTCTTATTGAGGTACTGTATGTCTTATTGAGGTACAGTATGTCTTATTGAGGTACTGTATGTCTTATTGAGGTACCGTATGTCTTATTGAGGTACCGTATGTCTTATTGAGGTACTGTATGTCTTATTGAGGTACTGTATGTCTTATTGAGGTACCGTATGTCTTATTGAGGTACTGTATGTCTTATTGAGGTACCGTATGTCTTATTGAGGTACTGTATGTCTTATTGAGGTACTGTATGTCTTATTGAGGTACAGTATGTCTTATTGAGGTACTGTATGTCTTATTGAGGTACCGTATGTCTTATTGAGGTACCGTATGTCTTATTGAGGTACTGTATGTCTTATTGAGGTACTGTATGTCTTATTGAGGTACTGTATGTCTTATCACTGGCCAGGGACCAAACATTTGTATGTATTCACGTGTGTTTGTGAGATTCCAAATTGTAATTGATATTCATGAGTCTTTTTAATAAACGAAACGAGCAGAATTAGAATATAACTGTTCTGATATAATTGCTAACCAACCTAATGACCAATATTGAGTGAGTGTTATATGATATCTATACTCCATTTTTATCACCTGGCAAGGGACTGGATTCTCGAAAAGGGGCTCCAGTCCTGACGATATTCTTGACTTACAGTGTGCTGGCTTAATAATCCAGAAGGGTTGATAACCTCTGAAGTCCTATTTTAACTAACTAATCACCTGGCAGAAAGATTAGTGCCTTAGAAGCAGAGTTTACGATAATTAGTGGACATATAAACAATACTATGACTCTACATCATATGAAGTTTTCACAATTAACAACTTAATTGGCTTTAAAAGAATGTGTAATAGCTGAACAATTAAGGAAAACAAACAAATATTCCGCCACCTAAAAAATAATAAATTGAAAAATAGAAAAACAAAAACAAACAATAATTCTTCCATTTCTGTTCACCTCCTCTTAACACACCTTGCTGACTTGAGATAACTTAATTGGTGGAGAGGGTGAGGAGTGTCCAGTTTTATTCGATTATATTCTTGAAGATATTGGAGGGCAAGAGCTGAAGGGTTATGGTTGATAAATAGAAAGAAATAGAGGGAGTATATATTATAAGTCCAGACTGCCTAGTAAGGACCGAAAGGTCTGTGTAATCTGTGTATCTATGTAACTCACACACTCACTCTCACTCTGCATCTCTCTCTCTCTCTCTCTCTCTCTCTCTCTCTCTCTCTCTCTCTCTCTCTCTCGTTCTCTATCAAACCCCACACCGCTCTGAATGAAAGCCATAAATCCATTTCGTGATGATTTCTCAGTGAGGGAACTTTTAAAAAACTCAGAACGCATCTTTTCTGTCATGTTTACAAGGAATTCCACATAATCAGAAAGGTCGCCCCAATGATTCCACTTCCTCCACTATGATTACCTTCCACCTAAAATTGGAGGAAAGACTTATTTCAAATTTAGAGGGAGCAAGATTTATTTGGAATGAAAGGAAAAGGAAAGAAAGAAAAGTATGTCAAGAAGACAATGTGTATTACATATCGTGTTGACTTGTATTTGTTGTTGTTGCTGTCGTTGTTGTTGTTGTTGGTTATGATGATTAGTTCTTCTTTTTCGTAATTACTTCATCATTATCATCATCATCATCGCCTTCTCTTTTCATTTTACTATTTCTTCTTCTTCTTCTTCTTCTTCTTCTTCTTAATAATAAAATCGTGAAAGCAAATCGAATATAATCAGAAAGCACACCCAAATGACTTTATGATTTCTTCATTTCTGATTGCCTTTGCCCTCAGTATTAACTCAGGGGAAAAGAGTTATTTGTGAGAGGAAGACAAAATTAAGAAAGATACTCTATGACTCTATGTTAAGGAATGAGTTCACTTTTATATTATCCGAGTTATAGCGAAATGAATGTTGTAAAAAGAAGAGGTCAAGGTATTTATTTTTTTTTTTTTTTTTGGGGGGGGTACCTAATGCCAAGATTATTGTTGTTATTGTTGTTGTTGTTGTTGTTGTTGTGGTATTGTTGGTGTCATTGATGGTGCAGTTGTTGTTGTTGTTGTTGCTATTATTACTGTTATAATGATTATTACTAATATATTCTACACACTCACTATCCAAACGAAATGTCATTGACTTTTATCACCAACGTAAGTACACCCCCCCCCCCCCTCCCCCCCACACACACACTCTCTATCTCTCTCTCTCCCAAATAATCCCCAACAATTTCCAACAAGCCTCCAACAAAATATGCGTCTCCATCACCCCATGTAAATAACGGGACAATATCAGCTGGCATTTGTATCTCTCTGAAGCGTATTTTTTGTTAAGAAGAGTTGTGATGGTGGTTGGTTGATGTGTGTGTGTGTGTGTGTGTGTGTGTGTGTGTGTGTGTGTGTGTGTGTGTGTGTGTTTGTGTGAATGAAAGAGAGAGAGAGAGATAAATATATATAAATGTAAACTATCCTCATATTTTCAAATAAAGTATATAAATTGTATATTCAAACAACGATCTTTTATTAACTTTGTTTGTATATTTAGTTATTCAATTTGTGTTAGTATTATATATTCAATTTGTGTTAGTATTATATATTCAATTTGTGTTAGTATTATATATTCAATTTTGGCTAGGGGTGGAGGGGGGGGGGGGGATAAAAGCAACTATTTTCATTTGTTTTCGTCTCCCCTCCAAAGTCAATTTCCTTTAAAATATCATTACAACTTTTATTTTCAGTGACTGCTCATTGTTCGTTTTCTCTCTCTCTCTCTCTCTCTGCAGTCATAACTTTTATTCTCCAATCAGAATCAATCCCATTCTTCCTTTTATTACCTTATACGGTATATGTAATTTTATTATATTTATCTCTTTCACTATCTTTGTATCTATCTGTCTATTTATCGCAGTCTGTATGTCCCTCTCTATATTTATGCCTATGTGCGAGCCAAAAGTGAGGGATACAAAAGGCAGAACTGCCTGTGACGAGCGCCTCCCCCAGAGTTGAAAGAGTGACAGGGCCAAAATCAAGAAATGTTCGAGCCAAAATGCCTGGACACACGGAGTTTGAAGCAATTTAAGTCATGGGATTAGGGTAAGATGAATTCAAGGAGAGAGTTCCAGAGCTCAGCTGTTGAATAAAAGAAGGTTTGAGAATATCGTTTCACTCTTGGATTGGAGAGTTGCATAGAGTAGGATGGGGTTGTGTTGCAACACGGATTTTTCTTCTGTTTCTTGCATATTCCCTTTATTAGTTATTTTCCTTCTGTCATCCCTTCCTTGCTTTTTGTTTCTTCCTGCTTTTCTTCCTTCCTTCCTTCCTTCCTTCCTCATTATACAGTATGTCTTAATTGCCTAATTCCTACCAACTTTATTCGCATTTAATGTTATCTTATTTTGTGGCATTTCTTCTATTTTATATTATATTCTATTTATTCTATTATATTTTATCTATCTGTGGTATTTCTTCCTTCCATCCATATCTTCACAAACGCACCACAAAATCTTCCCACTGAAAGTCCGTGATTGCCCCTTCATCATCTCTACTTAATTTTTCTCAATTTTCTTCCAGTGTGGCTTCAGTCCAACTCCTTGTTCCCCAATTGTTTTTGTCATCTTATTCTCCATTATCTTTCTAGCACACTTCCTTCCTTTATTCCTTGTTTTTCTCCTCCTCCTTTGTTTTC
Source organism: Paralithodes platypus (assembly GCA_032716605.1). Taxonomy (NCBI): domain Eukaryota; kingdom Metazoa; phylum Arthropoda; class Malacostraca; order Decapoda; family Lithodidae; genus Paralithodes; species Paralithodes platypus. The sequence continues at coordinate 31,276,323 of CM064516.1, forward strand.
TTCTTCTTCTCCTCCTTCTGCTTTACTATCCTTTTCTCTACCTAATAGTTGGTAATTTAAACAGTGTAGATATCCAAACTGCTCCATAAGGACCAAGAGGTCTGTTGCAGTTTGTAGGTTCTTTATATTTTGTTTGTATTCCCTTCTCCATATTCTCTTCCTCCTCCTCCTCCTTCATACTCTTCTTCTTCTTCTTCTTTCTCCATATCCTCTACCTCTTCCTCCCTCTCTTTTCCCTTCTGGTCACTTCCATTTTCTCTTATTCTTCATATAGTAGCCTTCCTTTCGGCATTATAAACTTTCACCTTTCCCTCCGTACTTGACTTCCTTTTGTTATCTCCTTTATCTGCCAGGAGGAAGGAGCTTTAACCCCTTGAGGATCATGACGCCTTTAGACAGTGTATTTTGGCTAGCATGAAGGGATTTTATTCAACTTTGGAAGGATCTGTGGGAATCGTAAGGGTAAAGACTGCCTCAATTAACCTTCCTAATCTAAATAAAATCGTCTAAAAATACTCACAATAAACTCATAATACTCAAGGAGTTAAATGACTACAGTTACATTTCCTTTCCTTCAGATCCTCCTTAACCCATTCAGTACCGGTGACATAATTTTCATTATATTCTGGCAACTATTAGACGGCTTTATTCAGCTTAGGAAGGATATCTACCCGTTAACAGATTGCAGACTATCTCAATTAATCCTTTTACCTACCATATATCCTTCGTAAGCTTCATAAAATCGTCTAAATGCAGCTGAAATAAAAACAAAAAGACGTCGCCGGTACTGTAAGGGTTAAGTATGAATGATATTAGCCATCTCTCTATCATTACTCTTAATTATCTGAGGGTGTGTCCTCATTACAGCTTGTTGTCCCCAATTAAGTCTTGGCAGTTTTGGGTTTCCTTATTTCTTGCATATCCCCTGTCTTCCTTTAGTTATCTATTTCCTTCCTCTTTGTAACTTTCTCTCTTCCTTCCTTCTTTCAGCTACTCCTATTAAATAGCATAATTAGTTTTGAATTATTATAATTCTATTAGTAATATCATCAGTGTTAATATTTTTGTTGCTGTTATAATTTTATATTTGTATTGATCATCTACTAGATTTCCAATCCTCTTCGTTTACAAGTCCATTTCACTTCCACAACTCTCTTCGCCAATGTCCTTACCAATTTAATTTTGCCTTAACACTTAGTAATTATCTAAGCTATTATTTTGATTTATTTTATTTGTCTTGCGAGTGTTTTTTAATATTCACATTCAGTGTCTTGGATCATTGTAGTGTTCTTGCTTTCTTACTTGCTTCTTCTTCTTCTTCTGTTCACTCCATCTTCTTCTTCTTATCCTCCTTCTTCACCTTCTCCTCCTCCTCCACCTCCTTCTCTTCTCCTTCCACTTCCTTCTTCTCCTCTTTCTCCTGCTCCTCTTCTTCCTCCTTTTCCTTCTCTTCCTCTTCCTCTTCTTTTTCCGCTTCCTTTCCCTCCTCGTTCCTCCAACTCATATTTTTGTATTTATATTCCTCTTCGTTTTTCAAATTAATCTTTGTTGTTGTTGTTTTTCTTTTTAAAGCCTAAAATTAAGCCCCATACCTCCCCCCTCCTCTCTCTCTCTCTTTCTCTCTCTCTCTCTCTCTCCCCGGCTCAGCGCATCATCTAATTAAGGTAAATAATAGACCAGGTAGAGGGAGAGAGAGAGGAAGAGCAGAGTCACGAGGGCTAGGCTCAGGTTCTTAGTTTTAGGTTCTCTTTCTCTCTTTCTTTCGTTCTATCTCTCTATCTCGCTCTCGCTCTCGCCTCCGTTTGACTGTAAGCAAGATATCTCACAAAGTTAAGAACTGATTTTCACGAGATTTGGTGGGCAGATAGAATATGTGCCAAGGAAGAAGTGGTTAAATTTAGGAGGCGATCCGGATCATATGTGACACTGGTGTCATTGCTGTGCATTAAGTTGATATTGTGGCAAAGTCAGCGTAGGCGGAGGTATGCGCTCGACCGGGTGTCTCTCCAGTTTCACATAGAATAATTTCATATGCATTATTTCATACATGAATATTTCTTCAGCCAAACGATATAAGTCGACTATTGACTTAACAAAATATGTTTTAAAACAGATGAGTAAGAATTGTTTGACCTTAATACATTATACAGCAAATGTTTTTATTCGACATAGCGACCTCTCGTAACCAAGTATTTAAAAAGCCAAACGGCTAGTACTCTGCATAATCTTCATGAAAAAAACATCAAACCCCCTTGAGTTCTCTTGGCGCGAGTGACGGCTGAGCACCCATTAGCAAACTGGTATAAGTGAACCTGAATGACGTTATCCATCTTATTCCTAGCTGGCGCGTAATTGGCTTCCTAAAGCTGGTATCACACGAGCGCTTTTTCCCTCAACATTTATCCTTAACACTGGTCTGGCATCTGATGAGGTCAACTTTTTCAATATTATGCAACCTAAATTCATCTATCATCAGTTTTGTTTCTGATACCACTGCAAAATATCCCAGAAATGTTGCCAGAAAAATGTTGACCATTGGATATTGAGTATAAAATCTCTCGTGTGATACCGGGCAACTTTATCGGAGCTTTGAATCCACTTCAAGTTTTCATATTAATTTGCTTGTTTTTGCTATGTACTCGTATATATTTGTAAATATTGCGGGTGGATGGGACTTGTCACTCTTGGTCTGCAACCAATCTAGGAAAGACAGATTTATAAAAATCCGGGTGGATGGAACTCGTCAGCCTTGGTTGGCAACATAATACAAATCCTTATTGCTCACGCAAGGGTGAAGCAGGTTGGTGGATGGAATAGCCACCCACCACTGTAGAAAATAGTGCTAAAAATACACAGAGGACTTTGGAGTCGGAGGGACCCAATGTTGAGTGGGCAATCCGCTAAGTCCTTAAATAAACTGGCACGGGTTATCCTTCTCAGGGCGACAGGTCCTCGTGGTGGCGTTTTATGTATGACCACCCTCAAAAATAGAAGTAAGGCGTCCGGCATTAGATTGATAGGTTCGTGTATTTTATTAGGCTGTACGTGATTAGGCGCTCTAAGATACAAAATACAGCCATAATATAAGCGACAATTGCCATAAAATAGCCTCGTTTTCAGCATAGTTTTGGCTCCGATACTTGAGCCACTAAATGGTTCGTGTGGCACTAGTTTAAACCATGCAGTACCGGTGACATCCTTTCTATTATATTCTGGCAACTATTAGACGATTTTATTCAGCTTAGGAAGGCCTTTTACCCGTTAAAAGCTTAGAGACTATCTCAATTTATCCTTTTAGCTACCATGTCTTTCCTAAGCTTCATAAAATCGTCCAAATACAGCTGAGATATAAACCAAAAGACGTCGCTGGTACGGTAAGTGTTAACCCTTTGAAGATTAGGACGCATTTTGACAGTTTACCCTGGCCATCTTTAGACGATTCTATACAGCTTAGGAAGAATCTGTGGGAATTGTAAGGGTAAAGACGACAATCTCAATCAACCCTCCGACTTCCACATACCTTTCCTAACCTGAATACAATCGTCCAAATAATAGCCAGAGAACAGAACAAAAACACGTGAAGGAGGCCCCTGGTGTCCCGTCACCCCCCCCCCCCCCCCACTTACATTATCGCCTGGCTCAACCTAGACAGATGTGGGGAGTGAGCATAAGGTGGGGCGAGGGGAGATATGAAGGAAGAAAGAGGAAGACTGGGGAGAGGGTGGGATGAAGGAGAGTGGGGAGGATATGAAGAAGGAGAGAGGAAGAGGGCGGAGAGGATGAAGGAGGACAGAGGAGGAGTGGAGAGAGGGGGGAAGTGAAGGAGGAGAGAGGAAAAGTGGGGAGTCGGAAGGAGATGGCAAGAGGATGAAGGAGGAGAGAGGATCAACCTTTCCCAAATGTCTTCAATTGTTTGTGTGGGCCAACCATATTTCTTATAAACTAATTAGTCAATTCCAGTCTATTATTCTGCACCCTAAATCTCATCGCCAAATTCCTAATAATATCCATATATATTTTGTTAAGCATACCTCCATGGCATAAGGACTAATTGTCTTTATACCATGCTTACCTCCATCTCCACCAGCGACTTAATCCTTCTCCAATTGGCCTAAATTGTTTTTGTGGGGCACCTGAGTCCTTAAGACCAGGCAGGGTAATCCAATCCTTTATGTTAATGACACCTGCCTGACAAGGGCCCCACATGCAAGGGAGGGTGTGTGTGTGTGTGTGTGTATGTAAGAGAGAGAGAGAGATGAGAGAGACTGGTTGCTGAAAGAGGTGGTGGTGCAGATAAGAAAGTCCAGGAGCGAGGGATGAGAGCTGAGGGGAATGAAAAATATATAGGAAAGAGACGTGGGTAGATGTCTATATATTGGGCAAAGACGTGGGTAGATGTCTATATATTGGGCAAAGACGTGGGTAGATGTCTATATATTGGGCAAAGACGGGGGTAGATCTATATATTGGGCAAAGACGTGGGTAGATGTCTATATATTGGGCAAAGACGTGGGTAGATGTCTATATATTGGGCAAAGACGTGGGTAGATCTATATATTGGGCAAAGACGTGGGTAGATGTCTATATATTGGGCAAAGACGTGGGTAGATGTCTATATATTGGGCAAAGACGTGGGTAGATGTCTATATATTGGGCAAAGACGTGGGTAGATGTCTATATATTGGGCAAAGACGTGGGTAGATGTCTATATATTGGGCAAAGACGTGGGTAGATGTCTATATATTGGGCAAAGACGTGGGTAGATCTATATATTGGGCAAAGACGTGGGTAGATGTCTATATATTGGGCAAAGACGTGGGTAGATGTCTATATATTGGGCAAAGACGTGGGTAGATCTATATATTGGGCAAAGACGTGGGTAGATGTCTATATTGGGCAAAGACGTGGGTAGATCTATATATTGGGCAAAGACGTGGGTAGATCTATATATTGGGCAAAGACGTGGGTAGATCTATATATTGGGCAAAGACGTGGGTAGATGTCTATATTGGGCAAAGACGTGGGTAGATCTCTATATAGAAGAGCGCCAGCAGAGAAGTCATATCATAACATGGATGAGATGATACCGGCTCTCTTTCTCTCTTCTCAGGTCTGCACTCCTATGTCTGAGGGGTACAAGGTCCTCTCTGTTAAGGGGGAACGGTTGTCTTTTCTGACCCCTCTTCTCCCTAATGTTTAACCTCATTATTTATGAGATTTTAAGACATTCGGCCCATTAGTTTGGCGATTATATGAGCTTTCGCCCCATTTCTTTGTCAATATTAAGAGCTTTCGTCTCATTTAGGTATCGATTTTTTCCTGGCGAGCGATAGCGAGCCTGTAATTTAGTAGTAACCTTCGGCTGGTACATTTTTCTACCGAAAAATTTACAAATTTATCTAGAAGAAGGATCTTGGGGATGTTTTTTTAAGCTTGATGGAGGTCTAGGGAGGAAACTAAAAGTATGATAAACAAATAAATAAACCGACCAATAAATAAACCCCCTTAAAATGGACAAGGGAGAGAAACATGGATTTTGAGAAGGCCGTGGCAGAGGGCTCCATTGGTGAGCAGCTTGGTTGAGTTTACAGAGGGTAGAATAAGATATAATATAAGATAAGTCAAATGAGCTATGTAGGACACCTTTTCGTATACATTTCCTACAAGGGAAGGAAAGCAGGCAACAACAGAGAGGCGAAAGATGAGATGAATGGAAATATATAGGAAAGCAAAATGAGACGATCTGTACAAAGGGCTTATATAAAGGAAAGGCAAGCAACAACATAGAGATGAGGTAAATGACAAAAATAAGTGAGAAAATCTGTACATAGGGGTGGAAATCGTGGAGGAAATTCAATAAATACCTGTACCTCATTTCACATCATTAATTGTACAGCAAATTGTAGGCATCTATGAGCGCGCCTATTGATCTCTCACCAAGTAACGAGCGGAGGAGCCACTGTGATGAAGAGGTCGATAATTGATAGGGTTAATTGGGGGCATCTGAGGGGGGGAGGCAGAGGGGAGCGGGTCAGGGGGGGCAGGGGGTTTAACAAGGGCTATGAATATTGAGAGAGAGAGAGTGAGAGTGAGTGAGTGAGAGTGAGTGCGAAAGAGAGATTTATACATTTACATAGATATACTGGCCACACAGACTTTACGATCCCGGTGAGGTGGCCAGGACTTAATTCTAGTAGAGATAACAAAGGAATGAGAGAGAGAGAGAGAGAGAGAGAGAGAGAGAGAGAGAGAGAGAGAGAGAGAGAGAGAGAGAGAGAGAGAGAGAAAGAACACGAAGAAAATCCTACCACTGGAAAATTAGTCTGATGAGATTCTTGATGCCGGGACGTTGAAATAAGATGAGGAAAGAACAGCTTGGAATGATGTGAAAGAGTAAAAGCTGATGGGAGGTAATTAGATTGTTGGAGTTATTATTATATGATTATGGCGGTAAGCGAAGGAGAAACTCATTGTCCTTGGCTGCCTCAAACAATAAATCTCTCATGGGTTCGAATCCTGGGAGAATTACACGTTTTCATTCAGTTTATTTGGGATGTTTTTGGTGCTGAGGACGTTGTTAAAAATATTAATAATCCTAATTATGGAGAAGAATAGCCTGGAGTTTGAAAGAGTGAAATTTGTAAGATGGGGAAAAGATAGGCTGAGGAAAAATTGGGCTAGCTTCGTTTCAGAAAAGATATAAGCAAATACTGGTTTGGCAACAGAGCTGTATACTGTATATGTGGAATAGGCTACCGAGTGCTATAGTAGGATCAATAACGTTATAGAGCTTTAAGATATAATTAGATAGGCGTATGGACGAGATAGGTTGGATATGAAAGGGCCTCCAGCAATTAACAGGCTTCAAAATATCTCACTTAGCCATTTCTACTACCACAGATCCTTCTTAAACTGCATACAAATGTCTAAGTATAGCTAGAATATAATTAATAAGACGTCGCCGGCACAGAGGGGGTTAAATAATTCACTCGCGGAGATATATAAATTTAACTTTTATTTCCTGAGTAGATGTGTTTATTATGTGATTATTTCCTGAGTAGATGTGTTTATTATGTGATTACCAGTGAATGGAGATAAAAGTAGATGTGTTTATTATGTGATTACCAGTGAATGGAGATAAAAGTAGGTGTGTTTATTATGTGATTACCAGTGAATGGAGATACAAGTAGATGTGTTTATTATGTGATTACCAGTGAATGGAGATAAAAGCACTGGAATATATAATAGTGTCATTTGATTAACCCCTTCTCTACCGGCGATGTCTTTGTTCTTTGTTCTGGCTACTGTTAGACGATTTTATTGAAGCTTAATATGGGCCTCCAGCAATTAACAGGCTTCGAACTATCTCACCTAACCATTTTCACTACAACAAATCCTTCTTAAACTACACAAAATCGTCTAAATATAGCTAGCATAGAATTAAGTACAGGGGTTAGGGCGTTAGCATTGACAGTTATGTACAGCATATCACTGGGTTAAGGGCGGTAACATTGACAACTAAGGGCGTTAACATTGACAGTTATGTACAGCATATCACTGGGTAAGGGCGTTAACATTGACAGTTAACATTGACAGTTATGTACAGCATATCACTGGGTTAAGGGCGTTAACATTGACAGTTATGTACAGCATATCACTGGGTTAAGGGCGTTAACATTGACAGTTATGTACAGCATATCACTGGGTTAAGGGCGTTAACATTGACAGTTATGTACAGCATATCACTGGGTTAAGGGCGTTAACATTGACAGTTATGTACAGCATATCACTGGGTTAAGGGCGTTAACATTGACAGTTATGTACAGCATATCACTGGGTTAAGGGCGTTAACATTGCCAGTTATGTACAGCATATCACTGGGTTAAGGGCGTTAACATTGACAGTTATGTACAGCATATCCGGGTTATGCGTAACATTGACATATGTACAGCATATCACTGGTTAAGGGCGTTAACATTGACAGTTATGTACAGCATATCACTGTATATATATATATAATATATATATATATATATATATACTGGGTTTTGCACCACGTATATATAACATCAATATATATATATATATATATATATATATATATATATATATATATATATATATATATATATATATATATATATATATATATATATATATATATATATATATATATATATATATATATAATCAATTATATATATATGAGCAAGAGAGAGACAGAGAGAGAGAGAGGTGTACTGTAGGTGTGTATGTAATTGTATGTATGAGCGCGTGTGACAAAACATATATAAACAGTACATTTATTTATTATCCATTTATAAATGGATAAATTGCTAAATATACACATCAAATATTTCATTAATTTGTAGTTGATATAAACCAGGATGAAAGGGCATTCTCTAGAGGCCTTATAGTAACAGAGAACGGCCAACCTCCTCCATGTTGGTGCCATTGGGGGGAGGGGGGGGCACAGGAGCGACTTTACCGTCACATTTATTTTAAGGGCATTTTTTTTTTTTTGTTTTTTTGTCTGGCAGCTTCAAATTTCAACTACCGTAAGAATTAAACTACTTAACACAATCTACCATCGATTTAGTTTCCGATCCTCATGCGAAAGAGCCTCAAAATATTACGAGAAAAAAAGATGCTCATCCAAAAATTGCCGGAAAATGCGCTCGTGTGACACCGCCTTTTATGGAATGCTGGCCAATAATGACAAATGTAGGTTTTTACTGATTTAGTAAAAACAAATTGCGACTTTTTCAATAACGCCAATAGACAAAAGAATATTTCTGCTCTTTGATGCGAGTTTTTGGAAATGGTAAAATGGTTATATACGGTAATCATCATTATTATTTTTTCATAAATATTCCATTCAATCAATCTACATTATTCCTAACTCTCACAATAAGTCCTTTCAATCCATAATAATCCTCAATAATCCCTACTCACTCAATAATCCCCACTAATCCACACATCCAATAATCCCTCATAATCCCCACTCACCCAATAATCCCTCATAATCCTCACTCACCTAATACTCCCTCATAAGCACAATTCACCCCATAATCCCAAATAATCCCTCACAATCCACACTCATCCAATAGTCCACAATAATCCCTAATACTCCACACTCAACCATTATCTCTAATAATGCACACTCACCCAAAAATCCCTCATAATCCCCACTCACTCAATAACCCCTAATAATCCCCAACCATTCAATAATCCCTAATAATCTACACTCACCCGATAATCCATAATAATCAACATTCACCAAAAAAATACCTAATATTCCACACTCACTCAATATTCCCTCAAAATCCCCACTCACCCAATAATCCCTCATAATCCCCACTCACCCAATAATTCCTCATAATCCCCACTCACCTAATAATCCCCAATAATCGCCAGTAATCCCACACTCTCCCGCTGTAATAATCCCACCTGTAGTGCTGGGTTGGCGAGGGTTTAATGGTATTACTGATAGTGGTGGTATTGTTGTTGTTGTTGTTGGTGGTGTTGTTGTTGTTATTGTTGTTGTTGCTGTTGGTGGTGGTGTTGTTGTTGTTGGTGGTGGTGGTGGTGTTGTTGTTGTTATTGTTGTTGTTGCTGTTGGTGGTGGTGTTGTTGTTTTGGGTGGTGGTGGTGTTGTTGTTGTTGCTGTTGGTATTGTTGTTGGTGTTGTTGTTGTAGGTATTGTTGTTGTTGTTGTTGTTGCTGTTGTTGTTATGTTTGTTTGTATTGTAATATGGTTAGTATTGTTGTTATTATCATGATTGTTATTATGTGTAGTGTTGTTATGGGTACCGCCAGCGAACTTGACAATAATCTTGATCCCTGACCTCTCTGTAACTCAAAAGGGCCTAGAGCAAACTGGCTGTAAATATCCACACTTACTTCCTGGTACACTCTTCCCAAATGCTGTTATTATTGTTGGTTTCGTTATTACTGCTGGTTTTTATTATTAGTAGTTGTATTGTTATTGCCATTGTTGTTGTATAATTGTAGTTATAATCCCGTGTTCTATATAAGCCATTAATCCCACCTGTAGCGCTGGTTTGGCGAGGGTTTAATCCCTTCTGTACCGGTGTTGTACTTTTCATTAAATTCTGGCAACTATTAGACGATTGTGTACAGCTTAGGAAGGACGTCTACTCATTAAAAGGCTATAGACCATCTCAGTTTATCATTTTCGCTACCATATATCTTTCCTAAGCTTCATAAAATCGTCTAAATGTAGCTACAATATAATGAAAAAGACGTCGCCGGTACAGAAGGGGTTAATGGTATTACTGAAATGGTATTACTGGTGGTGGTGGTGGTGTACTTTAGTTGGTGTAAATGTTTATTGTCTATAATGGTGTTGTTGTTGGTGTTGTTTTTATTATTATTGTTGTTGTAGTGGGTATTGTTGCTGCTAATATTTATATTAGTGTAGGCTATATTGTCATTGTTCATTTTTGTTGTTGCTAATGTTGATGTTTTTATTGTGGTTGTGGTTGTTGCTATTGTTGTTGTTATTGTCGTTGTAATCCCGTGTTCTATATAAGCCATTAATCCCACCTGTAGCGTTGGGTTGGCGAGGGTTTAATGGTATTACTTAGTGGTATTACTGGTGGCGGTGGTGGTGGTGTACTTTACTTGGTATTAATGTATATTGGTTATAATTGTGTTATTGTTGGTGATGCTGTCGGTTTTGTTGTTGTTGTTGTTGTTACTTAGTGGTATTACTGATAGTGGTATTGGTGTACTTTAGTTGGTATTAATGTTTATTCTACATGTTGTTGTTGTTGTTGTTGTTATTACTGATGATGTTCTTTGATTATTATTGTTCTAATTTCCTGCGGTATATATAGTATTACATTACCCACAGTAGCGCTCGATGGGCGGGGCCGTAATGTAATGGGTCGTTATGTAAGGGACTGTAATGTAATGGACCGTAATGTAATGGACCGTAATGTAATGGGTCGTAATGTAATGAACCGTAATGTAATGGGTCGTAATGAAAGGGACTGTAATGTAATGGGTCGTAATGTAATGGACTGTAATGTAATGGACCGTAATGTAATGGACCGTAATGTAATGGGGCCGTAATATAATGAACCGTAATGTAATGGACTGTAATGTAATGGGTCGTAATGTAATGGACTGTATGTAATGGGTCGTAATGTAATGGACTGTAATGTAATGGACCGTAATGTAATGGACCGTAATGTAATGGACTGTAATGTAATGGGGCCGTAATATAATGGACCGTAATGTAATGAGCCATAATGTATTGGGCCGTAATGTAATGGGCCATAATGTATTGGGCCGTAATGTAATGGGCCGAATTTATGGGCCTGCAACTTAGTAGTAATACTAATGGGGGCGGATCTGATATTAACAGATATTGGTAGTAGTTACTATTAATTATTGTTATTATTATTAATAATAGTACTTTAATTATAATTAGTACGGTATATTAATAAATAATGTTGCATTTATCTGTTATATTACTATATTTGTCTTACTATGAAATAATATTGCATCATCAAAAGTGTAACAAAAATACATGAACAATTGCAAAGAGATGCGAGTATCAAAATAGGTTAATTATAGTTTTGTCATCAAAACGTAGATCTCCAGCTGATGACTTGGCCATTCAGACATACAGCCAACAAGCCTAATATCCATATCGATTTTATGCAGCTTAGGAAGGATCTGTGGGTATTAAAACGGTAGACTTCTCAATCAACCCTCTGACTTCCATATACCCTTCCTAATCAGAATATAATCGTCTAATAATTACCAGAAAACAGAAAAGAAATGCGTATTAGAGCTTAAAAGGGTTAAGATTATTTTTAGGTTTCGTAAAATAACTGTTAGTATACTGACTAGTTTTTACATTTTATTCCGGCTAACACTACGCGATTGTATGGAGATAATTAGAAACCTGTGGGAATGAAAAGAGAGAGAGAGAGAGAGAGAGAGAGAGAGAGAGATATATATATATATATATATATATATATATATATATATATATATATATATATAGAGAGAGAGAGAGAGAGAGATATGACCCCCAACGTACGTACGTACACCTTGAATTTGGCTCTCTATCACTCATTTGGCTTTGGGGGAGATGATCTTTAACCTACTGTTTTAAGACGTTTATCCCCATCCAGGTGTCAATTTTTTACCGGTGAGCGGTGTCGAGCCAGCATATTATTTAGTTTTGTTTGACAGCAGGCTAAATTTGTACATTTTTCGATAGAAAAATGTCTCCGGCGAAGCCGGATTTCTTCATATAATGCTGGCTCGCTCTCGCTCGCCAGGATGAAATCGACACCTAGATGGGGATAAACGTCTTAAAATAGTTGGCTGAATGGGGCCGAATGGATACAAGCCAGAGAAAGAGAGAAAAGGACAAAAATACCAAAAAGCAGGTCACCCCCCTTAACGACAGCTTGCCTTTTGTCTCGTCCATACACATAGAACCAAACATATCACATTCCCAGTTCACCTACCGCCATCTGGATCCCGTGGCGGTATAAGTAGAGTCAACTTATATAGACGTCGCCGGTACAGAAGGGGTTAAATTGTTTTTGTGGGGCACCTGAGTCCTTAAGACCAGGCGGGGTAATTCAATCCTTTATGTTAATGACACCTGCCTGACAAGGGCCCCACATGCAAGAGAGAGAGAGAGAGAGAGATTTTTTTTGAGAATACGGAGAATACGATAATATACAATATTGTCACTGCTTGTGTAGCAATTCACGCTGCAGGCAAATATATTAGGAAATGTGAGAATTCGTGTACTATAGTAACTATTTCTATGACGATTCTCACAATCAATATATGATAAAAGTAAGTTTATAACTCATTATGTTCTACATTTATGCAAAGATTCAAAACATCTTCTAATTGTTTACATACGAATGCGGCAACACCTACAGGGATATGGAGTTATTCAAGATAAATCTTTGAGATGGGATGGTGTTGTCAATTCATTTGTGCAGAGTTTTAGGGTTCTATATAGTGCTTTACTGTTGATACAGTGCAACACTATATGGAAAAATAAGAGAAAATGTTAGAATACAAGAAGGATAAGAATTATGCAGTGTAAGTCTTTAAGGTATAGGTTTCGATGTCTGTCATATTTTGTGGGGCCTTTCCCCTCTATAAGTGACCCACATGAATATGCCTGTGCAGTAGGATCAAAACAAGCGAAAATAAATCTTTGCAGTTGGTTCTTGCATAAAACTGCAGATGAGAATGCAAATGATGGTGTTTTAATTCCTGAATGCAGTTACTTGTTGCATCTTCGTTGATATGCAAGCAGAGTTCGGGAGTGTGGCCGTCTTTGCTTTCTACTTTAAGGGCAGCATTGTTTATTTATTTATTTATTTACATACTAATTTATATAAATTTGTAGATACTTCCCTAGACCTCCATTAAGCTTTAACAAAATTACCCCAAAGACCCCCGTTCGAAATAAGCTTGTAAATATTTTGATAGATATATGCCCTGGCCAAAGGCTCTTTCTTCCTAAATTGCAGGATCGCTTTCGCTCGCCTGGAAATATTCGACACCTTAATGGCACGCCAGGTCTTAAAATTGACAAAGAAATGGGGGATAGGGTCTTAAAACAGCCAATCTAATGGGGCGAACGTCTTAAAATAGCAAACTAATGGCGCTAAACAAAAGGTCTAAAAGGAGTGAAATCAGGGAGGTCCAAAAGGGCCTCCCTCAAACCAAATAGGGTTAATTTCGGAATGTAGTCTCTTATTGCATCCTCGTTTTTATGGAGGCAGAGTTCGGGAGTGTTGCCATCATTGCTTTCTATTAGTTCGTATATTATTGGTATCATTAGACGAATTTATTAAGTTTAGAAAGGTTGTGACCTAGGTGTGCGTGAATTTTGTTTTGTTTTTGTGTGTTCACTGTTGTTTTTTCCCCTATTCGGGCTCTGTATCGAGTCGGCCACCACCCAGTAAAAAATAAAATAAAAATCAAAATAATGGAGAATGGGCCTAAGCAAATATATAAAAATATATAGATAGAAAGGTTGTGTGTAATTCAAAGGGACAATTTAGATAGTCTGTAACCCTTTGATTGCTATATGTTCTGTAACCCTTTGATTGCTATATATTCTGTAACCCTTTGATTGCTATATATTCTGTAACCCTTTGATTGCTATATATTCTGTAACCCTTTGATTGCTATATATTCTGTAACCCTTTGATTGCTATATATTCTGTAACCCTTTGATTGCTATATATTCTGTAACCCTTTGATTGCTATATATTCTGTAACCCTTTGATTGCTATATATTCTGTAACCCTTTGATTGATATATTCTGTAACCCTTTGATTGCTATATATTCTGTAACCCTTTGATTGCTATATATTCTGTAACCCTTTGATTGCTATATATTCTGTAACCCTTTGATTGCTATATATTCTGTAACCCTTTGATTGCTATATATTCTGTAACCCTTTGATTGCTATATATTCTGTAACCCTTTGATTGCTATATATTCTGTAACCCTTTGATTGCTATATATTCTGTAACCCTTTGATTGCTATATATTCTGTAACCCTTTGATTGCTATATGTTCTTCCTAAACTTTATAAAATCGTCTAATATTACAATGATCAAATGAACTGTGCACATAAAGGATTCTCGATCAGATCAAACATGAAGGCAAAGTGTACACAGGGGAAGGATATACATTGGATCCAGCATTCGGAATTGGAAGAATAACCGAGTCTTTCATCTCTTTGAGCACCCCGACTTGGAAAACATGGTCTGTCTGTGTGTGTGTGTGTGTGTGTGTGTGTGTGTGTGTGTGTGTGTGTGTGTGTGTGTGTGTAATAATAATAATAATAAACGGTTTATTAAAGAATGGCAGCCTCATGAGCTGAAAATACACATTTTACAATTAGTGGATGAACATGAGATGTACAGATATGAAAATGGTAAGCTCAGTTTACAATGGGTGAGTATAATATACTTTACATTAAAACAAGAAATTAATACAATAATTATGCTAGTGCAAAATACAAATTATCATAAATGTGTGTGTGTGTGTGTGTGTGTGTGCGCGCGCGTGTGTGTGTACTTTTATTAATAAGGTATATATATAAGAGTAATTGAAATAAACAGACTGCACTAAGTTATCTATCTGAGGACTTGGATACCACATGACGCCATATTAAAACTCTGGAAACTTCCCAAATGGTTACAACGAATCTTTAAGTTACCTTTAGAAAGCCTAAGGAAGCTTACGATGAAATCTATCGCCGAGCGCAGTTCAACAGTATTAAAACAATCTAGTAAAATAAATATGCAAATTAATAAATACATAAAAAAAAAAAAAAAACGTACATAAATAGAAGTAAATACAAAGTCTTCACTGTATTGAACATGTTATTCCGTTGCCAGAGCTTCACCTGCCTCCACTAATCTTTTATGGCTAACTCCATTCATGCTGATGATTGACACACAGGAAAACAGAAAGAGCTTACAAAATCACGCCAGGTACCAGCTATTAGTGGGTTGCAATATTCACTCTTGTACTGGAGAGGCTGGCAGCTGATCGACCAGCAAGGCTCTCTGGCAGTGTCAGTGGCACCAAACATATTGAAGTTAATTTGTGAAGGAGAAGAACAGAGGCGCAACCTTCGTCAGCAGCGCATCGCAAGAGCCGTCCCTCCTGAACCTCTACGTCCCACGGTCCCTGCTCTACCTACACCAGAGTTCTGGCATAAGATTTAACAGCCATGTGTACGTATGGCATATATACATTATACAGCCATATGTCAGCTGTATTAATCTCGCCCTCATCCACATGAAGCAATGACGTCATCGTCAACGATGGACTGCCATATGTGAGTGTGTGAATTTGGGAGAGCGAGGGAGAGAGAAATAGTGTTGTCAGTGTGCCAGGTTCAGTGCCTGGTAGAGTGCCAAGAGCGGTAACAGGTGGCACTGGTGGTGGTGGAGGTCATACACACACCAGGCACACCTTCCCTAGTATACACACCAAGGTCATTCACACACACCACTTTGTTCATTGATTCATTCCAGGAGTCAGTTTTGCATACATTCTAGAGGTCAGTTAAAATTAATTCCAGGTGTTAGTTTTTTTATTCACTCATGCATTCATGCATATATTCCTGGGGTAATTTCTTCATTCATTTTTGGGTCAGTTTTAATTAATTCCAGGTATAATTCGTTTTTTAATTTATTCATTCATTCATTTGTTTATTCCTGAGGTCATTTGATCATTCATTTTATAGGTCAGTTTTAATGTATTCCAGGTGTCAGTATGGGTCAGTTTTAATTAATTCCAGGTGTCAGTTTTTTCATTAATTCTAGGGGTCGATTTTAATTCATTTCAGGGGTCAGTTTTTAATTGATTAATTCCAGGTCAGTTTTCATTCATTCATCCCAAGGGTCGGTTTTTAATAAATTCATTCCAGGAGTCAGTTTTTCATTCAGTCATTCCAGGGGACAGTTTTTCATTCAGTCATTTCAGGAGTCAGTTTTTCATTCAGTCATTTCAGGGGTCAGTTTTTCATTCATTCTAGGGGTCAGTTTGAATTAATTCTAAAATTAAGTTTCTCATTCATTCTAGGAGTCGGTTATAACTCATCCCAGGTGTCAGTTTTCATTCACTCATTCCAGGGGTAATTTTTGTATTCATTGGGGTAAAGACAAATGAAGTGTAGGACCCAAGTTTATTCGACGTTTCGCCAAACACGGCTTCTTCAGGAATAACATGAAAATGTTAGTTAGTTAGGTGTACAATAGGACTTCAGAGGCTTTCAACCCTATTGGATTATTCAGCCATCACACTGTAATTTAACCAATTGTAAGGACTGAAGCCTATTTTCGAGAACTTCAGTCACTTGCGATAAAAATGGGGTACAGTCACTCTTATATATCCAGTGCCAAGAGGAAACAACAAAACACTCAGCAACATGAACAATGATTAATGAATTACCCTTGTTTTCCACTTGTTAACATAAATGCAAGAGGTTTGGCTAGAGAGAAGAAACCTTTATTTATATTCATAGTGTTGTTCAGTACTATATGGGCAGATTCGAAGCACCTACGTTTGACGGTATTGGTTTCCCATGTAATCCCCTTCATGCCATGGCCTGTATCTAGTCTGTGAATTACTGTGGCGTTATTTAGTCTGCATTTCTTCATATCAGTTTTATGTTCTTCAATTCTCTTTTTTTATTCCTCCGTATGTCTATAAACACCTGCTTAATTCATTCATTCATTCGAGGGTTCTGTTATTAATTCATTCCTAGGGAAAACAAAAAAAATGGGGGGGGGGGTGTCTATGTGTATGAAGGAGACAAAAGGCAAATCTGCCTGCAACAAGTGTCTTCTACAAAGTTGAAAGAGTAACAGCCAAATTAAGGGCGGTTGGTGGTTAGCTTAAACAAATAAAAATAGAAAAATAAGTCTAATAATAATAATAAAATAATAATTCTAATAATAATTCTAAAAAGGTGTATTGGAAAAAAGGTGTGGTGTGCTTGTTTAGTTGAAATTGACCTATATGGAGACTAGACTTCCGTATACTTCAAATTGACCTATATAAAGACTAGACTTCCGTATACTTCAAATGACGGTAATTACAGAAAGGGAGGTGACCTGCTCGTTTTCTCTCTCTCTGGGTTGTATCCATTCGGTCCCATTCAGCCTACTGACACCCATCTAGGTGTCGATTTATACTTGGTGAGCGATAGCGATCAACCATATTATGGATAATAAGTTAGACAGCTAGCTAAATTTGTACATTTTTCGATAGAAAAATGTCTCCGGCTAAGCCGGATTTCTCCATAATACGCTGATTCGCTATCGCTCGCCAGGAAAAAATCAACACCCCGATGAGGATAAATGTCTTAAAACAGTAGGCTAAATGGGGACGAATGGATGCAACCAAGAAAGGGATAAAAAACAGGTGACCCCTTAACTTAGTAGTGACGCTGGAACCCCCACTATTATGGAGACCTGAATGTAGAATAACCCGCATCCACAAACTGCTAACTAGACACATACATTCCCAATGACGTATATAATTATCACGGGCGTTCCACTTCCCCTCACATGTTCTCTTTCTCCCTCTCAGTACAGCTTACTTGTTTATTCATTATAATAAGGCAAACACTTTCAACCACTAACCTCTAAAACTCTAAAAAAACTGGACTAATCGAGCTAATATTTTTACCATTTGGGAAGAGTCAACCAGGGAATAGGTGTGGAAATTTACAGCCCATTTGTTCAAACCCTTTTGGAGTTACAGAGGTTAGGGTTCACGATTTCTGGCTCTTAATATTCCCAAACTAATGGGGTAAAACGACATCTAATCTCCAAAGTACCGTAATAGAGTGAAGCAGAGGAGGACCAAATACAGTTAAATAGATGCATACATTCATAATAACATAGCATTATCACGAATGTCCCACTTTCATTCCACATGTACTCCTTCCCCCTTTAACCCCTTCAGTACCGGTGATATCCATTGTATTACATTATGGCATCTATTAGACGAATTTAGTAACACAGGCCCTTCTTAAGGGAAGATGGCCCGGTTTTCTGGACCACTTTCTCCCTCATGTTTAGCCCTATTAGTTTTCAGATTTTAAGATGTTTGCCCCATTAGTTTGTCGATTTTAAGATCTTTCGCCCCATGTCTTCGTCAATATTTAGACCTTTCGTGCTATCCCTGGCGAACGATAGTGAGCCTTTAATGTTGGAAGAACCGGCCTTCGGCCGGCAAATTTGTCTACCGAAAAATGTACAAATTAATCTAGAAGGGGGATCTAATGGATGTTCTTTTTTTTTTTTTTTTTTGATGGAGGTCAAGGAAGGAAAGTAGAAAAATAATGAATACATGCAAAAATCGCCCAAAAAATGAATTGCATACAATCATCTCATTTTAGCTAGAATCAAGTCAAAGATAAAGAGGCGTCATGGTGCTGACGAGGTTAAGTTCATCAGCTCACGTTAATTTACAGAAAACTACTTAGAATTATTATTAGCCTCCCATTTTAAGGGGAGATGGACGCATACATTTGCTTATTGTTTTATCCTTTCATTCGATCGTGTATCCATCTTCGTACTTTCTTGCCATTTCATCAACTTACTACAATTACAATGGAGAAATTAAAGTGAATGATGTCATAATCTAGATTCGAATTAACCCCTTCTGTACCGCCAACGTTTTTTTCATTTGATTTCAGCTACATGTCGACGAGTTTATGACGCTTAGAAAAGATGTATGGTAGCTAAAAGGACTAATTGAGATAGTCTGGAACCTTTCAAGGGCTAGACGTCCTTCCTAAGCTGAATAAAATCGTCTAATAGTTGCCAGAATATAATGAAATGGACGTCACCGGTATTGAATGGATTAAGTCCAGACCACCTCGTTAGGATCGTAAGGTCCGTGCGGTTTGTGTATCTATGGATATCTCTCTCAGCCACTCCACTATACCTCAATACTTCTCCATACAAATAAATTATACACATCAATAATATCTCTCTCTCTCGACTTAATTCAAGTGTTCAAAATCATCAAAGGCATCGACAATATGAACTGTAGTAAGTAATTCACTATCGACCAATCTAATTACACGCGGGGAAACGGTTGCAAAATTATTGGTAAATCTTTGAACTCACACGAATCTAAGAATTTCTTCTTCAATCGAGTTGTCAACTTGTGGAATGGGCTTCCCCGAGACGTTATAGACTGCAGCACCGTTGGTTCATTTAAACTTCGCCTAGACAAATATCTTGCATCAAACCCGCGACTGACTGCGTTCGTAAATTAATAACTGTATTTTATTCCCCCCTCAGTTACTAACCCATCTGTCCCCTACTAACTTCCTAATCCTGCCACGGACATTAGTTCCAGGGCAGTAGTTCCCTTTCCAAAGTTCCCTTACTCACTCTAAACCACTGTTTGGACACTTGATCCTCAGTGTTTTGGAGGACAAGCAGCCTAGAAGGGTCACTAGACCTGTTGTTGCTTGATTTCCTTTGTACTCATTTGTACTCACTCTCTCTCTCTCTCTCCACCACAACATAAAACTCCATCAACAAACTAGATTAGTCACGCCCATAATCTCACACACACACACACTCACCACACACACACACACACACACTCACTCTCTCTCTCTAGCCACAACACACCATCAACAAACTAGATTATTCACACCCATAATATCGTTACAGAACATATAAAAAACGCGGAAGTAAAGTATATAATTTTGTTTAGAGTAAAGGAAGTGGAAGGAACTGTATAATATATATACCGTATATATATATATATATATATATATATAGTGTATATGTATATCTATATATATTATATATATACAATCATCACGATGTAAAGGTAAATTATTAATTTCATCTCGCTTCACTGCATCGTAGTGTAAAAATACTGAATGAAAGAATACAAAAAAAAAAAAAAAAAAAATATATATATATATATATATTATACAGTATATATGTAATTAGCATTATATGAACTACAGAAAAAAGAAGACAAATTAATTCAACTTTCCATATACATAAAACAAACATATGTGAGCACATCACCATATACTGTATAGGTACCTTATTAAATCCCATCTCATTCCACTGCATTAGTATAACTGCATAAAATCGTCTAGTTGTAAAAAATATATATAACATATAAATCTCTCTCTCTCTCTATATATATATACCGGTATATATATATATATATATATATATATATATATATATATATATATATATATATATATATATATATATCGAGCCTTCCAAAAAATAAAAAAAAAATAAAAATTTGGCCGAGACAAAATGTACATGTTTAGCTTGAAGGGGGCATTGTGTAGAGCTTGAAGGGGGTTTGGAGACATATCAGTTTATTCTAATGGACAAACTAAAAAGAAATGGCTTGAAAATATACACTAAATAAAATGTAATAAAAAATGGCCCTCATGATTAAATAAACATATAAATAAATGATAAATAAATAAATAAATATATACAAAATATATAAATATATATGTAAATAAACTCTGCACCATTCCCTGCCTGATAGCATAAAGGAACTCCAGCTATGAGATCACTTTCAAAGGCAGGATTTTTGAAACTGGAGTGAATTAATTAAAATAAGAGAGTATTTATTCTTTTAACGGGGTGACAATTTTGGGGTAGGTCGGGAGATAGATACTGTAGATAGATAGATAGAGAGAGAGAGAGAGAGAGATATAGCAATTTGCCTTTCTATCCTTAAATTAGATGGCTTTATTAATGCCAATATACCTTTAACTCACTCAGTACCGGTGCCGTCCTTTTAACTATATTCTGGTTACTAGTAGACGATTATATTCAGTTTACAATGGATCTCCAGCAACTAAAAGGCTTCCAACTACCTCACTTAAGGGGAGATTTCCACTTGAGGGATTTTTTGTGGACCCCTTTCTCCCTCATGTTTAGCCCCATTGCTTTTGAGATTTTAAGACCTTCGGCCTAGTAGTTTGAATATTTTAAAGACATTTTGCCCCATTTCTGTCAGTTTTAAGACCTTTCGTGCCATTAAGGTGTCGATTTTTTCCTGGCGAGCGATAGCGAGCCTGTAATTTAAGAGCAACCGGCCTCCGGCCGGGAATTTTTTCTACCGAAAAATGAACAAATTTATCTTGAAAGGGGGTCTAGGGGGTGTAATTTTAAGCTTGATGAAAAAGTAGGGAACAAACTAAATACCTCCCCTTAACCATTTTGACTGCCACAGATCCTTCTTAAACTACACAAAAACGCCAAAATATAGCTAGAATAAAATTAGAAAGACGTCGCCGGTACAGAAGGGGTTAAATGGGAGTATTATTTCGGATCATTAACCCCTTCTGTACCGGTGACGTCTTTTCCATTTGTCTTGCTATATGTAGAGGATTATGTGCAGTTTAAGAAGGATCTGTGGTGTTAACAAAGATCAAATGAGATAGTTCTAAGCCTGTTAAGGGGAGGTTTTTAGTTAGTTCCCTAGACCTCCATCAAGCTAAAAATTACACCCTCTAGGCCCCCTTTCAAGATAAATGTGTAAATTTTTCGGTAGAAAAATGTCCCGGCCAAAGGCCGGTTCCTCTTAAATTACAGGCTCGCTATCGCTCACCAGGAAAACATCGACACCTAAATTGCATGAAAGGTCTTAAAATTGACAGAAATGGGGCGAAAGTTCTTAATTATGGTGCGAATGTCTTAAAATATCAAAAGCAATGGGGCTAAACATGAGGGAGAAAGGGGTCCAGAAAAAAATCCCTCAAGTGGATATCTCCCCTTAAATGCTGGAGGCCCTTTTGAAACTGAACGAAATCGTCTAATAGTAGCCAGAGGAAAGTTAAAAAGGACGTTACCAGTAAAAAAAAGGGTTCAATCCCACAC
Source organism: Paralithodes platypus (assembly GCA_032716605.1). Classification (NCBI taxonomy): domain Eukaryota; kingdom Metazoa; phylum Arthropoda; class Malacostraca; order Decapoda; family Lithodidae; genus Paralithodes; species Paralithodes platypus. The sequence goes on from CM064516.1 coordinate 31,298,772, forward strand.
AGGAAATAAAAAAAGGGTTAGATATCTTCGTAATGTTATCTTGAGGCCGATTTTCTTCCAATTGGGCCGAACATCTGTGTCTTCATTGTCTGAGGCGCTTGCTATCGGAAATGAAGATCTGTTCGCAATCTCTCTACCTCGCCCCCTACGCCTCCCTTCTCTCTCTCACACACACACACACTCTCTCTTTCTCTCTCTCACTCTTGCTCTCCTTTTCTTCTCCTTTCCCTTACTTTCGGGTTTACTATCTCTACAAAAATTATGTCCTGGCCACATCGCTTGGATTGTCAGGCCTGTGTGGTCAGTGTATCTATGTAAATCTCTTTCTCTCTCTCTCTCTCTCTCATACAGGCAACATGTGCTTGGAATGGAAGCATCCTAATCAATTAGAAATCAATTGCCTTTTCACGAGCTAAAGGAAATTAGGTTGTCATATTTCACATCACACTCATCCTCACTCTTAAACACATACATTCTCCTCTCTCTCTCTCTGACATCCTTTCCTTCCACTTTTCTTTACTTTGCTATCTCTACTAGGATTAAGTTTTGACTACCTCGCTGGGTCGTAGGGTCTGTGTGGCCAGTGATTATACATTTATCTGTGTAAATCTCTCTCTCTCTCTCTCAGGAAACTCTGAGAAATAGAGGTTCTTTTTCATTAGAGGCCGCAACTCCAGAACTCCTCAAGGCATTGTTTTCACTCATACTCATCACGAACTTTGGTTGTGTCAAATGGAAAAAAGTGTAGAGAGAAACTTCATGACTCTTTCATTAAGTTGAGGCTTTATTCATTTAATAGTGGCCATACTTAGACAATGTATTTATTCAGTTTATAATATACTGCATCTCCCCTAGGCAAGGATATGTATATATATACTGTAATATATATACGGTATATATATACTGTAATATGCCAGACACATGTAAATAAATAGTATACAACTACCACCAATAAATCCGTCTTACACATCGGGAAACATTCCTTCCAGACATAAATCATGGTGTGGTTGTAAACTTACAGTATGTGGCCAACTGTACAATACACTAACATAGTCTAATAATATCATACACTTCCGTACAATTCAAACATTTAAAGGTAACTTGATAAATATCTCGCCTAGAATCCCCAACTGACTGCGTGTGGCCGATTAAAGGGGATATCACACAAAGCTTTAACCCTAGTTCGTCTGTGAGGAGATATTTTTAGACCCCCCCCCCCTTCTGTTTCGCTTCTTTAGTTTGAATATTTTCAGACGCTTCACCACTTTCACCACCATCATCAAAGTACACTATCCTGTACCAATCACCTCCACCACCACTTTCAATATCACCACTACCTCCATTACTAACACGATTATAATTATTATTTCCACAATCACCACCACTACCAACATTATTACCATCACATTATCCCCACCACTACCAAAATATCATCATTATTACTACCAGTATCACCACCACTACCAAAATTATTATCATCACCACATTATCACCACCACTACCAACATTATCACCACCACTAACATTTTCAACACCATAGTGGTGTTAATATCACTATCACCACCACTTCCATTATCACCACCACCAACATTACCACCACAATCAACATTACCACCACCACCACCACCAGAATTATCACCATCAATTATTATTTCCATTATTCAGATCCAATCATCTCGTCAACTTCATGTCCCTTAATCGCTCTCGCTCTCTCTCTCTCTCTCTCCTATAACCATCTGTCCAATCCTTTTTTTCCTCTCTTTGTCTCTCACATATTTTCTCTCTATCACGCAACTATCACCATCAGTTCCTCTCTCTCTCTCTCTCTCGGTACAATCCACCACAATTCCCACCCCATTTTGTAAACTTAAAAAAAAAAAAAAAAAAATCCTATCAGGTTACCGGTATACAAAGAAAGTCCCTTAAGTGTGTAAGTGTATGTGTGTGTGTGTGTGTGTGTGTGTGTGTGTGTGTGTGTGTAGATTGGGTGAGTCATGTATGTGAGGGAATTAATGTGTATGTGTATGTCGTTCCGTGTGTGTATGTGTGCGTGTTCTAGGAGGAATGTGCGTGTGTTAACAGTTAGGGGTTGTGTGTTTGAAGGGACGAGTGGACGGTGTGTGTTTGCGCGCGCGCGCGCGTGTGTGTGTGTGTGTGTGTGTGTGTGTGAGGGAAAGAGAGAGAGAGAGGGGTCTGTGTGAATGTACGTATGTGTGTAAATGTCTGTATCTGTATGAGTGTGTGTGTGTAAATGTTTGTTACTGAATCTTTGTGTGTATGTGCGTGTGGTAATGTCTGTGTAAATGTCTTTGTCTGTACCTGAATGTATATGTGTTAATGTCTGTGTGTGTGAATGTCTGCCTGTGTGTGTGTCTGAATGTATGTGTGTGTACAAAGTACATGTGTAAATGTATATGCTTCTGTGTAGGGTGTCAAACGAAAGTCAAATCTATTATTATTTGTCTTAATTAATTGTTGTATATTTAAAAATAATATGGTTTATAGTTCGAATTTGGTCTTTTGGAAGTGATAAAATGTGTGTGTGTGTGTGTGTGTGTGTGTGTGTGTGTGTGTGTGTGTGTGTGTGTGTCCCATCAGCGTGGGACTTGAATATAATCAACTTTTATTTTCTCGTAACACAATTTGTATTTGCTTCAGTTTTCCTTTCAACATAAAAGTTCAGTAATTAACTAAAAGCCAATTTTCTTTTCATTCTGGGTTTCTTTTAATATATGTTCTTGTATTTGTGCATGTTTCGATGATCAATTTCAGTAATATATATTTATTTTTCATCTGATAAACGGAATGTGCCTTAGAGGTTTTTCTAGACCTGTACTATAGTTATTATTTTCATTTTGGGTTATCCATTATATTTTCCGCACATGTATAACCTCGGTTCATGTATCTATTTAGTCCACTGCACATTTTCCATCCTCAATCAGACACTTCACCACCCAAATCCACATTTCGTTTCACAAGGTGGTTTTCATGCGTTGCTTTTACAATAACGACATAAATTTACGTAATAAACACATTGGAAAACAATATGTTTATATTGAATGTGCTTTCAAAGGCAAAATTAATTACAATCACGAATGGAAAACCTTTGTTATGTCCATTTCGTGAGAGCTACACATAATTGACCACTTGCGAGTTCAAGCTATAAGGAAGTTGGAGCTGTAGACCTCAATAATTAGCATCATTACCTGCTAAAATACTGTCATAGTCCATTAATAAATACATGAAATCAAATCAATCACACTTTCTATCAATTAGCAATCTACGTTATTATTGCAATTCTGTTTAATAGCGATGTTTACGGCTCCAATTTCCTTATAGCCTGCAACTCGCAAGGGGTCAATTGCCACTTGTATATAATAGGCGACAACGAACTCCCAGTAACAATCAATAATTTCCGCTCCAACAACAACAACAACAACAAACTTCTAAGACTTTCAAATTGTAAAAAGTACCGAATTTACCCCTAGAGGATTATGACGCATTTGGACATTCCCCCCCCCCCCTGCTATTGTTAGACGATTCTGTTTTGATTGGGAAGGGTATATGAAAGTCAGAGGGGTAATTGAGATAGTGTTTACCCTTTAAATTCCCACAGATCATCCCAAAGCTGTATAAAATCGTCTAATGATGGCAGAATATACTGTCAAAACGAGTCATTATCCCGTAACCCCTTCTGTACCGGCGACGTCTTTTTAATTATATTCTAGTTATATTTAAGACGAATTAATTCAGTTAAAAAATAGCCTCAAACAAGTAACAGGCTTCGAACTATCTCACTTAACCCTTTTTATTACCACAGATCCTTCTTAAACTGAACAAAATCGTCTAAATAGAACTGGAATAGAATTGGAAAGACGTCGCCGTTACATAAAGGTTTAAGGGCTTAATGTTCCTCCGAGGATTGCACAAGTAATCAAAGTTTCCGGAGCGCTGTTGATTTTGCCTGTACATCCCATTCGTTTGGCCCCGGAATTCGAACCTGGGTTACATCATACAGATCTTAAACACTCTAACATTACACCATCAAGACAGTTAAAGGTTAAGTACATGACTACGATTTTATATCCATTTATCGAATACTAGATATCAATCTAATCGTGTACTCGCACCCAACTGCACACTGAATAGCCTAATGAGAGAACTACCATTGAAAGTGTTTTTGTACTATGTGAGTAAGGGAGACAAAAGGCAGAACTGCCTGTGGCGAGTGCCTCTCCCATAGTTGAAAGTGACAGGGCCAAAATCAAGGGACATTCGAGCCAAAATGCCTGGACAAACGGAGTTTGAAGCAATTTAAGTCATAGGAGGAGGGAAAGAATGATTCTGGAAGAGTTCCAGAGCTCAGCTGTTGAATACAAGACTGAGAGTAGCTTTTCACTCTTGGGTAGAGGTAACACACAATTTACGACTGTGACTGTTCATGTTAATTACCACTGTATATAAAAGTACTAAATCCAATCTACATGGAAAATCAAACTCGACTGGCGAACGAAAACCTCTTTAATGGTTATATCTTAGGCAGCCACGTGTTTGATGACCTTAGCAGTGTTGTCCACATGCACGGTGAAGCCCTAACCAACCATGCCACCCCCCCCCCCCCCCCTTTCCTTACCTACACTGTAATATGCGTGTCTTCAAAAATAGCAAAACAATGATATTATTTTTATTAATCTCACCACCACACCCCCAATGAAATTAATTAAAGTATATATGATCCACCGGGATTCGAACCCGGGTTATCACACACATATTTACACAGACGAGTTTCAACCACTTCGTAAATTGTTGAAACACTGTATGGGTATTATTTTGGTTACATGTTAACCCAATGTTTAGACACCAGCTTCAGAAACCGACCAGGACCCCGGATTGACTACAAACCAATGAACGAATACAACTGATCGCAAGTGAGAGGTGATACCATACATAACATTAAGATAATTACAGATGATTAAAAGCCACTGAGGTCTATCATGGTCATCCAGATCCCTTAACCCCTTCATTACCAAGGCGTTTTTTTAACATTATTCTGGCTATTAGACAATGTTATTAAGTTCATTAAGTACCTCCAGTAATAAATAGGCTTCGAGCGATCTCACTTAACCCTTTTTACTACCACAGATCCTTCTTAAACTGTATAAAAGCGTATAAATATAGCTAGAGATATAAAAAAGACGGCCGGTACAGAAGGGGTTAAGGAGGTAATTCCTTCGATTATCCTCCCATTTCCGATCACTTTTGTTCATATCGTAGTTCGTATTTCTTAACAATTCTGGTCGCTGGCTCTACATGCTGAGCCACTGCCGGTGTATTGGGGAAGCTGGTGTGAGTTCGGCCAAGCTTGTCTGGTAGAAGTGACGTAATGACAAGATAAACACCGTGTGAGGTGTTAGGACAATATTTTGCTTTGCAGCTTTTCTATTTCGACCTGAATAAGCTATTAAAGGGATTTTTTTTTTACCTAGACCTCCAGTAAGCTTTAAAAATATCCCTCAAGACCGAGCTATCGTTCACCTGGAAAAAATCGCCACCTAAATGGCACGGTCATAAAATAGACAAATAAATGGGGCGAAAGGTCTTGAAACGCCAAACTAATGGGGCGAACGTCTTAAGCTGCCAATACTAATGGGGTTAATCATGAGGGAGAAGAGGGTACAGAAAAAACACCCTCATAATCGTAAAGTTTTCGTCCTCACACGATATTCTGTTCTTACCATTGGCAAAGCTTCCCTATAGGCCGTGCTACTAAGCCTACATAATCCGACATGCTTGTTGTTTATCGTTATTATATGCAATGGTTCAACTATTTAGCAAGAGAGCTGTTGGATTTAATTAAATCCTGGACATTCGCCTACTCCCTCGGCATAGGTAAGGTTGCTTCATGCTATGAGAGAGGCATAGGAGGCTTTTATGAAAACCGTTCCGTGGAAATAAAGGAAAACTTTAATATTTCTCGCCATCAGCCAGCATTCCTATTATAGAGTCTACAGCTACGGTAGGAAATTAAAAAGACAGGCGGACATGCAGAGTGGAAGGACGAAATACCAAAGTCACTGTCGGAAAGGTGAGAAGTGAGGAGGAGAACACAGAGCCAAAGACACGTGTGACCGCCCCGTGCTAGGCTAGACAGACACAGGCGGAATATTGTCAGCAGTCAGCACCACCAGTCCACCACAGCCAGGGTTACCACACCATTCAATATCCCCGCTAGACCAGTCTTTAAAATTGGCTAGACCATCAGGATGTGCAATATATCGCAGGGAAGAATACCCCAAACTCTAAATGATCACTTATAAATGGCTCAAATCTCCATACGAAAGCTATAATTAATGTTTTTATATGCTAAAGCTTGCCACTGGATGAAAGTAAATATCTCCAGATCTAGCAATAAAGCAGCAACATTGACAACACTGGCAGGAGCTCAACACCAATCCCAGCATTGCCAGACGTGCGAACAACATACTAAACACACTGATCGTACATAACAACACTGCTCAGCCCCAGAAACTACCGGGGTATAAATAGCTCGACAAATACACATGACAATTTGATACAACTATATTAAATCAGAAAACGTGCATAATTTCGATGTGCATAGTCAGGGGGAATCATGCTACGTATCCTGGTTGCTACGCATGCGTCAGGATGGGTGGGCGGGCGCGGGCGGGCGATGCAAGGGGAAAATTCAATAAAAACTTCCCCTTCTCGTAATGTCTATCTTGCTTTGCCCGTCATCGCCAACAACACCTAAACGATCAATAAGTTAGCCCCTCCGCACACACGCACACACACACACACACACACCTTTGCAACATCCTCTCTCCTTGCAACTAGGCTAGGGAAACATAGTAAGGGGGGATGGTTCACTTTTTGGTCGATTTTTTCCTTAATATATTATTTTTCTAGGTTCCTTCTTAAACTGCAGGCTTGCTATCGCTCGCCAGGTAAAAATCGACACCAAAATGGCACGAAAGGTCCTACTATTGACAAAGAAATGGGGCGAAAAGTCTCAAAATTGTCAAACTAATGGCACGAACGTCTTCAAATCTGAAAACTAATTATGCTAAACATGAGGACCAGAACACTCGGCCCATCCATCCCCCCCTTAGATCATCCTAGCCCCTCAGCTCATCCTTGCTCGTGCCGCAGTGACCGAGGATAGGAGAGGGATTGATTGCGTCATTTAGCTACTTTCTCGCTAGATCTAGAGGTATTTACTTCGATGTAGAGGCAAATTTTACATCTAGTGACTTGAATTCTAGCGATATTCTGGAGATTTGAGAAATTTTAGAGCGATATTGTAGATATTGTGCCGTTATTCTAGCCATATCCTGTATATTTGAGCCATTTTAGAGCGATATTGTAGAGATTGTGCCATTATTCTAGCGATATTATGTAGATTTGAGCCTTTCTAGAGCGATATTGTGCCGTTATTCTATCGATTTTAGAGAGATGTAGAGATTGCCGTTATACTAGCGATTTTCGGCATTTATTTACTATCTAGCGGACTTGATTGGTAACCCTGGAAGGGATTGATTTGGTCATTCCTCGGTGTTGACTGAAGAGCGACCTGTTACCTCTGGCAGTCAGGTCACGCAAGGTGTCAAACGAAATCAGTCCTTTCTATTTAGTCTTTATTATATTAACTTCACCAGTGAAACCATGGAGACGCAAGTTCCCTTGACCCTTGCTGGTACACTTGTATTGCGGCAAGGAGGACCGCAAAACAAATGGACTCTGTGAGCACTGGTCGAGTAATGTTAGCATCATTATATAATTACTATTACGTCCCCCAACTGGCATCATCATAGTGGGGAGCATTAAACATTCTTTTGAAGCAATGGACATAGCAGATACTTGATTAACCTCGCTCATATTTTTATCATGTGACTCTTTGGTATTTCTCCCCTTTTCTTTGCCATCCTGCCGATCAGACTGTGGACAAAGGGAAAACCAATGTTTTCCCTTGCAATATGTACACGGTTTGAGGAATGAATTAGTGCAAGGACTGTTGAAGTGGTCAGACAACTGGTGCATAAGTGAAGCGATTTAGCCTTGCCAATTTTCTGTGTAGCCTTAGGATATTTGGGACAGTGATACCATGGATGGCCGTGCACACAGCACAACTTACAACCTGATAAAATCGTCCTCTTATTTTTATGAGAAGTTTGTACCGGGAAAGCGGCCAGGGGCGTAGCTAGAGATTTGGAGGCCCAGGGGGCTTGGAGGGGCCCCCTCCATGGTTTGCTTATTATAGAAGGGGGTGGGGGTGGCGAGCGAAGCGAGCCTAATCAGCTGGGGGGGGGGGGGGCGCTGTAAGCCCCCCCCCCCCCAGAAAATTTTAGAATAATAATGCTACCTAGGTGCATTTTGACGATATCCATGACTCAATAGTGGGGTACTGGTAATAATTTAATATGCAATTAATTATTATATCACCGTTATCTAATGGATTAGGAATACATGTACAATGGATGGTACAGTACAATACTGTAAAACATATACCACTTTGATGAACTCTTTCTCTTTGTCGTTCATTAGGCATGTCTGAAATAAGAATATAAAATATAATACTAATAAAATAATAAAAAATAATAATGTACATGAAACGTGATAACATTAAAATATTATTTCAACCCCACCACTGACGTTAGGATTAAAATAGGCGTCATTGGTAGGCCTAATCAAGCTATGCATTACCTCAAATCTCAATACTGGGGGCCTCTTCTTGAGAACCCCAGTAACTTGTTAGAAAGCTTACCAACGTTTGCACCTGACCCTGAACCAGCCAAACGAGTATTCAATGCTCACAACTGTGTTCCTTCTTATTTCACAGTTCCTGGGCTTGATATGTACAGCCACCATAGCCTATAGCCTATATGGAAGGCGTATGGTAGCATAAATAAAAGTGCTCCAGTCTAAATTTGAAAGAATGAGTCATAGTGCTCATAGCCTAACCAAGGTAGCCTACACTCTACACCATTAATGTTGCCTCTCTATGCTCTATTTTAGCTGATGTATTGCACCCATACTTAATTGACTAATATTAAACGACTATGCATCTTTTTCACGATAAAGCTAAGGTTTAGTAAGACCATAAACATTGTATAGGCTATGTTAGGCCCCCTACAGTTCGAGAAAAAAATATGAGACCAAAACATAGGCCTAAAAATTTAGCACTTTAGAAGTTTAGCCTACTCTACAAATATCTTCGATACCACTCAACTTTCTCACAAGGTTAAGTACATAGGTTATCTATGAAATATAGCTATCGATTTGACCATTACAGTTCACGAAAAAGAAAATATTACCGACATTTTTGGTTCATATATTTATATATAATTGTATGTAGTCCTAATCTTCGATTATACACTCAACTTACTAACAATCACCATGTTTCTTGTTGTCAAATTAGGCTATATCTTATTATTCCTTTACACATGCTTACGAAAAACACAGTATATTAACCAACTGTCAAACTCAATAGTGCTATTTTGTAATGTATATAAAGTATAATCATTAGGCCTACCTATAGGCAGTGCGTCCTAAGCAAGTGGCGGGTAGGAGGCTAGGAGCGAGAGCGACGATGTTTCCCCTTGCACCGCCAAATCAATACTGATGGAGTGATCGCACTGATCGACTGATCGTTATTTTTCTAATTTTAAATACCCATGACGTCGCAGGATAGAAGAAAAGAAAGAGGTTAAATCAGAAAACACACATGGTGTTTATTTTACTCATTATTAATATTACTTATATATACAGTATATACTATTAGTATAATTAATATTATTTTCAGATCCATTTGGGGGCCCCCTTCTCTTGGGGGCCCGGGGGGGCGATTTCAAACAGCCCCCTCCCGCCCCCCCTTAGCTACGCCACTGAAAGCGGCAGTGGATGACAACAGCTCCACGTGTCGGTAATGTCCAGTAGGCATACTCTCCATGTTAAACACTTCAGTCTGGAACACCTGCACCAACGATTCCAAATCCAATGGAGTGTCGCTTAGTTGACGTCTTACAATTTCCTTCAGAGGAGAAGATATTTTATTTAGGATATTCACACTGTAGATTTCCTTCTTAGGAATGGCCATCGTCTCCATTGAACGGAGGAGGCTCTTAAAAGAAGCATGGTACTCCTTCAATATTATTTATTATGTTTGATTGTGGGTGATTGACAAGTCGTAGATTTAATTTGCGACCGGATATGGAATCTGTAGGCCCTGTAGTTGCTAGTTTTCCTTTGAACTCGACTCTGCTCTTCACCACGCATCTTCTTCCTGCTTACACAATTAATCCTTCACAATATTATCCTCCCCCTTTTTCTTTTTCTTTTTTTTTTATCTTGGCTCTCTTAGTTTCTCTTGACTTTATATCTTCCCTTTCTATTGTTCTTTTGTGACCTCTCTCTCTCTCTCTCATGAAGCTGCTAACCTAGACGTCACTAAGAACTTCTTTAGCTATAGTATAATAAACGAGTGGAACAAGCTACCAAATAATGTAATTGCCAGTAGGCTACATCTATCAATATGTTTAAGAACCGACTTGATGACCACCTGAGAATAACAGGAGTTTTTTTAAATTGATTAGTATGCCCCCTCCCCCCGCCTGGAGCCTTTACAATATTCCTGAGAGTAGACGTGGAGGCTTCAGCCAGGGCCTGCCGGCCCATACGGTCTGGAGGTCTATGGTAGCTCAATGGTAACTCTCTCTTGATTTGATTTCTCGTTACTTGGTCGGGCTTGGGTAATAGGGAGCAGCAACAACAACAACAATAATATCCTCCCCCAACTCTCTCTCCCTCCCTCACATACAGTTTTAATTTCCGGCCTTTAAATAAATATCCATTAAATATAAAATTAAACACGACTACTTGAACCGATTTTTATTTATAAACCTGTACTGTACACCCGCGTCTATTTTCTGTGAACCATAATATATATATATATATATATATATATATATATATATATACAAACTACATATAAAAAGAGGTGTTCTAAAGCCGATGTCACACGAGCTATTAAATATTTCCGGCAATATTTTGGAGCAATTCTCGTCTGGTAACTTCAGATTTAAACTATATTCTTAAGCCATCAAACATATTAATATTTCAGTCTAGTTCCCGATGGAAGTAAGTCCTTGCATCACAATGTGGTAATCCCGACATTGACTTACGGGAGCGAAGCATGGACGTTGGTGGAGAGACTCAAACCAAGAGTGAGAGGGGTGGAAATGAGTTACTTGAGAAATGCGTGCAGAGTTACATGAAGGGGTAGACAGACGAATGAGGATTCTGAGGAAGTACGAGAGAGGTGTGATGTGGATGTAGATGTGCTGGAAAGTGTGAAAAGGAACACCTTGAAATGGTTCGGCCATGTGGAACGTATGGGAAGTGAGAGAATAGAAAGTAGGGAATAGGGAATAGAGAGTGTACGAGTGAGGTGGAAGGACAGAGAGGGAGAGATAGACTGAGTGAGAGGTGGAAGGATGGAGTTGAGAAGTGTATGAGCGAAAGCGGTGCTGGATGGGAGGAGGGGCATCAGCTGACTGGGGCCAGAGGTGCTTGGGGGCGTTTCATTAGTGCCCACCCCTTTGGGGATTACGGCATCCGGTAATAGATGAATAGATAAATAATTGCTAACCTAAAATCAGAAAAGGGGCCAGAGGAGAGTGTATTTGTAAAGAAGCAGATATAGAGAGAGACTGTCACAGGGTGTTATGATGGTGTTATAGGTGTAGATGGTGCCACATAGAGGTAGGCCCCGATGTTTTAAGTGCCAGACCCCAGTGAGAGAGAGTGATGGCTGTGTTGTAGTTGGACGGTACCGGAACATTGTGGTGATCCGGACAGGTACCCAGATACAACAAGGGACCTAACTGTACCTTACCCACCACATCCTCTCCCGCCCACTTGCTGTAGTACAACACCTGTGGAAATATATAATACTATTAATAATACAAATAGGGCCTACTACTACTACTACTACTACTACTACTTCTAATCACAATAATAATATTAATAATAACAATAATAATATCAATAATGATAATGTTAATAACAATAACAATAATACAAATAATAATATTAACAATATTCGTGCATTCTGACACATCTTCAATCTTTGAATTGAGTAACCCCTAAGGGACAATTGGGATATATAACAGACTTATTTACAGTAGATAGACAGACAAACACAGATAACAAGACCCCACCCCCATGTGGTGATGGGCTGGTCTATCCGAGTGAGAACTGAGCGATCTCTGCCATACCCATAGCTTACTCCGACTGTTCCTTTTACTTATATATCTTCTAGATCTCAAGTGGCGGCGTCTTTTCCATGGATTGACCTCCCTACTGCCAACCTAGAAGTTGGCAGATTGGGAGCCAAAGCGTCACATATTTCCCTTGCCCCTCAACTTTCCCTTCATAATTGCTGAGGGGCACAGGGCCTTGGGTGGGGCTTTGGTTTCCCGGGCGTTTCCGCACCTTCCTCAGCTCCCTGCCTTGGAGTGGCTTCGGTCACCCGGGCTTTGTTAGTGGTAAGCAGGGAGGATTTTGTGGGGGCGCTCGTTTATGGCCTTGGCCTTGCTTGAGACCTTGGGGCTGTTCGGCCAGACAGCCTGGGGAACAACAACAACAAGACCCCACCTTCAATATGTCCTCTGCCTGTATGGTGAAGGAGGACCTGGATCGGACGACAGGTACTCTCATGGGTTTGTAGGTTAAACAAAAATGACTAAGACAACCAGGGAAATATACAGATACATATGAAAACAAACAAACAGGAAAACAAACACACACACACACAGGAAAACATAGCTACAAACGAACAGAACAAAATACAGACTCTAAAAAATATAAACAGTCACAAAAACAAAACAGAGACAAACCCCACCTTCAGTATAAAAACACCTTGTTGTATATCCTCTCTCTGTATGGTGAAGGGGGACCTGAATCGGATGACGGGATCGTGGATGATGGGAAGCATCTCGAGTTTGGGAGTTAAACAGACAAAACAACAAACCAGACATGAAAAGGGACAAAAAGAAATCATAAAACGTTAATAAAAATATACAGAAAATTGCGAGACGGAGATAGGAAAATATAGACAGAACAGACAGAGAGGCGACCAAGAGCCCCTCACCTTCAATAGTAGAGCAGCGTGTTGTATGTCCTCTCTCTGTATGGTGAAGGAGGCCCTGTATCGGATGACGGGATCGCGGGTGACTGGTAATCTGACGGGTGTGGAGGACTCTCGGCTCACCCGTTCACCTTTCACCCACATACCAGCACGGCACACCACATCCACCTGTTCTGAAACATTATCACAGATTGTTAGGGATTATTATACTCAACCACCTCAAGGGGTTCTTTACCCCTGCACAGCTTTTTGCTCTGAACCGGGGTACAGTGCGCCCTTGTATTGAGTATTGTTCACATGTGCGGGGAGGATCCTCTCACACCGCACTCCTAGACAAAGTAGAAAGGAAGGCCTTTCGTATCATTAATTCCCACCCACTCACCAACTCTCTGCAAACTCTCTCTTCGCCGCAGTGTTGCATCTCTCGCTATTCTATCGCTACTACAATAAGCAGTGCTCCTCGGAGCTCTCCCAGTGTATACCACCTCCTCTACATAGGGTACGTGGTACCCGTCATGCAACACAATCCAACCCCTACTCTGTGCAACTCTCCAACCCAAGAGTGAAACATTACTCTTTCTTCTATTCAACAGCTGAGGTCTGGAACTCTCCCAGAATCAGTCTTTCCCTCCTCTTATGACTTAAATTGCTTCAAACTCTGTGTGTCCAGGCATTTTGGCTCGAACGTCCTTTGATTTTGGCTCTGTCACTCTTTCAACTATGGGGGAGGCATTCGCTACAGGCAGTTATGCCTTTTGTTTCCCTCACTCGCATAGAAAACAAAAATAATAATAATTTGTACAGCAAAATATTACCCAGTCTATATTATTATTTTTATTTTTAACCCTTTGGGGATTATGACACATTTTCGACAGTTTATTCTGGGTATTACAGGACGATTTTATTCAGATTAGGAAGGGTGTATGGAAGTCAGAGGGTTAATTGCGAGTATTTACCCTCTTAACCTGACAAGCGCGATATAGACCTAGGTGCTAGGGTAGTTATTTGTGCATTTCTAGCCCTGGATTCTGACAGAATTCGTTATATTTACAATATAAACCATTATTTGTTTTCGGTATGCTTTTATTTTACATATATGATGTATATATGAACCTTCAAGAGTGCTAAAATAAGTGGGAAAAGCATTTGGGTGGTGAAAAACGAAGATATTGGCCACCCGGTCATAATCTCAGGCGAGAGAGAGACACAGGCAGCCCTCCCCTCTCGCTGTCTGGGAGTCAACTGAGACGAGCGGGGCGGTGTGTGCCGGTGTCTGGGTGTTGCATAACGATCTTTTATGCAACCCACTTGTGCTACATTATCGCGGGAGAGAAAAATAACCGATAAATGATGATAATAAGTGGATAAATAGGTGATAATTGAGGAGGGGGGGGAGGGGGGAATAAGGTGGGGAAGGAGGGGAGGGGGAGGGGTGAGAAACACATGGATGAGTACTAGAGGGGAATTATCTCACCTAGAGACAAAATCCTTTGTTTTGATAGGCCCTTTTTTTTTTTGGAAGGCTTTTTTTGTGGTCCTGCTTCCGTGAGGCCTATCGCGTTCCCTATAGGAAGCCTTCCGTGAGGCCTATCGCGCTTGCCGGGTTAATTCCCACAGATCCGTCCTAAGCTGCATAAAATCCTCTAATCATACTCAGAATAAACTGTCAAAATGCGTCATAAGCCTCAAGGGGTTAATAAACAATAAAAGATCCACCCCATTCCCATTTTTAAGAATGCCTTTCTAGATTTACAGAAGAGCGACCATTCTATATCGGCAGAGAATATTTTATGTTTATCCCAGTTGTAGGGGGAGTGGTTTCTCCTTTGTTGAATTAAAATGATCCCAAAGCTCGCAAAATAGATCTGTAAACCCTTTAACCCCTTTTGCACCGCTGACGTTCTTTTCATTATATGCTGGCAACTACTATACGATTTTATTCAGGTTAGGGAGGATGTCTACCAATTACAAAGCTACAGAGTATCTCCACTAATACTTATAACTACCATGCATATATCCTTCCTAAGCTTCATTAAATCGTCTAAATGTGGCTGAAATCAATTAAAAGATGTCGATGGTACTTTTTGTTTTCATAATCTATATTTACCAATCGGTACAAGCCCCCAACACTCTAGGTCGACGGTACAGAAGGGGTAAATATTTTTGTTATGGTATCATTCATTAGTTACCCCTTTCTACCCGTGCTGGTGAAAGAGAGAAAACGAAAAGATTAGGGGAAACTATTTTACAGCCACTATTTTCCGTCCCCACACTGATTCTACTCGTCTATGTTAAGTGTCCGAGGAGGGGAGGGGGTTTATAGGTTTTTTCTGGACCCCATAATTTTTAGCCCCATTAGTTATGAGATATTAAGATGCTTAGCCCCATTAGTTTAAGTTTATAGGAGCTTTTAACCCATTTCTTTGTCAATATTAATACCTTTCGTGCCATTTAGGTGTCGTCTTTTTTTTCCCTGGCGAGCGATAGCAAGCCTGTATTATTGGAGGAAGCGGTCTTCGGCCGGAACATTTTTCTACCACTAAATGTACAATCTTATCTCAAAGGGGGATCCTGGTGATGTTTGCTTAAGCTTGATTGAGGTCTAGGGAGAAAACTAAAATAATAGTAATTAATTGAATAAATACAATATATAAACAAATAAACCTTACCCCCCATCAAAAAATATTACAATCAGACTCACAACTCTACTCTCCCTCGTTGTAGTGACATGGTAGGGAAATACATGCGCCAAGAGTACTTATACCTCTGATAATAGTAATTTGTTCCACCTAATGCAATGTTGAGTGGTACTGTCTGGACGGATATTTAAGGCCTCCTATGTACCAGCATTTGTTAGTGACCTGATGAAGCTATCTGCGAAACGTTGTCAATAAAGTGCTCTTCCTCAGATGGTGTTTTTTATCCACCTAATGCAATCTCTGCTAACTCCATCCTTACGTACTTATATTTACTACCTTCTATTTCACTCCACATGACAATACTGCTCTAGTAAATGTATTCATAGCTCAGTAGGACAAACAGAAATACAGCCAGATACAGTTGCCCACATAAGTTTTGTTCCTCTTCATGATCTTATACATGGACATTTAGTGTGCATGATTGAATTACAAGTGTAGTTTCTTATGCAGTGGTTAACTCATCTGGCTAATCAACTGATGATTAAAATAAATCATACTCGCAATTCATTCATTACTAATATTACTGACAGAGACACAAGGCTAACAGAGAGAGACTAACAGGCAATAAGACAGAGCAATCATGGCCTCTCACCTCTAAGCCTGGACAGTGTGGCCCTAGCTAGGACCTCAGGCTTGTGTGGTCTTAGGAACTTGCCCCTCAGCACCTTTAGAGTAATAGTGATGATCAGGGTGCCAAATGAAAGCCGAGTCCTTTCTTTTTAGTCTTTGCTATTGTAAAAGCAATGATACAATTATGATTCATAGTTCCAATTATGTCTTTGGAAGTGATAACATGCCCAAAGCAATTATATTACATGTTAGTTTTCTTGTTTTCCTTCTTCAAACAAACATTGCTCCGTTTGACACCCTGGTGATTGTGTCTTTGGAGTCCCCACGACATAAATCGCTCTCAGTAGGACAGACAGACAGACAGACACACAAACAGGCGCAGAGAAATACAGAGCTATAGACATACAGACAAATTGATAGAGACATGGGTTAACAGAGAGAGACACAAACAAGACACAGCTAAGATGGCCCCTGACTCACCTCTAAGCCTGGACGGTGTGGCCCTAGCTAGTACCCCAGGCTGGTGGGGTCTAAGGAACTTGGCCCTCAGCACCTCTAGAGTAATGGTTATGGTGCCCCTGGAGGTCCCCACGCCAGGGTCGGTGCTGTAGGTGTATTCACAACTCAGGCTCACCTCCAGGATACCCAGGTCCTCGGATATCTGAAAGAAATATTGTGTTAGAAAGCTATTTGAGTTAGGGTTAGCTATCGATCATGCAGAAGTAAAATATCTCTGATGAAAATAAACTCAGATAACTTGACAAATTAATAGAAACACCAATTGACGAGGAGCATTTTATTGACAACGTTTTGCTTAATGCTTTATTGAGCTATCATTGACCTGATGAAGCTCTAAGCGATACGTTGTCAAAAAAGTGCTCCTCCTCATATGTTGTGAATTGATAAAATATCTCGGACTGGTGCTACGTATGATTCTGGATTAGCTGATATGTCAGATAAGGTGAAATATTTCTGAGTTCTGACTAGTGATGGGTAGGTTGTTAACAATTACCGGGATAAGTGATGGCATGACACATTTAAGTATTTAGGTGGTAACTAACGGATGGATCCTGTATTATAGCATTATATTATGCGAAAACTAATACATTAAATACCTGAGTGTGCTGCAGTAGAGGCAGGGTGAGGGAGTAATCAGGGTCGGTAGTAAGGGTGGTAAGGGCGGTACCTATGGATGTGTAAGGGTGGGGATAAGGGGGATGAGGGAGGGAGTAGGAGGGATAAGGGAGTGAAGTACCTGAGTGTGTTGCAGTAGAGGAAGGGTGAGGGAGTGATCAGGGTCGGTAGTAAGAGTGGTGAGGGCGGTACCTATGGCTGCATGACGCCACACACGCCCACACACCCACACTGTCACCCGCACCCACACTCGCCTCTTGGACTTCACCTCCCGGGGCCCCTTTACAGAGGCCTCTAACTGCAAGGTAAAAAAGTATTGTAAGTATCGTAAGTAAGTCTATTAGTAAGATAGTTATTAAGTTATTCTCTCCTATTTCGGGTTGGATTTCCAGAAAGTAAGTAGGAACGATTATAAGATGCCATCTGGGGTATATAGAATTATTTTAAATATTCTCATTCTCATACAATCAAATAATACATCATTGGCCGTTAGTATGTGTGTGTATGTGTCGGTATTGTATTAAAATATTTGTTTACAAGATGTTAACTTTTTCGTCACCCCCATCGACCTTCAGTCAGGTGAATTGACCCCTTCGAGTTTCTATCTATAGAGAACGTATAGGCATTTTGACAGTATATTCTGGCTATTAGTAGACGATTTTATGCAGCTTAGAAAGGAACTGTGAAAATTATGAGGGTAAAGACTATCTCAAAATGCAGAGTTTAGTAAAATTTGCCAGAACATCCCGGACTTCCCAAACTTGACTACTTCCTTTAACGTGACGATAGTGCGTTGTTATATGTGCGATTAGTTTGCTTGGGAAACAGATTAACTTGCTTATGTAGTAATGTACACCCTATGTGGTGGATTGTGTTCTTTTATTTAATAATTTTCATTTTAGTAAGCGTTGTTTCCACATAGCGATTTTGATAATTTAATTTGACTTTATATTGTCCTTGTCCCAATTTTGGTTTGTTTAGTTTGCAAGTTTTACATTTTAATTAATAATAACCCTCTGACTTCCATAAAACCTTTCTAATCTAAATAAAATCATCTAATAATAGCCAGATAAATTAAAATGTAAAACTTGCAAACTAAACAAACCAAAATTGGGACAAGGACAATATAAAGTCAAATTAAATTATCAAAATCGCTATGTGGAAACAACGCTTACTAAAATGAAAATTATTAAATAAAAGAACACAATCCACCACATAGGGTGTACATTACTACATGAGCAAGTTAAGCTGTTTCCCAAGCAAACTAATCGCACATATAACAACGCACTATCGTCACGTTAAAGGAATTAGTCAAGTTTGGGAAGTCCGGGACGTTCTGGTAAATTTTACTAAACTCTGCATGAATAAAGAAACTACATGTTAAATGTCAAAATATTATTTAAAATCAAATTTGCAACATGACAAGACATTAACAATAGTACAAAATACAAATATTGATAAGATATCTATACTATTACAAAATAATATATAAAATACAGTACAGCACTCACTAACGATAGTGCTATCGGGTAGGTACCTGTAAGCATAGCATGCCTCAAGTGACCCCTATCAATAACTACCCTACAAATAACCTACATTTATAGCACAAATAAACTAAGGAAATCGCAAAAGCAAGCAATTGATACTATCGACAATGAATACATATAATATAAAGACAAATAATTGCAAAATATGAAGTAACAACAGATTTAAACAAAGAGTACTCTTTTAACAAGAACAATCAATTTAAAAAATCATCAATGTTAATATTAATAATAGAAAAAGAAAAAGATAAACAATAAATACAGACAAAAAGTAAGCAGAGGTTATACAAGAAACTTCAAGTTAAAAATGCTTGATTAAAATTATTGATGTCAAATTTTAGAATACAGTCACAATAATTGACCCTAAACAGATTAAATTTATGGAACAATTTACTTGCCTCAAAACCTCTGTCTACTAAGAGTCTGTATAGTAACCTAGCTCTAGCCCAAAAGTCATCTACTTTAGTGCAGATTTTACAAAATCTTATTAACTGGGAATAAAAACAATTATAAGTTATTTTACTATCGATATTACTAGGGAAAGGAAAGTTTATTACGTTAAAATTAAAATCATCAACTTTGTGATATACTTTAAGTATGCACTGTTCATTAACAATCTCTATATTTATATCAAGAAAATTATCAACTTTATAATTTACGTTACATTGTGTGAGGGGAATAGAATTAGGGTAAATAAGTTTAGCAACTTGATTAAAATTTAACAAATTGCAAACGAGAATATCATCAATATATCTACTATTATTACTTAACAATTTAGCAAGTGCTAATTTTTCTGGGATTTTATTTTTCTTGCTACTGTCAACTAAGTCTTTTATATATTTAAATTCTAAAGCAAGCAAGAATAAGTCTGCAATTAAAGAGCTAGCATTTCCACCCATAGGAATTCCTAATATTTGTTTGAAAATGTATGGCCCGAATCTAATATAAGTATTGAAAAGGAGGAATTTAAGGGCATCGTTAAGTTTAGTTCTATCAAAATATACAGAACTAGTGGGAGTAGAGCTAAGTGATGCATTATTAAAATATGTATAACATTTATGAAATAATTACCATTCCTAACGAACCTGTCAAAGTGCAAATCTATAATAAAGCAAAGCTCTGAATATACTAAATCTAAAGGCAAATTGGTATACAAAGTTGAAAAGTCGAAGCTATGTACCGAGGTAACTTTCGGCATGGTATTTATTTTATCAATAACTTCTAACGAATTGTCAACACTCCAATAATAGTTAATGCCAGTTCTTCTCATGATGGTATTACAATATCTTTTATGAGTACTTTTAATGTATTTTAAGCAATTTACGACTTGTTCTGATAGAGTTTTAGTGGTAGCAAATTTTGCTCCGGCAATAAAGCGATAT
This sequence comes from Paralithodes platypus, assembly GCA_032716605.1. Taxonomy (NCBI): domain Eukaryota; kingdom Metazoa; phylum Arthropoda; class Malacostraca; order Decapoda; family Lithodidae; genus Paralithodes; species Paralithodes platypus. The sequence goes on from CM064516.1 coordinate 31,319,266, forward strand.
TTATAAGGTCTTTTATGAAATTTAGGTAACATGTATAATTTTGCAATGCATTTGTTCTTATCAGAAAGTTTAATATCAAATGTTATATTTTTCTTGGTATGTTCATCGATTAAGTTATCAATATTCAGATTATTTTGAATTTCATAAACAGAATTACCGCAAATATGTTTACGTAATATGTTACCCTTAATGCCTAATTCTTTTTTCATGTTTTCAAGATAAAATTTCTTACATGTGAAGCTATAATTATTGCTGGCTTTATCTACTGTAGTGATTACAAAATGTTTATGTAAATTTATTAAATCAACTTTAAGCTTATTATAATTATAGTCTATAAAATCTGAAAGATTAAATTCATTTTTAAGCGAGAAAATTTTATTTCTAATTAACTTAATTAATAATTTAGACCATGCTTCTAGTTCTCTCGCATCGCAGCATACAATTTTTAACAATTTATCTTTTAATTTATTGACTGAAAAAACAATATCTTTTAAAATTATGTACCATGTTACTTTATTACTCCCTATTCTAAATTTAAACCCTTTACGACATAGTTCCGCTAATTTGTTGTTTGCAAAATGTTTAACTAGTTCTGCATCACCTGTTAATATGTGACATATCGGACTATAAATGAAATTTGCTAATGCATCACGTCTGCTAGCTGGCATATCCATGACTCTTTCACACACGCATTTATTATTATTGAAAATATCATTATCTGAAAGATTTCCTAAAACTTTATTATAATTACAAATAATAGACCCAACAGGTCGTTCATATGAATACATTATTAATGGTTTGAAATCTTTACAACCATCTGGTAACATGGACTTAACTTTCTTTGAATTAATAAGACTGTTAACATTAATTTTGTCTAAAATTTTAGAGGAATAATTTAAAGTGGACATGACTTTATCTTTAATACGGTTATCTTTGGATTTCTTAGAATTAGCTCTAATATATCCCATAAAAGCAAAGACTATATTCTTAAATTTATTTGTGAAATTATGTTTATTGTTCAGAATATTTTCTATAAAAGGAGCAAAACTTTTCTTTTGTAGGCCTTTCAATGAATCTTTTAATTTTTTAATTCCGAAATTTCGATATAATGAATATAAATTATTAACAATAATTTTAAATGCGTAATCGGATCTTAAAAAGGGTTCAGATAAATCCCTACCAATATACCCAATAATTATATATACTTTTATGATATGCGTTTTATTCCTTGCAGTGTAGCCTGATATTAGCAAGTGTTCAATTGACCACTTGCGAGTTTCAAGCTATAAGGAAGTTGGAGCCATAAACATAGAAACTTAACATAAATAGAGCAATAATGAGAGCTTATGATGGATAAAAAGTGTCTTGAATTTGGTTTATGTAAATATATATGCACAACAATTGTATTTAGGCTGGTAATTCTGCTAAATATCGTTGTCTACGGCTCCAACTTCCTTATAGCCCGAAACTCGCAAGTGTTCAATTGCATGTGAACTGAAGGTCAAGGAAGGTGATCAAAATATAAATATATACTTTAGGGAACATACACGCACACGCACACACACAGATAGATAGATAGATAAATATATAGTTTATTGACCACAACAATTACATATATACAATAGTTAATTAAATTCAAGTAAAACAATACGGTACACTAACATTAATAAAAACACACACGTACACACACACATACACACACGCTCACACACAAACATACACACACACACAGGCTCACACACACGGACATTAGTTCCAGGGCAGTAATTCCCTTTCCAATGTTCCCTTACCCACTCTAAACCACTGTTTGGACACTTGATCCTCAGTGTTTTGGAGGACAAGCAACCTAGAAAGGTCACTAGATCTGTTGTTGCTTGATTTCCTTTGTACTCCTTTGCACACACACACACACACACACAAGTGGTCAATTGGCAAACAACAATTAAGTCATTACTCGTGCAGAAGTATGGCATATACAGTATATTAATAAATCCCTATTTTCTTTATCTTAGTAGTTTTCTTATCATTATGCTTACTATCTACTCACATATTTACATTGCTCTATTGCTGGTCGTTTTTCTAGACCCCCTTCTTCCTCATCTTTAACCCCATTAGTGTTCAGATTTAAAGATATTTGACTCACTAGTTTGTCGATTTTAAGACCATTCGCCCCATTTCTTTGTCGTTATTTAGACCTTTCGTGCTATTTAGGTGTCGATTTTTTTCCTGGTGAACGATAGCGAGCCAATTATTTTGGAAGAACCAGCCTTCAGCCGAGACATTTTCCTACCGAAAAATGTACAAATTAATCTAGAAGGGGATCTAATAGATAATTTCTTACGTTTGATGGAGGTCTGGGGAGGAAACTAAAAAAATACTAAATATATGACATACTGGACCAAAAAATTAACCCATTCAGCACGATGGCACCATTTTCATATTCTGGTTACCATTAGACGATTTTCTTTACCTGACAGTCTACCTCTAGGACTCAAAGGGGTAAATACGATCCCATTTACACTCTCTGTATATCATAGGTCCTTCTTAAACTACACAAAATCGTCTAATTTTAGCCAGAAGCAGAGGTATAAAGGAGTCATCGAGCTGAAGGGGTTAAGGGGAGACTGGCGTAATTATTTGCTCATTTATGGATTATTTTAATTATCTTTTTAGTTTCCTTCCTAGACTCCCCCCCCCCCATACTTGGACTATACGTGCCGATCTCAAATCCAAAAACTTGACAAGTGAAGCAGCCCTTAACAGGGTTGCCTGGAACGCCGCCATTAGGACAAGAGACTGAAACTGCACGTAGGCTATGTGTGGAGCACTCAGTCTAAAAATGTTGTGTATGTTATGTATGTTGTGAGTTCTAGAGGATAATGATAAAGACCCTTTTTGTTTTGTATTTGTTTTTCCTTTCTCCACTCATTGTCTCAATCAAAATTGGCCTACTTATTTGAAGCAGGGTATAGTGAAGATCAGTAGAAATGTTGTTGCTCGCTTTCCTTTCACAACTTGAAAGGAAAGCGAGCAACAACATTTCTACAATCACAACCCACCTTAACATTAACGTTGGGACCATGGGCGTGAGGTAGAGCCAGCCACCTAGACCGCCCACCAGGCTCCACCCCCACCTCCACCATCAGTCCACCCGCGCCACCCACCCACGGCAACCCGGTCAGCCCAGACACGCCCACCCGTACCCTGGAACAAGAGCCACAAATAAGAAAGCATCTAAACAAGAAGAAAACGAACAAAAACAAGGAGAAGACAAGAAGAAAATGTGATAAATGGCAACAACACCAAAAAATGGGGGGGGGGAACTAAGGAAAATTTGGAGAAGAAAGACTGTAGATATGCTGATAACAGTGCCAAAGAATTAGGTGATGAACGAGAAAATAAAAAATCACTGCATGATAGTGTGATGATCCTGACACTGACGTCCTGAAGTGAATCATGGACGTTGTTATGACATAAATTAAGAATGAGAGGGGTGGAAATGAGTAACTTAACCCTGTCACGTTCTTGACGCCATTTTGAGCCTTTTAGGGATACTTTAAAGCCTTTGTTACCATCAGGGGTATTTAGAAACCTTTAGTTTAGTTACTTTAACCTCTGCAGTTGTCTTTGAGTTAGCTGTGGGCAGAAAACTAATTTTGGAGAGGTAATTATAAGAGTGAGAGAACTCTATTTCTTATTGCTAATCTGGCAACCTCTGCGTCATATGGTCGTGAGAAGGTTAAAAGGTGCATTTGCGTGAAGCACAGGCAAGAGAAGTGGTGATGAATAGGAATGATTGGAGAATGCTTGTGAATAGATAAGTGATTTAATAATTAATAACACGGTCGTAGGGAGAGGGGTTCGGGCGCCAGTTGGACTAGATAATAGTCCATCACGCGCCTGGTCCGGGGAGCCGGTGTATACGTATATTAAGGGGGTCATGCCTGAAAGTAATGTGGGTAGGCATTGTGGTGTGTTCCGCTGCGTGTTTGCCTGCTGAAACCGGAACCTCTCCGGGAGGCCTGGGACCTGGAGGTTGCTAGAGGCCCCTAGTGATCCTTGGTTTCTGGGTTTTCTCCTGGGCGACCTAGATGTGTGTCAGTTTTTTTAGTTATTTTTGTTTTTGTATGTCTTTTCGTTTTGTTTAGTTGTTTCTATGCGGGCTCTGTCTCGAGTCGGCCACCCCCAGCTATGGGGTACGTGCCTGAGTACATACATACAATATTGTATAACTATAATACTAACCATCGTCCCTGTAGACTTATAATAGTAACAGTAACAGCCCCATAACATTCTCTGGCAGGATGGTGTAGGTCTCCGGTGAAGGGCCTCAAACACTCGGCCTCAGGCTCCTCCTCTTCCTCACATACCTCCTCTCCTTCTGAAAGATAGGACATAACTTGGCCACGTAGTATATAATATTTATTATTATTTTTGTGTATATGTATATGAAGGAGACGAATGGCAAAGCTGCCTGTAACAGGTGTCCCCCCAAAAAAGTTGAAAGAGTGATAGAGATCCCAATTCAAGGTACGATATATCCAGGTGTGGATGTGGGTGGTTGGTTTGACGGGGGGGGGGGGGGGACATATAAACAAACCTATTATCTCAGGTGTGGTGCAGGCGACAGGTGTGTAAAACGGTGTCACACGGGCAATTTTAACCCTATTTATACCTAAGGGTGGTCTTTCTTTAACTTCATTATAATAATTCAAAATATAATAGTTTATATAATTCTATTTTGTACCGGATTTCAGACTCCGATACAGTAATAATAATAATAATAATTCATATTTGTTTTCACCAACCCACAAATTAATTTACAAATAAACCTAAGTAATGAAATCAATGAAAATAATAATAATAATAATAATAATAATAATAATAATAATAATAATAATCGGTTTAGTTCGCTGCTATAAATGACTGTGTGACTAACTTTAGTTGTAGATTGATTGAAATCTCAGGATCGGAGTAGAAATGATGCTAGAATGAAGTATATTATCAGAAGAAATTCACACACGCATTCTCTCTCTCTCTCTCACTCAGTCACACACACACATACACACGCACCTGGTCCACTTTTACTCATATAATGGCTAACATGTATCAAATTTGACTTCGTACTAAATTATATAATGCCATTACAATACGTATACAGTACAGTACATGTGGTGTGATATGAAGAATTAGGTAGAATTGCATTAATATTGGTAAAGTTGTGTGTGTGTGTGTGGGGGGGGGGGGGGGGAATTTGCAACCAAGACAGTTTTTGTAAGAAGGCTTCTTAAGGGGGGATGGGCATGGGCATATGAGTCTGAAGGGGTTAAGGGGGGATGGGCATGGGCATATGAGTCTGAAGGGGTTAAGGGGGGATGGGCATGGGCATATGAGTCTGAAGGGGTTAAGGGGGGATGGGCATGGGCATATGAGTCTGAAGGGGTTAAGGGGGGATGGGCATGGGCATATGAGTCTGAAGGGTTAAGGGGGGGTGGGCATGGCCATATGAGTCTGAAGGGGTTAAGGGGGGATGGGCATGGGCATATGAGTCTGAAGGGGTTAAGGGGGGATGGGCATGGGCATATGAGTCTGAAGGGGTTAAGGGGGGATGGGCATGGGCATATGAGTCTGAAGGGGTTAAGGGGGGATGGGCATGGGCATATGAGTCTGAAGGGGTTAAGGGGGGATGGGCATGGGCATATACAGTATATTTTTGTATTTATGTATATTTTTTTTCATTTTTTTAGTTTCCTCCCTAGACCTCCATCAAACTTATAAAAACATCCATTAGATCCCCCTTCTAGATAAATTTGTACATTTTTCAGTAGAAAAATGTTTCGGCCAAAGGCCGGTTCTTCCAAAATTGTAGGCTTCCTATCGTTCGCCAGAAAAAAAGCGACACCTAAATAGCACGAAAGGTCTTAAAATTGACACAAAAATGGGGCTAAAGGTCTTAAAATACAGCTAATGAAAAACACTGAACAGAACTAACAATAACTACGGTACTATAAAAGACTCGCGAAGAACACGCCACTTGACTACCAAATAACACCACAATAAAATAGATGACATTTTATACAGATCTAAAAAAATGGACTGAACATTTGATACAGGTGCAGCATCACATATGTTCACTACACTTGTTATGTGTGTGTGTGTGTGTGTGTGTGTGTGTGTTGGAATGAATGTATGTGTGCATTGAAGAGGGGGTGATTGTGTGCTTTTGTGTGCTGTGTGTTGTTGAATGTATTGAGGGATAAGCCTTTACAACGGCACATCATATCTACATTCCGAAGAGTGTCGAGAGGGGAGAAAGGGTGTTGGAGAGAGAGGATGCTGTTTGAGTGGCTTGGTATGTGTGTTATTAGTCTGTATAGGTGTCCCCCGACTGGGTGTGAGCATGTGAAACACGCTAGAACGTACTGCCACACCCACTAAATATGTCCGCCTTGGCTGGGATTGAACCCAGATCAAGCAGATTCACACGTAAGCGTGCTCTCCACTCAACCGCCGCGGTCATGCATGAACTTTATGTTGCATAACGTGTGTTAAAGCTAGTTGTATGTGTGTTATAGGTGTGTGTGTGTGTGGTGAGTGTGAGTGTGAGTGTGTGTGTGTGTGTGTGTGTGTGTGTGTTGGGGGGGGGGGGGTAACTGGATGTTAATGTGTCGTCGTGTGTAGCGAGTTCACAGCGATAATATGTCGAAATGTGTGTTTAATATTGTGTGTAATATTCGTGTACTGTACTATGTGAGGGGAAAGGTGTTACTTGCATTTATTGTGATACAGGTGTGTGTGTGTGTGTGTGTGTGTGTGTGTGTGTGTGTGTGTGTGTGTGTGTGTGTGTGTGTGTATGTAGAGTGAGGTATACATGTGGGTTATTGAGAGCACGGGTACATTAACCTATGAATGGTATGACTCCCTATTTTTAGTATACCAACAAATAATATAATATACATATTTACATACAAATACAGTACATCACGCACACACACGGGTACTCACACATTTATAAGTATGTGAATATGTATGTAAAAGTATAGTATATTTATTATAGTATTTTTGTCTATGTGAATGAAGGAGACAACAGGCAAAGCTGCCTGTAACAAGTGTCTCCCCAAAAATTGAAAAATAGCCAAAATCAAGGAACGTTAGAGTCAAAATGTCTGGACACATGGATCTTGAAGCAGTTTAAGTCATAGGAAGGGGGAAAGACAGATTGAGGGAAAGGGTACCTAAGCTTGCTTGTTGAGTAGAAGAAATCGTGAACCCCAATCTCTGTAACTCATAAAGGGCTAGAGCAAACGGGCTGTAAATGTCCACACCTATTCCCTGGCTGACTTTTCCTAAATTGTAAAAATACTAGCTCGATTACTCTAATAGTTTATGAGTTATAGAGGTTAGTAGTCAAGGTTTCGGGCCTACCTATAATGAAAGGCCATAATCCCTCTGTACCAGAGACGTCTTTTTTACTTTATTATAGCTACACTTAGACGATAAGGGATAAGGGAGATAGTTCGAAGCCTGTAAATTGCTGGAGGCCCTTTTGAAGCTGAATAATATCGTCTAACAGTAGCCAGAATAAAGTTAAAAGGACGGCACCGGTACTGAAAAGGTTAAGCCATAATGTTGATATCTTCTGGATACTATTACGCATCCATGCATATATATATATTCAACACGCATTCCCTTATAAATTACTAATTATATATTCGCAATTACGTAGTTTCCGGCTTGCGTAATTTCCATAGCAGATTACTAGTAGCATTTATACTTGTGTCTGCCCAATAATTTACTGATCACACTTTTCAAAATTGGATGTTAAGGATAGTACTGATTTTGATAATTTGCATATAAACCTTATAATTAAGTAAGCAAATGTTATCACAAATTAAATGACTGACGAATTGTATTACGGTACTATTATAGTCGCATTTTGTTTTAACATAGCGATTATTGCAGTCGTTTTATGCTGTAGTATGTTTCTTTTCTACTAGCGGTAAAGTGCGAAGCTCCCATCAAGATTTCTTTGTTATTTTGAAGATTTTGTAGTTATATATGGTGCTAATTATATAAATTTGGTCTTATTATGAAGCAGAGACATGGTAGTTTCATATGTTTCCATTACGTAATTTTTATCATAGTCTGGTTACCATAAGACGATTTTCTTTAGTTTGTAATCTACCTATACAACTCAAATGGGTAAATACGATCTCTATGAACCCTCTCAGTAACATAGGTCCTTCTTAAACTGCACAAACTTATCTAATTTTAGCCAGAATCAAAGATAAAAATGTGCCATAGTGGTGAAGGGGTTAAGTATCGATAAATTAGCTGCTAAAGGATTCAATTCATCGTCAGCTGAATAGATACAGAGTATAGATAAATGTATTTGGAGCTGGTTGGCTGTGTAATATAGCTTTGTGTTTGTTTTTGTAACTGGAAGATGTTTTTCGGACAGTAACATCAGCCAATCAGCTTCAAGTAAATTTATCAAGCTCAAAGTGGCCAAGCGCTAATTCACCATGTTAATAAAAAAGAGAGACTCTAGTAAATGAATGAGTTACCTAACATGTAAACTAATTGTTCTTTTCTTTTTAAACAATGTATACCACCTGTAGCTGTCGGCGATTGTTCTATACTATCAACGACAAAAGTTCGTTCCCCTAACCTGTCACTGTGTGAATCCGAAAAACAAAGCATTTATTGGGTGTAAATGACACTTCTTTCTGATGCTTCGTTTGTCGATCCCCAGGTGTTTCGGATTCACTCAGTGGTTGGTTAGGGGAACGAACTGTTGTCGTTGATAGTACATTGGCTGATATTTGTACCTAAGACCCTTCAGTGAATAAATAATATCCTACCACTGAAATTTAAAGATATTGATAAGGATAATAAGGCTCTCTCTTACCATTACCCGGGAACCCATACGGCAGATCCGCCCTAGCTTGGGGGGAGGGGGTGACCGCCCGCATCAGACTGCTAAAACCCGCCCTCACCACCCCCCAACTACCGGAACGACTGCGGGGCGTGGAGGGCGTGCTGGGGGCGGAGGAGGTGGGGGTGCAGGAGGCGCCCTTCAGTGATAAGTGGGTGGGGCGGGTGGCCCGGGTTCGTCTCTCAGGGCGGGGACTGCAAGAAGAGGTGGAGGATAGACGACGGAAGCTGCTGCGAGGGAGCGGGGTAGGGGGTAGGGAATCTGAAACAAAACAAAATAATAAAATAAAATACAGTAAATAGATAAATAAATAAATAAATAAATACAAATATATATTAAGGGAAGGTTTGTATTCATTTGGACATTTATATAAAGCATAACTTTCACATACTGTGACAAACACACACACACACACACACAATCCGTACAATCATAGTACAGGACAACACAAATAGTTAAAATAATAGTACAGGAGAAATAAATCCGAAAAATAATAGTACAGGACAAAATAGTTAAAATAATAGTACAGGAGAACAAAATAGTTAAAATAATAGTAGGACTACAGAACAAAATAGTTAAAATAATAGTACAGGACAAAATAGTTAAAATAATAGTAGCCTACAAAACAAAATAGTTAAAATAATAGTACAGAACAAAATAGTTAAAATAATAGTACAGAACAGAATAGTTCAAATAATAGTACAAGAGAACAAAATAGTTAAAATAATAGTACAGGACAAAATAGTTAAAATAATAGTACAGAACAAAATAGTTACGGTAAAATAATAGTACAGAACAGAATAGTTAAAATAATAGTATAAGAGAACAAAATAGTTAAAATAATAGTACATGTACAAAACAAAATAGTTAAAATAATAGTACAGGAGAACAAAATAGTTAAAATAATAGTACAAGAGAACAAAATAGTTAAAATAATAGTACAATTAAAATAATAGTACAAGAGAACAAAATAGTTAAAATAATAGTACAGAACAAAATAGTTAAAATAATAGTACAGGAGAACAAAATAGTTAAAATAATAGTACAAGACAACAAAATAGTTAAAATAATAGTACAGGACAACAAAATAGTTAAAATAATAGTACAAGAGAACAAAATAGTTAAAATAATAGTACAAGAGAACAAAATAGTTAAAATAATAGTACAAAAGAACAAAATAGTTAAAATAATAGTACAAGAGAACAAAATACAAGAGAACAAAATAGTTAAAATAATAGTACAAAAGAACAAAATAGTTAAAATAATAGTACAAGAGAACAAAATAGTTAAAATAATAGTACAAAACAAAATAGTTAAAATAATAGTACAGGAGAACAAAATAGTTAAAATAATAGTACAAGAGAACAAAATAGTTAAAATAATAGTACAAAAGAACAAAATAGTTAAAATAATAGTACAGGAGAACAAAATAGTTAAAATAATAGTACAAGAGAACAAAATAGTTAAAATAATAGTACAAAACAAAATAGTTAAAATAATAGTACAAGAGAACAAAATAGTTAAAATAATAGTACAGAACAAAATAGTTAAAATAATAGTACAGGAGAACAAAATAGTTAAAATAATAGTACAAGACAACAAAATAGTTAAAATAATAGTACAGGACAACAAAATAGTTAAAATAATAGTACAAGAGAACAAAATAGTTAAAATAATAGTACAAGAGAACAAAATAGTTAAAATAATAGTACAAAAGAACAAAATAGTTAAAATAATAGTACAAAAGAACAAAATAGTTAAAATAATAGTACAAGAGAACAAAATAGTTAAAATAATAGTACAAGAGAACAAAATAGTTAAAATAATAGTACAAAAGAACAAAATAGTTAAAATAATAGTACAAGAGAACAAAATAGTTAAAATAATAGTACAAAACAAAATAGTTAAAATAATAGTACAGGAGAACAAAATAGTTAAAATAATAGTACAAGAGAACAAAATAGTTAAAATAATAGTACATGAGAACAAAATAGTTAAAATAATAGTACAGGAGAACAAAATAGTTAAAATAATAGTACAAGAGAACAAAATAGTTAAAATAATAGTACAGGACAAAATAGTTAAAATAATAGTACATGAGAACAAAATAGTTAAAATAATAGTACAGGACAACAAATAGGTAAAATGATTATGTTCTCTCCAACGACTAATAGTAAAGGAGACACTCAAATGTGTGTTAACCCTTTTAGTATGGGTGACGTCTTTTTTAGCTTCCTTTGGCTATATTTAGACGAGTTTATGCAACTTAGTAAGGATCTGTGATAGTTAAAGGGTTAATTGAGAGAGTGAGTACCTGTCTAAGTCTTAGAGGTCCTTCCTAAACTGCATAAACAAAACAAGAATAAGAACACCCACCGCACTGAAAGGGTTAAGGGGAGATTTCCACTTGAGGGATTTTTTTCTTGACCCCTTTCTCCTTCATGTTTAGCCCCATTGCTTTTGATATTATAAAATGTTTGCCCCATTAGTTTAGCGATTTTAAGAACTTTCACCCCATATTAAGACCTTTCGTGCCATTTAGGTGTCGATTTTATCCTGGCGAGCGATAGCGAGCCTGTAATTTAAGAGGAACCGGCCTTAGGCCGGCACATTTTTCTACCGAAAAATGTACAAATTTATCTTGAAAGGGACTCAAGGGGGTGTAATTTTAAGGTTGATGGAGGTCTAGTGAACAAACTAAATACCTCCCCTTAAGAACCAAAGCCGAACATAATAAATTTTGTCCGAATTAACCCTTTGAGTTCCAGCGACGCCGTGTTATATTGTATTGATTTATGCTAGCTACATTTAGACGATATTGTATTGATTTATGCTAGCTACATTTAGACGATATTGTGCAGCTTATGAAGGAGCTGTGCTAGTTAGAAGGGTCGGTGGTGGAGGAGATCATCATTTTGAAGCCTTATTATGGCTAGAGGTCCTTCCTAAGCTGAATAAAATCGTCTAATAGTTGCACGAACATGATGAAAAGGACGTCCCCCTGGTACTGCATGCATTAACCCCCTTCTGTACCGGCGATGTCTTTTGTAATTTCATTCTAGCTATTAGACGATTGTGTTCGGGTTAAAAAGGTCCTCCAGTAATTATTAACAGGCTTCGAACTATCATACTTAAGGGGAGGTTTTTAGTTTGGTCTCTAGATATCCATCAAGCTTGATGCCCCTTTCAAGATAAATTTGTACATTTTTCGGTAGAAAAATGTCCCGGCCGAAGGCCGATTCCCCTTAAATTACAGGCTCGCTGTCGCTCGCCAGGAAAAAATTGACACCTAAATGACACGAATGGTCTTAAAATTGACAGAAATGGGGCGAGGAAATGGCGCCAAGCTAATGGGGCGAACGTCTTAAAATCTCAAAAGCAATGGGACTAAACATGAGGGAGAAAGAGGTCCAGAAAAAATCCTCCAGGTGGAAATCTCCCCTTAACCCTTTTTAATACCACATATCCTTCTAAGAAGGCACACCATCCTCAAAATATAGCTGGAAGAAAATTAAAAAGACGTCGCCGGTACTGAACGGGTTAACCCCTTCAATACCGGTTACATCCTATAATTATATTCTGGCAACTATTAGACGATTTGATTTAGCTTAGGAAGGACGTCTACCATTTAAAAGGCTAGCGACTATCTCAAATCATTCTTTTAGCTACCGTATAACCTTCCTAAGCTTAATAAATGGGTGTAAGAGTAGGTCATATTCCCGGGTGACCTTGGCCGCCCGTATGATTGGGGTAGCATATATTTAGCGCCCGTATGTCGGTACAGCCACACACAAACACACACACACACACACACACACACACACACACACAAACAGTCGGCCTAATAAGTCATGTCTCGGCACCAATTATGTTTTGATCAATACTTCGTATTAGCAATATTTACACATAATTTCGTCTTTTTGAATGAGATATGCCAACATTTTCCTACACTTACCCACCCTATTCAACATCTGACAGACATTAATACAGTACAGAGCGAGCCAAACGTAATGACAGCTGAGACATGACTTATTAGCGCCACTGTACATCATGGTAATATTGTCACACCAAGGGAAAGGGGGTCAGGGGGGCGGGATGAAGGGCTCTAGTGTCGTATAATAGGAACGTATGGTAGCGCTAATAAAGCCGGTATCACATGAGCGCTTTTTCTCTCAACATTTATTCTCAACACTGGTCTGGCAGCTTATGAGGTAAACATTAAACATATTTCGGTTACTAAATTAATCTACCACAATTCTAACTTATTAAACACATGTCAAACTATCCTAAGAAAACCTAACATACCCGAACCTAATCTACCAGGAAAAGAAACGACGTAAACTAATGTAAACCAACCCCAACTATAAAGGATACTGACCCCCCTCCTGAAGGCCCGCCAAGGATCCCGTAGAAGGGTACTGGGATCGGTCCAAGGGCAGGGAGGCGGTGGAGGTGGAGGAGTACTGGCGGTGAAGGGCGCGGGCGTGGTGTAGCTTCTCCTGGGCGGCGGCTGAGGGCGTGACTCTCTCAAACACCTCACCGCTACTCTCCTTCGTGTTCAGGGATTCGGTGGAGACGACACTGAGAGAGAGAAAGTGGAGTAAATTAGTAATAGAAGTCTAAACGAAGAGGAGATTTATTATGTCAGTCAGCCAGTCAGTCAGTAGCCAGCCCTTACTCCCACAAGAGGTAGGGAGGATCAGCAAGAGATACAATAAAGTAAAAAGAGGTGACAAGGAGGTCAGGCAGAGAGTGTACCTGATATGAGTCACAGGAGGTTCAGGTGTGGTGGGGGCCTAATGAACGTTATTGACACTAACTAGGTATCACCACCATCAACACTTGGGGGTTTATATACTTTAAGATGAGTTACTATTGGGGTGTAAAGGTAGTTAAGTAAGGAAACAAACACGTATATACACCTGCATATACAGTACACACATACACACACACACTCAAACACACACTTAAACACACACACACACAGGAAAGATGGATAGATAGATAGACACACACATACACACATACACACACTTATTCTATCTCTCTCTCATTTCAACTTGTTCACTCATACTGTAAATTCCATATATCTTTTACAGGAGAAGAAAATCGACACCTAAATGGCACGAGAGTTCTTAATATTGGCAAAGAAATGGAGCAAAAGGTCTAAAAGTCACCAAACTAATGCAAACCTCTTAAAATCTCAAAAACTAATGAGGCTAAACATGAGGGAGAAGGGGGTTCAGAAAAAAACCGTTAACCCCTTATGTACCTGCGACGACTTTTTAACTTTATTCTGGCTAGTATTAGACGATTATATTCAGTTTAAAACGTGCCTCCAGCAATTACCAAGCTTCAAACTATCTCACCTAACCATTTTTACTACCACAGATCCTTCTTAAAGTGCACTAAGTCTTCTAAATATAGCTAGAATAATATTTAATAAACGTTGCCAGTACAGAAGGAGTTAAGGACATAGGGTTTATATTTTGGTCGGTTTTTTATTTATGATGTGTTTAGTTCCCTCGCTAGACCTCCATCAACCTTAAAAACACAACCCTAGATAAATTTGTACATTTGTTTGGTAGAAAAATGTTCCGGCCCTCCTACAATTATAGGCTCGCTATCTCCCGCCAGGAAAAATCTAACACCTAAATGGCACGAAAGGTCCAAATATTATCAAAGAAATGGGGTGAAAGGTCATAGAATCGCTAAACTAATAGGGCGAAAGTATTCACATATCAAAACTAACGGGGCTAAGCATGAGGGAGCAGGGGGTCCAGAACCCAAAACACACACCCTTACTATAATTACTTGCGTACGTCTAGACAATTACCCGCAGCAAGCAATACTCGGTCATAATCATTCTTGTGTTGCCTTATTTATGTGGACGGCTGAGAGAGAGAGAGAGAGAGAGAGAGAGAGAGAGAGAGAGAGAGAGAGAGAGAGAGAGAGAGAGAGAGAGAGAGAGAGAGAGAGAGAGAGAGAGAGAGAGAGAGAGAGAGAGAGAGAGAGAGAGAGAGAGAGAGATTCCGATTCACACACAAACATACTTTCATAATCACACACTCACTATCACTCTTTCTCTCTATTTCTCTTTATGTTCCAAGTAGGTAAGTCAGGAATCATGAACCCACCCTAACCACTGTAACTCACAAACGACTAAAGTAATCAGGCTAACATTTCTACCATTTGGGAAGGGTCAACCGGGGAGTAAGCGTGTGAGAGAGAAAGTGAGAGTGAGATTTTAAATATTAACTAACCGTGAGATCTTGCGATGGGTGACGATGGCAGAAGGCAAGAGAGGGACGGTAGGATACGTGTAGAAGCAACAACAGAACCTCCTCATTAGCTCCACCATACACCTTCTTCCACCACCACCACCACCACCACCACCACTATCTCCACCACCATCACCCCATCTTATCGGCCGGGCTTGTCCATTGCCGTCGCCGACACCCCACGACCCCACGCGTCCTGTCGGCTGGTCGGTTCGGTGGTCGCCAAAGGGATCGTAGCCGTTTTTCTTGTCTTTGTTCTGAATTTCATTCATGTTCTCAAAAAAAAAAAAAAAAAAATACTAGGATTGTCGTAGTTTATCGGAAGGGTCCCCAGGCATAGTTAATCTTTTCAGTATATTGTCACTCATCTTTTCCGATAATAATCAGAAGGATCTTACCGGCAATTTATTTAAGGAACGTTTTCAGGCCATTTTTTGTCTTTTCGAGTTTTTATTATTCATCTTCCACCAATAATGACATGGAATTGTCGTGGTTATAGCCGGCATTTATTAAAGGAACGTCTTCGGGGAATTTTAATTTTGTGTTATTTTAATCATTAAATTGTAGTGGTTTTTAGCAATGATAGCATTAGGGAAGGTAATAAGCACAGTTTAATATTGTGTCTTAAAGTCATTCAAGTTTTCAGAAAATATCACAGGGCACTATTGTGGTACATTACATTGAAGCTTGTATGTATGCATAGTTTTCAAAGTAGCCTTTTAGTTTTCAATGTTTCGGCCCTTTATTTGGTTCTAACATTCAGCCGTTTTGCTTGGCTCTGAACTAATGTTACTCGTCTTCTCTAGAAATAATCAGAAATAACATCCTTGTTTAGTTGGTAGTTCTCAGACATACTACCGTATATATTTACATCTTATGCTTAATTTGTCCCTAATTTATAAGAACACTTTTATAGTGCATACCATTTGATCATACTAGCCTATATAGACACCTTTGTTTTAGCCTTTGCTTCCAATATTTTATCAAATGTTTTTCTTAAATTTTCATGTCAATCGTCTTCACAAATATTACGAAGAATTGTCACAGATTATAGCACCAACATTCGTCAATAAAGTAATTGTCACTGTTTAACCATCACTTATTGTCACTCCCTTCCATAAACTCTGTCGTGTTGCATACATTTGTCGTTCATCTTTCCTGCAAATATGAATAAGAAGCATTGTAAATTATAGCACTAGTATCCGGAAGGAAGTTCGCTGGCAAACTTCATATATTAATGAAGAGTTTTCTCATACTTCTTTTTGTTTATTAAGAAAAGTATTAGGATCACATTAAATAGTCATGAAAAAAGTTCTCAGCATATTAAGGTTACATCATTATAATGTATGTAAATTAAATGTATCTGGTACTACACAGTCTCCCGCACGAGTAACTGGTACACTATACTATATTCATTAGGGCGGGTGCCCAACCCCGAAAAGGGTTGAAATAGGGGAGCTATCCCTCCGCCAAAGGCGGCTTTCTAGGGCCTTTCCTAGCTGATGCTGAGAGGATTGGGTTCTAGTCATGTGGTCTATCAGAGTGAGAACTGAGCGATCTCTGCCATACCCATAGCTTACTCTGACTGTTCCTTTCACTTATATATTTTCTAGATCTCAAGTGACGGCGTCTCTTGCGTGGATTGACCTCCTAATCTACCAAGATTGGAAGCCAAAGTGTCACATCTTTCCTTTGCCCCTCAACTTTCTCTTCATAATTGCTGAGGGGCACAGGGCCCTGGGTGGGGCTTTGGTTTCCCGGGCGTTTCCGCACCCTCCTCAGCTCGCCGCCATGGAGTGGCTTCGGTCACCCAGGCTTTATTGTGGTCGGCAGGGAGGGTTCTGTGGGGGCGCTCGGTTATGGCCTTGGCCTTGCTCTGGGCCTTGGGGCTGTTCGGCCAGGCAGCTTGGGGAAAAACAACAACAACAACAACTATATTCATTACAAGTAGGCCAGCAATCTTAACTACTAACCTCTATAACTAAAAAAACACGACTGGTGGAGTTACCGAGCTAGTATTGCTACCATTTGGGAAGAGTCAGCCACGGAATAAGTGTGGAGATTTACAGCCCATTTGCTCTAGCCCTTTTTTAGTTATAGGGATCTTGGTAATACTTAAGATGATTTGTGGCGCACTATTAGAAACAATTTATTAGGGACAATAGGTATGTATAGACTCGCAATAATATTATCAATATTGTCCCCATGGAGGATTTGTGATAACAACAACTTTGAAAACCCTGATATGATAATAAATACTGTTAACAGAGTCCTGCTCATAAACAAAGCCAACAGCCCCCACCCATAATACTGTACTAGGATAGGTTAGGTAAGGTTGTTAGGTTAGGCTAATGTCTTTTCAAAGTTTCTTTTTCCACTTTAAAAAAAAAAAAAAAAAAAAAAAAAAAAAAAAAAAAAAAAAAAAAATGCTAAATATACCGACACAACTCATTAAGTGTTACTGAGATCTTTCCTAAGCTGCTTAAAATCGTCTAATGATAGCCAGAATAAATTATCAAAACGCGGCATATTCCTCAAGTGGTTAATGAGGAAAATCTGACTTTTAGGTGCAATCGTGATTTTAGCAACTATTTTGTTTTAACTTGTTTTTCCTCTAGATACAGTGGCTTTATATACCGAGGACCGTCTTGCTTTTATCCTAAGGAAGTGTTCAAGTATTTCTGACCACGACTGTACATATATTACCCCACACATATTAAGTTTGAAGCTCATTATACATGGTCAGGAATTATCAGTCCTATACTGGTGAATCATCCCGGAGGAATCACACGCCGGTAAATATATATTGCTCTGTCACCGTTACAATAGGCGACTTAATTCAAGTGTTCAACTTCAAAATCATCAAAGGCATCGACAACATGAACTGAACTGTAGTACTTCACTATCGACCAATCTAATTACACGCAGGGAAACGGTTGCAAAATTATTGGGAAATCTTTTAATTCACACGAATCTAAGAATTTCTTCTTCAATCGAGACATTATAGACTGCAGCATCGTTGATTCTTTTAAACTTTGACTAGACAAATATCTTGCATCAAACCCACGACTGACTGCGTTTGCAAATTAATAACTTTAATTTATTATCCCCCTCAAATTCATCAAGGATATTTGCGTATACTGTATATATTACTAAGACGTTACACGCGGGGAAACGGTTGCAAAATTATTGGAAAATCTTTTAACTCGCACGAATCTAAGAATTTCTTCTTCAATCGAGTTGTCAACTTGTGGAATGGGCTTCCCCGAAACGTTATAGACTGCATCACCGTTGATTCATTTAAACTCCGCCTAGACAAATATCTCTCATCAAACCCGCGACTGACTGCGTTTGTAAATGAATAACTTTATTTTATCCCCCCCTCAGTTACTAACCCATCTGTCCTCTACTAACTTCCTAATCCTGCCACGGACATTAGTTCCAGGGCAGTAATTCCCTTTCCAATGTTCCCTTACCCACTCTAAACCACTGTTTGGACACTTGATCCACAGTGTTTTGGAGGACAAGCAACCTAGAAGGGTCACTAGATCTGTTGTTGCTTGATTTCCTTTGTACTCCTTTGTACTCCTCTCTTTTTCCCAGATATACGAAAGATCACTTATAACTGTGTTATGTTACTAACCCATATGTCCCCTACTAACTTCCTAATCCTGCCACGGACATTAGTTCCAGGGCAGTAGTTCCCTTTGCAATGGTCCCTTACCTACTCTAAACCACTGTTTGGACACTTGATCCTCTCAGTGTTTTGGAGGACAAGCATCCTAGAGGGGTCACTAGATAGATGTTACAGAGGTTTAACTAATGGGTCGAACGTCTTTCAATCTCTAAACTAGTGGGGCTAAACATTAGGGAGGAGGGGGTCCAGAAAAACGGTCTCCCTTCCCTTAATTAATTCTTTGATAAGGCACAAAATAAACCAACATCCTTCATCGCGTGGTTAAATATTAATTATTCACTTTTGATTTGACTCACACCTGGACAAAAATAAGCTTAAATTAACCTCGGTACCAAATTATACATTATATATGCAAATAAAATATATTATGAATTAATGTTAAATGTTGATAAATCACTAAAATATCTGGTTCAATATCAATTTTTGGTCAGGTGTGTGTGTGTGTGTGTGTTTAATGTTTACTTGAGGGTTTATTTTTGGTTCAATCGCATTATTACTCATATCCAAGGATTTTAAACTATGGCCCCCTCTAGTGAGGAGACATCTAATTAGGGTTCTTGTGGGATACAAGATGGGTCAGAGTTAGCACACCCACACCCACCCTCCCTCACCCCAACACATCCCAGCTCACAACTGTCAACACTAGCACCCACCCTCACCCTATCACACCCCGCTCACAACTGTTAGAGCTAGCACCCACCCTACCTCACCCCAACACAACTGTCAGGGATTCACTAGGTGACTCACCCCACTATCAGTAATTACCATTTATGTTATCATATTATGGTATATATATATATATATATATATATATATATATATATATATATATATATGTCAGTTGCTTTTGTGTATGACACGTCAATTAAGTTATGCAAATCAAGTTTAGGCTACGTTAAACGAATAATTATCTTCAACATGTATTACAAATTACCTACAGTATAATTATAGACAATTACTGTACATACCACATATAATACTACATTGATTCTTTAACTTATATATAAGTTACAAGATATCACTCCTTATAAGGGGAGGTATTTGTTTTTTTCTGGACCCCATCTCTCTAATGTTTAATCCATTACTTTCGAAAAATTAAGATATTTGGCCCATTAGTTTGGCGATTTTAAGACCTTTGGCCCCATTTCCTTGCTAATTTTAGGACTTTTTGTGCCATTTCCCCCTCGGCCCAAATAGGGTTAACGCCGCCCTGGTTCTGTGAGCATGTGATGTCAGAGTTCCGCAGGTGTAAGGCAGGCTAGCGATACACCTGTGTGTGTGTGTGTGTGTGTCACTGTGTGCGTGTGTGTAATTGTTTGTCACTGTGTGTATGTGTGTGTGTGTGTGTGTAGGGGAGGGGAGGGGGGGGGATAGATATTATGAAACCCAGTTCTCACCATTCCTCTACAATTCAGATGTTTAACCCCTTCAGCACGATGACGTCTTTTCACCTTTTATTCTGGATAAAGTTAGACAATATAATCCAGTTTAAAGAAGAAAGAAAAGATAAGCATGAACACACATTGAAGAAAGAATATGAGGGGACAATTCACGGATAATTCACGGATATCCAGTAGGATAATTCACGGATATCCAGTAGGATAATTCACGGATATCCAGTAGGATAAAGAATAAAGTAGAATAAGGCTCAACAACACTGCAGGAAAAATTAATAGGGGTAAACCTTAAGGGGGTAGTGCTTGTTTTTTGGTCTATTTATGTATTTATTTATGAGTTTCCTCGCTAGACCTCCATCAAGCTTAGAAAAACACCCCCTAGACCCCCTTTCAAGATAAATTTGTACATTTTTCGGTAGGAAAATGTACCGGCCGAAGGCCGGTTACTCCTAAAATTAGAGGCTCGCTATTGCTCGCAAGGAAAAAATCGAAACCTAAAGGGTACGAGAGGTCTTAATATTGATAAACAAAAATTAGGTGAAAGGTCTCAAAATCCCCAAACTAATGGAACAAACGTCTTAAAACCTCAAAACTAATATGCTAAACATGAGGGAGAAGGGGGTCGATAAAAAGCGAGTACTATCCCCTTAACCAATAGCAAGGAGGACAACCCTTCAACTTTTACTCTTCTACTTTGCTCTTTCTTTCCTCCTGTCCCTCTCTCTAATGCTTAATGGGTTGTTTTTCTGGTCCCCTTTCTCCCTCGTGCCATTTGTTTTGAGATTATAAGATGTTCGGTCCATTAGTTTGCCGATTTGAACACCATTCGCCCCATTTTGATGTAAATTTTAAGACCTTTCGTGCTGAACTCTTCGCTCAAACTTCTGCTAGAAACTCCACCGTGGATGATTCCAGTGCTATTCCTCCCTCTCCACCCCCCTCTCTCCTACTTATGCCTAATAAGTAATATCATAATCTCTTCTAAAGATGTACAGTACTTTCTACCTTCTCTGGGCTTAATACGGTCTGGAGTTCCTCCTGTTGTACTAAAAAACTGTGCTTCCGTGCTGACTCCCTGCCTAGGCAAACTCTTTCGTCGTCTCTCCTCTAACGTCTTCCCTTCATGCTGGAAGTTTGCTCTCATTCAACCTGTCCCAAAGAAGGGTGACCGATCTCAACCCTCCAACTATCGTCCAATTGCTCTCATCTCTTGTATCTCTAAAGTTTTTGAAACTATTCTTGCTTCCAAATTTCTTGAGCATTTCTCTTCTCATATTGAAAGAAATGGAAGAAAGGAGGCAGCAGGGAGGAATACCAGGCAGCTAAACGAACTGCCAAAAGAGTTATTTACAATGCTAAAAATCGCATTAAGGACCTGGTCCTCGAACAAGTGTGTAACACTGACAATCCCAATGGGATCTTCAACCTAGCTAGGCGAGTTAAAAATGACAGTAGGGATATTATAGGTGAACAGTGTGTTAGAGATGATAATGGGAAGATTGTGTATGCAGAAAATGAAATCAGAGAAGCATGGAAGGTACACTATGAACGATTGCTAAATGTAGAGTTTGAATGGGATAAGGAACAGCTTAGTATCGAAAAACCAATATCTGGGCCCCCTCCTTTGATAGCACCAGCTGTAGTGAGCGACGCAATCAATAAAATGAAGGACGGTAAAGCTCCAGGTTGCTCCGACATTGTCGCTGAGATGATAAAAGCCTCAGGGGAGATTGGTGTAAACTTAGTCACTGAGTTGATAAACACCATTATTAAAGATGAGAAAATCCCAGAGGATTGGCTCAAAAGTGTAATAGTAAATATATACAAAGGAAAAGGGGATGCGCTAGATAGAGGAAATTATAGGGGCCTGAAAATGCTTGACCAAATCATGAAGGTCTGTGAGAGAGTCCTTGAGGGTTTGATCAGGCAAAGCATCTCTATTGATGATATGCAGTTTGGTTTTATGCCAGGACGTGGTACAACCGATGCTATCTTCATAGTCAGGCAGATACAGGAAAGATACCTACTAAAAGGCAGGGATCTTTACTTTGTGTTTGTGGACCTGGAGAAGGCCTTTGATAGGGTACCTAGAGATGTTGTACAGTGGGCTATGAGGAAACTTGGTGTGGAAGAGTGGCTGGTGCGTGTGATAATGAAGATGTATGAGGATTCGCGAAGTTCGGTGAGGGTGAAAGGTGTACTGAGTGATGAATTCGCAGTCCGTGTTGGAGTCCATCAGGGTTCAGTGTTAAGCCCCCTCCTCTTTATTATGGTCTTGGAGGCGCTGTCTAGAGTTTTTAGAGGCGGACTCCCGTTGGAACTGTTTTATGCAGACGATTTAGTCCTAATAGCTGACAGTATGCAGGATGCTGAGGCCAAATTCAGAAAGTGGAGAGAGGGCATGGCGAGCAAGGGTTTAAGAGTCAATATTAACAAAACCAAGGTTATGCATTGTAGTTTGAGACGAGGCAATGTGGAAAAGAGCGGTGCATACCCATGTGCAGTGTGTGGAAAGGGAGTGGGCGTTAACTCAATTCAATGTAGCATCTGTCGATGTTGGGTACACCATGGGAGTAAGCGCTGTAGTAGAATAAAGGGGCCCCTGCCGAAGGATAAGTCAGAAATAGAGAAATTTGAGTGCGTAGTGTGCAAAGGCGAGCTTGTGTTAAGTGATGATCCTGTGGCTGTGAATTTTGGAAATGAGTCTTTGGAGCTGGTGAACAAGTTTTGTTACCTAGGAGATACCATCTCTGCCGGTGGTGGGGCCGAGGCTGCCACTGTTGCTAGAATTAGGTGTGGCTGGGGGAAGTTCAGAGAATTGATGCCAATCCTGACCATGAAAAGAATGCCTCTCCCCCTGAAGGGAAAGGTGTATGCCTCATGTGTTAGAAGTGCAATGACGTATGCCTCAGAAACATGGGCCGTTAAAGTAGAGGATGTCAACAGAATGGAGCGTAATGAGATGAGAATGGTGAGATGGATGTGTGGGGCCAGGCTACAGGATAGAATAACAAATGTTGAGCTGAGGAGACGTTTAGGTATAAAGAGTATTAGCGAGGTGATGCGTACAAGTAGACTGGGATGGTATGGACATGTGGAGAGAATGGATGAACAAAATTGGGTGACAAAATGCAGGTCTGTGATTGTGGAGGGAGCTGCACCAAGGGGTGGACCGAGGAAGACCTGGGATCGGACTATACGCGCCGATCTCAAATCCAAGAACTTGACAAGTGAAGCAGCCCTTAACAGGGTTGCCTGGAACGCCGCCATTAGGACAAGAGACTGAAACTGCACTTATGTGTGGAACACTCAGTCTTAAAATGTTATGTTTATGTATGTATTCTGCTCTCAGATCGCCAGTATGGCTTCCTTAACCTGTTAAGCGAGAGCTATTGGTAGTGCACACCCTACCACCAAGTGACGATATTAGGCTTTATTCCCGCCTAAAATCGCCATTTTACGATAAATATCGTTATTACTTATTCATATGCGCCTATTTTACGTTTAATATGAAGATATTAACATGTAACAGCAATAAAACAAGTGGGAATAGTATTTGGGGTGTGAAAAAGACGAATTATTGCAGACCCTCCAGTCATGAAGTGTGAGGCGAACGCGACGTATAACTTCCCTCTCTGAAGCCTCTCTCTCACTCTCTCTCTATCCCCACGCACTCGATAGGCGCAGGACAACACCTTGGAACCGGGTTGGAGATATTGGCGAGGTAAATAAACCGATAAACAAGGGAATAAGAGGAAAAATAGGTGATAATTGAAGGTGGGGGAAGGAGGGGGTTTTGACATATGTGGAGGAGTGATAGAAGGTATGGAGGGGAATTATCTCCCTTAATCACATATTCCTTTGTTTTAAGTGCTACTTGGGCCTTTTAAACATTTTTTTTTTAGGCCTTGGATCTTAAGAGGTTTGTTGCCTTTCACCACCAAAACCTCTTAATAGTTTTCTCGCCATTCTCGGGTTAAGTGTCGCTCTACTGGTGATCTTCTTTCATATCTTACTAACTCTTGATCATCCTCCTTTCAGGACTTCGGTGAGACCTTTTCTATTGCACTAGACATATCGAAGGCCTTCGATAGTCTTTAATTTCTAAACTGCCCTCCTTTGGTTTCTATCCCTCCATCTGTGCCTTTGTCTCTAATTTCCTTAACATGCGGTTGTGGACGGCCATCGCTCACTTCTTCGTTCTATCAACTCCGGTGTTCCTCAGTGCTCTGTCCTATCTCCTATTCTCTTTCTAATATTCATAAACGATCTTCTCAACTGTACCTCCAGTCTCATCCATTCATACGCAAAAGACTCTATCTTACACTACTCGATTAATTTTCCAGAACACCCCAGCCAGCAATCCCTCAAAGACAAACGTAATGAAGCCATAGAACACTTATCTTCTGAGCTAACTATTTGACCAGACACTCAGCGGAGCGCACCACAATGTCCGCCCACCTCACATCCAGGCATGATCCTTCATATATACCGGCTCCCTGGGCCAGGCGCCTGACGTACTATTATCTAGTCCAACTGGCGCCCGACCCCTTCTCCCAACGAAGTGTTATCACTCATCTATTCACAAGCATTCTCCATTCATTCCTATTTATTACCACTTCTCTAGCCTGTTCTACAGTCATCTCTCTACAGGGCTCCCTCGATTTATGATTGGGTTACATTCCTGAAAACCCGATCTTAAATAGAAATATCGTATAGCGAACCCTAAAATCAATGGGGTAAATGGGGATGCGTTCTGAGACCACCCAAAACCCAAACCCAAACAGCTAAAAACCTATAATAATAACATAAATTGGGGCATCGGATAGTGAGGGAGACTTGTGTCTTCCAACGCTCGTACTGTACTACACAATCTCTCCATCTCAACGGAGGTCATCCTACCCCTCTACCTCACCTTGAATCTAACTCATATACTCTCTTTGTAAGCCTTTCATCTCCCATTCGCTCAACATTTCCATACCAGCACAGCACCCTTCTATCCACTCTGGCCGACAAAGGTTCCTGCTGCCCCACTCTCCT
Source organism: Paralithodes platypus (assembly GCA_032716605.1). Classification (NCBI taxonomy): domain Eukaryota; kingdom Metazoa; phylum Arthropoda; class Malacostraca; order Decapoda; family Lithodidae; genus Paralithodes; species Paralithodes platypus. The sequence continues at coordinate 31,344,619 of CM064516.1, forward strand.
ACATACCTCTTCATTCCTCAATCTGACTCTACGAGTCACTCCACATTATACTTTTCAAGCAGCTCACCTCCATCACATCCAGCTTTCTTCTCTCTTTTGCCTTCAGAGCCCATGTCTCAGCCCCATACATCACTGTTGGTACAACTATCCCTTGATACATCGCACTTTTACCTTTCATTACGAGAATTCTCACCTTCCACATACTTCCCATTGTTCCAAAAACTTTCTTTCCTTCACATACTCTGTTTTACCTCCATTTCCACATCTGTGTCCTTGCTTATCACTCCTCCCAGATATTTAAAACACTCTACTAATAATTAAAATACTATTAATAATTAATCAAAATATCATAATAACCGAAAAGACATCGAACCAGATGAGAAATTTGTCAATGACAAATTAGTAGGCTACAAAGGATTACCAAGGTCAAATTAGGTGAAGATTCTAAAGAACAGGGATGGTTCATAAAGGTTAGGAGTTATATTGATCAGGTAACAATAGTGAGGTCTGCAATTTTGACCAAGCTCCATCTCTACTAGTCCTTTGTATCTCATTTTCTCTCCTAATTTTCTAACTGGTCCCACTGGTGTTCACATAAACAGTAGTACAGTAATTACTCCAATTTTGCGAAACACCAATTTTGCGACCGAGACCCCAAAAATGCCATTTTTTATGAAAACCTAATTTTGCGATGTAACTCTACTTTTGCGGGTGGCGGCGGCGGCGCCGTAAGAAAGTGGGGCTCTCCGCACTAGTTTTCGGGGGGGGGAGGGGTGGCCGGGTCGTGACATCAGGCCGCGCTGCGGCCCAACGTCACCCCAAGCTCTGTATCCTTCCGCTTACAAACGTCGTCAACATAAGTCAGGCGCCTTTTACTTGCTTATTTGTGTCTGAACCTCTTATCTCTCGCGTTTATTATGACCTCTAGTGCATTCAGTGATAGGGATAGTGCGCCTGGTGATAATGATGTAGGAATTGAAAGCCCGAAACCATCAAAACACAGTCAAGTGACGAAAGCCATGGAAACGACGATCATACGATGGGATAGGCTAGGCTATGCTAAATATGATTATGTTTTCAAATAAAGTCTATGTGGTAAGTAATACTGTATCCTCATAATATGTATTTTTATTTATCAGATTATGAGAAGAGAAATGCTTAAGAAATTTGGAAGCAAGAATATTTTCAAAAACTTTAGAGATACAAGAGATGAGAGCAATTGGACGATAGTTGGAGGGTTGAGAGCGGTTACCCTTCTTTGGGACAGGTTGAATGAGAGCAAACTTCCAGCAAGAAGGGAAGGGTATTATTATAAATGTAACCTCTAGTACCAAGCATTGTGGCCAAAACGGCTTCAAAGACGAGAGAGCGCAACCTCTCACCCCAAAAGCTGGACGAGTACTGAGCCATCCTGCCCGTGAGACCTTAGATACACTCTGAGAAGTGTTGCCAAGGTCTCAAAGCAGTGTTTAAAAGTCATGGTGCCTGGTACCGCTCGGTACAAGGACCGAATACTACTGACGGACATCGTACGGCGCTGGTACTGGTGAGTTACTTTCTTATTGTCGGCCATTGTACGTCGCTGGTACAGAACGGGTTAAAGACTCATTCCATACACAGAAACAGTTAAGTCAACTCCCTACTCAAACCTAAAGTTAGCGGCCCAGCCCAGTACCCTATACTTATCAGGGCACTCAAACTCTTCGGAAGAATCCTGCAGATCAGATGAACAGGCAACAGCTCTCTAAACTTCCCCCAACCACTTCTAACTCCACCAATGGAGCCAGCGTCAGCACCACCTCCGGTTGAAAGTGTATTGCCTAAGTAGCATTAAACATAGTGACTCTCCCACTAATTCCCTTTTCAGTGATATCTTCATTCCCGATCTGTGTCCATCTTCCCCCTCCTTTCCGATTCGTGCTACAATTCTCCTCAACTCTCTTGACTTTCACATTGCTGTTTCGCCGCCTGTTGTCTCCCCTTCCCCCCCATGGGTTATCTCTCTCCCCAATGTTTGCATTCACCTCTCCTTCCTCTCTAAGAGATATCCTTTTGTCCCTAGCCATCACTGCCAACACACACTCGAACACATACGTCGTAAAGGCCCCCATTTTGCCATCTTCACTGACGGGTCTAAGACTGACTCTGGGGTGGGCCTCGCTGCTGTGTCCTCTACTAAGCTCCTTCAGTTTTCTCTCCCGCCCCAAGCCTCTATCTTTACTGCTGAACTTTTAGCTATCCAATCCGCTATTGACATTATACGTGACACCCCTCAACAGCCCTTTATAATTTACAGTGACTCTCGTAGTGCCCTCGAAGCCCTCCGTGCTTATTCGTCCTCCCACGTAATAGTTTTAGCCATAAAACACGCTCTCCACAAGATGAGCCTACGTGGATTCCAGGTCCAGTTATGTTGGATTCCTGCTCACATCGGTGTCCGTGGCAATGAAGACGCCGATGCTGCGGCTAAGAATGCTATTTTAATGATCCCTCGCCAGCCCCACCTTCCGTTAGGTGATTGGCTGTCCTTACTCAAGCCTTCTATTCTTTGCACGTGGCAATCTCATTGGGATGCTCTACCCTGCAATAATAAACTCTGTGCAATCAAACCTTCTGTCCGTCCTTGGCCCTCGTCTTCCAGGTCTCACAGGTGTGAGGAAGTTTTACTAACTAGACTTAGGATAGGCCATTCCCGGCTGACTCACGGTTATTTGATGTCCACTCCCCGCACTCCGCCCCCTACCTGCTCCTCCTGTCATTCCCCTCTAACTGTTCGCCACGTCTTTGACTGCCCAGATACTGCCCGTCTGCGTACGGTTTGTTTTGGTACTAAATCATTCACTGACCTTTTATCCAATTCTCCGTCATTTTCCTTCCCCCCTATCGTCCGTTTTTTGCGTCGCCTTAAGCTCCTTTCAGTAATCTGATCCAATCCTTCGGGCCAGACCTATGAGAGTTCCGTATGGAGCTCAGTGGTCTGGTTAATCTGCTCTACATAACTAACTAACTAAGTAGCAGAATCTTAATCATGATCTTAATTATAAGAAACTTGACAAAATAACTGAAATGTACACCAATCACAGCAAACAAAACAACAACAATAATCGCAACATAAATATTAGCCAAACAGAGATAATTATATAGATTACTAAACAGTCTATATAAACTATAAACACTAAAATATAATAATGATAATTAATAGTACCTAATGACGATGATGAAGTACCTTCTTACCAGTCTATTGTACGAATGAACAGTAAAACACACTATAAAAATAAATATCAAAATAAATACTTTATTACTTTAAACATTTACAACTCAATACAATTTATTAATATTTAAGTGCTGCAATAAAATAAGCGAGTTGAAATCCAAATGTGTATGTGTATATGTATATACTGTACTGTACTGTATATACAGTATTTATGTACTGTATATGCAAGTGTGTAAGTATCCATGCAAGCATGGTACCACCTCAAATGCACCAAGGCAGCCCTTCAGGGCAAGAGCAGCCATTCCAGAGATTGAATTTGGTGCTCTGGTGTCCCGCAGCTACTATGAGGCCGAAATGGACCCTAGGGCTATGAGGCAGTCACTCTACCAGTTAAACCAATAGAGATATCTCTATTGGTCTAACTGGTAGAGAGTGACTGCCTCGTAGCCCAAGGGTCCCGGGTTCAACTCCCGCCCAGGGCAAGTTTTTGGGAGGCTATTTTCGCATCAAACGAAGTTTAGGTGTGTTGGTAAAATTGTCAAGATGTTTGAAAGTAAGATCGGAGCTCCATAACTCCTCTTTCGGGTATGGTGTAAAAACCTATTCCTACAAGGTGAGTAGTACACGTAGTAGTAGACATTCCCTAGGCTGCCTGGCCAATCAGCCCCGACCAAATAGGTGAGTTATCCAACCTGGTACACAGGAACTACTGCATATAATCCAGGTTATCACAGTTTACCTCCCAAGATGGGTTGACACAAATGTTCACTAACTCTAGGTTCCTATTCATACTATACAGTACCCTGATCCCACGTCTTTCTTGGTCTACCTTTCCTTGCAACTCTCTACAAGCTCATAGACTTGCTTTTCTTAACCTAATTATCGTCATCTGTCCTCTTCATAAAATTGGGTGTATAATTTGTGTGTGCCAACTTCCATTATCTGGGCTTGTCTCCCTGAATTTCACCTTGTCCATATGGTGTTTTTGTGGGTAACAAGCCTGAGTGGAGGCTACCTATGGGAATATCATGTGTCTCATGATTGAAGTACGTCAATGTCAATCAATCTTGTATGACGCTATAGTCTATTCGCTGTAAGTAGGCGAAAAATCATGACCTCTAACCTCTGTAACTAAAAAACGACTAGAGTAATCGAGCAAACATTTCTACCATTTGGAAAGAGTCAGTCAAGGAATAGATGTGGAAATTTACAGCCAATTTACTCAAGCCCTTTTTGAGTTACAGCGGATAGAGGTCATGATTTCTTGCCTACTTACAGCGAATTGACTACTTGGAATGGGAAGAGTTCTGACCTGAAGCCTTGGCCAAAGAGACCACCAGGATGATGATGATGCATTTTTTTACCACCATGCACTCCCTGCTCAATAGCTGAGCTAGGGTGGATGCCCTGATGTATTAGGGACTTCAGTGAACATTTGCCACAGATTGCAAGACCGCGCAGTCCACCATGGCATCTGCCAAATAGCACACTGGCTGGCCCAAGACTCAAACCCTCAACCTCACAGTTTGCAGGAGAGTGCTCTATCAATTGCGCTACGGCCTGTGTAAAAAAGTGAGCACAGTTAGATGCCCATCACAAAGTAAGAACGATTGATTAATTTAAAAACAAAATTTGCAATTCTTATTGAGAAAAATTCATAACCTTTAAATATGTTGAGAGATGAATATGCAATCTGCAATGTGCCTCATCTATAATTCTTTACCGTACTATAGTGTATAAAGGTTCTCTAAATAATGTTATAAGTACTACAATAGTCACAGTACTATACAGTACATTCAACTGAACTCGATGATGCCATGAAAAAGAGCTAAGCTACACAAAACCAGAAGAACATTTCAACCTAAGGCAACTAAACCAGTGTCAAATAATAATCTAACCTAACCATGTTGGTTAAGTTGTTTGGACACCATGCAACTTGTTGGGTTTACATATTATAATGTAAAACTTGCAAAATAAACATATAAATAAACATAAAACAGATAGTACCTACTGCACAATATATAATGAGCTACAGTAGATTAGTCAACAATAATGTATTTTGTATATCCTATATATCAGCTTTGGCTTATATGCATTTGATGAAGGTAACAATCAGAGCAAGTATATACTAAAAAGTTGCATTCAAAATTTAGATATACCTCACAATAAGTTATATTTTTCTCCATTGGTGTGATTCATGTATGTATTTACCTAATTGTAGTTTACAGGAGTTGAGCTAAGCTCGTGTATGTATGTACAGTATGTATGTATTTACTCAGGCCCATTCCCCACATGGAGTGCGATTCCGTTCTCACGTCCTAATGGTGGCGCTCCAGGCAGCCCTGTTCAGAGCTGCCTCATTTTTCAGGTTTTTCAAATTCAAGATCAGATCATAATGTCTGCTCCCCCGTCTTTCTTGGTCTACCCCTTGGTGAAGCTCCCCCCTACGTTCACAGACTTGCATCTTTTCACCCAACTTAGTTCATGCATCCTCTACACATGTCCAAACCATTCAAGCCTCCTAGGAGCATCTGATAATTGATCCTCTTGATACCTAACCGTCTCCTCAGCTCTTCACTAGATGCAATGGATACATGCACTGAATTTCGGTGAGCATCCTAGGTTCGAATCCCTGGACTGCCACATGTATTTGTTGATTTAATTAATTGAGTTTAGGAGTAAAGTCAGTTGGTGGAGGCAACATAATAATCCTATCTTGCAGTTTGGCACCACACATCTATTTCACCATTCTCATCTAGTTACGTTCCATTCCGTTCATATCATCCACTTGTTACAGGCAGCCTACCTTTTGTCTCCTTCATATAAATGGAGAAAAAAGAAAAGAAAAAAAGCTTTCCCTCATCCTATGACCTAATTACTTCAAGCTCTGTGTGTCCAGACATTTTAACTCTAACACACCTTGAATTTGGCTCTACGGTATTTCACTCTTTCAACTTTGGGGGGACACTTGTTACAGGCAGGTTTGCTTTGTCTCTTTCATAGACATAGGGGAAAAAAAAGTCAAAACAGCCACAAACCTCCAAACATCATGCTAACCTTAATAACCAAGAAGAGCCCTATGTAGGTCCCACAACTAATAACACATTTTGGAACAATACCATTGAGTAAACAAAAAGTTTCTGTTCGATTTTTGATAACCTCATCTAAACATTCTCGAGGTGCTGTTTGATTCTCTTTTCTTTTGTTTGCTAAAGCGAGCAAAATTTTTGTTTCGCCCCATGACGCCGTTCTAAAATGTACTACAACCGAGCTAGACCATACTTAGCCCGAAGGATTCTGAAAATCGCTTTCAATTTTCAGAAGCTTTCTCTTCAAGCCGGCGACAGTGTTCTGTACAGTTCTGGAGAGGGTAGCTACGGCCTGCAGATCACTGAGGGCATCAAAGTCAACACCCACGCCAGTTTCTCCTGATACTCCTAGAGTGATCTGTCCAGAAAATTAAATATATATTATAATCTAATATATTAATTTCACTCCGAACACCAAACACCTCCCAATGAAATTAATGAAAGCATGTGATCCTCCCGGGACTCAAACCTGGGTTACCACATACAGATCTTAAACACTCAAACCATTACACCATCAAGGTAGTTAACCTCTGAAGTGCGCATGGGGGTAATTGGAAACGTCCCCCTGTGCTGACGTATTTGAGGTGTTTCCGTCACTAAAATATTCATTGTGCCATTAATAGCATTAATACTTATCCATATGCGCCTATTATGGGTTGATTATAAAGGTATTAACCTGAAACAACAATAAAACGAGTGAAAACAGCGTTTGGATGGTCAAAATCGGAGATATAGCCCGCGAGTTGTATAATGTATGGGTGAGGCAATCTGCTTTCCCGCCAATTTCCCCCAAGGCCACTGAGACACAGTCGATCGATACTCTCTCTCTCTCTCTTGCACTCGCTTGCTATCAGTGATGACCACACCCTCCAATCGGATTTCTAATGTTAGCACGAAAATATACCTCAGAATAAGGGAATAACAGGGAAAATAGGTGATAACTGAAGGAGAGGAGGAAAGTGGGGAAGGAGGGGAGGTAGAGGACTGAGATTTTGCATGGCCCAGGGGCCAAAAAAAAAAAAAAAAAAAAAAAAAAAAAAAAAAAAAAAAAAAAAAAAATTCGATGTCAAAAGTTGATTTTTTTTTTCTCTGACTCTTAAGAGTCTCCCCGCAGTGCGCCGGGGGAACTCTTAAGAGTCTCCCCGCAGCTCCCGGGTTAAAGGTTAAGTATATGACTATGATTATATATAATAATTGTTTAATATGAAATTATGATTTTATTGATTGACTACTAACTGCCAGACTCACCTTATACAGCTGACAGACCAGTGTTTTTATGTCATTCTTCACAAAGCGGATCTCTGTCTGGAAGCCTCGTAGATCCGTCCGTCTTCTGTCGTCTACTTTTGCTACATCCTGCTTCAACATTTCAATTTGCTTCACAAGCTTCTGGTTTCGTTCCTAAGGGAAAAAGATAGTTGACTTACTAAATAAGCATAACATGAGTACAGTATTCTTTTAGTATGGTTAAGATCTGCTATATATTTTTTGTATGTAGGCCTATGTATGTATGTACTATATGTACTGTATGTATGTATGTAGGTACTCAGGCACATACCCCACATATTGTTTTGCTAAATCTTCAATGCATTATTTCCACGTAGTGATCTTGATAAGTTCTTTTGTATTTATATTGTGCGGCTCCTGTTTTGCAACACGCATATGATGAGTAGATAAATGCATAAATGGTAGGACAAAATATTCTTTAACTATCACCTAATACTCTCACCTAAAAGAATATTTTGCCCTACCATTCATGCATTTATCTACTAATCCTATGCGTGTGTATGTTTTCTGTTTCAAGTGCGTCTCCTAGGGTCCAGGTATCTGCATTGGGCATCTTACCCTACCGTAGCATAGTTAGGTAACATCACTGGTTAAGATCTGCTATTTGAAACATATAGTATACTTTAATTAAAATGTAAAACTTGCAAACTAAACAAACCAAAACTGGGACGATACAAGATAAAAGTAAAATAACTTATCAAAATCGCTATGTGGAAAGAACGCTTACTAAAATAAATGTTTTGTCAGGAGATAAAAGAACACAATCCACCACATAGTGTGTACATTACTACATGAGCAAGTTAATCTGTTTCCCAAGCAAACTAATCGCACACATAGCAACGCACTATTGTCACGTTCAAGGAATTAGTCAATTTGGGAAGTCCGGGACGTACTGGATTTTTTTTTTACTAAACTCTGCATGAATAAAGAAACTACAATTAGTGTCGAAATGTTCTATTAATATCAAATTTGCAACTTGACAAGACATTAACAATAGTACAAAATACAAATAGCACTCACTAACGATAGTGCTATCGGGTAGGTACCTGTAATCATAGCATGCCTCAAGTGACCCCTATCAATTACTACCCTACAATAACCTACATTTATACTGTACTGTAGTTAGGTAACATCCCCAATTCACTATCTCCAGATTGTCTTGGAAGCAGTCCCCAGTACCTTCACCAAGGAGTTAATACAAGGGATATCATCTACTGGCCTCAGAGTATCTCACTAGAACTAGCCACAGGGACACACCCAATACACATACCGGTACACGCCACTACGGCTGGCTCGATATTATGCCTCTACTGACAAGACAGCCTTCTGCCGTGCTACCATCAGGTTCAAGCTCTAGCCTCATAAGGGCTTTGGACCAGGAGGCTGTTGTATAATGTTTTTCCGTTCGTTGGATCACTTCGGCCGAGTCTACCCCAGTTGATGTATATGGTCTGAAGTTAACCAGAAAATATAGCAAACTTTCATTTATCCAGAATCATTTGGACATGTGATAACTTTGGATAAAGTATTTGGATGGGATGAGAAAATCTTTAGTAAAGTTATTTAGGAAGTTATTTGGCCTTATATATTTTCAATTGGAATATTAAAATGGAAATACGCCTAACGGCCTTATTGGGCTATCCTTAGTTGGAATTATGCAAGGCTGGTACATGTCATATTTGTAACATACTATGTGGTACCAACTCTGTAAATTGCTAACTGAATAAATATTATTATTATTATTATTATTATGACCTAGATGTGTGTGAATATATATATATATATACAGTCGACTCTCGATTTAACGGACTAATAAGGGGAAAAGCTTGTCCGTTACTGGAAAAGTCCCTCCGGACTTCTGTTTTTGCCCAAATATGCCAAAATAATAAAGATTTTAAACTTTCTATGTATATATTTTTTATTTTTTATTTTTTTTTAAAGGAGTAGTTTAACCCTTCTTTAGCGGGGCCCGACTTAAGTCCATATAGAGAACACCTGCCCAAAGAGCAGGGCCCGACTTAAGTCTGTGTGCAATTTTGGAGCAATATTGCTTCTGAGAGAGAGACGAGCGGTGGGCGGAGCGTAGGTCGGACTCTGACCGTTCGCCACGGTTCCCGTGGGCCTGCTGACGTTTACTCCACACACATCCACCCTCCCTCCCTCACTACACAGGGTATTATGTCAAGAAATTACCGTATTTTAGGGATTTTTCCTTCGTCTTGCGCGATCGTTGCAAGAGAACGCGTGGTCGTAGGAGGATGGTTCTGGTGTCATTGGAAAGCTGAATTAATGCCCTTTCAGGGATACATAATTGTATTACGCTCTGGCTCTTGTTTATGCATGAAAAAGAGCACGGAAACAAGGCCATTTAGGGTAAAACCACCCGCTTGGCGGGTAGTAGAAATTCCTTACGGGCCCGCTCGTAAGGCGTTAACCAGACCACCGAGCTCCCTAAAAGAGCTCTCACAGAGCTGGCCCGAAGGATTAGAGTAAAATGGGCGACTATTCAAGATGAAGTAGGAAAAGTCGAAAGGGTATTAAATCTTATCTAGGAGAGAGGAATCTTTGAGAAAGCGAAGAATACGGTAGGTCGAGAATGAGGGAGAATCTACAAATATATCCGTAAATGTGCCGGTACCGAAATAAAGAGATCGGAGGTGGGAAAACTTAAGACAGTCTGTGAAGACGTGGTGAATCGTTAAGGGCTTGTCGCAAGTAGTGCATAGGGGTCGAGGGCCGTAAGGAGACGACATTAGATAACCATGAGTCAAACGTGTATGACCAATTCGGAGTCTCGTCAAAAGAACCTCACTATGGCGGGCAGAGTGGAAAGACGAACGCCAAGGGCTAACCGTAGGTTTGATACTGCGGAGAAGATTGGTGGTGGAGGATTGTGAGGACCAAAAGATTTGCCAACGGTGGGTAATAATAGGCCGCAACGCAGTAATCCAGTCATCAACTGGCAAATGATCACGTGCTACCGGTAAAACGGTGGTCTCTTTGGCAACCCGATCAGCAAGTTCGTTACCTCGGATACCAACATGGGCAGGCACCCAGCAAACTTTAATCGTGAACCTTCGTTCATATAGAGAATGGAAGGACCTCTGGAGCTGCATAACTAATTTATTGCGTGGGTTGAACCCATGAAGTGCATCAAGTGCACTCCGAGAATCACTGTAGATAACAAAGCGTGAAGGTGGAGAGTCGCATATGATGTCAAGCGCAGCCTGTATAGCAAGCAACTCCGATGTAAAAAACGTAGCCTGGGTTGGGAGCGATATCTGTTTGCGGTCTGTGGGGGATACTGCTGCACAACCGACTCCCAGGGAATCTTTGGACCCATCAGTATAGATAGCAGTATGGGGCGGTTTTCGGCGGACATGTTCAAGGGCGTGTTGGCATAGAACAGCAGAAACAGTAATATTACGCTTAGATAGATAGGATAAATATGTGCAGATATGCGGGAGGCTCAAGGTCCATGGCGGAAGCAAAGGAACAGGAGGACAGAGACGGATATTGAGGGAAGTAGAGGTAAGGAGAATAGTAGCCCTGCTAGGGAAGTCGAGGCTAGGAGCGTGCGGCTCACGGAAGAGGTCACTGGCTGGGGAGTCAGCATCCTGAAGCCGTAAAGCCCTACGCATGGTAACGAGATCACGATGGTATTGCAGTGGTGGTTCGCCACTATCCGCTAACACCGATAGAGTAGGAGACGAACGGAAAGCACCTGAGCACAGGCGGAGACCTTGATGATGGAGCGGGTCAAGTCTTTTCAAAGTTGTCTCAGAGGCTGCCCCGTAGATGGAGCACCCATAGTCGATGATGGAAAGAACGGTAGCTTTATATAATAAGGTCAATGTGGAACGCGTGGCACCCCAAGTAGTAAAAGATAATTTCTTCAGGAGGTTGAGAGCCGAATGACATTTTGCTCTAACAGAAACAACATGGGCTTTCCAATTGAGGTGAGAGTCATAGACTAGGCCTAAGAACCTGACGTTTGAGGAGAACGTAATGGGGGTGCGCATAATGTGCAAGCGGAGATCCTGACCTTTGAACCAACGTTTGTCTTTAAAGAACATAATAGCCTTAGTCTTCTCCGCCGAGAATTGGAAGCCAACAGATGTAGCCCAACCCGTTATGTTAGCGATAGCTTTGTTTAAAATCCTCTGGATGTGCCGGAGGGAGCGGGAGGAGTAATAAATCGCAAGATCGTCAACGTAGAGGCTATGCTGAACCCCATGTGGTAAATGCGCAAGAACACCATTTATTGCGATGGTAAAAAGGGCGCCACTTAAGACGCTCCCTTGAGGGATCCCTCGTTGAAGCTGGAAGGCGTCCGAAAGAGTGTCGTCAATACAGACTCTGAATGTTCAGTGAGACAGGAAGTTGGAAATAAACAACGGGAGGCATCCCCGAATCCCATGATCGTGAAGAGACTTCAACACTGAATGACGCCAGGTGGTATCATATGCCCTCTGGATGTCGAAGAATACCGCCACGGTGATTTTACGATCGTGAAAACCTCGACGAATGGCAGAGTCGAGGAGGACGTGGGAGTCCAGAGTAGACAGAGAGGGCTGGGAACCAAACTGATGAGGAGAGAGGATACGGAAGTGCCGAATACACCACATCAGTCGAACGTTAACCATCTTCTCCATCAGTTTGCAGATACAGCTCGTCAGAGAAATAGGCCGGTAGTTAGCAGGGGAGCTTGGATCTTTGCCGGGTTTGGCTATCGGTACCACTAATGCCTGACGCCAACAATCATGGGGAAAGAGGCCCGAAGTCCAAAGATGATTGAAGAAGTTTAACATGTATGATTTTGCCAAAGGATCAAGGTGTTTGAGCAGCTCAAAACTAATGTCATCAGGACCTGGGGCAGAGGAAGAACAGGAGGACAGCGCCGAGTCCAATTCGACCATGGTAAAAGGTTTATTATAGACAAGGTCATCATTAGTGGCAAAGCGCAGGGGAGTCTCGTCCGCTTCTTAGTGTTTACGACGGAGATCATCGCTGAGACTCGCAAAGCTACTGACAGAAGCCAAATGGTGACCTAAAATATCAGTAATCACTTTCGCGTCATGTACGCGTTGGCCATTGTGGAGTAGGGCATGGCACGGAGGACGGATGTGAAGTCCATTGGTTTTGCGGAATTTATCCCAGATGGTGCGCATGGAAGTGGAGGAGGAAATAGAAGAGACATACTCTCTCCAAGACGGGACTTGCGAAACTTAACTTCCTTCTTAAGCTTAGCTGAAAGGTGATTATAGTGTGGCTTAAGAGCTAGAAACTCAAGAAGAGAAACCGTGGCGTCAAGGTGAGGGAGTGTCAGAGGGCGATGCGAGGCTATGGAACGGGAACGCCTGCGAGACGGTCCAGTCGTCGGCCAACAGCCCGCTTCTCGCGGACCAAGCATTGGAGATCGGCAGTCCACCAAGGGACACTTGGACGCGGAGGGGAACCAGCGGACACAGGGATGGCTTCGTCTGCTGCGTGTTTAAGAAACGAGACCAGATGGTCGTTGAGAGTATCTGGATTATTTCGGGGGCAGAAAGGAGGGACGCTGCGAGTTTGTAAGTGAAAGTAGTCCCAATTCGCTTTACGAAAATTATAACGTGGGCGTGAAGGCTGTTGGTGAAGACCTAAATAGGATATGACAATCGGGAAATGGTCGCTGGTGTGAGAGTCATCCAAAGTATGCCAGTCAAGCCTCTCTACGATGGAGGAGGAACAGATGGAGAGATCCACTGAGGAGAAGGTACCATGTGTACGGGAGAAATACATAGGTACAGTACGTCGTCAACGTTGAGGCAACAAAAATTATAGTCAAATAAGTCTTCGATGCAGCCGCCCGGGCCATCAGGCGCGGAGGAATTAAAATCCCATACCGGACTGCGGCTATTAAAATCGCCTACCAATAGCAGGGGTTCAGGGAAGGAAGAGAGGAAGGGACGAAGGCGACTTAAATCGTAACGAAAACTTGGTTGATTATACATATTACATATTGTGAACGGAGATTCACCTGGGAGATACAGCTGAATGGTTGAACATTGAAGGTAAGCATCCGGCGGTGGGAGGGTATTAAAAGTCAGAGAGTTATGGACATATATAGCAGTACCTAACTCATTCCCAGTGGAGGGTGAGCGGCACGCCAAGGTATAATTCGGTAAAGTTGGATGACTCTGACCTATGTGCTGAAGGCATAAGCAAGTAGGGACCAAATCTTTAAGGAGACGTTGGACCTCACCCAGGCGGACCCTGGAGAAGAGGCCGTTGACATTCCATTGGATAATATAAGGGTTAAATTTCATGGTGACAATGATACTTTAGGGGTTGGATAGGTCAAGTGAGAGACGTCAAGTTGTGTAGGTTAACACCACTGTTAGGTTGAAATCGAGACTTATTGGCGGTTCGGGAAGACTTATTGGCGGGTCGGGAAGACTGATCGCGTGAGCCCTTCCCATCAGATGGTAGGGAACAATGGTCAGGCAAAATCCGGGAGGAGACGTCAAGGAGGACAGTATTTAATTGAGACTGGGCTTCGCCCATACGTATTTTCAGATGAGTTGAACAGAAGCACGAAGGGCCATGGGACGCTATATCCTCATAATCGGGTAAACGGCGGTCTACAAGAAAAGCCCGGATTATGGAAGTGAGAGAGGTGTTGGACGCGGCTGGAAGTTGGTGGCATTCCTGCACGAAACAGGCATGACAGCCACAATGAGGAGCGTGAAGGTCAGCGGTGGCAGAAGAAACAGCCGTGCGAACGCACGACACGCAGTCACAGCTCTCTTCATGTGGTACAGGAGGAGACAGTTTCGAGGTAGGCAGGGAGGGCTGATGCAGAGATACTGGGACTACAGAACTCGTGGAAGGGAGGGGGTCGGAAACAGGGAGGGGTAGCGTCGCAGATTGATGGGAGGAGGGGATCGATAGGGGGAACAGAGGGGGGAGACTAGGCTTGGAAGGTGAGGAGGGATGACGAACTCGTGGGGGAGGAGGAACGCGCCGAGGTTGCGGGGGTGGAGCAGAATGTCTAGCAATAAGGGATGTGTGCTTCACAAAAAGAGTGGGGCGGTCTGTAGGGGAAGAGTCAAGGGCATCGGAGCGTCGTTTACTGGTGGCAGAGGTGGAATCCATTGCAGTTTCCGTAGTTGATACAGTCTCGGAAGAGGCCAAGACGAGTGCAGTGGTTGAAGGGTGTCGATCAAGAGCCTGAAGGGCTGTAACAGTTCGGTCGCGGTCAGGTGGAGACACTGCCAATGCCTTGGGTGTCTTAATTTGAGGCACTAAAGGAGAATCATCAAGTGCACTAAAGGAATTGGAGAGAGGGGCAGCAGCGGTAGGCGGAGGCAGAACCCCTCGCAACAACCCGCCATCCACAACCTGTCCAAGACCGTGAGAGCGAGCGGCAGGAGGACTGTCATCGGGTTCCGGGAGAACGGTTCGGGGAAGGGTAGCACGTGTCCGAGCACTACAGTATAAGTAGGGTTCCTAGAAGGGTCCTTAAAACCTCAGACTCGCAGTTCCTGTTTTGCTTCCATGATGGACATGCTAGAGAGGCTAAGAAGAAGCTTCAATTCCGCATTAAATAAGTGGAAAACACACTGTTTTGAGCGAGCATGGTGATCAAGGTCGCAGTTGACGCAGTGTGGAGGGCCACAATTCCAACGAGTGGGGTGGTCGGTAGAGCCACAGTAGGCACATACCTCGGTTTTCTTGCAGTTGTGCTTGGTATGGCCAAAGGAGGAACAGCGCAGACACTGGAGAGGTCTGGGGACGTATGGTCTCACTTTTGTCTCTGGCCTTCGATTCTTAACAACGCAGGTAGAGTACTGCCTTCAAACTTTATACGGGCAATGCGGAGAGGTTGGGTTGGGACATGTTTGTTCGGGACGGAACGATAAATCCGAAGACGCATGCGTGGTGAGGAGGAGGTTCTCTAATCTTGCCCCTGTAATAGGGCCATCAGATTTTATGACTAGAAACCGAGACCAGTTATCAGCACCAAAGAGGGTGTCAAAATGTACCAGAGTATTGTTAGGCACAAACTTCCGCTTGGGCCGACGAGGAGGGTGGGAAGGTTTAGGGTCAACAGGAGGGATATGAGGCTCAAGGGTTTGAACCAAAGAGGAATCATGAGTGGAGAGCGCAGTAGGGCTCTGGGGTAAGTCGGTGGAAACAGGGGTCAAGGTTGGGTCCACGGAAGGAGTATCGGAATCCTTAGGTATAGAAAGAGGTAACGTAGTAGCAGAGTGAGAGAGAGCATCAGGCTCGGAACTACTCGGCTTGGATGTGTCTAGGGTGATTAGCCCAGAGGGCTGCGGAGGGCCAGATGGAGAGACCAGGGGAATGCGTAGGTCATGAGTCGAGGGCACCAAAGCTTGATCCAGGGGAGGGGTTGTGCATGGCTGATCCATGAAGACCCTAGTTGTTTTTACTGTTCTATTTTCATTTTGTCGGAAAACGAAAAATAAAGAAAAATAAAACCAAGGGAAAAAAAAGAAAAAGAAAAGCAGGAAAAAAAAAAAAATACGCACAGAGAGGCCAAGCTTAGGCAAAACCGCTATACTGGGACAGAGGGCAAAGGTAATTGCAATCATCCCCAATCTGTGCGTAATGGAGGGAAGCCGGACAGAAGCCAGGAAACCCACCAGGAAGGGTAAACGGACCCCTGGAACCGAGACCGGTCCTCACTGATGGGCGGTCCCAGGAGAGGCTACACGGGCCACCTCGTTGCCGCCTCCGGGGCCAACCCTCTCGGGCGGTGAGCGAGGCCACCACTGCCCCCGTAAACGGCGAGGAGCGAGGACTCCAGACTCTGCGAGGGAAGGCTCTCGAGCCCGGTCAGCACAATTTAGTAAAATGGGGAGGAAATCCTCCGTAAAAAGGAAAAAAATGGGAACCAGAAAACGCCGTCACCGGAAGGCTCCGCTTATCCCAGTGACGGCGGGGGGGCACTTTGTCCACGACGCCGATGGAGGTCCTGCCCTAAAGAGAGTGACACCAACGACCTCGCTTCAAGCTACGCCACCACGTACAAGGTGGCTCCCCAGCGGCGGGGTTTCTATGTATAAGTTCAACCTAATGAGATAAAAGAGAATAAACCAATACTGTATAGGTAAACAGTAGATAGAAGAGAATAAACAATTCAATGATACAAATATAGTTGTTTTTCTTACCTTAAACTAATATGTGCTCGCCACCTAACAGACAAATTTTACAGTAACGGACATTTGTCCGTTACTGTCCGTTATTATCCGGCTACGGACAGTCCGTTAAATCCGAAATCCGTTGTATCGAGTTCCGTTAAATCGAGGGTCGACTGTATATTTTTTTTATGTTGTGTAGTGTTGTCCTTATTTGGGCTCTGGTTCGAGTCGGCCACCCCCAGCTATGGGGTATGTGCCTGAGTATATAGATACTGTACATACATACAATAGTAACAGGCCCTATATTTGAATACCTGAGAGCATCGGATAACTAGTTTGTATAAGTAAGTATTCTTCTATAGTTGTTGTTGTTGTTCCCCAGGCTGCCTGGCCGAACAGCCCCAAGGTCCCGAGCAAGGCCAAGGCCATAAACGAGCGTCCCCACAAAACCCTCCCTGCTTTCACTAACAAAGCCTGGGTGACCGAAGCCACTCTAAGGCAGGGAGCTGAGGAGGGCGCGAAAAATGCCCGGGAAACCAAAGCCCCACCCAAGGCCCTGTGCCCCTCAGCAATTATGAAGGAAAAGCTGCGGGGCAAGGGAAAAATGTGACGCTTTGGTTCCCAATCTGCCAACTTTTAGGTTGGCAGTAGGGAGGTCAATCCACGGAAAAGACGCCGTCACTTGAGATCTAGAAGATATATAAGTAAAAGGAACAGTCAGCGTAAGCTATTGGTATGGCAGAGATCGCTCAGCTCTCACTCTGATAGACCAGCCCATCACCACTCTTCTATAGTAAAATGAAGTTACTGTATTGAGAGGATTAACCTACCTTATAAATGTGCTCAGCAGCTTCTTTTTGTTCCCTAAGTTTGCACATCCTTTGTTCTAGCTGAAGGCACTGGCTCTCATACAAGGTCTTCATCTCCTCAGCATCCTCTATTTCATGCTGCAAAAATAGGAAATAATTAATAACTGCGGTAAAATCAATCCAGTAATAAAGCTTTAAATAATCAAGAGACTATACTGGGCTATTATTTGAATGTTATTGAGATCATCCCCAACATAGAATCATACATACAAGTTTAAAGACGGATTCGTCCACAGACAATGTGGTTACAGTCTCACGTCCTAAATGGCGGCTTTCCAAGCAACCCTGTCAAGAGCTGCCTCTGTTATAAAGTTCTTTATTTTGAGATAAGACCGGAGTACAAGTCTCCCTCACTATCCGATGCCCCAATTTATGATGTTATTATAGGTTTTTAGGTATTTGTGTTTGGGTTTTGGCTGGTCCGAGAACGCATCCCCATTTACCCCATCAATTTTAGGTTTCGCTATATGATTTTTCTATTTAAGATTGGGTTTTCAGGAACATAACCCAATCGTAAATCAAGGGAGGACTGAACTTGATCCTGTGTCATTCTAGGTCTACCCCTACGCGCAACTCCCCCCAAGTTCACAATCAGTCATTTCTTCACCCAGCACTGATCATTCATTCTCTCCACGTGTCCAAACCAGCCAAGTCGGCTTGTGCGCATCACTTCTTTGACACTCCTAATGCCCAGACGACTTCTTAATTCCTCACTCAATACACCGTTCCTGAGGTTAACCCCACATATTCATCTCACCATTCTCTTCTCATTCCGTTCCATTCTATTGATATCCTCCGCTTTAACCGGCCACGTCTCCGAGGCATAGGTCATCACACTCTTAACACACGAGGTATACACCTTCCCTTTACGGTGAAGTGGAAGTTCTCTCATGGTCAGGAGTGGCAACAGCTGTTGCCACTCTAAAACTTCCACCAGCCACTTCTGCTCTAGCAATGGAGCCAGCTTCAGCACCACCTCCGGCAGAAACTGTATCGCCCAAATAGCAAAATTTATTCACACACTCCAGCGCTAGCTACCCTGTCGGAATCAACATTAAAGAGGCGGGTCCTTTAACACAAGTTCTCCCTTGCACACTGCACATTCAAAGTCTATGATTTTCATAAAAAATCCCTAGCCCCCCTGAATCTCTTGTGTACCCAGTCACTACAGACGCAACATTGAATTGTTACTTCCCACCCCCTTCCCACATACTGCGCATGGATAGACGCCGCTTCTTTCCATTTCCACATGCTACCACCATTCATAAAGAAAGTATACTTGAGCAGAAAGCAATAAGAACAGAAATATTAGCTTGTCGAGTAGTAAATTTCACAATTGCCCATTTGATTCATGAGTGTATCCCACTTACAGGTGAAAAACCTACTTCTAATATTTGGAAAGTATGTATGTATGTATATACTCAGGCACATACCCCATAGCTGGGGGTGGCCGACTCAAGACAGAGCCCGAGCAGGGACAAGACAATACAGGCACCTGACGGATTATTATCTAGTCCAACTAACACTAAACCCCCTCTCCCATCGACCGCGTTATCCCTCATCTATTCACAAGCATTCTCCAATAATTTGTATTTATTACCACTTCTCTTATCTGATCATTATGTATTGCTAATATTGTTATAAGGCATATCGGGATACAGTATATGGTACAATCTTAACTTGACTACCGTTACCTTTAGAGTTTCATTTTCTCTTCGCAAATTCTTCAATTCGCAGGTCGACTTAGTCTTGGTTAGATCTGTGTAGCTGCCAGACCTTTCAATAGTCTGAAAGAACAAAATGATCAGTAAATCAACATACATATAACTTCCAATATGAAAAAAATACAGTAGAACTAAACATAAAGATGGCAATATGGCACTTGGAACTATGAAGGTCATATCAAACATTTAATTTAATAATATTGTTTTGCTATATCTGCAATACATCATTTTCACATACTGGTTTTGATAAGTTTGTTTTGTTCTGCGTAAGAAGGAGACAAAATACAAAGCTGCCTGTAACAAGTGTCTCCCCGAAAGTTGAGTGATAAACAGCCAAATTCAAAATTCATTAGAGTAAAAATATCTGGACACACGGAGCTTGAAGCAGTTTAAGTCAGCATGAGGGAAAGACAGATTGAGGGAGGGAGTTCCAAAGCATACTTACAAAGATTGGGAAAGCTTACTGTACTTTAAAAGACTGGGAAACTTGTTAGAGTTGGACAGAATAGGCGTGGAAGTGTACTCACCTAATTGTACTCACCTAATTGTAGTATACTGTACAGGATTTGAGCCTAAGCTCGTGTTGTCCTGTCTCTCTCTCTACATTTATCCAATTTTGCTTTAAAAGTTTGGATATTTCTTGCTCCCACCACCTCCCCATCCAACTTATTCCAACACTCAATGCTTCTATACGGGAAGCTGAACTTTCTTACATCAGACTTACATATAACTTTCCTCAACTTACAATCATGACCCCTGGTTCTTCCCTCGTCCCTCACCACAAAATCTCCCTTGTCGATCTTCTCAAAACCTTTCACACACTTAAACATCATGATCATGTCACCTCTCTCTCTCTCCTCTCCCTCAGCGTTGGCAGCTTTAGCCTCTCCAATCTCTCCTCATAAGGCAGGTCTCTAAGGCTAGCTATCATCTTAGTGGCAACTCTCTGAACTCTTTCCAGTTTTTTATTATGTTTTATAAGGTGTGGAGACCACACCACTGCTGCATACTCCAGTCTTGGTCGTATTATTGTCCCTATTATTTTTGCTAACATCTCTTCATCTAAATAATTCAGAGCTATTCTCATGTTAGTCAACACTGCATAGGTTTCACCAGTTATTTTATTTATATGCTGTTCAGGTGACAAGCTGTCTGCCACAACTACCCCTAGGTCTTTTGCTTTCACAGCTTTACTAATTATTTCATCTCCTATTTTATATCCCCAAGAAGGTCTATATTTACTTTTTCCCATCTCAAGAACCTGACACTTACTCGTGTTGAATTCCATTTTCCAAGTTTGACTCCACTCATATAACTTATCTAGGTCTCTCTGTAATTCTTCACAACTACTCCTACTTGTAATATGCTTCATTAATTTTGCATCATCAGCAAACATAGATATATATGAGCCTATTCCCATTTGAAGGTCGTTGATGAAAACCAAAAACATGATTGGGGCCAACACCGATCCTTGAGGCACTCCGCTTTTTACCCTTTTCCACGAGGAGAACTTTCCTTTTATTACCGTTCGCATTTCCCTCCCAATTAAATAGTTTTCCATCCACTTTAATAATACTCCCTCAACCCGCCCCACAGTCCTGAGCTTCCACAACAATCTCTTATGAGGCACCTTATCAAATGACTTCTTGAAATCTAAGTAAATACAATCTACCCACCCCTCCCTCTCATGTACAATGTCAATTACCCTATCATAGTAACTCAACAAATTTGTGGTACACGAATGACCTTTTCTGAACCCGAACTGCTTGCTTGAAATTATTTCCCTCTCCTCCAACATACCCACCCATCTTTTTCTAATAATCTTTTCACAAAGCTTGCATATAACACTCGTTAAGGATACCGGTCTATAATTTAGCGGGTCGTCTTTATTTCCACTCTTATATATTGGAGTTATATTTGCTTGTTTCCATTCTAAGGGAAGTTCCCCCTTGTTTAATGAGTGTTGAACAATATTAAAAATAGGTCTCACTAGTTGTTCAGAACATTCTCTTAATTTTCTTAATTCATTAATTCATTAATTAAGTTTCTTTATTCATGCAGAGTTTAGTAAAATTTGCCAGAACGTCCCGGACTTCCCAAACTTGACTACTTCCTTTAACGTGACGATGGTGCGTTGTTATATGTGCGATTAGTTTGCTTGGGAAACAGATTAACTTGCTCATGTAGTAATGTACACCCTATGTGGTGGATTGTGTTCTTTTATTTAATAATTTTCATTTTAGTAAACGTTGTTTCCACATAGCGATTTTGATAATTTAATTTGACTTTATATTGTCCTTGTCCCAATTTTGGTTTGTTTAGTTTGCAAGTTTTACATTTTAATTTAATACCCATCCAGCAATGTTATCTGGGCCCATAGATTTTCTCACGTCCAATTCTTCCAACAATGATTTTAGTTCATCCTTGTTGACTTCTATCGACTCTAGTCCCTGTATCTCGTTCAATTCCACCACAGGTTCTACATAGTCATCCTCCTCCACAAACACGGATGTTAATGTATCATTCATAATTTCACACATACCCACTGTGTTTTTTTTTTTTTTTTTTTTTTTTTAAGAGACAATGAACGGAGGAAGGAAAAACACAGATAAAACAAAAAGGTCCATGTGCCTAAAGGCATCCTCCATTCATAAAATGTTTGTAACAACTGGATTTAAACATTTGTTGATTGTAAGTTTGTGGAAAGCAATTCGAGGGAAGTGAATTCCAAAGAGTAGTAGCTCTGGGGATAAATGAATTCTGATAAGCAGAAGTTCTGCATTGTGGAGGAGAAGTGTAAATTCATGGGCGCTCTCAGCTGCCCTAGTTCTACGGGGAAAGATGTGGAGAGGCGGCACAATTGAAGCAAGTTCCTCGGAACAATTGCTGTGAAAATATCTGTAGAATAATGCAAGGGATGCAACGTTTCTTCGTATGGCTAATGTAGGAAGGTCCTGTGTGATTGCAGGGTTATTGATTAATCTAATAGCTTTATTTTGAATTTTGTCCAACTGCCTCAATGCAACCACTCCACTTCCACCCCACAGAGGTGAACAGTAATCCATCTGAGAGCGCACATGACTTTTATATATTACGGTCGTCAGTGAAGAATTCTCGAACTCTGTACAGGAGTCCCAGTTTTTTAGAGGCATTCTTAGCAATGCTTCTAACATAATGTGTCCAGCTCAAGTTAGTAGTTAATGTTACACCGAGAATGTCAATACTAGGGGAAGTGGGAATATTTACATCATTAAAAAATATATGGGAGTCAGTGAGATTCTGTCGGTTAGAAAATTGAATGTACTTGGTTTTCTGTGCATTAAAGGAAACTAGATTCTCTTGTCCCCATTCATTAATTCTAGAAAGGTCCTGGTTCAGAGAAATTGCAGTGTTTATTTTTGAATTTATAAGATCGGGTTGGGTGAAAGAATTGGTAAATGTGAAGGAACTGTGGAGTGTTGAGTCATCTGCGTAGGAATGTATTGGATTATGAGTGGTAGATATGAGATCATTGATATGAATGAGGAACAGAGTTGGGGCCAAAACTGATCCTGGGGAACACCAGCATTTATTGAGTGAAATTGAGAATAAGGCCATCTACCATTACACGTATTTTTCTGTTATGAAGATAAGAAGAAATTAGTGGAACTAATGATGCAAGGCCGTAGTGTGACATCTTCGACAATAAGGATTGATGCCAGACTCTATCAATGCCTTTGATCTCCAGTGCTATTGTATGTGTTTCACCATGTTGGTCTGTAGCTTGGTTGATTTGATGCGTAAGAAGGCAAAGAATGTCTGCAGTTGATCGACATCGTCTAAAACCATATTGCCTATCACTGATTAATTTATTATTCTCCAGATGCTTAATTATGTGATTATTTAATATAATTTCAAAAACTTTGCCAAGAGTGGAAGTTATAGCTATTGGTCTGTAGTTTGATGGATCTGAAGAGGCACCTTTTTTAGGAACTGGATGGATGTTTGCTTCTTTCCAGGGTACTGGGAAGCATGAGGTATGAGTACACAGACGGAAAAATTTTGCCAATACAGTGTCTTCATATAATTGACCCTCTACCCTAAGCTTTGTTATTTTGTCCTTTATTTTTGTTTTGCCGTTGATATAACTATAGAACAGTTTGGGTTCTTTATTACATTTGTTTACTATATCTTTTTCAAAGTTCTTTTTCTCCTCTCTTATAGTCTTGACATAGTTGTTTCTAGCATTCTTATACTCATTCCATTTTTCCTCAGTGTGTCTCCTTCTCACTTTATTCCATGCAGAGTCCTTTTTGTTCTGGGCAATGTGACATCGCATGTTAAACCACTCTTTCTCCTTAGCCAGCTTTCTATCCTTAAATGTTGGTACATATTTATCTACCCCCTCCCTGTAAATGTCTAGTAACATGGTGTATTTTACCTGAATATTCTGTTCTTGCTCAATAAATGACCAATCTATATTTGCAAAGTATCCTCGTAATGATTCATAATCCGCCTTACTATAATTTAGTCTATATTCCCTATGTTCCTCCTCTCTGCCTTCCAGAAATTCCACTGTCAATTCAAATTCAATCACAGCATGATCGCTTTTTCCCTGGGACTCAAATATGTTAGGTTCTTTATTTCTTGGGGGTCTTTGGTGAATAATAAGTCGAGTCTTGATGGTTCATCACCTCCTCTAAATCTTGTATTTTCCATAACGTGTTGTGTTAATAGATACCCCATTGTTAGTTCAAGAAATTTGCTACCCCAAGTATTTTCATTTGAACCCGCATCCAAACATTCCCAATCCACCTCCCCGCAATTAAAGTCCCCTGCAAGAATAAGCCTATTTTTCCTTTTACAAATAATTTCTAACATACGCAAGGTTTCCAAAATTAATTCATTATATTCATCGTTGCTCCAAGATTTAGTCTTAGGAGGTAAATAAACTGATACAATGTCCAATTTTGACCTATCATTATCCTCAATTTCAGCTGCTACCACTTCAGCAATGCTATCACAAAGTTTTAATTCTTTAGCAGTAATTTTATTATCTACCATGATCAACACTCCTCCTCCTAGCTTTCCTAACCTGTCTCTTCTCCATGTACTGTATCCTGCACAACTAATTATATTCGTGTCTACCTCCTGGTTAAGCTTAGTTTCAGTCAAACATACTACCCCGGGCCTCTCTCTCTTTACATATTCGTCAAACTCAATCTTTTTGGAAATTAACCCATCAATATTTGTATACATGAACTTAGCGTTTCCAGTATTTTCCCTATTTTTCTCGTCCCTGCCCGTTCCTTTCTTTTTTGTACGTACCCCTCCCAATTTATTTCCTAGCTTGTCTCCCTTTCTCTTGTCTCCACCTGGACTGTTTCTCGCTCCGTTTCCACCTCCCCTCCCTCTGCCTCCACTTGGACTGTTTCTCTCTCTATCTCCACCTCCCCTCTCTCTGCCTTCTCCCCCGTCACCCGCACCATCTCCTTTTCCCTCCCTACTTCGTCCCTTCGCTTTATATACCATTTCTTGAGTTTTCCCTCCCACACTCTCCAGAAAAACTTCTTTTCGTCTTCTTTCGACCTTTCTCCATTCTTTACATTTGCCTCGGTTTGCAATTCCTTTCTTATGTTTCGATCCTCAATACTCATGTCTTTTCTAATTGTTATTTTCTTAAACTTGCTGGTCAAGTTAAATCTCCATGTTACGTTCATTATTGCATCCACTGTTACCCTATGTGTTGATAGGCAGGTGCCTTCCACTCTCCATACGGGAGGTATACACTGAGAAAGCTATGAAGAACACTGATTATTGTAATAGCAGTAGAAGAGTGAGAAAGATGCAACATTGCAGCATGTAGAGAGAGATTGTAGGGAATTAATAAGAGGAAGTGAGTTGATGAGACGAAATGCTTTCAAGAAGTGCAATATGGGTGGAATCTCCCAACACATGCTAACAATACTCGATATATAGGCGCACTGTGCCCCTATACAGACCAAGAAGCTGTGTGGGGGTGAGGAACCCACGGTGACGACCTAACTTCTGGGAAGCTGTTTTAGCAAGAGAGGTAATATGATCTTTCCAAGAAAGGTCTAGACAAAAATAAACACCAAGAATACTGAGAGAAGATGAAGGGTTGATTTGTGTATTGTTGACGAGTAAGGGTTAGTCGTGTGGAAGAATGTGATGGGTAGATAGATGGAGAAATGTTAAAAAGCCATAGTTTGTGATCAAGGCTGTATTGAAACTATTGACCCTGACTATACTGTACACCTCCCCGTGGCGTAACTGATAGCGCGTCTGGCTCACAACCAGAAGGTCCCGGGTTCGAGACCCGGGCGGGGAAGGGACATTTGGGCAAGTCTCCTAACGGTGTAGCCTCTGTTCACCTAGCAGTATAAATAGGAACCTGGTATAAATGGACGAAGTTGTGACGTCCCATCTGGGGTTGGTGATCGGTTACAAGGTGAGATGGGTATCGTACTGGTCAACCTAAGCTACTGGTCAACCTAAGCCTTCGGGTGAGACTGGTACCGTAGTGAGAATGGTACCGTACAGATTAACCCTAAGCCTTCGTATCCAGATGTCGCCAATTGGCTAAAATACAGACTACACACACATCCACAGCCATTCCAACGATACATAAACACTTAACATGCATTTCACGCAATACATTCCCAGTTAAGGAGGCGCGATAATAATGAGCTTAGCTCGCATTGCGTGGATTCCCCTTGACGAACAAGTAACTGAGTAACTGAGTAACTGTACCTCCATATTAGCCAGTAGAGGCATATTGTCCTGCACCACCGCCAACACTGACAGCAGGTGGTCACGTTCTGCCAGCCACTTGGTCTCCAGGTGGTGTAGCTCGGAATTCTTTGACAACGACGACTTCACCTCTTCTGCCAGGAGACGTTGAGCTTCTTGCAATCTGAAGGAACCCAATATTTAGTTAGTTAACTAAATAAGCTGACAAGGCACCGAATTATGAAAATATATATAATTCAATTAATTTACAGACCAGACAGTGAGACGAATACTATGAGCCTCATCCTTGACAATTGGCACTTCTGTGCAAAATAATAAGTCAAGTTGAGGGAGGGTGGTGGGGTATAAAGGGGTAAAGGAGTGGAGGATGTGGTATGGAGAAATGCCACTATTTCCTATGTGTCATCCAATTTTGAGACATTTCCCAGCACTGGCACGGTATTTGAAGGGTTGTTTTTACACATGTTTAAATACCGTGCTTCCGGAAGGACCGTCGCAATCCCTGGGTTAACAATGTGATACCAGTACTGTACTTTAAATGTATCTCTCTCTCTCAACATTGCTACTATTTAAAAGGCAAAATTTGTGGTACGGTAAATATTTACATAAAAGAAAAGAGATAAGAGTTTATATACTGTATGTTCAATACTGGCTATTTATAAACTGTGTGCATAGAATAGGGATATATCTTCCAAATAAACCTACAAACCTGGCAGTGAGAAGATTAACATGAGCCTCATCTTTGGCAACTTGGGCTTTATTCTCGGAGGCAACCAGCAGTCGGTCTTGCAGGAGGGCATTCTTCTCCTCTTGCCAGTTTCTCTCAGACTCTTGCAGCTGACTCTCCAGGGATGACACTCGGGCTCTCAGGGCAACCTCACTCTCACTCTCTTCTACAAGGATAAACATGTATAGTCACACTCTTAACCCTTTTATACCGGCGACGTCTTTCTAACTTTATTTCAGCTACATTTAGACAATTTTATGACACTTAATAGGAGGCAGACCGTTTTTTCCGGACCCCCCTTCTCCCTAATGTTTAGCCCCACTAGTGTTGAGATGATAAGACATTCGGCCTATTAGTTTGGCGATTTTAACACCTTTCGCCCCATTTCGTTGTCAATTTTAAGACCTTTCATGCCATTTAGGTGTCGATTTTTTCCTGGCAAGCGATACCGAGCCTGCAATTTTAAGAGGAACCGGCCTTCGCCCGGGACATTTTTCTACCGAAAAATGTACAAATTTATCTAGGGGGTGTTTTTCTAAGCTTGACAGAGGTCTAGGGAGGAAACTAAAAAATAATAATTAATAATAGACCAAACAAACGGCCAGTATCCCCTTAACCCTTGTTATCCGGGAGGCCTCATATGAGGCAAAACGTATTTTGGTTAGGAGTCCAGGCGGCCTCATATGAGGTAAAAATCGCGGCTAAAAATCGTCGCTAAAATCATCATTACTCGGCAACCACGCGTCGTAGCGATGTCATCTCAACGGCAGTCTACAGACAAGATGTTCTACAATTTGTAAAAAAACTGACTGCTCTAGGTGGTCTCAATCAGTAGCTACTGAATTATGAAGCTTGACTGTGCGAAAATGGCCCCGGACAGAGCGAACCGCCTCATATGAGGGCCCCCGGATCCGGAGGGTTAAGAAGGATATATGGTAGCAAAAATTATTAACCCGTGGAGCCCCGGCTAGTTTTGTATTGTTTGTTCACCAGAACCCGGCCGGTTTTCAATTTTTTTTTTATTCTAGAAACAATAGCGAATGGGTTAGGAATGAAGGAAAAACCACGAAAAACCGCTCAAAAACTTAAAGAATGTGTGCCCCGAAAACTTATTTTACAAGAGTAAAAAATTGAAGGCAATTACCCCCAAAAAACAGGTTATTGCGCGCTCACGCGCACGCACGTGGACTTTGAGAGTGTTCAACCATCGGCACGGTTGCGTGGGATACGTACACAGTTCCCATACAAATCTGAGCCCTCTCGAGTGGCTACACCTGAGGTTACGGTCAGAGCAATTAGGGTGACTCGTCAGACGCGTCGCTGGGGCTGTGCGTTACATACATCGCCGACGCGCCAGACGCGTCGCTGGGGCTGTACGGGTTAATTGAGATAGTCTGTAGCCTTTCAATGGGCAGACGTCCTTCTTAAGCTGAACAAAATCATCTAATAGTTGCCAAAATATAATGAAAAGTACATCATCAGTACAGAAGGGGTTAAGTCATGTCTCACACTATACAGTAGGTTCAACTTTTAGCTATAATGTACAGTTGCCCACATTAGTTCTGTTCCTCTCTGTGATCTTATACAGTACTGTACATGGAGATATACGGTAATGCACATGATTGAATTACTGTACGAGTGTAGTATATTATGCATTGGTTAACTCATTTAACTCATCTGACTAGTTAACTGATAATTAAAAGAAACTACACTCAAATTCATTCATACTAATTATACTTTGATACACAAGATCACGACGAGGAACAGAACTATGTAGACAACTGTACATACATATACTTTAAATTAAAATGTAAAACTTGCAAACTAAACAAACCAAAACTGGGACAAAGTCAAATGAACTCATCAAAATCGCTATGTGGAAACAACGCTTACTAAAGACTGAGTGACCCATAAAAGTTACAGTGTCAGTCTTATGTCCCAATATCTTTAGTAACCAAAATATATAGGGCATCTGGTAATAAGCTCCTTGGTAGTCTCGTTGGTTTGGTGCTGGTCTACTACGCTACAGGCACGGGTTCGAAATTCCGCCTGGTTATACTGTACAGTACGTTTAAAATGTTAATACTGTAGATAGAAAAATGGGTCTTTAACAAACATGAACAATGCATTAGTATTCACTCTCTTTGTAACAAGGTCAAACATATACAATAGATGAAATAGAAATAATATATTGCAGTGCTGTAGTGAAATTTCCTGAAAAGTAACTTAAAAACAAACAAAAAAAAGCTATAATTCAAACATATACAAACATAGCAGTGTACTGTAAAGGTCTTACTTACCAAGACAGAAATACCAATACAGTAGTTAAGTAATCTATACTCCAAAACATACAATACGTACATATTATAATGTAACATGTAGTTTCTTTATTCATGCAGAGTTTAGTAAAATTTGCCAGAACGTCCCGGACTTCCCAAACTTGACTACTTCCTTTAACGTGACGATAGTGCGTTGTTATATGTGCGATTGGTTTGCTTGGGAAACAGATTAACTTGCTCATGTAGTGATGTACACCCTATGTGGTGGATTGTGTTCTTTTATTTAATAATTTTCATTTTAGTAAACGTTGTTTCCACATAGCGATTTTGATAATTTAATTTGACTTTATATTGTCCTTGTCCCAATTTTGGTTTGTTTAGTTTGCAAGTTTTACATTTTAATGTAAAATTTACAAAATAAACAAACCAAAACTGGGACGATATGACATAAGATAAACGCAAACGAACTTATCAAAATCACTGTGGAAATAACGCTTAATAAAATAACATTGTGAAATAAAAGAACACATAATATAACATACAATGATTAAACGTCCTTTTACATTATTTATTGCAGTGGCTCAGACGGGGTTTGCCTTTCAATAGTCGGTAAAACAAATCTACAGTAAAGTACCCAGTAACTTAATTCTGAATAGCTATACTCCTTAGTATCAAAGAGCATTGTAATGCCCTCGCAAAAATTCCGCAACCCCAATACTGTACTACCCGAGTTGACGTTTGGGATAGTGTAAAATAGTCGTTGATGGCGAAGTCTAAGAAACCCATCACGTGAAACACCACGAGACTATCACCTGGTTCTTTTAAGGAGAACTAAGGTTACTATGCTATTAACGTCCGCGGTAGTACAGTGGGTTTGCGCGCGGACCTGGAGTGTCCTACAGTCACCTACTGGAAATTAAATTCGACAGAGCTGAATCATATAAGGGTAAAAAAGGACCTAAGTGTAGAATAACGAGAACAGTTAAGGGAACTACAAGCTAAGGCTGATGAAGAGAATGGAAAGTTGTCTGAAGAGCAAAAGAAGATTTTTTTTTGGAGAATAAGGGAAGGGCAATTAAGGAAGTGGTACATCAGGAGCCACCAAGAACCGAAAGTAAGAGGAGTGATAGGGAAAGAGACAGAGAGACAAGTACCAAGTCAAAGCAAGGAGACGGAGCGAGAGATAATGCAGGGAGCAGGGGACCGGAGAGAGAGCCAGGATATGGTGGAGAAGGTGGAACAGAGGGAGAGAGAGGGGGTAGGGGAGGTTGTGGAGGGGGGGGAGGAGAATAGAATTAGCAGGGGAGGTGGAGCTAGGTCAGGGAAGGGATGGAGGAGGAGGTGAACCTGGTAGGAGGCAGAGAGGGAAGAGAAACAAGGAGGTGGATTCAAATATACTGTGCTACTACACTAATATAGATGGAATAAACAGTAAAAAGGTAGAGTTAGATGATATATTAAGAAAAGATCAACCACAGATAGTCTGTTTGACGGAGACAAAGCTGAACCAGGACTTTGACAGCAACATAGTGTTTAGTGAAGGATATAATATATGGAGATATGATAGAAAGGGTAAAAGGGGAGGTGGAGTGGCAGTATTAGTTAAGAACCCTATGACAGCAAAGCACGTGGAGTTAAATAATGACAAGGCAGAAATAATGGCAGTTGAACTCAATGATATAGAAGAAAAAAAGCTAGACATAGCAGTAGCTTACATGCCACCAAAGACCAGAGCATGGAGGGAGTTGGAGTTTGAGGAGATGGTCGAGGATATGATTCAGTCGTTGAGAAGATTGCTTTTAAGGAAGAATCGATTGATCTTGGTAGGAGATTTTAACTGTAGTGAGGTCAATTGGGAATCGGGAGATGCAGGGCCAAATCAGAGATCTTGGGGAAGTCGGCTAGTAGAGTTGGTTACGGAAAATGTACTTGCACAACATGTGAAGGAAAATACTAGAATGAGGGGTAATAACGAACCTTCTAAACTTGATCTGATTTTTACAAAAGATCCTCACAAAATTAGTAATATAAACTATCTATGTCCTGTAGGTAAAAGTGATCACCTATTACTAAATTGGAAGTTGACCTCGAGTAATGCCAATAGATTAGACAATAGCTATATAAATGACAGATTAAATTATAGTAAAGCTGATTATGTATCCTTGAAAAGATATTTAGAGGGAGTAGATTGGGATCTTATTTTGAAGGAACAAGACGTACAAGGTAAATATAGTAGATTCCTCGAAATTTATAGAGAAGGAACCAGTCTGTTTGTCCCAAGATATAAAACTGGAAATTTTACTAAGCAGAAAGAATGGTTTAATTTGAAATGCAAAAGAGCTTTGGGTAGGCGTGATGCAGCTTGGGCTAGATTAAGAAGAAGGAACACTGAGAGTAATCGGAATGAATATAATAGGAGAGGAATAGATATGTTAACATAATTAGGCAAGTTAAAATGAACTATGAGAAGAACATAGTAAATAAATGTGAAAGTGACCCTAGATTATTTTATAAATATATAAACAGTAAGTTGAAGGTAAAGAAACAAATTACTAAATTAAGAGTTGATGCTAGGACGTATGAAAATGTATCGGACATGTGCGAGGTAATGAATAACAAATTGGGGTCAGTTTTTACTAGAGAGGAAAGTTTTGACGAACCACAGGTGGGAGTATTGGAGAGTGGTCTTAGTAAGATTGAAATAACTAGAGATGAGCTGTTATCTGCGATGAGAGGACTTGAAGTAAGGAAAGCTATGGGACCGGATGAAGTGTCTGCCTGGGTTTTGAAGGAGTGTGCGGAGCAATTAGTGGAGCCAGTGAGGGACATAATTCAAGCTTCCTTAGATAAAGGACAGGTTTCTGTTGAATGGAAAAGAACTAATATCATTCCGATATACAAGAATGGAAACCCTGTGGACCCTTTAAACTATAGACCAGTTTCACTTACTAGTATTGTGTGCAAGATTTGTGAAAAGCTAATTAGGAAGAGATGGATGAAAATGTTGGAGAGAAAGAAGATAATAACCCCAAAGCAATTTGGATTCAGAGAAGGGACATCTTGTGTTACCAGTTTGCTGTTATTACAGTAGGGTGATAGATGTACTCCAAGAAAGAGGCGGATGGGTGGACTGCGTCTACTTAGACCTTTCCAAAGCATTCGATACGGTGCCACATAAGAGATTGTTATCTAAGCTTGAGACGCTAGGATGTGTCAGGGGGAGATTGCTGAAATGGATGGAGAGCTATTTAACAGATAGGGAAATGAGGACCAACATTAGAGGAACTTACTCATCGTGGAGGAAAGTTGAGAGTGGTGTGCTGCAGGGATAAGTGTTGGCACCTCTCATGTTCCTTATGTACGTGAATGACCTGCCGAAAGGCATAAACTCCTACATGTCAATGTTTGCAGATGATGTAAAAATTATGAGACAAATAACAAATAAAAGTAGTTGTGAGGAGCTGCAAGGGGATTTAGATAAAATATACGAATGGAGCACCAAGTGGAAAATGAAATTTAATATAAGTAAATGCCATGTGTTAAATATGGGAAGAAGTGTGAATAAACCAAATTGGGAGTACAGGATGGGAGATAATATAATTAGCAAGGCCGAAAAAGAAAAGGATTTAGGGTTGATTATAGAAGATAACTTGTCGCCAGGGGGCGGGTGCCCAACCCCGAAAAGGGTTGAAATAGGGGAGCTATCCCCCCGCCAAAGGCGGCTTTCTAGGGCCTTTCCTAGCTGATGCTGAGAGGATTGGGTTCTAGTCATGTGGTGATGGGCTGGTCTATCAGAGTGAGAACTGAGCAATCTCTGCCATACCCATAGCTTACTCTGACTGTTTCTTTTACTTATATATTTTCTAGATCTCAAGTGACGGCGTCTCTAACGTGGATTGACCTCCCAATCTACCAAGATTGGAAGCCAAAGCGTCACATTTTTCCCTTGCCCCTCAACTTTCTCTTCATAATTGCTGAGGGACACAGGGCCCTGGGTGGGGCTTTGGTTTCCCGGGCATTTCCGCACCCTCCTCAGCTCCCCGCCATGGAGTGGCTTCGGTCACCCAGGCTTTATTGTGGTCGGCGGGGAGGGTTCTGTGGGGGCGCTCAGTTATGGCCTTGGCCTTGCTCGGGGCCTTGGGGCTGTTCGGCCAGGCAGCTTGGGGAACAACAACAACAACTTGTCGCCAGAGAAACATATTAACAAGCTCTTTAGCGGAATGTATGCAATGGCCGGGAATATGAAAGTTGCTCTGAACTATTTGGATGAGACCATGGTAGTGATAATTATAAAAAGTATGATTAGACCAAGATTGGAGTATGCAGCAGTGGTGTGGTCCCCGCATCTAAAGAAGCATATTCACAAGTTAGAAAGAATCCAGAGAGCAGTTACTAGATTGGTTCCAAGTCTCAGAGAACTGCCATATGAAGGGAGGCTAGACAAATGAAATCTACCGAGTCTAAAAGAGAGGAGAGAGGGGAGACATGATAATGATGTACAAATGCACCCGAGGGCTGGAGAGGCTGGATAGGGAGGATATATTAATTATGGATACAGGAATAACTAGAGGCCACAGCTACAAAGTAAAAAGACCTACAGTACCTGCAAGAACGATATCAGGAAGTTTAGCTTCCCCTATAGATGTATTGACAAATGGAATAGGCTGGAGGAGGTGGTGGTAGGGGCAAGGAACATCCATATTTTCAAGAAAAAATTGGATGAAAGTAGACTGAGAGATGGGACAACACAAGCTTAGCTCAACTCCTGTAAACTACAATTAGGTAAATACAATTAGGTAAATACTGAGGTCGCTAACCAGGGTTCGAATCCCGCGCCAGGCATCTCAAAACCTGGCGAGTTTTCGGGAGGGTTTAATTCCCTTCGTATACCCAGCATTTCAGATATATTACCTGGCTTTTTTATGTCCTTGACTAGTTTGTTATGGAGTTGTTTGAGGCGAGGAGGAAGCTTCTGCCTGAGGATGGTGATCTTACGAGGGTCCCTCAGGTATACGTGCAGCTCTCCCTCCGTCAGGCCACTCAAGGACAGGAGCAGAGCCACTTTTTTCTCACTTTCAAGACAATCTAGCTGGAAATATAAATAGATTTCCATCTATATATTATGCTTTAAGAATTACTGCACTTGATAGATTACATTACATTATAGCCGTCCGGCTGGCTCAGTTGATAACGTCACTGCTTCCAATCTTGCAGTCTCGCGTTCAATCCCCGCTCAGATTGAAAAGTTTTTCTGAGATGTACAGTGCACCCCCAGTAAATGCGCCTATATGGGCTGCAAAATGTGCCGCATTTACGGAATCCGCATATTTTGGAGTTAATAATCAATGGGAATAAATGCTTATGGTCAGACAGCCCCTCCGAACTAACCCCTTTTTAGCCTACCATACACCCAATAACCATTTCTGAAAGAAAGATACAATTTACATTAGAAATATCAAATAAAACAACAAATATAACACCATTTACCTTAGATAGAGGCCGCATTTTCGGTAGGCGACACTCGGTAATATGGCGGGAAGTACGTATTTCCCCTTAAATCAAAACTGCCAAACCGCATATACAGAATTTCGAGCCGCATTTACAGAGTCCTTAAAATATATTATTTCTGATTAGCCACCGCATATAGGGAATCCGCATTTACTGGGGGAGCCCTGTAGCTGGCGGTTACCGTCTCCCCATGAGCAAGGAGGATGGGTAATGATCTCTGGTTGATTAACCTCTGAAGTGCGCATGGGGGTAATTGGAAACGTCCCCCTGTGCTGACGTATTTGAGGTGTTTCCGCCACTAAAATATTCATTGTGCCATTAATAGCATTAATACTTATCCATGTGCGCCTATTATGGGTTGATTATAAAGGTATTAACCTGAAACAACAATAAAACGAGTGAAAACAGCGTTTGGATGGTCAAAATCGGAGATATAGCCCGCGAGTTGTATAATGTATGGGTGAGGCAATCTGCTTTCCCGCCAATTTCCCCCAAGGCCACTGAGACACAGTCGATCGATACTCTCTCTCTCTCTCTTGCACTCGCTTGCTATCAGTGATGACCACACCCTCCAATCGGATTTCTAATGTTAGCACGAAAATATACCTCAGAATAAGGGAATAACAGGGAAAATAGGTGATAACTGAAGGAGAGGAGGAAAGTGGGGAAGGAGGGGAGGTAGAGGACTGAGATTTTGCATGGCCCAGGGGCCAAAAAAAAAATAAAATAAAAAAAAAAAAATATAAATTTTTTTTTTTTTTTCGATGTCAAAAGTTGATTTTTATTTTCTCTGACTCTTAAGAGTCTCCCCGCAGTGCGCCGGGGGAACTCTTAAGAGTCTCCCCGCAGCTCCCGGGTTAAAGAAGAAGATACGGGCGCTATATAAGTAACCAGACGATTATTATAATTATTACAAAAGAATAATGTACTGTATATGCAGTACATACATAGCAACTATAGTTAAACACAAATTATAAAATAATAAATCTATCAGTTCATGAATTGATACATAGTATTAACCAATAATAAGTATTAACCCTTTCAGTATACTGTACAAGGATCATTTTCTTCATTATATTCTAGTTATCATTAGATAATTTAATTAATGTACAGTATTAGTAAGGTCAGAAATTCATGTATTACTAAGGATGGATAGGAATCAAAGGGATAAAACTATCCCAATTACCTCTGTAACTCCCACATCTTCTGCCTAAACTGAATAAAATCGTCTAATGATGGCTAAAATAAAATTAAGTCATGCGTCATAATTTATTGAAAGATAAGTATATATTAGACGTACCTGCAGTCTTTCATTCTCTCCATACAGCCGTGCCACCTGTTGTCGTTCAGCGTGGATGAACACATTAACGTCTGACAGTGCTGATCGAAGTTCAAGCAGCTCCTGGCTGAGCTTCTGACGTTCTGCCTCACCAAATGTGGGCTCAACTGTTTTCTTGTACCTACAAAAAGGCTAAGTTAAATCATATATGGCCTCTAGTGATATACAGTACAGTATATATTTGTTTTTAATGAGACGTAACCCGCCGATGCGAGGGGACTATTACAGTTGGACTGC
This sequence comes from Paralithodes platypus, assembly GCA_032716605.1. Classification (NCBI taxonomy): domain Eukaryota; kingdom Metazoa; phylum Arthropoda; class Malacostraca; order Decapoda; family Lithodidae; genus Paralithodes; species Paralithodes platypus. The sequence goes on from CM064516.1 coordinate 31,380,794, forward strand.
TGGATTCAGTGGTCGACCCATCCCTTATCTGGGCGGCCAATATTTTTCTAGCGTCTACCTCAATGGCGTCGCGAACCCGAATTAGTTCCTGATGCAGCCACCCAGCAGGGTTAATAATTAAGTAAAGTAGCCCCCCGTACTATGAGACTTTATGGACTTCAAAATACAGTATGTCGCATAATGTGAAGTTAAGAATCATTGTTAAAAAAGGTATATGGTCAGACATCCCCCTCCCCGGGCTTGGTCCTCAGAATCCCAGTATTGCCTACCGTACTGATCCCATTATAATGTAAAACTTGCAAAATAAACAAACCAAAACGTATACGAACACAGTAAAAAGACAAAACTAACCATTTTAAGAATAACCTTTATTGAAATAAAGATACATTAGAATGTTAAATGGAAGAAGATAAAGAAGGCTAATGAAGATTGATATAGGGGTGGCAAAAGACAGTCACCACCACCCGCCCGCCATCTTGTGGATGGGGTCGCATACTCTGTGGCGACCCTCATAAGTTTGGGGGGAACCTCGTTTCTGTATAAGAATCACACGGCCAATTCATAGACCGGTATATGAAGTTTCGGTTCGCAGAGTAGCAGACCGATAAAAATTTATATTTCCTGAGTCGACCTCGCATTGTAGCAGTTTTCTCGTATTCCGTGTTCACATAATAAGGGGGCTTACTGTACTGTATAATCTTATATTCTTAGAGAATCAGTCCCTCCAGAAAAATACAAATTATATGTGCAATTATGATTATTTGCTCCTTGACATTATTTTATGAATATTGCATAATAAAAATAATGAACTGATTAATAATAATTAATTAGATATTTATATATTTGTATATATTGAAAAATATTTATGCATAACAGTATTAAGAATCCTGATGTAAATATAGTAGGCCTACTGTACCATAATATTGCAACTGAAGAAAATAATTATAATATATAAATTAATCTTATATTTCTACAGACAAAAGCATGATAAAACTATTGTATAATGAAGAAATATACAGCAATCTTACACTAGATATTTTCACAATTTCATTATATATTACATAAAACATCACCTACTGTTCGAGCAGGCGTTTCAAACGTTGGTCTTCTGCTGTCAATTTTTCTATCTTATCTCGGTAATAATCCAGCAGACGTTGAGATGGCTGCAGCTTTGACAGTTCTTCTTCAACATCGATGGGCTGTGAAATGTTAAAAGTAGATAACTATTGTGCAGTCTGAATCAAACGGTATGCAACAACTTTGATAAATTATAAAGCTAAAAGTCTTTAGTAACTGTTAGATCATACATATATACTGTACATACATACAAGTTTAAAAAAGTTTTGTCCAGAGAGAATGGGGTTACAGTCTCACGTCCTAAAAGGGAACATATAAAATCTCTAATTCATTATAAGTAAATTTAACGTAAAGTTCTATGTTAACTGTAATCTCATGTCAGCTGCAAAATCTATGAATTTTGGAAAACCCATAAAAGACCCTTGTGACTTGATTGACATCTATTACTACAGTATAATACTGTATGGGTATGGGTTGTTGTTGTTGTTCCCTAAGCTGCCTGGCCGAACAGCCCCGAGTCCCTGAGAAAGGCCATGGCCACGATCGAGCTTTCCCACAGAGCTCTCATTGAGTCTAGATTGTGTTGTTGGCGTAAGTGGTTGTGTGAAATGCAGTCTTCTATGATGTGTTTAATGGTATGGGGTGCTGTGTTACATCCCGGGCAGGCGTCGACAACGGAGTCATCCAGTCTCTTCTGATAGCTCAGGAGAGCTGGATGGTGTCCGCATCTCAGCCTGACCAGGTGGACTCTGTCCTCGCGAGGAAGGGAGGATTCGGAAGGATGGATTTCGGGAGGTCGTGCATGCAGCTGCGTGTTGTCTGTGAGTGAGTGGATGGATCGGTGAGAGATATGAGTATGGATGTGCTTCTGGAAGTTGGTTCGGGGTGGGCAGCAAGGGAGAGAAGACAATAATTGTGTGTGATACCGTGTGCTGGGTGTTGTTTTGATATTTCTTGGTGTCTGTGGGTGTGTTGCCATGTAGTTTAGTGGGTGGTCTTGGTTTGTGGAGGCTGCTGCCAGGAATTGAGTGCCTCTCATGTGGGTATGGGTAAAGAGAGGTGGTTTACAGTGGTATGGAGGAAGCAAGGAATCAGTGATGATGATGATAATGCTAACTTTCAGGAAATATGACGTAAACATGAACGTAAAATGTTTTTTATTGTAATGGCACAAAGTTTCAACTCAAACTGTCAAGTCATTGCAATTAAGTTTTTTTCCCGTTATATGGGTATAATTTATCATTTTAATTGTTCATAGCATTGCGAATTTCCTTCCCATTGAGGAAATAAATAACTTCCTCAAGTTTCCTGAAATGACAAAAGGTGCGATGAGAGGTTGGTGGATGGGAAAGAGAGAAGTCAATGGGGTCTTTTATTGAGTGTATCATAATCACCATTTATTTGAGAGAGTTAGGTTGTTTCACTTTGACTAACTAGCTACAGTACTGTATATACAAAAACTCACTTTATTGTCAACCACACTGGGTGATCTCTTGCTTTTCGAACTACAGGTACTCATTTTACTGTTTGATTTCCTTAGCCTGAAAAGAAAGAAAAAAATACTTCATTAGTTAGGCATTACCGTACAACAAGGAGGAGGGGATGTGGGAGGGAGAGGGAGGAGGGGATGTGGGAGGGAGAGGGAGGAGGGGATGTGGGAGGGAGAGGGAGGAGGGGATGTGGGAGGGAGAGGGAGGAGGGGATGTGGGAGAGAGAGGGAGGAGGGGATGTGGGAGGGAGAGGGAGGAGGGGATGTGGGAGGGAGAGGAAGGAGGGGATGTGGGAGGGAAAGGGAGGAGGTGATGTGGGAGGGAGAGGGAGGAGCTAGGTGATGTGGTAGGGAAAGGGAGGAGGGGATGTGTGAGGGAGGGAGATGTGTGAGGGATGGAGGGAATGTATGAGGGAGGAGGGGATGTGTGAGGGAGGGAGGGAGGGAGAAGGGGATGTGTGAGGGAGGGAGGGGGGATGTGGGAGGGAGGGAGAGGATGTGTGAGGGAGGGAGGGAATGTAGGGGGGAGGGAGGTGGGGATGTGTGAGTGAGGGAGGGGATGTGTGAGGGAGGGAGGGGATGTACGAGGGAGGGAGAACGGGATGTGCGAGGGAGGGAGGAAGGGATGTGTGAGGGAGGGAGGAGGGGATGTGTGAGGGAGGGAGGAGGGGATGTGTGAGGGGGGGAGGAGGAGATGGGGGAGGGAGGGGGGGGGGGAGGAAGGAGGGAGGGAGGAGGGAATGTATGAGGGAGGGAGGGAGGAGGGGATGTATGAGGGAGGGAGGAGGGGATGTGTGAGGGAGGGAGGGAGGAGGGGATGCGTGAGGGAGGGAGGGGATGCGTGAGGGAGGGAGGGAGGGAGATGGTGAGGGAGGGAGGGAGGGGATGCGTGAGGGAGGGGGGGAGGGGATGCGTGAGGGAGGGAGGGAGGGGATGCGTGAGGGAGGGGATGCGTGAGGGAGGGAGGGAAGATATGTGTGAGGGAGGGAGGACATGTGTGAGGGAGGGAGGGAGGGAGGGAGGAGGGGATGTATGAGGGGGGGAGGAGGGGATGTATGAGGGAGGGAGGGAGGATGTGTGAGGGAGGGAGGGAGGAGGGGATGTGTGAGGGAGGGAGGGAGGAGGGGATGTGTGAGGGAGGGAGGGAGGAGGGGATGTGTGAGGGAGGGAGGAGGGGATGTGTGAGGGAGGGAGGGAGGAGGGGATGTGTGTGAGGGAGGGAGGGAGGAGGGGATGTGTGAGGGAGGGAGGAAAGGTGTGTGAGAGAGGGAGGAAGGGTGTGTGAGGGAGGGAGGAGGGGATGTGTGAGGGAGGGAGGAGGGGATATGTGAGGGAGGAAGGAGGGGATGTATGAGGGAGGGAGGAGGGGATGTGTGAGGGAGGGAGGGAGGAGGGCTGGAGGGGATGTGTGAGGGAGGAGGGGATGTGTGAGGGAGGGAGGGGATGTGTGAGGAAGGTAGGAGGGGATGTGTGAGGAAGGTAGGAGGGGATGTGTGAGGAAGGTAGGAGGGGATTTGTGAGGGAGGGAGGGGATGTGTGAGGGAGGGAGGAAGGTGAGGGGTGTGAGGGAGGGAAGGGGGTGAGTTTGAGGGTCAGGGAGGGAGGGTGGGAGAGGACTCCTCAGAGGGGATGTAGGAGGGTGGTGGTAATGAGGGTGGGTAGGGGATGTGGGATGGAGGAAGAATTTGAGAGGTCAGAGGGAGGGTGGTGGTGATGAGTTAGGCTAGAACAGGATGGGATGGGATCATTGGGATGGGATGGGATGGGATGTGGGAGGGAGGGATGGGCATAGGAGAGTGGAAGTGGGTGGGGATTTGAGGGAGACTTGAAATTATGTCATTATAATTGTGTGGTTCGGTGGTGAGAGGGTGTTGGGATTCAAATCTAGGGGCTTGATAGGGCAGAAGGGAGGGGAAACTATAGAGGGGATTAGGAGAGGGAGGGGGACTAACCTAATCCTCCTAGCCTACCTAACATAATCTTTCTAACCAACACTATCATAACTTAACATACATTATGTTAACTTTTAATAGTTGATGATTTGTATGATCGATCAAGCATATGGTTTAGCCTAGGCTAGTAACAAATGTCTTGGAATTTCACGTGGTAGCCTAGGCCTAAACGCATATTTAACCGGATTCAAACCTAACCATCACAAAATGAATGGTCTATTTGTCTAAAAGGACCGAAATTGTCACCCAAGACCATAGATTATTATAGATTCCAAAATGTGGCCTTACATGCACTCGAAAATGCCAAGCAGCCAATGGAATACCCTATGTAAACAAATGTAAACGCTCTAGTGGTTTATGGTAGACTCATTTACCAACAGTAGCCATATCTAGCCCTATATTACAATTATTACCAAACAAAACTTATCTCTGGTGACCATGAAACTAATCCATGACACTCAACCCACGCTTACCAAATTGTGCTTTTAAATATCCCACTTTGTTTACCAACTTTTAAACTGACCGAGGAGTCGCGGCCATCTTTAAATGTCTTTGTTTCTGTACTATTTATTCCCATTGGTGTCCTAGAGGCGCATCTGCCAATCACAGCCGCGGACACACACGACCCACCTGTTCCTTATTTTGGACAGCTGAGGCGTCAAATGAGGCTCTTATCACCATTAAAAAGCCTATATATATAATAATAAACACGAATAATAATAAACATGACACTGAAACATATCATTCAATGAGATTGGGCGTAATACAAGTTATTAATATTCAAAAGTATAATGAATGTGATTATTTGCAAGTTGGCATAAGCGACGCCTATATATTTTATAGAAAATGCCATACATGTACTTCCAAGAGTCTTGTCCTAGACTCGCGCATTGTGCATGCATGTAGTACGGGCAAAAAAGGGGTATTGGAAATCGATTTTCATTCAATAATCTCGCTCAATTGTAGCTTCGCGTGACATTCAGCATTGCCATTCGTTGTAGTGTAGGCTATGGATAGAGTAGTGAAATATCGTACTTATGACATTTTATACATGAGTAAAGGCTATAATAGAGCTCAATACAATAATTTAAACTTTATTCAATAGTAGCAATATCAAAGTTAGCATTTTCTACTACTGTATAGCAATATATACGGCTAGAATAGCTATTAAGATCAATAATTGTGCAATTTGATTATAGTTCGTGTTAATTGAGCAATAAAATCAATTACTTTTTAATGTTATATGTAAATTAACAAACGTAATGAAGATCTAGTTTTTATGCTTTCTACTGCGTCCATGAACCGCAGTGTATTGCTCCGCGGACGAGTCAGGACGTCAGTAGTAAACAGAGACACGGGAGGGTGAACTTCGTGTCCGTTCTCCGCCTCAACCCACCGTAGTTTCGGGACATGACTCCCAACAGGCGCCCATAGCGTGGCCATTACATACCGCAAGACCCTGAAGAATGGCATCACCGGAGTTCAAGTTCATCCCGCCTCCAGAAGCTCCTGTGTTTAAGCCGACATGGGAAGAGTTTCAGGACGCCCTCGGATATATCAACAAGATACGGCCCATCGCCGAGCAATCTGGGATTTGTAAAATTATTCCTCCACCGGTAATTAACATCGCACTTCGTATCCAACATTCCCAATACCTACTAGACATCTTAAGCTTTCGAGATATATGCGTTAATGTCCGATATGCCAGACGGAAAAGTATTAAAAATGTTGTTAAAGTGCCATCGTGGTGGGGGGGTTCTGCCGAAGTCGTGGACGGAGAATCTTTTCGCGTGAGAAGCTTCCAGTACCACGAGGATTAACACATCTTTCGCTGCCCATCAGTCGATAATTATTTGTTTTGGGATATAATATAGATCAATCGATGTTTTTACTTGATTATTACATCGAGTTTCAGCCTCAGAATGCAGAAATACGTCCTGCTTGCCACTTATGCGTAGACGCGATTACGTGCACGCGTATGGGAGCGACATGGCGACTTGTCTTGTAAAGCTCGGTCTCCACCCTATTTTATCTTTAAAATGGGTTGGGACAGAGTTTAACAAGGCGATAAACCATTAGCAACACTCCTGCCATCCTATAATTGTCTTGGGATGGGTGTCAGGGATTTTGTACACGTGTCTGGCGGATTAGAAATATTTGGAAAGTAATATTGATGCTTCATTCACTCTGAGTGGCTTTTCTCATTATTGATTGTAGTTTTTTTAACAAACTGTAATGACTTATTTGGAAGGCATGGTTTTTGTAGTATATTTATGGAGATGACAACATGATGTGAATAATATACTTAGCATCAATGGAGTCCATGCATTTATAGTTCTGAGAAGGAAAATAATAAGAATAATTCCACTTAAGAACATAAGAGAGCAGTCTAAATGGACATCATGTGATAATTTATTTTTCACCACATGTGGTTCTAAATTACTGAACCTTGCTTTCTTAGTATTACCAATAGCCTTAGCTTACACATAGTTTCTTGGCCATCATTGGTTTTACAACTGAAAACTTGCATGCCAATGGTCTTACACAAATTATGGATATAGGCTACGTAATTAGCTATAGATTCATAATTAGCTGTGGAGCAACAAAATATTAGGTAGGTGTGTGTGACTAATCAGAAATTCTGACTTCAAATCTTATCACATCAATGGGTGGGGGACCTGCAGATCATCAACCTCCCATCCTTAGCATTATCAAGCTGTGGTGGTCTAGGCTAATCATCTCACGGTTAATGGTATGGATTGCGAATAGGCTATGCCGATTTAACTTCAATCCAGAGACCCTTGCTGGCATTTCTACCTGCTCTACTGTGTTGCCCCTTCCTATTTCCAAGTATAACCCAACCAAGCCTTGAAGCCTGTCCTACCCAGTACCATAATAACTAAGCCTAGCTAACCCATCCCACCCAATCCTACCCGAATGAACCCACTCAAGCCTACCCGAATGAACCCACTCTAGCCTACCCTAACTAACCCACCCAAGCCTACCAGAACTAGCCCATCCAAGCCTACCAGAACTAACCCACCCAAGCCTACCCGAACTAACCCATCCAAGCCTACCCGAACTAACCCATCCAAGCCTACCAGAACTAACCCAAGCAAGTCTTCCGTAGCCAACTCCAGCAAACCTACCCTAACCAACCCAAGGGTAGGCTTGCTTGGGTTGGTTAGGGTAGGCTTACACTTACTAAGTGTAAGTGTAAGCCTACCCTAACCAACCCAACCAAGCCTACCCTAACCAACCCAACCAAGCCTACCCTAACCAACCCAAGCAAGCCTACCCTAACCAACCCAACCAAGCCTACCCTAACCAACCCAACCAAGCCTACCCTAACCAACCCAACCAAGCCTACCCTAACCAACCCAACCAAGCCTACCCTAACCAACCCAACCAAGCCTACCAGCGGCTCGCTGGTGTAGTGACTAGCGTCTTGGACTTCCACCCAGAAGGCCCAGGATCGCGCCCACGCTCGGCGCATTAAAAGTTTTTCACAAGCACTGAGTCGTTACCGTCCCTCATGAGCAAGGGGATGGGGTAGTAGTACAGGACCCCAATGGAAATACGCCTAATCGGCCTTATTGGGTTATCCTTAGCTGGCGCATGCGCTAGCTTTAAGGACTATTATTATTACCCTAACCAACCCAACCAAGCCTACCCTAACCAACCCAACCAAGCCTACCCTACCCTAACCAACCTAACCAAGCCTACCCTACCCTAACCAACCTAACCAAGCCTACCCTAACCAACCCAACCAAGCCTACCCTAACCAACCCAACCAAGCCTACCCTAACCAACCCAACCAAGCCTACCCTAACCAACCCAACCAAGCCTACCCTAATCAACCCAACCAAGCCTACCCTAACCAACCCAACCCAACCAAGCCTACCCTAACCAACCCAACCAAGCCTACCCTAACCAACCCAACCAAGCCTACCCTAACCAACCCAACCAAGCTTACCCTAACCAACCCAACCAAGCTCACCTTCGCCAACACAACCAAGCTTACCTTAGCCATCACAACCAAGCTGACCTTAGCCAACACAACCAAGCTGACCTTAGCCATCACAACCAAGCTGACCTTAGCCAAGACAACCAAGCTGACCTTCATAACCAAGCTGACCTTAGCCATCATAACCAAGCTGACCTTAGCCAACACAACCAAGCTGACCTTAGCCAACACAACTAAGCTGACCTTAGCCAACACAACCAAGCTTACCCTAGTCAACACAACCAAGCTGACCCTAGCCAACACGACCAAGTTTACCCTAGCCAACACGACCAAGCTGACCTTAGCCAACACAACCAAGTTTACCCTAGCCAACACGACCAAGCTGACCTTAGTCAACACAACCAAGTTTACCCTAGTCAACACAACCAAGTTGGGATCTGCCTTGCTTAGGCCAATCGGCTTTCTGCAGACTCCCATTTTCTTATGTTTCTTAAGTTTACCCTAGTCAACACAACCAAGTTTACCCTAGCCAACACAACCAAGTTTACCCTAGTCAACACAACCAAGTTTACCCTAGCCAACACAACCAAGCTGACCTTAGTCAACACAACCAAGCTGACCTTAGTCAACACAACCAAGTTTACCCTAGCCAACACGACCAAGCTGACCTTAGCCAACACAACCAAGTTTACCCTAGCCAACACAACCAAGTTTACCCTAGCCAACACAACCAAGTTTACCCTAGCCAACACAACCAAGTTTACCCTAGCCAACACAACCAAGTTTACCCTAGCCAACACAACCAAATTTACCCTAGCCAACACAACCAAGCTTACCCTAGCCAACACAACCAAGCTTACCCTAGCCAACACAACCAAGCTTACCCTAGCCAACCAATCCAAGCTTACCCTAGCCAACCAATCCAAGCTTACCCTAGCCAACCAATCCAAGCTTACCCTAGCCAACCAATCCAAGCTTACCCTAGCCAACCAATCCAAGCTTACCCTAGCCAACCAAACCAAGCTTACCCTAGCCAACCCAACCAAGCAAGCAAGCATACCCTAGCCTACACAACTCAGCTTACCATAACTAACCCAATCCAACCAAGCTTGCCCTAGCCAACCCAACCAATCCAAGCTTACCCTAGCCAACCAACCAAGCTTGCCCTAGCAAACTCAGTTTACCCAACCCAACCTAGCTTACTCTAGTCAGCCCAACCAAGTTTACCCTAGCCAACCCAACCAAGTTTACTCTAGCCAACCCAACCAAGTTTACTCTAGCCAACCCAACCCAGCTTACCTTTGCCAACCCAACCAAGCCGAACCTATCCAACACAATCAAGCTTATCCTAGCCATACTACTTGACCAATCTGGCTGATGCAATATGACCAGTTTAGAAAATGAGTGGAAAGGTAACTCTGGAAAAATACTCAACTTCTCTATTTTGGCCAATCTAGTTCTCAATTAACCCTCTGTGTTTCCTAAACTGAAAAAAAAGAAAAGATGATAACCAAAATATTGAAAGAAGTACTGTATAGCTCAAAACAGACGTGCAGATATCAAGTGTATTTTCTGTTTCCCTTCTATCCATTTTATTAGTTTGCCTAACCAGACCAGCTTGACTCTGACCTAGCCATCCCAACCAAGCCTACACTAACTTATCCTACCCTAACCGTCCATGATTATTCCAGCCTATTATACCTTTGAATAAGAGCAGGCACAGATCAGAAAGAAATCATCTGACAAGATAACTGATATAAAGGGAGACTGCCAGTTCAATGGTTTCTTGGAACAGTAAATTTGGATTATTACCGGTACCGTACCATATTTTTATGGACATGCTGCAGGCTGGCAAACGATACTTTTCATATCTAGTCTCATAGGATAACTACCGTATCTCCCTCGTTATTAGTTCAAGAAATGCTCCATACTTCTTATGCCCCTGGAAGTGATTAAATGGCCAAAACAATTATACTTCAGGCACATATTCCTGGTTTTCCTCTCACTAACTCAGTCTTGAAAACAAATTGGGTCAATATATAGGTAGCAAAATTCTAATGGTAGTTTTGGGTTCCTATCATCATATGCTTCATTTCTATATACTTTTTATCCCCGGGAAAAACAAAAAAAAATCTTGGGTTTTTTTTATTTTTTTATAGGATTTTTTGTTATTAACCTAACCAAAAAACCTAACCTAAATGTATTTGGGGGCTATTAGGTTAGGTTAGGTTTTTTGGTTAGGTTAATGACCAAAACAAAAAATCCCAAGAAAATAAATGAAAAATCCCAAGATTTTTTTTTTCCCAGGGATAAAAAGTATATAGAAATGAAGCATATGATGATAGGAACCCAAAACTACCATTATAATTGTGCTACCTATATTGTAGCGCCTCCTGTATATTGACCAAAAATTGCCCTGGAATTAGGCAGAAAGTGTAGGATACTGAAGATTATGTTAAGTACCAGTGTCATCAGTGAATGTGCTAGTGATTAAAATTACATAAGAAAAGTGTGAAATTTATCAAGTGATTTTACTTTTGAATAGTTGAACAGTTACTGGGTGTGTTGCAAGAGGAAGTTGTGCATGGAGAGAAATGCAAGTTTACTGGTACCTATTTCTTTATTCACTATGCAGTACAAACCCCAACACCCTGAATATATTGTTACTAAAAGACTAAATGAGCTTGTGAGATATTTGTGTATGTGTCAATAAAACTAATATGGCTGCCACAGTCAACTGCCTATATATGTTAAAGAAAATGGGAACATGAAGGCAGCCATTTTATAGGCTAGTTTAGAACAAGAACATCAGAACTTAAAACATGAAATGAATAGTGGAGTAAATGGTTGACAAATATATGATGATTAAAGGTGACAGATAAGGCAAAAGTACTGGTAGTAGTGTGTGTTGATATGGCATATAGGAATGATGTACTGTATACAGTAGGCCTATTTCATTATTCCTGAACCCATTCTGCTATTGTGAATCAAAAAGTGAAGGCTGAGGACATTTAAATAAATAAATAGGATGATGTAACTGGGAATTGGTGATGTGGATGAGTTGCTTACATAGGCTATTAACTGAAAAGTGAATAAAACTGTGTTAATGTGCTGTACTGTATAAGGATGGAAAATAGAGGAATTATGAGTGGTAACAAATATATCATGGGGTCTGGAGTACCGGTAGCTATAAGATTAGGTAGGATCTAAGGATTTTGGATGGCCTTGATTATCTTGATATACTGTACCTTAGTGGCTTATCATCTGTGACAGTGTGTTGCCTCCAACATCAGTACTTATATGAAGTGGGATGTTAGCAGCTAGTGATGAGAACCTCCCGAAGCTTTAGAAATAAACTATTTCAGAATGGCATCTGGTGTAAATGGGCTAGATAAACTAGTCAAGAAGTATATATGTATTTAGGCCTGTTGAAGTGGAAAAGTGAGTTCAGGGCAGAGGGCACTGAATGCAAAGTGGTATTATCGCAGTTTTGGTGTTAACTGCCTCTTAATATTTATGATATGCTCATCAATTTACCTCTTCATATAGTACATCTTTTGCAATAAAATTTCCACTAGAAATTGAATTATTTTCCCTTTGCCCATATGGGTAAAGTAATGGGAACAGATAAAAATGGCAGCCATCTTGAATTTGAAGTCCGCTTATTTGTGTTAATTTTGTTTTGTTTTTGCCAATTCAACGTTTTTTATGCAATTTTTCAGTAGATTATGTTGGGTACCGGTAAGTTAGGATAAGTTACATAAAAGTAGTGGTTTCCTAAGGAAATTAATATCAAAATCGCTTAACCCGCAGAGTGCCAGACAATTATGGACCCTATGCATCTGCCAGTGCCAGAGGATTTTTTTTTTTTTTTTTTTTTTTTTTTTTTTTTTTTTTTGTTAAATCTATCAAGTTGGGTGAGAAAGGAAGGATAATGGTAAAAAAAAACACTCCCCTTGTCCATTTTTGCCAGAAATCAGGTCACCGATGGTCCCGAATGTAGCTGACATTTTCAGAGTAAATCATCGACTTTTATGGTATCGGAACGTATAGGTAGGAAGGTGGTTTGGGGGATGGTGGGGGGAAGGTAGAAGCGTAATTGACTCTGTTACAAATATGAAGCCGATTGGTGAGGTAGTTTCGCCACCACGGATTTTCCTTTTTTTCCTTTTCTTCGTACGGATACGCTGGAAGTGGGTGGTGGGAGGCGGTTGGGGGTGTGGTGGGGGGAAGGCAGAAGGGTAAGGGACTTGTCACACAAATATGGAACCGATTGGTGCAGTCGTTTCGCCGCCACAGATTTTCCTTTTTTTTCCTTGTGAGGCGACCGATAGTCAGCGAGTGGGTGGGGGGAGGGGATTGTGTTGGTGGTGGCAAGAAGCCAGAAGGGTAAGGTACATGTGGTAAAAATATGAAAGCCATAGGTGCAGTCGTTTCGCTGCTACAAATTTTTTTCGGCGTGGACGTATATATACGTCCCTGGCACTGGGCGTGACAACACCCTTGGACGTATATATACGTCCCTGGCACTCAGCGGGTTAAATCACATCAGGTGGGGCGTTCTTAGGATGGATTAGGTCATGGCTAATTGGTAGGAAGCAGAGAGTCTGCATAAATGGTACTAAGTCAAGAATGGGGATCAGTCAAGAGTGGTGTCCCCCAGGGATCTGTATTAGGTCCTCTGTTGTTTATTATATACATAAATGACCTTGATTTAGGTATAACTAGTAGGATAAGTAAATTTGCAGACGATACCAAAATGGGGAGAAAAATTGATTCAGTTAGAGATATAGTGTCTGCAAAGGGATCTAGATACCTTACACGAATGGTCAGTAAAATGGCAGATGAAGTTTAACATTGACAAATGCAAGGTATTAAAGATAGGGAAGATGCATACAAATTTTAAATATAAACTAGCTAATATGGAATTAGAAAACTCAGACTGTGAGAAAGATCTAGGTGTGCTTGTTAGCAATGATTTGAAGCCTAGAAAACGATGTATAAGCGTTCGTAACAAGGCAAACAGGATTCTCGGGTTCATATCTAGGAGTGTGAGTAACAGAACTGCTGATGTTATCTTAATACTTTACTTGTCATTAGTGAGACTTCATACACCGTGAACGACCGCAGCAGTGCAAGCACTGGTACTGAGCTGGATACACAGGCATAGTTTGCCTTTTTCCAGAGGATCTACTGTAAGAAACTGTACTGTAAGAAATATGGATTATGCTGTTCAATTTTGGTGTCCTTATTACAGAATGGGGTTCAATGTTATTTTAATACCACAAATTTTGTTGATATATTTGAAGATACATATTGAATCTATATGCTCTAAAGATCATAAGAAAATTTGTTTTAACCCTCGGCAAAACTTAATAAAAAAGTATGGTACTAACATTTATTTTTCGTAACAAGGTTGTCAATACGGTACTTCTAGTTATCGATAGCTCTAAAGATCATATGAAAATAAGAACATAAGAACATAAGAAAATGGGAGTCTGCAGAAAGCCGATTGGCCTAAGCAAGGCAGATCCCTGTCCCACACAACCCCAATTACAAAGCCCAATTATAGGCTCAACACTCTAATACCCTGAGGATCAGCTTACCAAACCGGTTAGAGATTAACGCAGGATTACGGGGGTCTGCAGAGCGCTGATTGGCCCAACCCGGCTGATCCCCCTTCACACCCAACCCTTCTCGTCCATATGCTTATCCAATTTTTTCTTAAAGCTCCCTATCGTTCTTGATCCCACTATATCACTTGGTAGCCTATTCCACCCATCTACAACTCTGTTACCAAACCAATATTTGCCTATATCTTTTCTGAAACGAAATTTATCTAATTTGAAACCATTGGTACGAGTTCTTTCGCTATCACTGAGCTTTAGTACATTTGTCATGTCCCCTTTGTTAATCCCACTAACCCACTTGAACACCTCTATCATATCAAAATGTGTTAAACCCTCGGAAAAACCTAATATAAAAGTATGGTACTAAAATTTAATTTTCGTAACAAGGTTGTCAATACGGTACTTTCCCGTTATCAATGTACAATCAAAGCTGAAGATTGCAGAGTAAACACCGTAGACTTCATCGACTTTCACCTTTGTATAATCGTTTTTTTTGTTTTTTTTTACTAAGGGATTAGTACTCAACCAGCGGGGGTGTGGGGGCAGCAGCCCCCACCCATAATACTAGGTTAGGTTAGGTAAGGTTGTTAGGTTAGGCTAATGTCTTTTCAAATCACTATCGGGGGCGTGTCTCAACATCGATCAATAGGCCTAATGGGGAAAATAGGTTTTCCCGAGATTACACTATATATTGATGTAAATGAACAATTTCTTTTATAAAAAACACTCGGAAAATTTGTGGTATTAAAATAACATTTTTCCCAGAATGGACACAGATTCATTGGAGAGAGTACAACGTAGAATGACAAAACTTATCCATAATATTAGAAATCTTCCGTATTAAGAAAGTTTGAAGAAATTAGGCTTACATTCGTTAGAGGTGACATGATATAGGTATTCAAGTGGGTTAGTGGAATTAATAAAGGAGACATGAAAAATGTACTAAAACTCAGTGATAGCGAAATAACTCGTACAAATGGTTTCAAATTAGATAAATTTTGTTTCAGAAAAGATATAGGCAAATATTGGTTTGGTAACAGAGTTGTAGATGGGTGGAATAGGCTACCAAGTGATATAGTGGGATCAAGAATGATAGGGAGCTTTAAGATAAAATTAGATAGGCATATGGACGAGATGGGTTGGGTGTGAGGGGGATCTACCAGGTGTGGACCAATCGGCGCTCAGCAGACCCCCGTAATCTTGTGTTAATCTCTGACCGTTTTGGTGGGGTCAGTACTCAAGGTATTAGTGAGATGGGTCTATAATTGGGCCTTGTAATTGGGGTTGTGTGTGACAGGGATCTGCCTTGTATGGGCCGATCGGCTTTTTGCAGACTCCCATTTTCTTATGTTCTTAAATAGCCCATGGAAAAATACATAGGTATCACCACGGTAGGCCTATAGTAACATAAGGAGGTAGGCGCGTGGCGGTAGTAATGGAACCACGACAGTCACTTGTTTGGGCCTCTGTTACGTCACTCAATGACCTGTGTACCGTCTCCCTAGCCTAAATATGGTCTTCTAACAGGATCGGTATATTGCATTTTCCACCGTTTGCCACCATAGACATACAGTATAGTGTGACAGGACCCTAGTCTATTTGTTAAAGTTGTTATTTGTTGCATTTGAAGAGTATATATACGGCTATGAGGTAGTATATAGCCGACGTCGCTTCAAATTTTACAGCGGAAATGCGATGATATTTTTGTCCACCTAATTGTCTAATATGTAGAGTAACGTCGATTGATATCGATAATGTTATTGTAGTAGGACCCAATCTACATGTTAGCATTGTTATTTGATATATGTGTAGTTGTTGTTGTTGTTCCCCAAGCTGCCTGGCCGAACAGCCCCGAGCAAGGCCAAGGCCATAACCGAGTGCCCCCACAGAACCCTCCCTGCTGACCACAATAAAGCCTGGGTGACCGAAGCCACTCCATGGCGGGGAGCTGAGGAGGGTGCGGAAACGCCCGGGAAACCAAAGCCACACCCAGGGCCCTGTGCCCCTCGGCAATTATGAAGAGAAAGTTGAGGGGCAAAGGAAAAATGTGACGCTTTGGCTTCCAATCTTGGTAGATTGGGAGGTCAATCCACGGAAGAGACGCCGTCACTTGAGATCTAGAAAACATATAAGTAATAGGAACAGTCAGAGTAAGCTATGGGTATGGCAGAGATCGCTCAGCTCTCATTCTGATAGACCAGCCCATCACCACATGACTAGAACCCAATCCTCTCAGCATCAGCTTGGCGGGGGGATAGCTCCCCTATTTCAACGGGTTGGGCACCCGCCTTATATATGTGTAGTTTATATGAAGAGATATTTCGAAGATGTTGGTGATTTTCGATTCGTCGGTCGGGAGGAAAGCTAGGCCTAAACGGATTCTCGTTTATCCCTAGCTCAACTTCCTTTAAATTCACATAGTTTGCTTCTGACACTCCTCTACTGTCACCCAGTGATGGTGTGTGACGGTGTATGAAGGCCTAGGGGATGTGGAGAGATGATTTGTATAAGTATATGGCCAGCTAGAGGGAACATAGATTTCTACGAAGCGAAATGGTGGCTGGGACTCGGAGTGGGGGGGGGGGGACGGTGGTGCCCTCTGACGGCCAGAGAGAACACTATAGCGGAGCCAAACAAGCCACGATGGTATACAAATATTTCACTAAATATTCGCTTATAGAATAATAAACGCTATTCTGACAACTATATCTTATATTATGATGGTACCATGGTTGAGCGTGAAGTCACAAAATAAAAATAATTAATAAAAGTCTGTTTAGTGCTTTTTAGAAGCCTTTATGTATACGAGTTCAAGAATTCACTGCGTCTACCTTCTATTGTTACTATACCGTGGGTATCACCATATACAAAATATGGTCACACAAATGTCAATTTAATCATGCACAGTATTTGAATAGATTTGCTGTGGTAAGGCCATATGGATTAACACAGCAATGATTGGAAGTCAAGTGAGAGGGACAAATGTGCCAATAGTGTTTTATGTACTGTAGTGTGATGTAATAATAATGTAATGTGATGTGATTTTATTGAGGGATAAGCCTTATGGATAAATATTTTCCTATGGTCCCGTTAAAATATCCTCAAGTAACCTATTAAATGGATGAAGAGGTGCGGGAGAGGGTACAACAGGGGAAGAGGGTTGTAGGAACGCTAAAAGCAGTAACAAGAAATAGGGTGGTCAGTATGGAAGTGAAGAAGTCCTTGCATGACAGTGTGGTAATCCCGACACTGACTTACGGAAGCGAAGCATGGACGTTGGTTGAGAGACTCAGACCAAGAGTGAGAGCAGTGGAAATGAATTACCTAAGGAGTGCGTGCGGAGTTACATGGAGGGATAGACAGACTAATGAGGAAGTAAGAAGGAGGTGTGGTGTGGAGGTAGATGTGCTGGAAAGTGTGAAAAGGAACAACTTGAGATGGTTCGGCCATATGGAACGTATGGAAAGCGAGAGAATGACTAAGAGGGTGTACGAGAGCGAGGGGGAGAGGTAGACCGAATATGAGGTGGAAGGATGGAGTGAGGAACTACATGAATGAAGGCGGTGCTGGTTGGGGGGAGGGGCGTCGACTGACTGGGGAGCATGGGGGCGGTTCGTTCGTGGCCACCCCTTCGGGGATCACGGCGTCAGGCAATAGATAGATAGATAGAACCTATTAAAAACTGTGCAGGGGACTGGTTGGAACTTTTAGGATGTTTAATTGAAGCGCGGAAATCAGTATTTACTGAGAAATAACCGTCTTATAATGCGCTATGGGTCACCCAGGGTCCCTGCCCTCTCTTTCCCAGGTAATGTTATGTTATGTTATGTTATGTTATGTTATGTTATGTTAGATTAGATTATATTAGATTATATTAGATTATATTAGGGTTAGGTTAGGTTAATCTAATCTAATCTAATATTTGTACAGTGGGCGGGGCCGCGCGTATGTGGCGGCATACAGACCCTCCCGTTAAACATAGCGCATTTTAAGCCTTTTATTTCTCATTAAATACTGATTTCCGCACTTCAATTAACCCTCTCACCACGGAAGGGCTCTTGAACGCCCATAAAAAAGCATATAACAGGTACCCGGATGGTCTCTTGAACGCCCAGTGGTTGAAAGCCTGTGAGCTTCGTGTGCGAGGCGTCGGTCCGACGCATGTAAACAACAGCCGGCTGGACCGTCGCCCCGCATCTCCGGCCACAAGAAGGAGAGCGTCGCTTGTTCGTGTGTGCCTGTATGTTGTTGTTAAGTATCGAAAAGTGGTGTAAAGTGGCTGTTTTGGCCATAAAGTTATCTCCAATGAAATCATCATCACAGCTCAACCAGTTGACTTAGAGAGCTCTACTTAATGCCATTCTACAGGTAAATAACACAGCTACGCTTGGGGATGCGCGGGAATGCGGGAAGCAGTCTGATTAACGAATATACGGTAGCCTAGCCTAGACGTTTTTCGGCCAAAACACCCGGGTTTCGAGGAATATATATATAATACATAGCCGGGGCTGGAGGGTTAAACATCCTACAAGTTCTAACCAGTCCCCTGACCAGTTCTTAACCCTTTGGCTGCAGCCTTGTTTGGGCTATTTAGGGCATATTCAGGCACTCCTGAATGATAAATCAAGCATCTGCATTAAATGAAGTGTATTCTGCCGAAAACTAGGCGAAAATAGCTTCAAAATTACACCAGAACGGACCGTATACGTGGTCTGGTTCACCCGCAGTGATCCCAATGAAACGCGGGAACCCCGCTATTATGTAACACTCGCTCGCTTGGCTGCACTTATGAGAGAGACCCGCGCGAGACACAGCCTAGCTCAGTGAGCCGCTCAGTGCTCTGAGGGTCGAAGGTGGGCCCCTCACGCTCCTGCCCACTGTCACTCGATTTTTACGTTTTTTACAGGCTTTTAAAGCCTGGAAATTGTTGTAACTTGCCAAAACATTCCAGAACGTCACCCGCAGCGAAAGGGTTAATAGGTTACTTGAGGATATTTTAACAGGAACATAGGTAAATATTTACCAATAAGTGTGAACAAAATGGCCTACATGTGTTTTTGCCTAGACCATCATGTAGTTGGGGTTTTCCAATAGGAAGCAAGGCATTTGGAGATTGTGTACAGTACCGTACCATGATTTTATTGTGTTGATATAGAAGTACCGTAGTTATCAGACTAAAAATGGTTGATTAATATAAATGAACAAGTGTGAATTTGGAAACTGCAAAGATTACCAGTAGGCCTATTCAGTAAGAAATATAGTACAAGAAAATATGTATGAAATTGTATTGTTTTGTCCATACAGTATAGGCCTAATCACTTCCAGGGCCATAGACTGATGGAAACTATGGAGCATATTGTTTACTTAGTGTACCGGTATTTAATTGGAAATTATAATATTCCACAATTGTTTTACTAACCAACTGCAGCTTACCAATTTACAGTATACTGAATCCATCTTCCCCTCATCCTATGACTTAAATTGCTTCAAACTCTGTGTCCAGGCATTTTGGCTTGAACGTTCCTCGATTTTGGCCTTATCACTCTTTCAACTGGGAGAGGCACTCGTTACATTCAGTTCTGCTTTTTGTCTTCCTCATCCACATAGAAAAATCAAATACTCTACGTATAGTTAGAAATGCTACTGTAGGCTAGCTATACAGTATTACCAAAATTTATCTTCTTTTTGAGAAGAAACAAAAGGTGTATGTTGCCTTTATGGACTTGGAGAAGGCCTATGACAGAGTGGATAGAGAAGGTTTGTGGAAAGTACTTAGAATATACGGAGTAGAGGGCAAGTTGCTGAAAGCAGTGAAGAGCATGTATGAGGGTGCAAAGGCGGCAGTACGTGTGGAGAGTGAGCAGAGCGAGTTCTTTGACCTGAATGTTGGTTTGAAACAGGGGTGTGTGATGTCCCCGTGGTTGTTTACTGTATATATGGATGGAGTTATGAAAGAAATACTATCAAGAGCAGTGGATGTTGGTGTATCGCTGAAAAGGGAGGGAATTGAGTGGAAGCTACCTATACTGCTGTTTGCGGATGATACAGTTCTGATGAGTGATAATGAATGGGAGTTGCAGGGTCTGGTAAATGAGTTTGGAACAGTGTGCGAAAAACGGAATTTGAAGGTAAATACGGGGAAGAGCAAGGTTATGGTCTTCGAAAGGGGTGAAGTCACAGAGTGTGAGGTGAAGCTGAACGGTCAGGCTATGGAGATCGTCAACTCTTTTAAGTATCTGGGCAGTGTGTTGAGTAAAGATGGGACTATGGATGAAGAGGTGCGGGAGAGGGTACAACAGGGGAAGAGGGTTGTAGGAACGCTAAAAGCAGTAACAAGAAATAGGGTGGTCAGTATGGAAGTGAAGAAGTCCTTGCATGACAGTGTGGTAATCCCGACACTGACTTACGGAAGCGAAGCATGGACGTTGGTTGAGAGACTCAGACCAAGAGTGAGAGCAGTGGAAATGAATTACTTAAGGAGTGCGTGCGGAGTTACATGGAGGGATAGACAGACTAATGAGGAAGTAAGAAGGAGGTGTGGTGTGGAGGTAGATGTGCTGGAAAGTGTGAAAAGGAACAACTTGAGATGGTTCGGCCATATGGAACGTATGGAAAGCGAGAGAATGACTAAGAGGGTGTACGAGAGCGAGGTGGAGGGACAGAGGGGGAGAGGTAGACCGAATATGAGGTGGAAGGATGGAGTGAGGAAGTACATGAACGAAGGTGGTGCTGGTTGGGGGGAGGGGCGTCGACTGACTGGGGACAGAGGTGCATGGGGGCGGTTCGTTCGTGGCCACCCCTTCGGGGATCACGGCGTCAGGCAATAGATAGATAGATCTTCTTACTTTTTACTCCAATATTCATGTATTTCAGGACAACATTGAAAAGTGTGATAATATGGATGGAACAAGTGTTTTATATACACCATCAGTTCCACCTAAGATCCACACCCTTCAATCACATCAGGATGTCAAATAAAACCCTAATGCCTTTTTTTATTGTACAGTACCGGTACTGTACAGGTATATACAAAGTTAAAATTATGGTTTACACCCCATAACACCCACATCTTCACCCCATATCCCCCACAACTTCACATGATTACCCCCACACACAATCCCACCTCACCCCCACATACCACCTCACTCCCACATCCCACCCCACATCACTCCCACACCCCACCCCACATCACTCCCACCCCCCACCCCACCTCACTCCCACCCCACTCCCACCCCACCTCACTCCCACCCCACTCCCACCCCACCTCACTCCCACCCCCCACCCCACCTCACTCCCACCCCGCCCACATCACCCCCATCTCACCCCCACACACCACCCCACCACACACCACATCACTTCCCCCCCCCACCCCACACCACCTTACCCCCACACACCACACCACCTTACCCCCACACACCACACCACCTTCACTTTCGCTCCTCTCAGTCAATTCCTGAGAGCCACCAAACTTTATGATGATATCTGACTACTGACAGTTACGTGACTTGACTTTGCACCTCCTCACCGAACACTAGCCTTACGAGGGCCCTGGCCCAGTGGGCTAGTATAAAATAAACACCTCAACCCCCACACACCACCCCACCTCACCGCCCACACACCATCCCACCTCACAGCAAACATATTCGGGGGGAGCAACTCTCGCCGAGGCCACTGATAGACGGCCGAAACAACTCCAGGTAGACACCCCCACCCCCCCCCCCCCCCCACCCCTAACTCCGCTCCTGGCCAAGATAACATAAGTTTTGCCTTACTCACTAACTTAGCCCCCCTTGCTAAATCCTACCTCTTGCAATTTTATAATCAGGTGTGGATCCATCATCAATTTCCTACCTCATGGAAACATACAGTACATACTATTGTCGTCCCAATTGCAAAACCTGGAAAAGACCTGAGCTTGCCCTCGAGTTATAGACCAATATCCCTCACCAGTTGTCTTTGTAAGTTAATAGAGAAATTGGTCAATACTAGACTTACTTGGTTCCTCCGTCAACACTCTATTCTCACTCCGACCCAATTTGGCTCTCAGAAAGATCGATCTACTCTGGACTCGCTTACGTTATTAGAATCTCATATCAAGCGTGGCTTTGAAAGTAAGTCCATCACCGTCGCCGTTTTCTTTGACATCCAGAAGGCATATGATACCACGTGGCGGCGTCCCATCCTGCAACTACTTCATGATGGTGGTGCCCGTGGCCATCTACCTTTTTTTATTTCCAACTTTCTTTCTGATCGAACATTCCAGACTCGAGTGGAGGGAATTCTTTCTAATGTCTTTCCACTCGTCAATGGTGTTCCCCAGGGCAGCGTTCTCAGCAGAAAACTTTTTGCCGCGGCCATAAATAAAGTCATTCAACAATTGCTGCCGGAAGTCCATGGCAGCCTGTACGTTGATGATTTTACCATCTATTGCACTGCCCGTACCCTCAGACATGCTCAACGTATACTCAACATCTCCATCCAACGGGTGATCGTCTGGGCATCTTCAGTTCACGCCACCAAGGCGAAGTTCCTAGGTGTAATATTAGAGCAGCAATATTTTATATTAGTTGGCATGATCATATTAATTCAGTGAGAAATAAAATTGCTAAAATTTGCGGAATCCTATATCTAACTGGTGATTGCCTTGATAGAGAAGCACTTACCCTGATTTACTACTCTCTTATATACAGTCATCTTCTTTATTGCCACACTGTATGGGGAGGCGCGAGTAAGAGCGTTCTTAACCCACTAGTTATAGTTCAAAAGTGGGCCATTAAAGTTATTGCTGGCCTCAATTATAGAGACCACACAGCTAACATATTTCCATCTCTAAAAATGCTCAAATATAATGATATAAATGTGGTTCAGAGTGCTACTTTTGTATATAAGTGCTTACATAAACTAATAGACAATGATAATTACTACAACATTAATACTAACAATAGATACCCACTACGAAGCCAAAATAATCTCAACTACCATTAATGATGTCTCGGCAATCTCAAAGTAATATACGGTACCATGGAGTAAAAATATTTAACAGTTTATCTGAAGAATTAAAATCCAAATCTACGATAGGGAGTTTTAAGTCAAGCTTAAAGAATAGCATTATCAATAATTACCAACGGTAGGGAAGGTGTCAATGTTCTAGGTATTCAATTTCCAATGTCTGAACTGTTCTCGTTAGATTAATACTCTACTTGATGTATTGATCCTATATGTCCAATAAATATATGCATAGGTAACTAAGAAAAACAAAACTAGTCATGTTAGTAAAATTATTTATATATAAGGCTCTTTAACCCTCTCCGACATATGACGCAATTTTGAGCCTATTAGGGATACTTTAAAGCCTTTGTTACCATCAGGGGTATTTAGAAACCTTTAGTTTAGTTACTTCAACCTCTGCAGTTGTCTTTGAGTTAGCTGTGGGCAGAAAACTAATTTTGGAGAGATAATTAGAAGAGTGAGAGAACTCTATTTCTTATTGCTAATCTGGCAACCTCTGCGTCATATGAGTCTGAAGGGGTTAAGATGAATTGTTTTCATCAAAGGGCCTGGTCTGTATTTGTATTGTTTATTTCTAACCAATATGCAACCATGTATGCCTTAGACCAAATAAAATATTTTTCAGTTTCAGTTGGCTTTCAGTTTTCGGCTGAGAAAACTAAGGCAATAGTCTTCTATTAAAACAAATGCTGGCTCCGTGGCCAGTCAATATCGCTTCGAATGGGACCCTCTCAGATTTCTTTCTATTCCAGTGTTAAATTCTTAGGTGTAATCTTTGACCAACATCTCAACTGGAGAGACCATGTTCAGTATACTAAAGGTACAAAGGAGTACTAAGGAAATCTGTTTTGACACCTGTTGTCTCCCCTTCCCCCCCATGGGTTATCTCTCTCCCCAATGTTTGCACTCACCTCTCCTTCCTCTCTAAGAGATATCCTTTTGTCCCTAGCCATCACTGCCAACACGCACTCTAACACATACGTCGTAAAGGCCCCCATTTTGCCATCTTCACTGACGGGTCTAAGACTGACTCTGGGGTGGGCCTCGCTGCTGTGTCCTCTACTAAGCTCCTTCAGTTTTCTCTCCCGCCCCAAGCCTCTATCTTTACTGCTGAACTTTTAGCTACCCAATCCGCTATTGACATTATACGTGACACCCCTCAACAGCCCTTTATAATTTACAGTGACTGTCGTAGTGCCCTCGAAGCGCTCCGTGCTTATTCGTCCTCCCACGTAATAGTTTTAGCCATAAAACACGCTCTCCACGAGATGAGCCTACGTGGATTCCAGGTCCAGTTATGTTGGATTCCTGCTCATATCGGTGTCCGTGGCAATGAAGACGCCGATGCTGCGGCTAAGGATGCTATTTTAATGATCCCTCGCCAGCCCCACCTTCCGTTAGGTGATTGGCTGCCTTCTATTCTTTGCACGTGGCAATCTCATTGGGATGCTCTACCCTGTAATATTAAACTCTTTGCAATCAAACCTTCTGTCCGTCCTTGGCCCTCGTCTTCCAGGTCTCACAGGTGTGAGGAAGCTTTACTAACTAGACTTAGGATAGGCCATTCCCGGCTGACTCACGGTTATTTGATGTCCACTTCCCGCACTCCGCCCCCTACCTGCTCCTCCTGTCATTCCCCTCTAACTATTCGCCACGTCTTTGACTGCCCAGATACTGCCCGTCTGCGTACGGCTTGTTTTGGTACTAAATCATTCACTGACCTTTTATCCGATTCTCCGTCATTTTCCTTCCCCCCCATCGTCCGTTTTTTGCGTTGCCTTAAGCTCCTTTCAGTAATCTGATCTAATCCTTCGGGCCAGACCTATGAGAGTTCCGTATGGAGCTCAGTGGTCTGGTTAATCTGCTCTACATAACTAACTAACCCCCCAACCCACCTCACTCCCCACACACCACCCCACCTCACCCCCACACACCACCCCACCTCACCCCTCACACACCACCCCACCTCACCCCTCACACACCACCCCACCTCACCCCCCACACACCACCCCACCTCACCCCCACACACCACCCCACCTCACCCCCCACACCCACCCCACCTCACCCCCCACACACCACCCCACCCACCTCACCCCCCACACACCACCCCACCTCCCCACCCCACCTCACCCCCACACACCACCCCACCTCACCCCCCACACACCACCCCACCTCACCCCCCACCCACCACCCCACCTCACCCCACACACCTACCCACCCCACCCCCACACACCACCCCACCTCACCCCCACACACCACCCCACCTCACCCCCACCCCCACACACCACCCCACCTCACCCCCACACACCACAAGGATATTCATGATACACATACATTGAGAATGCACAAACCCGCATGCCACACGTGTCCCCACCTACACACACCATGCACACATCACCCCTTTGCTTTAAAACATTGTATTCTTATTGCAAAGCTGGTCTTTAGATGGTGATATTGTATAATGTATTTTTTATCACTTTCACCAGCATCACATGTATCATAATATTTAAAAAAAAAGGATATAATATTTAATCTTTATTTACTTTCAGGATTGGCAGCCCCCATTTGCCGTCGATGTGGACAACTTCAAGTTTACCCCACGTATCCAGAGACTGAACGAACTAGAAGCACACACCAGGATTAAGCTCAACTTCTTAGACCAAATAGCCAAGTTTTGGGAACTACAAGGCTCCTCCCTGAAGATACCGGTAGTTGAGAGGAAGGCTCTTGATTTGTATTCCCTACATCGGAATGTTTGGTCAGAAGGTGAGGGAAAATTTATCATTGGTATACTGTAATCTGTTTATTTGCAGGTGATGGTAAATTGAATCCCTTAGCAGCTGATTTCCTTATACTTAACTGAAGAATATGAAACTATATGTCTGCATCATAGAAATACCAAGTTTATATAATAAGCAACACATTTGACTACTAAATCATTGTAACATAAGTATTTATGATGAGGACAGGACAATATACCGTCAGCTGGAAAAAAAATAAAATAAGTTATTTTACCAGCTAATTACTGCGTAATTTTTACCCTTGGTATGTTAAGCTTTATGCCATTATGTTCTAGTGCCAATACAGATTATTATTTTGTTTTTCCCATTGATTTTCCTTGTACTGTTCAGTTGTGAGCATATCAAAAGTTACACCCAATTTGATTCTTAAAACCAAATTCTGAAGCATTTGGAATATAATAATTTAAATAAAGCATTGTATTGTTTAGTTTACGTTCGATACTGATTCAAATGGTTGTCCTCATTTATGCTCTTGACTGTAATATATTCTCTTATTTAGTTTCTGCAGAGTTAATTATATCCATTTTTCAATTTACAGGTGGAAATGATCAGGTGTCAAAGGAGAGGAAGTGGAACAAGATTGCCTCTCGGATGGGCTTCCCGGCCAACAAGAACCTGGGCACCTTGCTCAAGTCTCATTATGAAAGAATCCTCCAACCCTATGACATTTTCAATAAAGGAAAATCTGTACCACATCTCGTAAGTATATACCGGTAGTGATATACAGAATTACAGATATTCCTCACTTAAATATGTAGTTATGTTCCTGAAAAGCAAGACGTTAAATTAAACTACTTTAACCCTTAACTGGCGGCGCGCAACATATGTCGAGTGATATAAATTTGGACTATGTGGCGGTGCACGACATCTGTCGAGCACCATTTTCAGCACGTAATGTTGCTGAGAGAGAGAGCTGAGCGGTGGGACGAGCGTAGTAACCTTATGACCGGTCCCCACGACCACCGCGGATGTACTGAACTGTATTCTAACTTCCTCCCCCTCTTCTCACTCGCTACACAGGGAATTATGTAAGGAAATTACCTTATTTCAGGGTTTTTGCACTCGTGTTGCAAGAGA
The DNA here is from genome assembly GCA_032716605.1 of Paralithodes platypus. Classification (NCBI taxonomy): domain Eukaryota; kingdom Metazoa; phylum Arthropoda; class Malacostraca; order Decapoda; family Lithodidae; genus Paralithodes; species Paralithodes platypus. The sequence continues at coordinate 31,407,796 of CM064516.1, forward strand.
ACCAGTGGTCGTACAAGGATGGTTCGGGTGTCATTGGAAAGCTCTGTTTACGCCCTTTCAGGGATAGATACTTGTTTAACACTCTGGGTCTTATTTAGGCATGAAAATGAGCACGGAAACAACCCTATTTAGGGTTAAAAAAAAAACGCTGGGCGCTACGGTCAAATAGACCACCTAGCCCGCTAAATAAGGGTTAAGTAATGTACTGGTATATTTTGATAAGTTGTTTTGCCGTTTACAGTATATAATGTCGTCCCTGTTTTGGTTTGTATATTTTGCTAATTTTACATTATAATATAATTAATTTTTATAAATTTTCTGGAGACTGGACTATTTTTGTCTGATTTACAAATAAATAATGAAGCATAGCTTCAAGTGCATTGTGTACCCTAATTAATGAATAGTGTTATAATGCAACCACTTTAAGTGAGGAATACCTGTACTGTCTTGTGTACGATAAGATAGTAAAGTCTATGGCAGTTCAGTTAAAGCTGGTATCTATCACACGAGAGCTTTTATAGTCAGCATTCGATAATCAAAAAATTTCTGGCAACATTTCTGGAATATTTTGCACTGGTATTGGAAACTAGACTAATGATAGATGAATTTATGTAACCGAAAACAATTAAATGTTAACCTCATAAGCTGCCAGACCAGTGTTGAGAATAAATGTTGAGTGAAAAAGCACTCGTGTGATACCGGCTTTAGTTGACTAGGGAACCCACAGAGGGGTGTTTTCAGGTAGCATGATGTGCATTGATTTGGAGGAAGTCTTGGGATTGGGCATAGAGCGTTCCTATAGTCAGGTTTCTCCAGCTGAGGGTAAATTGAATCTCTTGGCAGCTGATTTTTCGCTACTGATGGAAAAACATGAAAGTACAGTACTATACTGTATATATCCAATTATCCATCCTATAAATTAGAATGTAAAACTTGCAAAATAAACAAACCAAAACTGGGACGACACAAGATAACGCAAAGCAACTAATCAAAATCGCTGTGGAAATAACGCTTAATAAAATTAGAAATAAAAGAACACAATACCAGGTTTATATATTTAACAACTTATTTCGTTTAAAAATCTTCATAATAGCTGAGTAACCAAAGCCAGGCCATGGCAGTACACGGGGTAAGATTAGGACTAGTGGGCGTACCACTACCGACATACAGCATAAAACATTAACCTAACCTAACCTAACCTAACCTAGTACTGTACTACATGAATACTAGGTTAGGTTGCTTGGTTAGGTTAATGTTTTATAGATGAGTTATGCTGTATGTTGGTAGTGGTACGCCCACTACTCCTAATCTTACCGTATACGGTCAGCTGGAAAAATCACACATTAACTGATTATGCCAACGTAGAATATTGACCGTCCTGATTAAGAATTATGAAAAGGTTAGCTGGCTACTGAATTGGCACAGTTAACTCAAATACAGTAAGTCCAATATTATTCAGCTTAAGAAGTACTTGTGGAATGCAAAGGGTTGTTGGAGATAGTTTACCCAGTTCATCTTCCATTGCCTTCAACTTGTACTTGATTATTGCAGAAAACCGAAGTCAAGGAAGAAGAGACAGACATCATCGGAGATAAAGACTACAAGCCCCACAAGATCCCCAGTCGCATGGCCGGCAAGATTCCCGAGAGCGAGAAGAACGGCCGTCGCTCACGCCGCCACCCTGATGTCGGGGATGCCAAAGCCGACTCCCAGGTTGGTTTTGGCTCCGAGGATGAGGTCAGTGTAATGGAGGGGTTTGTGCACTAAGCATGATGTAATGTAGTGTAGTGCTGGACTTGTTTATCTTGACCCTTTCTAGACTACGATGACGCAGTTTTAATTTTACGTTAGTGCCCTTTCTAGACTTTGATAACATTGTTTTTGTTTTACGCTGGGTTAGAGTAGGCTATTTTGTTTAGTTTGGCAAGGACCTTTAGAAATTGAATATATATAAACCCCTATTTAATTTTATCTTCTTACAATAGTTTACTTAAGTTTAATTACATTCTCTAAAGAGCAAGTCAAATGCGAGGAACAGCTGAATAGTTATTTATGTAGAGCAGATTAACCAGACCACTGAGCCCCATACGGAACTCTCATAGGTCTGGCTGAATAGTGGACCAATGGTTTGAGAGAAGACCGTATAGAAATATATTGAGCATTCTGGCATGAGAAAAAGGAGGTATCTTTTCCTGTCCTGGAATGATGCAAGGTGTTAGAAATTATGAAGATACAGTAGTTAGATAACCTTTCCGTTTTAAAAGCACCTTGCCAAGTTGCTAAAACTAATGACAGCCATGGTGATTTTTAAAGCTGTTATTGGATGGAAAGGGTTAAGGTGTGCTGTCATATTGAACTAAAGTATATTTTGGCATGTGGGTTTGCATGTTGTTTTGTACTATACTCAGGCTGATACACTTGTAGATTTGATAAGGCTAACTTCAAAGATACCTGTATTGTTGCATTGTATGGTAGAGTTTGAATATTGGTATTATATGCCTTTCTTTCTTATTTACTAGTTTTTCATATCAAGTCGTTGAACCCTAATGGGTATTCGATAATACATTTACTGTATTTGGTAGTAAAAATTATTTAGTGGGATTCATGCAGAAATTGTTTGTAATAACTTAGATTTGGTCATTGCACACAATGATCCCTCCTCCCCGTCATCATATGGTGTTCAAATTATTTAATATGATTATTTATATATTTGTAGTGTAGTAATTAAAATGCAAAACTTGCAAACTAAACAAACCAAAACTGGGACAAAGACAATATAAAGTCAAATTAACTTATCAAAATCGCTATGTGGAAACAACGCTTACTAAAATATAATTTATGAAATAAAAGAACACAATAGTAGGTACCTGGAAGTTTTAGATTTCTAATTAATCTCACTTTGGGAATGATGGTCAATCAAGGAAAAAGAGTATATAGAGTATACTGTATAGTGAATTATTTAAAACTTGTCTAGTTTTAGGGACTTAGTACAGAACTTAGCAGAACTGTTAAATAATGATAATAGTTAACTACATGCTTATGTACTGCACTCAATATTCTTATATATGTGTATGTATCACTAATAGATTGTAGAGACCTATGTATTCAACCATGCCATGTCTGCAATAAGTTATTGTACAGTAGTGCACTTAATACATGCAGCAATTTGCTTGAACACAAAAATACTATCAGGATTATGTACGTCAGTAAATGGAAAAATCAGTTTCTTGGAATAATTTTGTATGGACACAATTGAACATTTTTACTTACAGTAAACACTATCATGTGGGATTAATTTTTAATTAAAATATCTATAGTCCTGAATTTCAATACATCAGTAGGTCATTAGAGGATTCCTGGTGACTTTATTAGCAGAAATGTAAATGTCCTACCATATTTTTTCATCTTTCTGTGCAAGGGAAACTATGCTGTTTATCTACTTTTAAGTGGAGTAGTATTGTCTTGATATATGCTTTTTAACCCCTTCAGCATGATAACATAATTTTTGCCATATTTTCGTTACCATTAGACGCTATTTTTTAGCTTATAATCTACCTCTAGGACTCCAAGGGGTACATTTTGATCTCAATAAACCCTCTGCGTAACATAGTCCTCATTAAATTGCATAAAATTGTCTATTAGCCAGAATAGAAGGTACACAAGGCGTCATCGTGCGGAAGAGGTTAACCCCTTCACCACCATGACGGAATTTTCATCGTATTCTGGTTACCATTAGACGATATTCTTTAGTTTGTAATCTACCAATACGACTCAAATGGGTAAATATGATGTCAATATACCCTCTTAGTTACTTAGGTCCTTCTTAAGCTGCATAATATCGTCTAATTTTAGCCAGAATCAAAGGTAAAAAGGCGTAATGGTGGTGAAGGGTTAACCCATACAGAACCGGTGATGTCTCTTTCATATGATTTCGGCTACATTTAGACGATTTTATGAAGCTTGGGAGATATGTGTGGTAGCTAAAAGGCTTAATAGAGATAGCCTGTAGTCTTTTAATCGATAGATGTCCTTCCTAAGCTGAATACAATCTTCTAATAGTGTCCAGAATATGATGAAAAAGACGTCGCTGGTATTGAAGGGGTTAAGGGTCGTCTCAACTATGGCTGCTGAAGGTTTTTTGGCTTATAACAGTTGCTTTATGGTATGCACATGTATTTCCCTGTAATATATGTTTTATTTTGAGCCGTGTTTGTATCTTCGCTTACTATATATAAAACAACTACTGCCTTTTCATTTCAGCAACTCTGTAACTGGTCTCAAAATCTTGATGCTGCTGCCTGCAATTTACTATCAATTAATGGGTAGAGCATGTTTGTTAACTCGCTGAATTTTACTACTTCAAATTTGTAACGACAAGGAACTACCATCACTCTTTCGAGGGACCTGTTCAACAACACTGGGAAAATTATCTAGAAAATCTTCAAATGCTGCAATGCTAAATATCTCTTTATTTTAAATATTCTTGACAATCATTCTGTGCAATATTTAGTTAATTACTGTGTGCGGTAATTTTGTTTAATTAGACACACAGTATTATAATGTAAAACTTGCAAAATAAACAAACCAAAACGTATACGAACATAGTAAAAAGACAAAATAACTAATCAAAATCGCTATGTGGAAACAACGCTTAAGTAAAATAATAATTTATAAATAAAAAATAAATAGATTATATTGAATTAAATTATATATAAGGATCTAAGTTACTGTGTGTGCAATTTGATTTAGTAGCTTTCGAATCAAATTTAGTTATCTTAACCTATGGGCTGTGACCGTCCTCATATGAGTCTAGTGAGAGTTTTGTTTTTTACTTTTTTTCCCTATGTAAAAAAAAATAAAATAAAAAAAAAACTCACTACAGACTCATATGAGGATGGTCGCAGTTCATGGGTTAATAGTGTTCATACAAAGCATATGTGTCAATATTGAAGAAGTTGGCTACAAAGTGAACACTTCGGATGTAATTGAAGATATTACAAATCATGAATAATGAATAAGATTGATGTATTGCATTGGACGAAGAACTTTGTCAGGGAAACACAACGTATAGGCTACTGGTAAATTATACAGTATGTTTGGCCAGGCAGCTTAGGGAACGGCAACAACAACAGTACTAGTTAAACTTCCTAGCAGTTCCCACAAGCTTTGTATTGAGCGCTTCTCCAACCTTAGAATATTATCCTTTACTAAGCCATGCTATGGCAAATTGGCAATTACTGTAGTGTATTTGAAGAGGAAATTGAATATGCCTTCATATTTCAATATTGGTTTAGCACTTCATTAAGACATTTTAGTAAAACATCCCGAAAACAGGCAGTTGAAGACACTTCTTGAGTACAGTATACGTAAGACCTTACGTACCATTTAGGTATCAATTTTCTCCTGGCAAGCAATAGCGAGCCTGTAAATTTGGAGAAACTGGCCTTCGGCTGGGATATTTTTAACCATAAAAATTACAAATTTATCTCTAAGGGGGGTATTGGGGATATTTTGTATTAAGCTTTATGGTAGTTTAGGCAGCAAACTAAAAACCTCCCCTTAAGAACAACAAAGAATGAGAGTGATGGCAATGTATGCTTGATACAAAGCTCTTGTGGTTTATATTATAATGTAAGACTTGCAGCAAAATATACAAACCAAAACAGGAACGACTCATGTAAAGACCACAGAACTTATCAAAATCACTATGTATTGCAGGAGGATGGTAAGGGCAGCAAAGAATTAAAGAGACTGCGATTTATTGGTGCTGGACCAAAGATGGCTGGCTTAAAGAAGGCTTCACCTGAAGACTCGGGGAAAACTCGTGGCAAGAAAGTTGATTATTCTGACCAAGACCCAGTGAGTTTTTTGTACAGTCAGATGCTAAAGTTCACCCACAACCTTGATGAAAGTTGTGTAATGTCAAAGATATGACACGGTAACCCTTTCATTCAGATGACGACTGGATATAAATTCAGTAGTACAGTCATGAGCATATAATAGGTTACACCTATTCGAATCTTTGAACTTTTAATGACAAGTTTTGAAGCATTTGGGTCATAATGTAGCATTGTATTGTCTCTTTTGCATTCGATGACAAGCCGCGGAGACCAAGTGGTTAGCCCGCTTATATGTGAATCTGCTTGACCTGGGTTCGATCCCAGCCATGGGGGACGTATATAGTGGGTGTGTTAGTACATCCGAGCATATTTTACATGCTTGCACCCAGTCGTGGGACACTTTAACAACGTATACAGACAACACACAACAACCCAGGGCTGTTCGGCCAGGCAGTCTAGGGAACTACTACTACACACACAACAAAACCACTCCAACAGCTTCCTCTCTCTCCAACACTCCTCCCCTCTCAACACTTTCGAGAGGTAGATACGTGGCGCTGTTGTGAAGGCTAATCCCTCATTATCTTCACCTAACCTGACTGATTCAAATGGGTGTGTTACCATTTATGCTCTTGACTGTACTTTCAGACAATTTTTTACTGCTTAGGAAGGACTGGGTTAAAATTACCCTAAAGGTTCCTTTCAATTCAAGAGGTTATTTCGAAGTTGAATACAATTCTTTTGTGGTATAAAAATAATAATTATGAGTCATCTGATAGGGGCTTGTATGACATCCTTATCAAATCCATCCATTCATACTTTTTAGTTACTCCATAGAGTCAAAGTACCAAAAATCAAAACCAAAACAAAGTCTGATTCATGGTTGGGAATAAATACTTTGTAATGGGTTATCCGGGCCCACAATCCCCATATAACCTTATAATGAAGTAAATCAGTCATGAGTGATTCAAAGGCATTGAGTATTGTCATAAAAGAAACAAACCTTATGAACTAGTCTTGAGATTTCACAATTTCTTATCAAGGTTTTGGGCAAATTTTTGTATCCCGCTGCACTTCTATGTGTTAAGTTCTACATCCTGGTTTATACCGGTACAGAATAGTTCTAGCTTAAATAGTAAAAGAACTCCCAAGATTCAATTTGGATAGTCCGAGTGAGAATAATAATAATAACAATAATAATAATTTTACTTATTTAAAAGAGCACTCATTCTTCAAAATTTGCTGGGAGCTGTATCATTATTAACCAAACTTTATTATCTTTCAACTGAATTTGTGACCAGTAGCTGGACATGTCACTCAGAAGAACCAAAGTATGCTATAATAAGAGTTCTTTGTCAATTTGTACACAAGCGGGATTGCATCAGTCATTCAAAGTGTCTATAAGGGGAATGTTAAAGCAGAGTATTTTCACACTTTACACTTCCAGTATATTGTTTTGAGCAATTGACCACTTGCGAGTTTCAGGCTATAAGGAAATTCTATTTATATACTGAGGCACATACCCCTTAGTTTGGGGTGGCCAACACAAGACAGAGCCCGAACAGGGACAACACAGAACACAAAAACATAAGGAAAGTTGGAGCCGTAAATATTGATATAAAACTGAAATGCAATGATGGATAGAAAGTATGATAAATTTGGTTTTAGATATTTATAAATTTGCTACGACCGTATATTAGCTGGTAATTCTGCTTAATATTGACATCTAAGGTTCCAACTTTATTGTAGGAAACTCGCAAGTGGTCGATTGAAAGTTCTAAGGCGAATATTATAACTAGTCAGTCAATGCACTCTATCTTTATTGTATGCCAATTTATCTTGTGTGATGAGAATTTTACGATGTGCATAAAAAACGTCACTGGCCAGTTTACCTGAGCTACTGTACGCAATGCCGTTTTCTACAAGTGACAGAGGACCGGAATCTGTGTGGGAGTTCTTTGTCGAGCCAAGTTATGGTATGGTGGCACTCGTTAATGTTCTTGTTGTATGCATCGAGATAGTTCTGAAGCTTAATTCTATATACATACACTTTGGAAACTAAGTGATCCGGAAGACAAACTTAGAATTATTGGTGGTAGTTTAACTTGTTTCTATCCACATACAGTCATTGTTTTATGCATAAAGTTAGTTCCAAAGCTTAACTCTATATACATAAATGATCCGGAAGACAAACTTGGAATTATTGGTGGTGTCTTGGCTTATTTCTTATCCATATACAGTCAAAATAAGTCTTTGGTGGTACATTAAGCAGTTATTTTTCTTGATTATTTACACATACTGTCAAACTTGGAATCTATATATTAAATTCTAAATTTAGCTCTGTACACATTAATTTTTTAGAAATTCACAACATAACAGAAATGCATATCAAACCCAGCAAACGAAACAATAACATTAATCATACCATACTGTTAAATTTAGAATAGTAGGTGGTACAGATGTTAGTTTTATTACAATACATTCATTTGTTAAACTTGGAATTTAGTATTGAATTTGTGGACTTGGATATTATACTGTACTTCTAATTTTCTAAGTGACCATTAGTATCTTATACATTATTTATTAATTTATTGTTTTAAAGCATCGCAGTACAGCCTTACAAAATAATCGTAGATCTACATTGTTTGAAACAAAACATTCATAGTACATTAATAAAGGATCTTCATAAGCATCTAGTTTTACAGATTGCCTGTATGAAAAACTGTTCTTCTTTACTAATTTTCTTAATATAGCTATACAGATATTTTACTAATTAGAAATGTGTTAATCAGAAATGTATTAATCATATTTATCCCTTTAAATGTAAGAGGCCTTTAAAATGTTAGTCTCTCTTTGTCAATCTCACAAGCACAGTAGACTAATTGCTGTAGATGTCATTACTAACATTAATCATTTAGAAAGGTCTCGATGATAGTAAATTGATACTTTTTGTAGATTTGAATTCTGTCAATTTTATGGTAAGTATGATTTGTTGGTGTTAGGAACATTGGTAGATCTTTATTTTTTCATATAGCTTGTTACTCATTAATTTAATTCAGTTATACGTGTTATGCTTCAGTACAATTCCGTGGGTGGTAGTGTATTTCTTTCTCTTAGTGTTAATGTTTAACTTTGTATTCCTAGTTTTTAGTTTTAATTTGACAAACCATTTAGTTTATACAGATTAATTTGCATACAGTTCTTAGAAATCCCTTACATTTTTACCCACCCTTTGGAACTCCTTAACTCTTGTTGATCTTAGTAATCCGTTAATTTTTTCATTAACCCCTTCAGCACGATGATATAATTTTCATCATATTCTACTTACCATTAGACGATTTACTTTAGCTTATTATCTATATCTAGGATTCAAAGGGGTAAATACAATCTCAATAAACTCTCGTAAAAATGTAGGTCCTTCTTAAGCTGCATTAGTCTTATTTTAGCCAGGATCAAAGGTAAAAAGGCGTCATCGTGGTGAAGGGGTTAATAATCTTTCTAGTGGATATGATTTAATACACCTTTAGCAAACCCTTATGTCTACCCACCCTCCAGTTATCCTCCAAGTAATTTATTAACCCTTGTCTCTCTGTAGCTGTCAAAGTACATCTTTACCCACCCTTTGGAACTCCTTGACTCTTGTTGCTCTTAGCGATCTCATGTTTTTATTTTAATTTTTCATTAATAATCTTTCTAGTGGATTTGATTTAATAAACCTTTAGCAAACCATGTGGTTATCCTCCGTTATCTTCCAAGTTTGTTATTAACCATTGTCTCTCTGTAGCTGGCGAAGTACATCTGCTTAAACTGTGGTCGAGGAGATGCTGAGGACCAGATGCTGCTGTGTGACGGTTGTGATGACTCCTACCACATCTTCTGTCTGGTGCCGCCACTCCTGGACATTCCCAAAGGTCAGTAATGGTAGAGTTATATTAAAGCTCCTGGTAACTCGTGATCGGCAACTTTTAACATTTGTAGAGACAGTTGTTTTGTCTTTTTACTGTGTTCGTATAAGTTTTGGTTTGTTTATTTTGCAAGTTTTACATTATAATACACAAGCTTTTCATCTTGTTTGTGAGTGATCTTAGCTTGGATATATGCTTGGGGAGGTCTAGATATTTGGTACATTTGGAGAGAGAGAATAAAGGTCTTAAGTGTTTTGGGGAGATATATGTGGTATTGTGAACATTTGGAGAGATAATAAAGGTCTAGGTATTAACCCAGGGACTGTAACACTCCTTCTGGAAGCATGGTATTTAAACATTTAAAAATAACCCTTCAAATACTGTGACAGTATTGGGAAATTTCTCAAAATTGGGTGGCACATAGAAAGTAGTGGTATCTCGCCATACTACATCCTCCACTCCTCCCCCCTTTATACCCCAAGTTGAGGGAGGGAGGGGGGCTCCCTCCCTCAACTTGACCTTTTATTTTGCACAAGTTCTAGCGGTTCATGGGTTAAGAGCATGTGGTTAGAGAGAGAGAATGATGGTAGCTATGCATCTATTTGATCTGTGGTCAAGGTGATACAAAGGACCAGATGTTACTTAGTGACGGCTGTCACGACTCCTGGATATTCCTGTTACCATTAATCGGCAAGTTGAAAATTGATAAATTAAAATGTAAAACTTGCAAACTAAACAAACCAAAATTGGGACAAGGACAATATAAAGTCAAATTAAATTATCAAAATCGCTATGTGGAAACAACGCTTACTAAAATGAAAATTATTAAATAAAAGAACACAATCCACCACATAGGGTGTACATCACTACATGAGCAAGTTAATCTGTTTCCCAAGCAAACCAATCGCACATATAACAACGCACTATCGTCACGTTAAAGGAAGTAGTCAAGTTTGGGAAGTCCGGGACGTTCTGGCAAATTTTACTAAACTCTGCATGAATAAAGAAACTACATGTTAAATGTCAAAATATTATTTAAAATCAAATTTGCAACATGACAAGACATTAACAATAGTAAAAAATACAAATATTGATAAGATATCTATACTATTACAAAATAATATATAAAATACAGTACAGCACTCACTAACGATAGTGCTATCGGGTAGGTACCTGTAAGCATAGCATGCCTCAAGTGACCCCTATCAATAACTACCCTACAAATAACCTACATTTATAGCACAAATAAACTAAGGAAATCGCAAAAGTAAGCAATTGATACTATCGACAATGAATTCATATAATATAAAGAGAAATAATTGCAAAATATGAAGTAACAACAGATTTAAACAAAGAGTACTCTTTTAACAAGAACAATAAATTTAAAAAATCATCAATATTAATAATAATAATAATAATAGAAAAAGAAAAAGAAAAAGATAAACAATAAATACAGACAAAAAGTAAGCAGAGGTTATACAAGAAACTTCAAGTTAAAAATGCTTGATTAAAATTATTGATGTCAAATTTTAGAATACAGTCACAATAATTGACCCTAAAAAGATTAAATTTATGGAACAATTTACTTGCCTCAAAACCTCTGTCCACTAAGAGTCTGTATAGTAACCTAGCTCTAGCCCAAAAGTCATCTACTTTAGTGCAGATTTTACAAAATCTTATTAATTGGGAATAAAAACAATTATAAGTGATTTTACTATCGATATTACTACTAGGGAAAGGAAAGTTTATTACGTTAAAATTAAAATCATCAACTTTGTGATATACTTTAAGTATGCACTGTTCATTAACAATCTCTATATTTATATCAAGAAAATTTTCAACTTTATAATTTACGTTACATTGTGTGAGGGGAATAGAATTAGGGTAAATAAGTTTAGCAACTTGATTAAAATTTAACAAATTGCAAACAAGAATATCATCAATATATCTACTATTATTACTTAACAGTTTAGCAAGTGCTAATTTTTCTGGAATTTTATTTTTCTTGCTACTGTCAACTAAGTCTTTTATATATTTAAATTCTAAAGCAAGCAAGAATAAGTCTGCAATTAAAGGGCTAGCATTTCCACCCATAGGAATTCCTAATATTTGTTTGAAAATGTACGGCCCGAATCTAACATAAGTATTGAAAAGGAGGAATTTAAGGGCATCTTTAAGTTTAGTTCTATCAAAATATACAGAACTAGTGGGAGTAGAGCTAAGTGATGCATTATTAAAATATGTATAAACATTTATGAAATAATTACCATTCCTAACGAACCTGTCAAAGTGCAAATCTATAATAAAGCAAAGCTCTGAATATACTAAATCTAAAGGCAAATTGGTATACAAAGTTGAAAAGTCGAAGCTATGTACCGAGGTAACTTTCGGCATGGTATTTATTTTATCAATAACTTCTAACGAATTGTCAACACTCAACACTTGAAGGCAGGGTCACATGGATGAGCTTTTCATAAAGTTTGAGGGTATGTTACTATAGCTTTGGTATGTCTAAATATTTTGAACATTTGGAGAGAATGAATCAAGGTAGTTATTTTGACCACATAGAGAGAGATCGTATGATGGAAGTTCGGCCTTTATCTTAACTGTAGTTTCACGATAAAGCATTTATTTTATTTTGTTTGGACTAACGATTACTGTACAGTCAGAATCCGTAATAAGTATACTGTACATCTATTTGAATCTGTATCGAACCAAAACAAGATAAGGCAGTGCTATGTAATGCTCTTAATTCTTCAGAGTTTGGCTTTAACACTTAAAGAGCGGGGCCCGACTTAAGTCTGTATCTAAAAAGCAGCAAGTTAGGAGCATTATTAACCCTTCCTACCCGGTCTGCCTTAGGTAAGGACAGCTCGAAAGAAGGGCCGCTACCCGGTATGCCTTACCTAAGGCAGCAGCTTAATAGCCTAATTAAGCTTGGTCTGAACGCCGTGCGTACGACATATGTCAACAAACCCAAGCGTTGCGTCACCGCACCTCCGAAAACAAGAAGGAGAAGACTCTTCAATGTTATTGTTCTGACGTCAGACTAAATTAGTGTCTGAAAAGCCCCCATATTGGCAACATCTCTACAATATTTGCTCCACTAAAATCGTCATTGCAACTGAACCAGTTGACTTACAGAGCTCTACTCAACGCCAAAATACAGATTGAAAACCGCACTACGATTATAGATGAGTGGGAAAGTTCTAGCAGTGAAAATAAACATAAATACGGTAGCCTAGGCCTAGACGTTTTTCAGCCATTTCGCCCGGGTAGGGGCGACCGTCATTGGGTAAGACAGCCCGGGTAGGAAGGGTTAAGGCTTTTAAAGGGTTAAAATAGAGTGCAAATGGCCGGGAGCGCAGCAGGCCACACGGCCGACACCCAGGGCTTACCGCCGCCCACTGACTCACGCTCCCTCTGTTCTTGAGAGCCCGGCAGTGTAGCCAGTAGTGAGCGTAGCTGGAAAAAATATGCCGCTATACGCTAAACTCCCATGTTGGTGGTACCACTGCATCAAAACGACGAGTGCTACGTAGCTCGTTCTGGTCTCATTTTGAAGCTTGTAGCGCCTAGTTTTTTGCTGAATAAATTTCTTTTCATGCAGATACTTGATTGATCATTCAGGAGGGCCTGAATATGCCCAAAATAGCCCAAAAACCCCGCTAGACGAGGGTTAAAGGTTTAAATGGCTGTCTAATTATTATGGTTTGTGACTAAACTTATATACAATATTAAAAATTGTAATTTGGGGTTTACATAGAACATTTATGCAATTACATAAAAGGTGATACATTTTTTTTCTATTGCATGAAAGTTGATATTTTGATTAGTGTATTAGCTTAATAATTGTTGTCCATGTTTATAATTTAGTGTATTATCTATTTGTAGGTGACTGGCGGTGTCCCAAATGTGTTGCAGTGGAAGTCAGCAAGCCGGTGGAAGCATTTGGTTTTGAACAGGCACAGAAGGAATACACCCTACAATCCTTTGGGGAAATGGCAGATAAATTCAAGCAGGATTACTTCAATATGCCAGTACATGTGAGTATCCATATAGAGTATTAAAAGAAAGAACTTTTATCAAAGTTGCTAACAATATATGTGCAAGTGTATACCCATATTATTTTGCATACTATTTTTTTTCTACCGGTTTTATTGTTTTAAATGTTAAGAACATTCTCAAAATTTGTATCTTTTTTTTGTCATACATATTGCAAATATAAATTCACTGATTTGCTTTGCTCGGTTTTCTGTGATATGAAGAACTTTAATATTGACATATAGAACAGTGAAGTAATAATATCTTTGATCTAATTTTACATTCTTTGTTACAGCTAATACCAACAGAAATGGCGGAGAGAGAGTTCTGGCGAATTGTTTCTTCCATTGATGAAGACGTGACTGTTGAGTATGGCGCTGATCTACATACAATGGATCATGGGTCAGGCTTCCCCACCAAAAATTCCAAAAATCTTTTACCAGCTGATCAGGTTTGTGTGCTATTCAGTTTGTTATAAATATAGCCTTATACTGTACTGTACATACATACATAATAATAATAAGCATGTTACTTATTTCTCATAAGCGCCAATTTTTCCGAAGAATTCACTAGCGCTCGAAAAGAGAAAGAAAAAAGAACAAAAATCAATGCATCAAAAGAAGGCTCATATACAACACACATTTAACAATCACCAGCAGTGGCAAAATAGCCTAAACTCTATAGCCATCTGTCATGACACCTCTCTCAAGATCATAGCTTCTCTCAAAGAGAAAAGTCTTAAGTTGTCTCTTGAAGCATTCAACAGAACTCAGTTGTCTCATGGACAGCGGCAACCTGTTATACAACCTCGGAGCCATGTAGGAGAATGACCTCTCAAAGAAAGAAGACTGCTGGAAAGCCCTTGGTTCATCAAGACGAAAAGGGTCATTGTCATGACGCACAACTACACCATGGTGTGCCGGTGGGCGCCTGAGCAGCTCCGCAAGGTACCTAGGCTCACCAAATTTGAGAACCTTAAAAGTCACCAAACACAACTTAAATTCTATTCTTGCTCTTACTGGCAGCCAGTGCAGTTCTATGTGAAGAGATGTAGTAGGAGTTCTAGGTGGAACACCAAAAATTAGTCTTGCGGCCCTGTTAAGAACAGACTGAACTTTCTTCAAAATATAATTTGGAAGACCCACCAACAGGGCATTGCAATAATCAACACGAGAGAAGACCAATGAGTGAACCAACGTCAGAAGGCAACGTCTGGTTATAAACGGCTTCACCAAATAGAGATTTCTGATGTGCAAGTAACAACTTTTAACTATCTGGTTTACATGCTCTTTGAAATCTAATCGGGAGTTCACATATACACCCAGATTTCGAACAGAGTTGGCCGGTCGCAGCTGAGATCCACCCACATTGATGGAGAGGGCACCTACCATATCATCAGCTCTTCTATTTCCTCGGATGATGAGAATATCAGTTTTACCATCATTTAGTTTAAGTTTTCTCGCTCTCATCCATTTCTTGATATCAGACATCAACAATTCCATCTTACTCCGTATATCAACTATATTTGTGATTCTCACATAAATCTGGGTGTCATCTGCATAAAAGTGAAAGGTGACATTATGTGCACGAAGCAGAAGAGACAAACTGCTAATATAAATTATAAATAGGATAGGACCCAAAACTGATCCCTGCGGAACACCATACTGCAGGGGTGTCGAGTCCGAGACCACTTGATTTAGCATCACACTCTGGGATCTACCTGACAAGTACGACCCAAGAAGCAAGAGAGCGGAGTCACGCACACCACAATCATAAAGATCACTCAATAACAACTCGTGATCCACTGTGTCAAAAGCCGCAGAGAGATCAAGCAAGACCAATAGTGAGGCCACACCATTGCAAATGTTCTCAACTAGATCATTATGTACTCTAATCAATGCTGTTTCAGTTGAATGATGCTGTCGGTAAGCAGACTGAAAAATTGGGATAGTTTCATTCTGCTGAAGTAGTGGTTGTAATTGGTCAAGTATTGCACGCTCTAATATCTTTGATATGAAGGACAGGTTGGAGACAGGACGATAGTTCAACATGTTCTCAACATCAAGTCCAGGTTTCTTTAGAGTAGGTCGGAGTAGTGCATGCTTTTCAGAATGTGGGAAGCTACCTTCAGAGAAGCACTTATTAATTATTTTGGAAATATACATGCATACATACATACAATACATACATACAATGGTTTAGCGTAATTTTTCCATTACATTCATTGTAACGGCTCAGACGGTATAGTTATACTGTAGTTATATCCAGACATTCTTACAATCCATATGTTTTTGCTTTGCCCACCATAGGAGTATGCGGTGAGTAGCTGGAACCTGAACAACCTGCCGGTGCTGGAGGGTTCTGTCCTGGGCCACATCAACTGTGACATCTCTGGTATGAAGGTGCCCTGGATGTATGTGGGCATGTGTTTCTCTACCTTCTGCTGGCACAATGAAGACCACTGGAGCTACTCCATCAATTACCTACACTGGTTAGTTCTTGGTACCTCATTTTACCATTAGATTTTTAAGCACTGACTTTATTCCTTAGTATAGGTTTTCCAAACTCCAAAAGATGAAGGTAAAATCTGAACAAATTGTATTGTCATTCAAACTTTACCTTTCGTAAACGTCCAAACACTTTATTTGCGGTTTGAAATTGCCTCAGCTATTCGGACTAAGTACAAATGACAGATTAATGGTGCCACCATTTCTTGCAGACAATTCTATTTTATCTTTGTGACGGATAAATATCGGAGAGACTAATAATTTCATAAATGTATTTTGGGAACTCGACAGCTGAAATGCCTGCCAAACTCCATTAACAAAGCAATAACCGCAACATAAATATTAGCCAAACCATGATTTAAAAAAATTTCAGTCTTATTCTATATATTTTCCGGTGCCTAAGTAACTATGCCTTATGTTTTTTTGTCCCTATCTGGGTTCTGTCTCGAGTCGGCCCAGTAAAAATAGTACTGTATATATAAAATAAATAAATACAAAAATAGAATTAATTGGGGAATGGACCTGAGCAAATAGATAGAGTAGAATGTACTAGTATTTGGTTTTTACCAATGTTATTTGTTTGTATCTTTTTCCAGGGGTGAACCAAAGACCTGGTACGGTGTTCCTGGTGGTATGGCCGAGAACTTTGAGGCTGCCATGAAGAGTGCCGCACCCGAGTTGTTCCACGCACAGCCAGACCTTCTACATCAACTGGTCACAATCATGAACCCTAATATATTAATGAAGTCAGGTGGGTGTACAATTTTTTCTGGCTTTAGTTTGTTTGTTTTGAAAGTTTTACATTTTAATTATGTTCTTTTAGATTGATGATCATTGGCCCCTGTAAAATTAAAATGTAAAACTTGCAAACTAAACAAACCAAAATTGGGATATTAAGAAAATAGTCAATAACTAAACTACTGATACCAATAACATAATTTTTTCTATAAGTTCTTATTGCATGAAAACTAGACTAATTTACATCATTAGTTTTAAGTTCTGGTTTCTAAATTATTCATTATATAGCAAATATACTATGATTGGCATTAGTTTGTTCTCTATATACATGGAATTAATTTTAAGAAACTCAACAACTTGACAACTGAAATGCATGTCGAACATTAGAAATTAACCCGGGAACGGCGGAAAAGCTCTTAAAGAGGTTTTTACTGGGCGACGGTGGCAAAGCTCTTAAGAGGGAGGCCTAAAAATACCATTTAAACAGCACTAAACAAATTTGTATTATTTTTTTTTTCCCTATACCTCATATCACTCCTCCACATCCTCTCCTTCCTCCCTTTCCCCTCCCCCTTCAATTATCACCTATTTTCCCTGTTATCCCCTAATTTGTTGGTATATTTTTGTGCTAACATTAGCAAACTATGTGGGGGATGTGCTTACGTGCCTAGGAGGTGTGTTACACAAGCGAGTGTGTGTATGAGTAGGCTCAGTGTGGCTTGAGGCCTCGTGGAGGGAGGGGTTGCCTCAATTTTCTCCAAAATTCATGAATGGGCTGGTTCATCTATATTCGCAATTTTGACCAGAAAAATTATATTTTCACTGGTTTGATTGTTGTTACAGGTTACTATCTTCATAGTGAAGGTAAAATAGGCTCATATGAATAGGTAATAATGATATTTATCGTAAAATGACGATTATAGGCCTGCATGGAGACCATATGCTCGCCCATGGGAGCTAGTTCATTAACCCCCCCTCGCTGTTCCCGGGTTAAAGATTATCAATAATTGCAATGTTAAAATTAGCCAAATGGAGATAACTGAATAAAATAACTTTCTCGCCCAATCCCATCCAAATTCTTCTTACATCCCTTGCACATCATTCTGTCCAAAAGTGATTTTTTTTCTGGGTTCCCCATTGAACTGAATTGACCTGACCTATATATTTTTATATCATTCCATTCTATTTTTCTTTTTTAGGAGTGCCTATCGTAAGAACGGACCAACATGCCGGAGAGTTTGTCATCACCTTCCCCAGATCGTACCACGCAGGATTTAACCAAGGCTACAACTTTGCTGAGGCTGTCAACTTCGCACCACCAGACTGGGTATGACACAAATCTTCACTGTTTTTTTAAACTTAATAAAGCCACAATGGTACCATAACAAATACTGTACAGTATGTAGTGACCCACTGGAGAAGTGAAAAGTAAACCAGGAAATCCCAAGCTTTTGTCTTTATTTCATGCCATCTTCGTGAAATAATGATATGATAAGAGCTTGGAATCTTTTGGATTCTTTTATTTCACATTTTTTTATTTTAGTGTTATTTCCACATAGCGATTTTGATAAGTTATTTTACCTTCATCTTGTAGTTATTTTACCTTCATCTTGTATCGTCCCAGTTTTGGGTTGTTTAGTTTGCAAGTTTTACATTTTAATTTAGTTTTCACTTTTCCTGTGGGTCAGTACCGTACATACTTCAAGCTTTGTAGAATAAAGGTTTAGTGATCATTCAAATACATACACTAATTGTAGGAAGCATTAGGGTTTAACACTTGCAAATTATTTTTGTATTTTCTAGTGATATTAAAATTTAGACATTTTCCTTCCAGCTTGCAATTGGTCGTGAGTGTGTGCTTCACTACAGTAACTT
The DNA here is from genome assembly GCA_032716605.1 of Paralithodes platypus. Taxonomy (NCBI): domain Eukaryota; kingdom Metazoa; phylum Arthropoda; class Malacostraca; order Decapoda; family Lithodidae; genus Paralithodes; species Paralithodes platypus. The sequence continues at coordinate 31,426,705 of CM064516.1, forward strand.
AAAGCGTTACTGTGTGTTCTCCCACAACGAGCTGGTGTGCAAGATGGCCTCCACCCCTAATGAACTAGACCTGACTGTTGCGGCGGCCACCTATCAGGATATGCTCCGTATGGTAGACTTGGAGAAAAAGCTGCGCAGATCTCTTCTTCACTGGGTGAGTAGTAAATACGTTTTAGCATTATTACATCCCTTTGGCTAAAAGAGGCCTTTTCTAAATTATATCATCTGGTGTTAGCCAACAGTGTGAAAGTTGTTGTTGTTCCCCAAGGCCATAACCGAGCGCCCCCACAATATCAACAATAGTACAAAATAGAAACAGCACTCACTTACGGTAAACTAAATTTAATTCTGGGCATTTCTAGCTTAACTCAGGTAGTTGGTATAGTTTTGCAAGCATCTTCTGACTCATGGTATACACCTTTAATATATGTATTTCTTCTATACTTGACGAAACTTTTTTTCTTGTTTAACATGTATTCCAGATCTTTATAATTACCGTATACATAACTAGTATTATCCTTATGTACACAGGGCGTGACCAATGCGGAGAGAGAAGCCTTCGAGCTGCTGCCTGATGATGAACGTCAGTGTGACTTCTGTAAGACCACATGTTTCCTATCAGCCGTGACCTGCTCCTGTACCCGGGACCGTCTGGTGTGTCTCAGGCACTACAAAATGCTCTGTGAATGTCCACCAGAGATGCACACACTCAGGTGAGGCTGAAATTGTCTTTGTGTGGTCTATCTATCTATCTATATTTACTCAGGCCCAATCCCCACTTTTCCAAATTTTTTCTTTTCTTTTTCCCTCTTCCTTTGGGGGGGGGGGGTGGCCGACTCGACAGAGCAAGAACAGGGAAAACACAAAACACAACATAAAACAACTAACACACTCATACAAAACACAAATTCACACACATCTACTGTAGGTCACCCAGGAGAAGACCCAGAGACCATGGTGGTACCGTACTTAAGATCTCAAAACTAATGGGGCTAATCATGAAGGAGAAAAGGCAACTACCTTCCCCTTAATCTCTATGAACCCTACCGTGAACTACGTATACTGTAAACAAAAACTCACTGTATTGGAAACGAAAGGATATCAAATTAAAGTCTGACATTTTTATTTCAGCTGATGGTAAACTGAATACCTTAGCAACTGATTTCTCGATAATTAATGGCTAAATATGAGTTTACTATGTCTTCTGTCTATAAATATGAGTTTACTATGTCTTCTGTCTATAAATATGAGTTTACTATGTCTTCTGTCTATAAATAGCAAAATATTATGCAAACAAATCTTTGCAATAACCGAGTAATCTAGATGAAGACATGGCCATTTACCATCAGCTGAAAACAAACGGACTATAGTTATCCACTTTGAACTATATATTGCTTAATATTAGTTATTTCCCTGCTGTTTCAAAATAGATAATTCTTGTATATGTTTGCATGTGATGAGACTTAATAATTTAACCCCTTTATTCTTTGTTTACAGATATAGATATACCTTGGATGAGCTGCCACCCCTGCTGCAGAGTCTTAAAGTGCGAGCGGAGTCGTTTGACCACTGGGCGGTTAAAGTCAAAGAGGCATTAGAGGCAAAACCGGACGATAAACTAGGTAAGATTTACAAGTTCTGAAAGAAATATTGTACAGTAATGAGTCATATATCAGAGATGTTAAATATTGATATCTACTGCTTTAGTGAACTTAGATCCTAAAACTTGCAAGTAGTCCCTAATTTATTTGTCTTTCACACAATTGATGTACTTCATTATTTTTGTCCCCAGAATTAAGTGAACTACGAGAGTTGGTCGAAGAAGCTGAAGCCCAAAGATTCCCCGAGAGCGAGCTGCTACAGACACTGATACAGGCGGTCACCGAGGCCGAGAAGTGTGCTACCGTCGCTGCTCATCTCGCCACCAAGAAAGTTAGAACCAGGTAAGTCGAACCTATATACTGTTTAAGGTGTATATCACATAGGCTAGGTAAAATAGGCACAGGCCTATAGCACAATAAGTAAATTTCATCAACTTTGCACTTTTTAAAGGGTTAATCCAAAATGTTAACAAATGTGGATGAGGATTTTAGTTGTGGCTCTGATGCTTTTAACAAAGACACTTGCACAAGGGTAGTCAATCGGTGTTTGAGTATTACACTAAATTCAACAGTCACAGTATGCCATGAAGTCTGTTTTTTTTTGCAAAGTTTGCTAATATGATATTTTAGAGATTTTGTTGCATATGTATTTTCTTGTGAAATCATGTTCTAAATTGGTATTATTCTCCTTCTTTACAGGACCCGAGGCAGCGGAGAAGCCAAGAGTCGCCTTACCTTGGAGGAGCTGAAGCTGTTCTATGAGCAGATAGAGTCCCTGGCGTGTGTGGTGCGGGAGGGAGATGCTGTCAAGGACCTTCTCACACGGGTCACAACCTTTCAACAGGAGGCCGGGGAGCTGCTAGGGCAAGAGTCTCCGGAGTCCGAGGTCATCGCCAAAATGGTAGACACAGGTTGCTCTCTGGATATTGATCTGCCGGAACTGCCCAGACTCAAACACAAACTCCAACAGGTGAGAGGCTCCGTGTAATTTGGACGGGTGGAGGGTAGTGGCGGCGCTCTCAGTGGTGGCTAGTGTGCTGGGGATGCTCGCGGATGGCACGAGTTCGACCCTCGTTGGGTACCGTTAAGAGTGTGCGCGTTCGACTACTTTCGTAAACTGAAATACAAGTGGCTGGTTGGAAAACAACCAATTATGTAATTCCAGTGAAATATTGCTGCCAAAGATTGATGAAATTTGTAGTTTAAGAAAATAACTATTTAATCAAAGATTTAATTAAACCCTTGCATGACGCAGTGCTGTGTTCACTACACTATCACGCAATCATGATGGCTCTAGTGAATGCAATTGTTTCTCATTTAATTAATCCTCATTGCAGTGATATCGTAAGCAATTCCTTATATTTATGCTAGCTAGCAAACATGTAGTCATTAAACCAACCCGATATACTGTATTTACTTGGCACTGTGTCAATCTTACTTCAATAATTTACAGCCAATTGATGTTAAGCTATGGTTGCTCTAATATAATACGCTCACCACATTAAGTAAATCCAAATCCTGCGATGCTGGACTATGCCACCAATTTCAATATTGTTCTCATGCGACCAACCAGTCAACTCCATCAATTCTAATCATGATTGCCTATATAAAGTGTAGTTAAAACAGCCTGCTAAACAGCAACCCATGTTTTATTATAGTTTGTAGGTACAGTTGCCCACTAAAGTTTGCTTCATGTCCATTTAATTTTATATCAAGATAAAGGAGTACCGGTAACCTACAGTGTATGTGCAATAGTTTATACAGCATTTCATTCATATATAAATCAGTTACAGTAGCAAGTAGAGTAGTATTTTGATGTTGAGATCAATTTATATATTTCATCTTAAATAGCGAATATCTTTGGGTAGCTGTACCGTACATAATAGTAGGTACATCCATATTTAATGCTCCTAGACATCCTTGATGAGAAATTTTGTTCATTCTTTAGAGAAACCCATTAACCCCTACTGTACCATAGGGTACTAGCATAAATGTACCCCCCAGTCCCGAGCAGTGTGGCCAAAATGGCTTCAGAGGCAAGATATAACTACCTCCCACCTCAAAAGATCGAGGAATACTGCCTCTCCCAGCATGTGGGGGCTTGGATATAAGCCAAAAAGTGTTGCCAAGGTCTTAGAGCACTGCTCAAATGTCGTGGTACCAGGTACTGCCTGATACTGGCAGTTACAAGGATCGTATATTACTGACGGCTGGCAGCTGTCGCTGGGACTGGGGAGTGATTTATCTACTGACGGCTCTCTGCCGTCGCTGGTACTGAATGGGTTAAAGTGACAGTCCTACAGGCCAGTATAAAGTTCAATAGTTAATGGGTGATTGGAGACTACTTAAGACTGTCACGATGGTGGGTGTTCTTGAATGTACAGTTACGAGCAATAGTCCCTTTACCCCCTCCCCAATCCAGATGATGATTTTTTCTCTATTTGGATAGGCAAAAAGTACTCCTTGACATAACAGAAAGAAGCCTATATATTCAAGCTTGGGCCAGATGAGCTTAGGAGTAATCTCGTTATTCTCGCCTTACCAAATAGAGATAAAATTAAAGTCAGAGTTTAAGGCGGATATGGAGCTACGCTCGTGAATATATGTAGTTTCTCATTGATGTTGTGTGGTGTACCGGATGTAATTATTACCTATACACCGTATATTATACATTACCGTACAGTCAAGGTCAAGCCATGAAGCACCTCCACAAACTTCCTAGTTTAGAATTCATTTTTATTTTTTTTATTTATTGTTTTATATATTTTGCTTTTAGCCATAATACTTTAAAGAATACCCACAAATATATTTGTGCATTTCCCGTCCAAAAGCCGGTTCCTCCTAAGCAGCAGGTTTACTTTTGCTTGCCAGGAAAGTTTTGACACCTAAATGGCTTGAAAGGTCTTAAAAATAAGGCAAAAGGTCTCAAACTAGCCAAACTAATGTGACGAATGTCTTAGAAACTAAGAACTAATAGGGATAAACATGAGGGAGAAGAGGATCCAGAATCCCCCCCCCCCCCTGCAAAAAGAAAAGAAAAAACAGTTTGACAGGTATTTTTCATAGATATTTTGCTTCACCGCAACGACTCCGAAAGTGAAGGTGTTCTCTAACTCTTGACCTTGACTGTACTTGACTATTCTTGAGTAGTCAGTCGGTCAGTAGCCAACCCTAAAGCCGGTGTCACACGAGCACATTTTCCGGCAATTTTCGATGAGCAAAGTTTTTTCCCATAATATTTTGAGGCTCTTTATATTGGAATCGGAAATTAGACAGAAGGTAGAGTACGTAGATTAGGTGGGTGAATTCTGGTAAAACTTCAATTTTGAAGATGCCAGACAACAATTGCCCGTGAAAATTGACGGAAATTGAGCTCGTTTGACACCACCTTAACTCCCTAACGTAGGAAAGGGGGGCGGAGTCACATGGGCACTTTTTCCAGGAATATTTTCAGTCGGCAGTGGTAGATTAGTCCCTTCAACGAGCAACATTATTTAGTTTAAATCACTTGGAGTTCCGGTAATTATATCCTGGCTTAAAATATACCATGGACTCTGCCATTGAATTCCTCTATTCTGAATTTGATTATCTGGAAGTCTGGTATTAATAATCAGTTGGTTATGTAGAGCAGATTAACCAGACCACTGAGCTCCATATGGAACTCTCATAGGTCTGGCCTGGTAGTTATAATGATATAGCAATATCCTTGAGATGGTTAGAGCAACTTTCATTCATTTAACACTTACCACCAACTCACCCACTTCACCTCAAATGCAAATATCCTCAAAGCATCTGCTTCCACAGATCTATGAGATCAGAGATATGGTTGTTAATGTTAGAAGACTTTTTTTTTTTTTTTTTTTTTTTTTTACCCTTGCATCTAACCTTCCACAACATAATTTGCTCTGCCATTCATACTTCTTACAACAACATACAGTACATGCTAGTAAGTTGGAACTTATGGGAGACGACAACTCCTCGCCGGTGCGGTTTTAAGTTGCCAGAGTTCCGTGATATATTTATGCTTGCTACTAGGAAGTCCCTGTTAAAGGATATCCGTGGCTACTTTAAGACACGCTTGTTTTGCTACATGGATTTTTCTCATTGATAAACTTTCCACTTTGTTTTTCCATACTACTGTACTGGTGGTCTTCACTACCAGCTGCCTGTACCACTTGACTTCCATGTATCTTTATTGGCATCCTATTTTTATCCATTTTCTGCATGAATATACCACTGCAAAGTACCGGTAGGAAAGTAAGAGAAGAGTAGATGAGGAATTTGGAAGGAATCTGAGTGTAAAATGGAGGGAGAGTAAGAAACTGTTCTGGAAAGAAGTCAAGAAAGTTAGGGAAGGTAGCAAGGGAAACAGTAAGGGTGTGAAAGATAAGAATGGGAAAATGCTAGCCGAGAAACAAGAGAGAGTCGAAAGATGGAGGGAGTACTTCAGTGAGTTGCTAAATGTAAGGAATGAAGAGCCAGCAAACATAGCTGGATATGGTATGGGAGGGAGAAGAAGAGAAGTAGTGGAGGAGGAGGTGGGGATCAGGAGGTCAGAAGTGTGGGAAGCCATGAAAAGAGTGAAGTTGGGGAAAGCACCAGGAACAGATGGAGTGTGTGGGGAATGTTGAGGTATGGTGGTGAGATAGTGATAGAATGGGTATGGAAAATGTGCAAACTAGCATGGGAGAAGGGGAGTGCACCCGATGACTGGAAGACTGGCATAATAGTCCCCCTATATAAGGGCAAAGGGGAAAGAGGAGTGTGTGGTAACCACCGAGGAATATGTCTTCTAAGCGTAGTAGGGAAGGTATACAGTAGGGTAGTGATTGAGAGAGTGAGAGTGAGAACGGAGAAATGGATAGGCGACGAGCAGGGAGGTTTTAGGAAGGGAAGAGGATGTGTAGATCAGATTTTTACCCTGAATTGTGTTGTGGAGAAGTATCTGGAGAAGAAACAAAAGGTGTATGTTGCCTTTATGGACTTGGAGAAGGCCTATGACAGTGGATAGAGAAGGTTTGTGGAAAGTACTTAGAATATACGGAGTAGAGGGCAAGTTGCTGAAAGCAGTGAAGAGCATGTATGAGGGTGCAAAGGCGGCAGTACGTATGGAGAGTGAGCAGAGCGAGTTCTTTGACCTGAATGTTGGTTTGAAACGGGTGTGTGATGTCCCCGTGGTTGTTTACTGTATATATGGATGGAGTTATGAAAGAAATACTATCAAGAGCAGTGTTGGTGTATCGCTGAAAAGGGAGGGAATTGAGTGGAAGCTACCTATACTGCTGTTTGTGGATGATACAGTTCTGATGAGTGATAATGAATGGGAGTTGCAGGGTCTGGTAAATGAGTTTGGAACAGTGTGCGAAAAACGGAATTTGAAGGTAAATGCGGGGAAGAGCAAGGTTATGGTCTTCGAAAGGGGTGAAGTCACAGAGTGTGAGGTGAAGCTGAACGGTCAGGCTATGGAGATCGTCAACTCTTTTAAGTATCTGGGCAGTGTGTTGAGTAAAGATGGGACTATGGATGAAGAAGTGTGGGAGAGGGTACAACAGGGGAAGAGGGTTGTAGGAACGCTAAAAGCAGTAACAAGAAATAGGGTGGTCAGTATGGAAGTGAAGAAGTCCTTGCATGACAGTGTGGTAATCCCGACACTGACTTACAGAAGCGAAGCATGGACGTTGGTTGAGAGACTCAGACCAAGAGTGAGAGCAGTGGAAATGAATTACTTAAGGAGTGCGTGCGGAGTTACATGGAGGGATAGACAGACTAATGAGGAAGTAAGAAGGAGGTGTGGTGTGGAGGTAGATGTGCTGGAAAGTGTGAAAAGGAACAACTTGAGATGGTTCGGCCATATGGAACGTATGGAAAGCGAGAGAATGACTAAGAGGGTGTACGAGAGCGAGGTGGAGGAACAGAGAGGGAGAGGTAGACCGAATGAGAGGTGGAAGGATGGAGTGAGGAAGTACATGAACGAAGGCGGTGCTGGTTGGGGACAGAGGTGCATGGGGGCGGTTCGTTCGTGGCCACCCCTTCGGGGATCACGGCGTCAGGCAATAGATAGATAGAAAGTACCGGTACCTCTGTCAGTTGAGCCACTACCCAAGTTTGTTCTTCATTCCAAAGGACTAGTACACTCCCTATTTGCTACACCCGATTACATTCTAAAATCGCATCTGATAACGACTTCACTGCTTTGCTCAAGTTTTGATTCATTTTTTTGTTTCCAACACTTCTGTTGACATTTTTCTACCTTTGGCTACTATATATGTACAGTATTGTACTCAAATTCATGTATTGCACATTTCCCTACAATCCATTAACTGAGGTAGATGCTATTAAATGTTCCCCCATTCACCTGATTGGTGCACTAATGATTATAATGTTTCCACTACCATCATGTTGTCCTTGTTTATGTCTGCCCCAAATTTACATAGAATTCTATGTGTCTTGACTAACTTAACAAAGTTGGACTCACAGCTATTAAACTTGACCTAGGTAGCAATACCGTATATATAATATCTTAAACTATAGGTTTCTTCTTTTTCTCTATGATATAACCTCTATTTTTCTCATATCATTTACCCATTAGAATATAATTTATTTCCTATTTACCGTATATTTAAATATATCTTGTTAGTAAATAGCATTATTCATTTGTTGGCGTTCTACTGTGGATGATGCATTAAATATTATAATAAGTTAATATATATTATTTATATTACAGATGTTTGTAATGTTGTGTTAGCCTCCCAAAGTCTATGGGCATTTGTTGATGGTTTGTCCCTGAGTATCTGTATATTTAAAGGGGGTATCACGCGAGACCTTTTATCCTCAAATTTGTTATGATTAACATATTTCTAGTAAGATTTCTGGGATATTTTGCCCTGGTATATTACATTAGACTGAAGATAGGGATATTTTGCACTGGTATCAGACATTAGAGTGAAGGTGGATTAATATGGGTGACAGACTTATTTAAACATCTCGCTTCATAAGCTTCCAGACCAGAATTGACGATAAAAGTTGATGGTGAAAGCGCTCGTGTGATACCAGTTTGACTTAGTTTCCTGATGGTACCTAATGTATGTGTATATGTGTTAAAATAAAGGCATTACCACTAAATACTTAAAGTGTGTTCCTACTCCAAAGAACCCTTATAGTATGCCTATGTTCCACTCCCTTTAACCCCTCTAGCACGACGACGTATTGTTATCTTTGATCCTGGCTGAAATTAGACGGTTTTATGCAGTTTATAAAGGATCTATATTATTCAGAAGCTTTATTGGGATAGTATTTACCTCATTGAGTCCATTGTTTTTTTTATAAGGTAAAGAAAATTGTCTAATGGAAACCAGAATACAGTATGTGTATGATGAAAAGTTGAGTCATGATGCTGAAGGGGTTAAGATAGTCCACAAGCCAGGCTGAAAATTGGTACCATCTGAGAGGGTTCACATTTAGGATTATCTATACGATGTACAGTGGCGCTAATAAGTCATGTCTCGGCTGTCATTACGTTTAGCTCGCTCTGTGCTGTATTAATGTCTGTCAGTTGTTGAATAGGATGGGTAAAGGTAGGAAAATATTGGTATATCTCACTCAAAAAGAAGATATCTTGTGTAAATATTGCCGATACCAATTATTGATCAAATCATAATTGGTGCCGAGACATCACTTACTAGGCTGACTGTACCGTTAAAGTTTGGTTTACATTTGACAGGGAGGTAATTTAGGTAAGTTTGGACATTTATGGATAAGATATAATAAGCTGCATTTATGGGAAAATAGCTTGGTTTGTTTATGGAAAAACAAATGTGTAGGCCTATACAGTGTTAGTTCATAATAACAAGCCATTATCCCATAATTTTGGATCATTATATTTGATTCCAAAATGTCCAAAGTATACCTCCCTGTCCAAAGTTAATCTATTTTACGGGAACTTGTATTGTAATGTTATTCTGAGGTTATAACGTTTGGCAATGAGCAGGAGGCTGGGACGATGCAGTATGGAGAACAGACCATCAAGTGACCAAGGCATACCCTTGCAAAATATGGACCAGCCTTGCAACCGATACTGATACTGTATATCAAAGTTTATTGAAAAATTAGCCCCCTTGAGTGGTATAGCCAAAATCAATACAGTAGTTTGCTAAAGAATAATTATGTATGACAAATCCGCAGAGGGACATTAATAGAAGTATTTTGACTTCAAATGCACAGTTCTCGTCATCAGACTTTCTTCTATTTAACTGCTGAGCTCTGGAACTCTCTCCCAGAATCAGTCTTTCCCTCTTCCTATGACTTAAATTGCTTCAAACTCCGTGTGTCCAGGCATTTTAGCTCGAACGTCCCTTGATTTTGGCCCTGTCACTTTGAAATCTGGGGGAGGCACTCGCTGCAGGCAGTTATGCCTTTTGTCTCCCTCATTCACATAGGGAAAAAAACAAAACCAACATTATAAACACATGAGGCCTGTCAAGGAAAAGTGCTTGTAACTTCAAATGTAAAACTTGCAAACTAAACAAACCAAAACTGGGACGATACAAGATAAAGGTAAAATAACTTATCAAAATTCACACACTTTAGTAATGAAGTCAACAAAGTTTTGATTTTGGCTGTACCAACTTGTGATATTTTGTGATCTGGCTCCTGGACTATAAGACTGAAAGGCTAATACTCACTCTTAACTTATAAATGGCAGGTTGAATGGTTGGAAGAGGTGGAAGAGACTCTGGAAGGTTCGGTGACAGTGGACTGTGTGAGAAAGCTGCTTGATTCTGGAATCTCCTTACCACCACACCCAAAGATTGAGAAGGCCATGGCCCAGTTACAACAGTTGCTCACAAATATGGAAACTTGGGAAGAGAAAGCTAGTCAGGCGTTAAATGCAAAGTAAGTTGATACCTTTAGTTCTGTTCCATTATTGATCAAGTTCACCGCTAAGGCCCTTACTCGTTGACGTGGCAGAAATTTTTCAGTCAATTACAGTCCATCCCTTATTAGTAGGCCAAAAAATCATGACCACTAACCTCTATAACTCATGAACGACTACAGAAATTGAGATATTTCTACCAATTAGGGTCAACCAGGGAATAAGTGGAAATTAACTGCCCATTTCCTCTAGCCCATTTTTAGTTAGAGGTTACGATTTCTGTCCTACCTATAATGCATGGACTATAGTTTGTTATTCCGGGTAGATATAATGTGTCCTACTGTACCTACTTATAAATATTCTCACCTTCCGATGCCTGATATTCAGAATATTAACTGTCCTTTTTAATCCCTTGTTTTTTTATTATGCTTTATATAAAAATCCATGCATTTGTCTTAAAAATTTGAAATGTCTTGAAAGCGTAATATATAAATGTGCGGAATTTCAATGTGAGTATATTAGGTTTGAGTCCTTGGAGTGCCACATGTATTTGTTGATTTCATTGAGTTTAGAAGTAAAGTTGGTTGGTGAAAAAATATGAATAGTATTACAATAATACAAAAAAGTAAGTGAATACAGTATTGTTCTTATTTCTATATTGTAAGTTTTATATGAAATACTGTATCTTCATTAAAATAATAGCTACTGTTGTTAAATAAATAGGATCGTACTAACCCTTTGTTATTGTAGACCGGGGATCAGCGTGAGTGAGGGAGAGGAACTGGTGAAGCAGGCGGAGGAGGAGGTACCGGCCCACCTACCTAGCGTGGCAGCACTCAAGGACTCTGTCAAAAGAGCCCGGGAATGGAGCAATAAGGTAAAATCTGCTTATATACCCACTTTTTTTTTTTTAGAATGATACGGTAAAGTTTTATTTTATTAAGCGTTATTTCCACATAGCGATTATGATTAGTTCTTTTTAATTTATCTTTGTGTCGTCCCAGTTTTGGTTTGTTTATTTTGCAAGTTTTACAATTTAATATGCTAACTTTTTTATCATTACTTGTACAGTATACTGTACTGTATATAAGTTGGACTTTCTTGTGAGCTTTTATTATTCGATACAACATGAATCACTTTATTAACCCTTCCCGCACGGGCTCGCTATCCTAAGGACGTTGTTGAGATCCGGGCGATATGGCCGAAAAACATCTACGCCTAGGCTACCGTATCTTTGTTATTTTAACTGCTAGAAAATTCCTACACATGTCTAAATGTACTGTGGTTTCCAATCTGTAGACTGGCGTTGAGTAGAGCTCTCTAAGTCAACTGGTTCAGTTGTGATGACGATTTCCGTGGAGCGCATTTTTCCGCGATTTTAGCAATGTGACACACTTTTCAAGGCTGAATCTGTCTTAGCAGACCACACAACAACAAAGCTCCGTCTGCTTGCTGCCAGAGGTACGTGCGTCGCCTCCGACAGGCTTTGTTTACATACTTCGGACGCGCGGCTTTCAATACAAGCTGAATAGGCTTTCAAGCTTACGGATTACAAGGGGACACCCGGGTTCCTGCCCATCTTCCGCGGTGTCCTTTTAAAATGACAACCGGGTGGGAAGGGTTAAGGCCTGATAGTTTTTTGTTAATTATGAATAGCTTCTATATACAGTATTGCTTTATATGTTCAGTCATCATGAATGCTTAGTATACACACCAGGTGATGGCACTAAGTCTTTAATCTTGATAAACCCTATGTGCTTTTAGGCATATGTATGTTCTGCTATACTGTAGCTACTAGGTATTTTATCATGTTATTTGTTCTATACCATTTATGTATACCGGTAATGTTATAGGAAAAAAAAAAGGAATAATGGGGATTGGGCCTGAGTATATAGATAGATAGGTAATGTTGTAATATTCTGTGTTGTATTCCAGGTTGCAGCACTCCAGAAAGGCGAGACTCCTCCACTACTAGAGACGGTAGAGGCTCTGGTGGCTAGAGGAAGGCCCGTCTCTCTGCGTCTGGAACCTCTGGCTGGGCTTGAAGAGAACGTGGCTGCTGCTCACGCCTGGCTGGATAAGACTGCTCGCACCTTCCTCAAGAAGAACTCGCATCTTACACTTCTTGAGGTATGAACCTTGTTGACCATATGTTAAATAATATGTGTTTTCTAATACAAAGCAATAGTAAAGCAGTGTGTCAAATTGGTGTAAGACTGGTATGATTCTAAAAAGGAATCCAAGTACATTCATATGTATTTGCTCAAGTTTGGACATTTTATCACATCCAAAGCTATATTATGAACTGTGAAGCTTAGCTTTACCTTATACAGCTCACTCCCGTTATCCGCGCTCCAAGCATATGCGAAACTCGTTTTCCGCGGACATCCTTAAATATCCCATTACTCGTTATCCGTGTAAAAAAAGGCAAAATGCCAGCTATTCACGGATTTGAATCGGAGAATACTTATAAATACATATTATGAGATTACTTACCACACAGACTTTATTTGAAATCAGTCATATATAGCCTAGCCTAACTGATCGTCATAATTTCGCTGATTTAGTCCGACACAATAGTGGATAGGCTGTGAGCGCATCCCGATATTTGTTTCGGTCGGCCATCTTGCAACTCACAGCCCACCCACCAAAGCCACCATTGTGTAGGAAATCTACCTGTTTACAAGCTTTTTTCTGCCCAAACCTCTTGCGTTTATTAGGGCCTTTAGTGCATTCAGTGATAGGGACAGTGGGCCTGGTGGTAATGATGAAGGAATTAAATGCCGAGGACCATCAAATCGGAGAGCAAAGGCCAGTTTAGCCTACCGACACTGTGTCATGTTGGACTAAAGCGGCGAAATTATGCCGATCAGTTTGGCTAGACTATAATTATGACTTATTTTAAATAAAGTGTGTGTTAAGTAATCTCATGTATTTATAAGTATTCTCCTTAAATAATATGTATTTATTGGATGTATTTGGGGGGAAATGAGAGTCCAAGATGGGTGAACCTGATACGACCTAAGTCGATTTCCCATCGAAACCTAGGATGTTAAATAGTGCCCACGTACACGCGGATCTACGCATACGCAGAAAAGGGCCGGCACGACCTAGGCGCAAATACCGGGAGTGCACTGTAATGTTTTAATACTAACTGAATAGAAGAGATGCTATTTTAGTACTGGTTTTGAATTGGGCCTAGTTTGACAGCCTGTAGTTAGTTAGTTATGTAGAGCAGATTAACCAGACCACTGAGCCCCATACAGAACTCTCATAGGTCTGGCCACAGCCTGTAGTGAACTATTAGGTAGTGGAATTGTCATAAATGTTGTACTTTTATAGTTTGATAAATCCTAAATTCTAGTTTGTTCTATACTAATTTTGTACTGTATGTTTGTAGGTACTGGTCCCAAGAACTGACATCGGTGTGGTGTCGGGTAAGCGGAAGAGAGTGAAGAGAGAGGAGATGTCTGCCCAGCAACAACAAGTTCAGCTCCTTGACATGAGTATAGAGGCCGCTGCTGTCTCATCGTCTGTTGTTAAGGCTTTCAAGGTTAGTATATCATCCTTCCATTTGTTGTATCTGTGCACATTTGAGAGAATGGATGATCAGAATTGGGTGAAGAAATGCCGCACTGTGAACGTGGGAGGAGCTGCGTGTAGGGGTAGACCTAGAATGACGTGGGATCAGGTGCTCCGGTCCGATCTCAAAATAAAGAATTTGACAGGGCCGCCTAGAAAGCCGACTTGAGACAGAGCCCGAACAGGGACATCACAACACAAAACAAAATATAAAATCTCACAGCTAGGTTGCCCAGGAGAAATACCCAGAGACCCAGGCCCATTTGGGGTCCCCAGCAAAAGATTCCCAGGTCCCAGATCCCCCGGAGAGGCGCCGATTTCCGCAGGCAGACCCGCAGCGAAGCTTCACAAGCCCACCCACCATGTTTCCAGGCGCACCCTTCATTACCACCGGCTCCCCGGGCCAGGCGCCTGACGATATATATGAACTTTTTAGAGAAAATAGCTATGCTTTTGCATTTATATATGATTGCTCTTCACACGTAGTTGTGTCGGGTACTTTTGTTAGTGAATTACAGTAGGCTAATGCCAATATGATATACCGGTAGATAATAAGTGAAATATTTGTCTTAATAGTGGTTTTTCCTGAGACCAGACCATGGGGAGTTTGTCAGAGGTCTCACACTTGAACTTTGAATGTTGAAAAATATATTTTTGCACAGTCATGATTATTTCTTTGATTCTGCTACTGTTCAGAATAAAAACATGGTTTGATATTCAGTAGTTACCTTCTTGTGAATTTGTATTTTGTTTTTGTGTGTTCATTGTATTCTGTTGTCCCTATTCTGGCTCTGTCTTGAGTCCCCCCCCCCCCCCCCTGCCCGAAAAAAAGGGAAAGTGGGGGGGGGGGAAAGTGGGGATTGGGTCTGAGTATATAAAATACAATATAGAATAGACCTTTGTGTTGGTAATACTTTGCAAAAGTCTGAATTATATCTTTATTTTGTTCTTCCAGGATTGTGAGGAGCGTGAGTTGGGCGCCATGAGGGCCTTGAGAGCACACAACCGCAGCAAGTGTGACGGTGACACACCACAGGAGGGAGCCACCTTCTGTCTCTGTCATAAACCACCACAACAGAACATGCTCACGTGTTCCCTCTGTCTCGACCTATTTCACAGTTAGTTCATATGATTTTTGTGTTGTTGTTGTTTTTCCCCAAGCTGCCTGGCCGAACAGCCCCAAGGCCCCGAGCAAGGCCAAGGCCACAACCGAGCACCCCCACAGAACCCTCCCCGCCGACCACAATAAAGCCTGGGTGACCGAAGCCACTCCATGGCGGGGAGCTGAGGAGGGCGCGGAAACGCCCGGGAAACCAAAGCCCCACCCAGGGCCCTGTGCCCCTCAGCAATTATGAAGAGAAAGTTGAGGGGCAAAGGAAAGATGTGACGCTTTGGCTTCCAATCTTGGTAGATTAGGAGGTCAATCCATGCAAGAGACGCCGTCACTTGAGATCTAGAAAATATATAAGTAAAAGGAACAGTCAGAGTAAGCTATGAGTATGGCAGAGATCGCTCAGTTCTCACTCTGATAGACCAGCCCATCACCACATGACTAGAACCCAATCCTCTCAGCATCAGCTAGGAAAGGCCCTAGAAAGCTGCCTTTGGCGGGGGGATAGCTCTCCTATTTCAACCCTTTTCGGGGTTGGGCACCCGCCCGATTTTGTGTTATCTTGCCTATTTGTTTTAAGGGGGGATGGTTCACTTTTTGGGCGATTTTTGCATGTATTCATTATTTTTCTAGTTTCCTCCCTAGACCTCCCATCAAATTAAAAAAAAAAAATATCCATTAGATCCCCCTTCTAGATTAATTTGTACATTTTTCAGTAGAAAAATTTCCCGGCCAAAGGCCGGTTCTTCCAACATTACAGGCTCACTATCGTTCGCCAGGGAAAAAATAGACATCTAAATATTGACGAAGAAATGAGGCGAAAGGTCTTAAAATCGACTAACTAATAGGGCAAACATCTTAACATCTGAAAACTAATGGGGCTAACCATGAGGGAGAAGAGGGTCCAGAAAACTGGCCCATCCCCCCTTAATTGTATAGTTTTATCTATCTACTGAGGCACAGCGGAGTAGGGTATATGTAAAAGCTCAGATAAATATTCAGTATTCGAGAATGAATAATATGTCGCATGCTTGTGCATAAACCTTCAACTGTCTTGTTAGCGTAATGCTTAGTGCGCCAAATTTGGGTGTGAGTAGGCTATCCTAGGTTCGAGTTCTTGGAGTACCACATGTATTAATTAGTTTCATTAATTTCATTAATTAGGTTTATTTGTAAGTTAAATGGTGGGTTGGTGAATAAATATGAAATTGTATGTATTAATATTTAATTTTGTCTATTGTTATTATTATTAATATTTTTTTATAGTTAATTGTTCTTGTTAAAAGAGTACTCTTTTGTTTAAATAGACAGACTAATGAGGAAGTAAGGAGGAGGAGGTGTGGTGTGGAGGTAGATGTGCTGGAAAGTGTGAAAAGGAACAACTTGAGATGGTTCGGCCATATGGAACGTATGGAAAGCGAGAGAATGACTAAGAGGGTGTGCCTTCATATTTTCAAATATTTGTATTTATTATACTGTATCTATTCATTGTCGATTGGATCAATTGCTTGCTTTTGCGATTTCCTTAGTTTATTTGTACAATAAATGTAGGTTATTAGTAGGGTAGTAATTGTTAGGGGTCACTTGAAGCATGCTATGCTTACAGGTACCTACCCGATAGCACTATCGTTAGTGAGTGATATTTGTATTTTGTACTATTGTTATTATCTTGTCAAGTTGCAAATTTGATTTTAATAGAACATTTTGACACTTAATGTAGTTTCTTTATTCATGCAGAGTTTAGTAAAATTTACCAGAACGTCCCCGACTTCCCAAATTTACTAATTCCTTGAATGTGACGACAGTGCGTTGTTATGCGTGCGATTATTTTGCTTGGGAACCAGATTAACTTGCGCATGTAGTAATGTACACCCTATGTGGTGGATTGTGTTCTTTTATTTATAAATTATTATTTTACTTAAGCGTTGTTTCCACATAGCGAATTTGATTAGTTATTTTATCTTTTTACTGTGTTCGTATACGTTTTGGTTTGTTTGTTTTGCATTATAATTAGGCTATGTTTTTTTTTTATATTTTATTTTATATACAGGTATTTGAAGTATTTATTGTATTCTTTTATTTATAAAGAATTATTATTTTGCTGAAGCGTTGTTTCCACATAGCGTTTTGATAAGTTATTTTGTCTTTTTACTGTGTTCGTCCAAGTTTTGGTTTGTTTATTTTGCAAGTTTTACGTTATAATTATTAATATTTTCAGGTGGCTGCGTTCCGTCATCCCACCGCAGCAAAGTGAAGCTGAGCAGTGAGGGTCGGTTCCTGTGTCCCTCGTGTGAGCGGTCACGACGCCCCAGATTAGAGACCATCCTGGCACTCCTTGTGGCTCTACAGAAGCTGCCACTAAGGTATTGTACAATTTAAAGGAATAGGGTGTACAGTAAACTCCCGCTCCTTCGGACTTCACCCTTTCGGAATTCCAAGACTTTGGACAGTTAGCATTTCAATTCGGACTCATGGTTCAGCCATTCGGATTTGTCTGAAAGGCTGAGAAAATACTTTCGTCATTTTCGGACTACACTTTTCAAATACTCCCGCCAAGCCCGAACCCAGCGATATCTTCGAATTCTCAGAATTTTGCCGCACTTTTTTTATACATGAAAAAATTGCCTAACCTAGCTTATATATATACCGGTATATATCCAGCGGCAGTTGTCATTGTTGTCTGCTTTTGGTGAAAACTAAAAGTCTCTAGACCAAGTGGTTCAGTTTTTATGATAAAAATAATTAGGTCGGTAGCCTAAGCTGGACGAAAGGAATTCAATGTTACTGTTTACTTCTGACTTTCGTTATATACCGATGCTCATATCTCTGCAAATAAATGGCCTAACCAAGTTTTTATGCATACCAGAGGTAGATATGGTCGTTGCCGTGCGATGAGTGAAGACTAGAACACTCTACATTGTGTACTTATTGTGTGAGGTGAGAAATAAGACGGCAAGTTAGGCGGCTGCGCCGCTCTGCCAACCGCGGCTAGGCTACAGTGTATATATTTTTTCAACAATTTATTATTGATTATTCCCAAACTTGACTACTTCCTTTAACATGACGATAGTGCGTTGTTATATGTGCGATTAGTTTGCTTGGGAAACAGCTTAACTTGCTCATGTAGTAATGTACACCCTATGTGGTGGATTGTGTTCTTTTATTTAATAATTTTCATTTTAGTAAGCGTTGTTTCCACATAGCGATTTTGATAATTTAATTTGACTTTATATTGTCCTTGTCCCAATTTTGGTTTGTTTAGTTTGCAAGTTTTACATTTTAATTTATTATGTAACGTTAATAATATTGATTACCGATATATTTCACCATTGTAACCATTCCTTAGTCACTGTCTTCTGCTTTCATGCATGGTTTGGGACTCAGGTTCAGAAGGTACAAGCTTTCGTAAGCTGGAGTCAGCTGACTGGCTGGCTGTGTTTTCTTGTTGTTGTTGGTTAGGCTATACGGACGACCCGCCATGACAACAACACTTTCTCTAGTGCAGTTTTAATTGGTTTTAAGCCTTAGATTAACCCGTAGGCGCTTCAGAGCCTTTCGGATTTGTCTGAAAGGCTGAGAAAAATTAAATCGCATTCGGACTGAAGAGCCGAGTTTCGGATGTATAAACTTCGGACATTATTGCAGGCATTTGGACAAGTCCGAATGGCTGCAGTGTGAAGTTCGGACTCGGCCCTTTCGGACTTTTGACAATTTCGGACAGGGGTCTCACCCAATTAGTCCGAAAGAGCGGGGGTCTACTGTATATTGGTCAGTTTATTTTGAAAAGTTATTTTACCTTTATTTTATATCTAACCAGTTTTGGTTTGTTTAGTTTGCAAGTTTTAAATTTTAATTGATTTATTATTTTTTTAGTTTCCTCCCTAGACCTCAATCAAGCTTTAAAAAAAACCCTAGAACCCCTTTCCAAGATAAATTTGTACATTATTCGTTAGAAAAATTTCCCAGCCAAAGGCCGGTTCCTCCTAAAATTACAGGCTCGCTATCGCTCGCCAGAAAAAAATTGACAGCTAAATGGCAAGGAAGGTCCTAATATTGACCAAGAAATCGGGTGAAAGGTTTTAGAATTACCAACTAATAGGCCGAACATCTTATTATCTCAAAACAAATGGGGCTAAACATGAGGGGGAGAAGGGGGTCTAGAAAAAGAATCCATCTTC
Source organism: Paralithodes platypus (assembly GCA_032716605.1). Classification (NCBI taxonomy): domain Eukaryota; kingdom Metazoa; phylum Arthropoda; class Malacostraca; order Decapoda; family Lithodidae; genus Paralithodes; species Paralithodes platypus. The sequence goes on from CM064516.1 coordinate 31,446,049, forward strand.
CCTTAACACTCAAAGGACGGGGCCGTTTGTAGCATCAACTACCTGCCAGGCGGGCATATTTACCGAAAACGACCATCATTCCATGCTCTTTTTCATGCATAAACAAGAGCCAGAGCGTAATACAAATGGGCGATAATAGAGCTTTCCAATGACACCTGAATCATCTTTGTACGACTACTGGTTATCCTGTAGCGATCGCGCAACCGGAGGTGAAAATACCCTAAATTAAATTAAATTAAAATAAGGTAATTTCCTCCGTTTTTTCCTTATATCGCGAGGCCGGGTGTGTGTAGGGAGGCAGCGGTGGTCATAGAACCGGCCCAGTGCTGGTGCCAAGCCGTCAGACCCCGCCTATCATCCTCCCAATGCACGGACTCTCTCTCCGAGCCCTAATGTGCTCAGAATGCCGCCCGTCATATGACGGGTACCGGAGGATAGGCCATTTATCTCTCGCCTGTCATATGACGGTCATCGTTGGTTAAGGGTTAAGCCTTTCGGTGAGATTTATTAACCCTCTACACAATGGTGTCAATTTAACCCCTTCATTACCAAAGCCTCATTTTACCAGAACTTCCCGGACTTCCCAAATTGACTTAATTCCTTGAACGTGACGATAGTGCTTTGTTATGTGTGCAATTAGTTTGCTTGGGAAATGGATTATCTTGCTCTTGTAGTACTGTAATTTTATTTTAGTAAGCGTTATTTAACTTATTTCCACAAGGATTATTTTACCTTTATCTTGTATTGTGCCAGTTTTGGTTTGTTTAGTTTGCAAGTTTTAAATTTTAATTTAACGCTCTAGTATTCATAGGAGTACAAACTATTGCAATTATTCCTTGCTATAGATTTATAGAATTCGACAACTAAACTGAAATGCATGCTAAACATGGCAAACTATAGGCTACATTAACTATACTGTAGTCTGAATTTTGTTTAGCCTAACAGATTGCAGTATGTTGAAAATTACAATTTTTGTTATCACATAATAAAATTTAAAAGGAAGAAAGGAGTCACTGTAATGAGATATCCTAATCTATTGTTGACTAAATTGACAGAAGGGAAACTGTTTTCTGTTCCTGACAGAGTTATCAATATCTTGAAATGTGCAGTGTGATTCCATTGTGATACATTAATTTTTCTCGTATAAAAAATGCTGAATGTAACAATGTCTATATTGTATAAAAAATTGGCTAATTCCTTGCGTTGTTAGATGTGCGATTAATTTGCTTGGGAAACAGATTAACTTATTTATGTAGTGATGTAAACCTTATATGGTGGATGGATTGTGTTTTTATTTTAAAAATTTATTTTGCTAAAGTGTTGTTTCCACATAGTGATTTTGATTAGTTCTTTTGCCTTTATATTGTCTCATCCTTGTTTTGGTTTGTTTACTTTGCAAGTTTTACATTATTATTTATATGTCCGGATGTTTTCTAAAATATGTTGATCATTTACTGAGCAGATTGCCTGAGGCGGAGGCGTTGCAGTGTCTGACAGAGCGAGCAATGTCCTGGCAAGACCGAGCCAGACAGTTGATGAAGACGGAAGAGTTGACCGCCGCTTTGGGGAAATTGTCCGTCTTCCTGCAGAAAATCACCGAAGCACAGGCTAAGCAACACCACAAGACTCTATCATCTCCACAAAGACATGATGTAAGTTCTTAATGATAGCGTAATGCATAAATGCGTGGAATTTCAGTGTGAGTATCCTAGGTTCGAGTCCTTGGAGTACAGTACCACATGTATTTGTTGATTTCATTAATTGAGTTTAGAAGTAAAGTTGGTTGGTGAAAAAACATTAATTAAAGGCCTATAAATTAATACTCTTAATCCTTTTATGTAGTGTTAATCTAGGGACCACATGACTGGCAAGTATTTGCTGCCTTTCTAGTTGATGTTTATTCTTTATCCTTACATATCCCCTTTGCTCTGTCAATGGTAATTTTTAGTCTATGTAACTTGTAGATCAATAGTATCAAGTAATTCTTCAAAATGTTGTAAAATAATATTGTTTTCTTGTTTTTCAGGAAAAAATGGAATTTGACGAATCCACAAACGACGATTCACTAAGTGAAGATAATGAATTGAAAATGGACCTAGATAGAGATGGAGGCAAGAAACTGGATGAGGGCAGCTGGGAGCACGCTTACTCCAGCAACAAACAGAACAAGGAGAAGAAAAGTGAAGTGGACAAAGCTCGTTGGAGTCGTCTTGTGGCCACCCTAATGGACAACAATGACAGTCCTCTGATCAACCTGTCCTCCGGGGCTCGCTCCCGAGTTCAGGACCTCTTGGTGGAAGGGGAACTGCTGGAAGTCAGTCTGGATGAAACCACACACATGTGGAGAGTCCTACAAGCGGCCAACCACCCTCCAGCTATGCTAGAGGACACTTTGCTCTCTTTCAACTCCACCAACAACAGCGACGAGGTTAAGGCCAAGAAAACAGGTCCCAAAAAGAGAAAATCGCAAGGGGACAGCCAAGACGAGCAGCCAAAGTCCCCTCTAAAGTCTCCCCTGAAGAAGACCAAGTTGAATAAGCTTTCTCCAAACACAGTCGACGGACGAACCAAAGGTCCCATGATGAAGAAGAAACTCAACCCGAAGTTCCAGGAGAAGAAGAAGAAGGAAGGGGTCCTGAATAAAGAAGGACCAAAGAGGAAAATGGGAATGGGAATGGGGCGGAAGAGGAAGATGATGTCCCTCTCCAACAGCGGCCTAAACAGCGATGATGATGATGATGAAGAAATTGACGAGGCGTGTTCAGCCAAAAAATGTCAGCACCCAACTGGCAATAACGTGGATTGGGTGCAGTGCGATGGGTGCGAGATCTGGCTCCACTACGTCTGTGTGGGGCTCAGAGCGGAAGACGTACACGCGGATAAGGAGTACAAATGCTGGAGATGCAAGCAGTCGGCTAATAAGGTATGGGCAAAAAGTTGGGCACAAAAGCGATTCAGTAGTCCGATAAGTTAATTATCGAAGTTAACTTCTATTATCGGACTACTATCGGAAGTTAACTTCCATTTTCATTATCGAACCAGTTAACTTCCGATAACTTGATTTCATAGTCCGATAATGTTCGTGAATTTTTTATCCAATAAAATGTTTATCATTTCAAGTGTTTTTATTTTTATTGTATCAACTTAATATCATTCAGTTCTCTCTTACCATTCATTCTTTACTACAATTTACAAGAGTACAACCATGGAAAAAGTTAGAAAACTTATAGAATTTTTTTATTTATTCTTGGATTTAACATAAATAAGCATTTTGTATATTTTTTTATCTTTTTACCATGTTTTTTAAATGGTTGTTAAGAAATAATTATCATTAACGGATTATCGTTGACTTTCGATAACTTAGTATTAGAATTATCGGATTATCTCTATCAGGCTTCTAATTGGGGTTATCGGAGTTAACTTTTTGGTTATCGGTGCCCAACACTGGGTATGGGGTTACTGAATTCTGCAATAGAGTATGTGCTATGAAATACATAAGGGGCTTAAAGATATGGGCTAAGCTATGGGGTTTATTAACCCTCGGAATCCGGGAGGCCTCATATGAGGCAAAAACAAAAAAATTGGCAGGAATCCGGGAGGGAAAAGGCGTGGCTAAAAATCGCCGTTATAATGGCAACCACACGTCGTAGCAATGTCATCTCAACAGCATTCTACAGACAACAATTTGCAATAAAATTGACTGCTCTAGGTGGTCTCAATCAGTAGCTACTGAATTATGAAGTTTGCCTGTACCAAATGGGCTCCGGACACAGCGATCGAGATCATATGAGGCCCCCTGGATTTCGTGGGTCAAGCAATGATGTAGATTTGATAAGAGGGTCAGTATGTTCTAAATTTCATACAGGGTTGAATATATGAACTATGATATGGGTTATAGAATAATGCTCTAGATTTAATGCAAAGGGTCAAAGTGTAATAAATATTGTACACTAAGGAAAGAATGGTGAGATGGATATGTGAGGTTAAACTTATGAGGTATTGAGTGAGGAATTAAGGTGTCTGGGCATTAGAAGTATCAGTGAAGTGATGCACACGAGTAGACTTGGTTGGTTTGGACATGTGGAGAGAATGGATGATCAGGATAGGGTGAAGAAATACCGGATTATGAACGTGGGAGGAACTGCACCTAGGGGTAGACCTAGAAAGACATGGAAACAGGTACTTTGGTCCGATCTCAAAGTAAGCGTTGTTTCCACATAGCGATTTTGATATGTTGTTTTGACTTTATATTGTCTTTGTCCCAGTTTTGGTTTGACTTTGTTTGCAAGTTTTACATTTTAAAGTAAAGAACTTGACATCAGAAAGTGTGAAAAGGAACACATTGAGATGGTTCGGTCATGTGGAACATATAATGGGAAGCGAGAGAATGACTAAAGAGTGTGTGTGAGGGTGAGATGGAAGAACAGAGAGAGGCAGACTGAGAGTGAGGTGGAGCTGAGAGGTACCGATATATGCGTGAAAGCGGTGTTGGATGGGAAGAGGGGCATCGACTGACGGGGGACAGAGAGGCATGTAGGCGATTCATTCGTGGCCACCCTTTTGGGGATCAGGACGTCTGGCAATAGATAGATAGACGACAGAGGCAGCCCAAAAAAGTGTAAGACTGAAATTACATTATCTGTGGATGAAACTATCTTTAAACTTGCATGTATGGAGGATACATTTAAGGGGAGATGGGTTGTTTTTCTGGTCCCCCTTCTCCCTCATGTTTAGCTCCATTAGTTTTCAGATATGACGTTTGGCTCATTAGTTTGGCAATTTTAAGACCTTTTGCCCTATTTCTTTGTCAATATTAGAAAGTTGAGACCCAAGGGAGGTATTCCCCGACGCTCATGTCTTTCACCCGTACCAGGCATCCACTAGGCTTTATTCATCATAAAATACTCGCAAAATTACAATGGAAAACTTGCAAAATAAACAAACTAAAATAGGAACAACACAATATAACTCAAAACCATATTCAACTCTTCACCACGGGAATATGAAGACAATTACCGAGGAATGTTTGGTGTATTTTTACAGAAAGGATAGCATGATTCATCATAACTATAAGTTTTCTGTATATCCTTTCTTTTAGAGAGATAAAATTGGTTAAACATAACTAAACAAGCTAAATTTACCTGTGGGGCACAGGGGTTAATGCTAAAAGTGAGTAGCTATGAAATATGGTACCATGTACAGTACTCCTAATTCAGAGGAGAGGGAATAGAATTACTGAACAGCATAATATTAACTTACTGGAAGCAATGAAATGCAGTAGTTTCTCTTACAATTTGAACGTAACCTATGAAAGCAGTTCCTTTGCATGGATGGAACTCGTCAGCATTTGATAGACAACCCATGTAGGGGAAACCACCTTATATAAATCCAGTTGGATGGGACTTATGCCAATCTCGGAGGGAGCAGCTCTCGCTGAGGCTGCTGAAGGATAGCCATACTGTACCTCCAATAGACTAGACTATATATTATGTTCTCTCCACCAACCAATTCTAAGTTTTCATCTAATCTTTAAAGACGTTCTTCAGGGTCAGTCCAGTATTACCATGAGCATATCTTGAGACAATAGACAGCAGGTCAGTATAGTGTGTTCCATTTAAAAAAAAAATCCTACCGAGATTTACTACTTCTTCTAACCCTTTCAGTCAAATGATTCACTGGGAATGATATTTTCAGTTAACCCTATTTGGTCTGAGGTGGGTCTTTATGGACCTCCCAGGTTTCATTCCATTAGTTTGGAGATTCTAAGACTTTTATCCCATTAGCTTGGTGATAAAAAGACCCTTCACCCTATTCAGGTAGGCTATTGATTTTTTTCTGGGTGAGTGATGAGCCTGTAGCTAACTTGAAAGAAATTGGCCTTTGACCCGGACAATTTTCTTTCTAATGTATAAATTTAGCTTGAAGGGAGTCTGGGTGGGTATTTTATTAGTTTAAAGAAAGTCTGGGAAGGCGTTTTTGTTAGCCTAGGAGTCAAACTAAAATACATTGCTCGAAAATGTCAAAAGCAAGCAAAATTCTCACTAATAACAATATTTATTCAAATGGAAAACTTGCAAAACATACTAACCAAAACCAGAAACTGCACATTGTAAAGACTAACAAACTTATAAGAATCACTGCGGAAACAACGTATTGAAGATTTAGCAAAACAATATTATGAAATTGAAAAAACCTAAAATTACCACATAGAAGGTTTGCCAGTCTATTATGTAAGACTTGCAAAATAAACAAACCAAAACAGGGATGACACAAGGGAGTTTGTTTCCCAAGCAAACCTGTTTCAAATATATTAACACACTCTTGTACATATTCAAGTAATTGATCTAATGGGAAGTTGAGGAATAATTAAACATAATGAAACAAAATGTCAATATAACCCCCAAGATGTCAGACCAAATAGTGTTAAGTATTAGTTAAGAAAGACAAAGATCAGTCATAAGCTTAACCCTTTCAGCACGATGATGTCTTTTTACCTTTGATTCTGGCTGGTCCTGTCCAGAGTGAGGTTTGGCATCCTCTACCCAACCTTAGCCGTTTCTGTCTGTCTCTTTTCCTGTACTACTTTTCCTACTTCGGGGGCGGGAGGCTAGGATTCCTCCTCTCCTTGTAAACTTCACCTACTAGTAGAGACTGAGAAAGGGGCGAGGGACCTTAAGATATGGAACTTTAAATGTTTCTGTTCGGGCTGTCTCGAGACGGCCACCCCCATCTATGGAGTATTATGCCTGAGTATATACATACATATACATATGATTTTTAGAAGGACCTATGTAATTCAGAGGGTTTATTCAGATCGTAGTTAAGTCTAATGGTAACCAGAATATGATCAAAATTACATCATTGGGCTGAACGGGTTAATAAAATACTCTGGAGAAAGCTACAATAAGAAACAATTACATCTGCTTCAGAAGGTTATATCGCTTGTGTTTGTGATTTGCTTGTAGGTATAAGTGTGTAATTTTAAGTTTGTACTTTTGGCTGTCTAGGCGAGTACAACGGACTGATGGACCATTAACTTGCAGCCAGGCGATTTGACGGAGGAGGAGAGTGTGGACATCCTTCTCAGCTTGGCCACAAGCCTTCCCCCCAAGGACTCACTGGCACAGAAGTAGAGGGCTGAGTTTATAGGGTCGTAACGGCCTTCGCAGCCCTTGAACGCGGGGCAAAAGTAGTGAACCGGGAGAGACAAATTTAGCCCTTTAACTCGAGGGCAAAATTAATGAGCAGGCAGAAGTAGAGGGCTTGCTCGATAGGTTCATAACGACCTTCACTGCCCTTGAACGCAAGGGGAAAATAGTGAAACGGGAGAGACAAATTTAGCCCTTTAACTCGAGAGGAAAACTAATGAGCTGGGATAGATAGACATTTAGCCCCATAGCTTGAGAGAACTATATGTGAGCTAAGCAGGGATGGAGAAAAACTGATACCTCGTTAACGGATATAGATCTTAATACGGTGTAAAGTGGAGATGGAAGTTTCTGATGTCTTGCAAGAAAAAAAGGAGAATTATCAAGTTCATTTCTTTGATATCAGTTTTATCAAGAGCATTACATAAGTTCTGTAATTTTAATAATTTTTGTGAAGGAAAAATATAACTAAAGAAATTAGTTATCGGCATTACTTTTTGTATAATGCTTTGATTATACAGTATGATTCTAATATATTGGTAATTTTTGTTAATATATTGAATAGAAGCTACTGGTACCAATAAAAGGAAATTAAAGTTTTGCAATTGGTGCACCATCCCATAATAGAGAACCTTACTTTATTTTTTTAGTTAGTAAATGTTTTGATAAAGGAGTGATATATATTGATATGAGCCATTAAACATTTTATTTTGTAGCCCCGTGGTGAGTTTTGTCCAGTGAGAACTCCTTTATTATAATGTGAGCAGTGCTATCACATGTTGATATATTGTACAATAATAAGGAAGTTAAAATACTTCTTCAATATTTTTCTTCAAGTAGATACACCAAAAATATTTACCATTAGATCTGACTTGAGTCACATTCATATTTGGGCAAGTTAGCAGTAGGTGAAGTGTCCTTCTCTCCCGTAGACCCTTGGTCCATTTTAGTCTTATTGATAATTCTCGGGAAGGTATTTGCGGCATTATTAAGCAGAATTATTGGTCCAAATGTTCAAAATACCTGTAGTTATCAATGAAACTTACAAAATTGTGTGATAAAATGTTAATTTTTGTATTCTTTCATTCTTTCATCTTTAGACTAACGGCAAAAATGTAACCTAACATTTCGTAAAGATATTCTTAATATCCTAACTAGTACCGGTACTGTATATTATGAAAAGTTAGGTTAGTTTTTTTATTTTATATACAGTATAAGAATAAAACAAAAAATACTAAAGAAATTTGAACAGATTTTCCCATGGCATTATAATTTGTATCGATAAGTACAGTAAATATATTCTGAAAGTTTGGACTGAAAATTATGCAGAATAAAGCCACAACAACTGTCTTCATTAATACAGTCTTTTCTTCTGTAGTGTCTTTATTATTTATTCATATACTTTTCTTCTTTGATACATGACCTAACCCCCTTTACAGCTATCATCATTCTGTGTAGTAGATTAATAGGTATCGGTAACAGTTTTTGTTGTTGCCGTCTGCTGCTTTTCATATTGCTTGTACAAAGCCCATGATTTAACTCCTTTGAGTTTGTAGAATAAAGGCTGTATTTTATGCTTTTCATATGTTCAATTGCATCATGGTACTTTATATAATTATACCGGTAGTCTTTTTTATTATGACAAGTGTAGAATTGTGACCCCTAGCCTCTTGTAATTTAGGAAGGGCTGGAGCAAACAGTCTGTAGTTTTTCACTCTGTTTGACTCTTCCCAAATGGTAGATAGATCAGCTTGATTGCTCTTCTTGTTTGAGTGGTGAGAGGTTTGGGGTCAGGGTTTCCACACTGGTCATAGTAACTGGACTATAGTTTCATGTTAGTCATCCACACTAAAAATCTTACCCTCAGACGTACAAATTCTTGTCCATCATGTCAGCTTCACCAATATCATTGTAATACTAGATAACATTTAGATTAATATACCGTTTCATTGAAACAAGTTGCAAATACACTTGCTAGTTTCTTCATTCATTGTCAGAGAAATTTTAGAACATTGTATTAAGGCGGCGTCACATGAATGCTCTTTTCGTCAATTATTATGGGCGATTGTAGTCTGGCAGTTTCAGAATTAAAGTTTTCTCAGAATTCAGTTACCTAACATTCTACTTTCAGTCTAGCTTGCAATTGCAATGCTAAAAGCTTTATAATATTATGGGAATAACTTGCTCATACAAAATTGCCGGAAAAAGCGTTTGTGTGACACTGGCTTCACACTGATTGAATGCCTGTATGCAGTGTCATGAAGGTTAAATTGATAATAGTTATAACTTAGGCCAGTAATAAGTTTTGGTTATATGGAAAGTGAGCAGTCTATGAAGTGAACTAGTTCGTCCTAATGATAGCCCTCTATTATGAAAAGCTAGTGTACATAAATTCTATATTTATTGATTTCTCAGGTTTTTAGATATTGAGTTCTGTGAAGTCTGTCATTACTAGGAGTTTTGAACCTGTTTCACAAATTGTATAGACATATATGAAGTATGCATACATGAGGGTGCAATACCGTTATATGCAATTCTGTCCAGTTATTATATTGCTGTATAATGCAGTATAGATGCAGTTTTTAGAAGTATTGCATAATTTCACCTGGATGTCCTCTCTATGGATACTTTGTGTAGTAGGGAAGACCAGCTAATTTGTACGATGTCGCCCAATTAATATGCGATATAGATTGAAATGCCCCCAAAATTGAGTACGGTTGAGTCAGATTAATCAATATAGTGTTACAGGGTGTAGTATTCAAGTCTTTCAGTCTTTAAAGCCAAGTTTTGAATCATATAAGCTATAATAAAGCATTGTACTGTATTGTATAGTTTGTATTTTATGCGGATTAATATCGGTTCGTTGCCGGCTTATAGATGACATGGTGCATGAAGGGGATTAATTCGTGGCCACCCCCTTGGGGATCAAGTTATGTCAATAGCTATATAGAATAGCCATTTATGCTAACGACTGTACCTTGACTTATATATCGATACAATTTATTTTTATTAACTGCTTTATTTGTGTGGGTAGTATTTTTATCTATATGCGTATTAATTGGAGACCCGCATACAAATAGGCTAGTTTACCCTCCAGTAGGCTACTTGATACAGTAAATCCATAAGTACTGTAGGTATAAGAACAGAGTATTTTAGTTAAAAAAAAAGTTGTGGTAAAAGCAAATTATATAATAAAAGGTTAGGAACTGATTGACTTCTGCAAAAAAAAAAGTTCTTTGGAAAAATGCATGGAGGTGCTAACTTTTTCTTTCCACATTGTGTAATTTATATATCATTTCCACACACCGCCAGCCCCACCCATTGTCCAGCACAGGGCAAGTGATCTCAGCCACCCCATACACTATTATTATTATTATTTAATTGACCCTTTTAGCATGGTGGTGGCATTTTTTGTTTCTTTCTGGCTATTGTTTGATGATTTTATGCGGTTTAGAATTGGCTTGCGGAAGTCAGAGGGTTGATTGATCTTGTTTTTACACCTTTACTTCTCAGAGGTTAATGCTAAACTTGAGATATTCATAGAATTTATTTTTATTCTGCCCCTCATTAAACAATTTTTATGCAGTTTAGGATGAACGTGAAAGAGTCAGAGGGTCGTTTGATCAAGTTTTTACACCTCTGGTTTCCAGAAGTTGATCTTAGGCTGTAATGGTAGCCTGAATAGAATACAAAATTGACCGCACTGTATTAAAGGGGTTAAGCCATCCAAACATTAATTCTTTCTTTTTATACTCCTCATTGTTTTGTTTTGAATGTATTTACCGAATATTGTTTTCCATTGTAAATAGTGCTGATCAGCACACAACTTTGTACATTTCTACATTTTTTTTCCTACTCTCTTCACTATGAATCTATTTTGTTTCTTGTGTCGTATTAATCCATGGGATAAACAGTATTGATGTGCATATAGAAGATGGAGCACAATCTTGGACCACTGCTTGGTTAGGGTGGTATCACATGGAGGCTTGATCCCTTCATTTTTATCCTCAACTCTGGTCTGGCAGCTTAGGAGTCCAACTTTTATAGGAATTAATTCGCCCACATAAATAGCTCTTGAAGCTAGTTATCAATACAAGTGTAAAATTGACTGAAAATAATGCCAGAATGAAGTTGTGGATCACATGTTGATGATGAAAGCCCCTGTGCGGTACCCCCCTTGAGTCTCACATTCATTGACTACACAAGCAGCATGGCCACCTCTGAAATGTTACGTTTTATACATGCACTATTTTATTCCCCCTTCGTAGGCCTACTGTTATGAGTGTGCCTCCTTGTGGCAAATAAGAGGACAAATTGGTAATTATAGTCCATGTGGTCCGGTACCATGTGGTGGCAAGGATACATGGGGATTTTTTTTTTTTTTTTTTTTTTTTTTTTTTTTTTTTTTAAGGTACACAAGAGCTTTGTGTCACAAATGTTCTGTCACCCTTTGTTAAAACCGGTTATAATCCATCTCGCCAAGTCTTTTAGCTGAAACTCCTTGGTCTGGTTAAACTATACAATAATAACTATAATACACTTCCTCTAAGTCTCGGTTCTCTGTTGAATATTTATAGTCGCTCATAAAAGTAATTGTCATTTTATGTTCCTCTTTGTGCAAATCTATGCTTCAGGATTGATTTATGAATGTAATTTACTTACATTAATTGACAGACATGATTTTAGTATTAATTTAGTAATATTACATTAACATATCAGTTTCTACAAATATATTTGCATAATGAAAAACATGAGGCCACACGTTTGAGTGACCATACAATTGGCCAAATACTGTATGCGTGTTTTACAGCACCAAATATAGTTGGTGGGCTGGTCCTATCAAATTGAGGGTTAAACCTTTCGGATTAGAGTTTGGCATCTTGCTTAATTCTTTTTAAACCAGTGACAACTTTATTTAATTTCAGGAACAGTACAGTATATCCAAGGTGTATTATTTTGTTTAGATAGTGCCTTTTTTTCTCAACGGTTAAGCAGACAACAATATTTATACTGTCGATAAGACTGCCAGATTTTTTTTTTTTTTTAGCAAGAATCTGTAGGAATGAATGATTAACCCACTGAACCCCAGCGACGACAACGTGTCGTCGGCAATGTATGTAACGCTAAACCCCAGCGACGACAACGCGTCGTCAATGTTAATTACTCCGGTCCTATGGCACCTAGAGGGCTCAGATTTGTATGGGAACTGTGTAAGTATCCCACGCAACCTTGCCGATGGTTGAAAACTCAAAGTCCAACCGCGTGAGCGTGCAAAAACATGGTTTTTGGGTGTTTTTGCCTTCAATTTTTTACTCTTGTAAAATCTGTTTTCGGGGGCTCCGTAGGACCAATTTTTGACCTTTTTGATAGTTTTTTTTTTTTTGGTTTTTCCTTCATTCCTAACCCACTCGCTATTGTTTCTGGATTTTTTTTTTTTTTTCAAAACCTGCCGGTCCCTGGTGGTACATTTATTTATAACTAGCTGGGGCTCAGTGGGTTAAAATATTAAATTAGGAGATAAAACTTGCAAAACAAACAAACCAAAAGAGGAACTACACAATATATAGACAATAACTTCAAAATTATGTGGAGAAAATTATGACAGGCTTCATAAGCACTTGGCTGGTCTCATAATTTCTATATATATTTAGTTTTTTTTTCAACGGAGGTTAAATTGTTATCTTGCCATCCAGATAATTTAGTGGCATATGGCCTTCATTGCCTAGTGCTAAGAGTTTTATTAAAGTTAAGTTGCCATCCAGATTAGTCGGCTATTACTGTACAGTACCAAGATTTTGAAGTGCTATATGTTGCTAATTATGATAATTTGGCAATATTATGATGCAGAGATATAGCAGTATCGTATTTTTCCATTAAGAATCGAGAAATCTAAGGAAAATGCTGGAAAAGAAGAGTAGACTACCTGCATTGTGTTTTGAGTTGACCGACTTGTTGGAGTGAATTATAACGAGCCTGAACAAATGTAATCATTACCGGTATTGTTCCCATGACTATTCAGCTACTTGCATCAGTGACAAAGCATTAAGAGTGGAGTGATTTATTTATTTATTTTATTATTCCAAGAAACAGGTTACTGATTTGTGCCTCAATTTACCATTGTACCTGTGTTAGTTTAGCTGCACTGCTCATTGTATTAAAGAATACCTGAAAGCTTAGTAGTTTATTATTCTTTAATAACCTGGATTTTACCCTCCCATGTTCTCCATATTAAGTCTTTTAGACTTGTATAAACTATGAAATTATTAAAATAAAAAAATTTATTGTAATATACAGTATATTAGTACAGTACAGTACTACCTGTACACATTTTAAAGGTATTTGATTTGATTTAACTTAAGGATGAAGCAAGTTAGTGGATGGACTAGCCGCACACCACTGTACAAAAATAACGTTAAAAGGATACAGTAGGGTCTCACATAAAACGAGTTTATGGTCGATAAACGAGGGCGTTTTATGCGATTTAGTTTTATGTGAACACAGCATTTTGGTGGCGCAATATCGTCAATGTTCACTGTAAGCGAAAATTTTCGTACAAAGCGAACTATATTTCGTACAAAGCGAACACAAAGCGAACGACATTTCATACAAAGCGACGATATTTCGTACAAAGCGAACGACATTTCATACAAAGCGACGATATTTCGTACAAAGCGAATTTTAGGTCGGTAGTTTTAATCGAGACTAGTTTTATGCGGGACCCTACTGTACATAGGACCCCAATGGAAATACAGTACGCCTAACGGCCTTATTGGCCTATCCTTAGTTGGAATTATGCAAAGCTGGTACATGTCATATTTGTAACATACTATGTGGTACCAACTCTGTAAATTGCTAACTGAATAAATATTATTATTATTATTATTATTATTATTATTATCATTATTATAGAAGGCCTCGGAGTCGAACGAACCCAAAATTGATGGGTCAATCCTATAAGTCCTTCAGTAAACTGGCACGGGTTGTCCTTCTCACAGGGGCTAGGTCCGCTTTGGGTCATTTTTTATATTGCCACCCTCAAAGGGGAGTAAGGCCTCTGGCAATGGATAGATATAGATTTTCTTTCAATGCCCAGGGTGGAATAAAAGTAAAACCTCTCAGTTGATGCATGATGGATCTGCACTATATTTGGTGCCAACAGGCATTGTATATTTAGCACATGAATCCCAAAGAAGCCACAGAACTGAACTGACTAAAGCCCCGTCTACACGATCGAGCTACACTATTCTTCAGCCGTTCCAGTGTACACTGATGGTTCCAAGACCTCCGCCGGTATAGGGTTTGCGGTTGTATTCCCGGACCGGACCTTCCAACGGCACGTCCAATTATGTGCTAGTGTCTTTACGGCAGAGTTATTTGCTATTTTATTTGCCCTACGTACTATTTTTTGTTCACACCTGCATACCTTTGTAATTTTTAGTGACTCCCTTAGTGCTCTTCAGAGTATTCAGTCTATTCCCGCTGTTAACCCCTTAGTGCTGGAGGTTCAGGAATGGTTGTTCCGCATCGCTACTAAATTAAAGTCCCTGTCTTTCTGTTGGGTCCCGAGTCATGTTGGAGTGCCTGGCAATGAGCGAGTTGATTTTTTCGCCCGCTCTGCTATTACCTCTAACCGACTCGTGCCACGGCGTATTCCTGCATCTGATTACTTCCCGCATGTTACTCAATTACTACGTCAGCGCTGGCAGGACGAGTGGACCTCCATGAGGGTGTCTGATGTCAAACTGCGTTCTGTCAAACCTTCCGTCCTACCTTGGAAGTCTTCCTCTCATCGCAATCGTCGATGGGAGACCGCTCTAGCCCGTCTTCGGCTCGGCCACACCAGGCTCACGCATGGTCTTTGATGTCCTGTGATGTCCCCACGCTCTGTCCTTGCTGCCATATTCCAGTGTCTGTCCAGCATCTCCTGATAGACTGTCCTCGTTTCTCCAATGCCCGGCGGCAGGCATTCCCCTTCATATGCTCCCTTAATCGCCCCCTTGTCTTAGCCGATATGCTTGGAGAGTCCCCCAATTTCTCCCTCCCACATCTTATTCGGTTTCTCCTCCATACCCGTCTCCTTCAGCTTCTTTAATTAGTGTTTCCCAGTCTTCTTATCCTCTACTCCGTATTGCGCCCAGCCTCACAACAACTCCGATGTTTTTTCCACAAAGTTTATTTTGGTGCCACAGTCTTTTTAGGCTTGGTGCGAATCCCTATTTTAATAATAATACACGATCGAGCAGTGTCCGGAACACCAAGCAAAGTCTGTTAAACACGCTTGCGGTGTTGTCCAAACGGCAGCCGGGCAGTGATTGGCCAGTCAAAGTTTGCCAGTGGTCAGAGTAGGAGCTCGGCAGGGCTGGGTCAGTGAGTCCGGTATGATCACCATGGTCCCCAACAACAATAATCACAAGACCGTTATATAACCTATATATCCAAGCAGATGCCAATAGGAGGGAGTGTATATTGGCAGAAGCTCGACTGGAGGCAACACCTCATGTTTGTTTAAAATGGATGCAGCTACACTTATTTGCAGTATACTAAAAGATTATCCAAGCATAGTTTGTCTCGCATTATTCCTGAAACTTGTCGAGCAATATACGAAGTACTCAATCAAGAATGCTTGCAGGTGAGATTTATAGTGAGACGATCCAACCTAAGTTTACATAAAATTAATTAAATAATGCAATTGCCGATGGTATATTTGAAATCGTCTCCTCGTTGCGATTCCAACGGTATTGTAATGCCCTCGAAAATATCCCACCGCTGCCACCAATGAAATGCTGGGTGTGAAGGGAATTCATGGTCTGAAAACTCCCCAGGCCCACTTAGGGTCAACCTTTCCTGGTGCTTGGCGCGGGGCTCGAACTTCTGAAGGGAGTTTAACCCTCCTAAAAACCCACAGGTTTTGAGATGCCTTGGGTGGGGTTCGAACCCTGGTTAGTGACCATGGCCCCTAGGTCAACCAGGCCCGCGCGCCAACCCACTGTACTACCACGGACGTACAAAAGTATAGTAACCTTAGTCCGATTTGTAAGAACCAGGTGATAGTCTCGTGGTGTTTCACGTGATGAGTTTATTGGACTTCCCATCAACGACTATTTTACACTATACCTGACGTCAACTCCGGTAGTACATTATTGGGGTTGCGGGATATTTTCGAGGGCATTACAGGTATATACATATTTTAATTTTGACCAATTTTTATGCTCAATAGGCCTATTTTAAAGTTAAAAACTCCATAGACGAGTTATCTATGGATGGATTTTGTTCATTTTTTTACCTTAAGTTCACTTTGACACGCTGAATCGAATGGCGCAAACAGAATTGAAATAGGACTATTAGTTTAGGATTTCGATTTTGACTGCCTTCCTGCAGGTCCCAGGGGACCGTTTTTTGGACATTAACAGTCCTCTGTAGCCCAAACTATAAGTCCTAGGGAATTCTACTTGGTGCCATTCGATTTTTCTCGACGAGCTGCTTCTATATATGATCGTAGATTGAGATTTCGACCAGAGAGTAAGCCATTCGGCCAGAATCAAAAATATTTTTGTCAAAAATCCCTGCGTTTTGCCCAGGCAAATTTTTGCACTTGGCGGGCGACTTCCGAATTTCGAGTTGTCATGGGTATATATGGATTCGTCTCGTCATTACAATTCCAACGGTATATGAATTTTTTAATTTTGACCAATTTTTAGGCCCAATAGGCCTATTTTATAGTTTAATAAACACTGTCCCCTACATGATGGCTGTCTAAGTCAGAGAATAAGCTGTTGGAGTGGCTTTGTTGAGTGTGTTATTAGTTAGAGAAGGGTATATAATTAAAGCTCTTTCCTGTGTCTTACTTCCACCCAATCTACCCACTTGTTTTTTTGGAGCAGCCACGTAAGTGAAATGTTATGTTCAAATAGTATAGTTAGCCATACAATATTTCAACGGGATAGTTTTCTTTCAATAATCTTTACAGAAAATGATAGTTTGAATGGGTAACTAATATATTTTATTAGAACGAGGTATAGTATCAGTACTTTCCGTAGTTATCTATATAAGGATATTGTTCAAATTTATACCACAAGTACACTTTGACACACTGAATCGAATGGCGTAAACAGAATTGAAATCGGACCATTAGTTTAGGATTTCGTATTTGACTTGGCCTCCCAGAACGGCCCAAATGACCAGTTTTTGGACTTTAAAGTCCTATGTAGCCCAAACTATAAGTCCTAGGGAATTCTACCTGGTGCCAATCGATTTTTCTCGACGAGCTGCTTCCATAAATGGTCGTAGATTGCAATTTCGACCAGCCATTCGCCCAGAATCGAAAATATTTTGGTCCAAAATCCCTGCGTTTAAAATTTAAGCCCAGGAAAATGTTTGCACTTGGCGGGTGACTTTCGAATTTCGAGTTTTCATGGGTATATATGGATTCGTCTCGTCATTACAATTCCAACGGTATATGAATGTTTTAATTTTGACCAATTTTTAGACCCAATAGGCCTATTTTAAAGTTTAAAAACTCCATAGACGAGTTATCTAAGTATGGATTTTGTTCAACTTTTAACCATGAGTTCACTTTGACACGCTGAATCGAATGGCGCAAACATAATTGAAATCGGACAATTAGTTTAGGATTTCGTATTTGACTTGGCCTCCCAGAACGGCCCAAATGACCAGTTTTTGGACTTTAAAGTCCTCTGTAGCCCAAACTATAAGTCCTAGGGAATTCTACTTGGTGTCATTCGATTTTTCTCGACGAGCTGCTTCTATACATGGTCTTATATTTCATTTTCGCCCAGCCATTCGCCCAGAATCGAAATTATTTTGGTCCAAAATCCCTGCGTTTAATTAAAGCCCAGGAATATTTTTGCACTTGGCGGGCGACTTTCGAATTTCGAGTTTTCATGGGTATATTTGGATTCGTCTCGTCATTACAATTCCAACGGTATACGAATTTTTTAATTTTGACCAATTTTTAGGCCCAATAGGCATATTTTAAAGTTTAAAAACCCTATAGACGAGTTATCTATGTATGAATTTTGTTCAAATTTTAACCATAAGTTCACTTTTACACACTGAATCGAATGGCGCAAACATAATTGAAATCGGACAATTAGTTTAGGATTTCGTATAGACTTGGCCTCCCAGAAGGGCCCAAATGACCAGTTTTTGGACTTTAAAAGTCCTCTATAGCCCAAACTATAAGTCCTAGGGAATTATACTTGGTGTCATTCGATTTATCTCGCCGAGCTGCTTCTATTCATGTTCTTATAATTCATTTTCGACCAGCCATTCGCCCAGAATCGAAAATAATTTGGTCCAAAATCCCTGCGTTTAAGTTAAGGCCCAGGAAAATGTTTGCACTTGGCGGGCGACTTCCGAATTTCGAGTTGTCATGGGTATATATGGATTCGTCTCGTCATTACAATTCCAACGGCATATGAATGTTTTAATTTTGACCAATTTTTAGGCCCAATAGGCCTATTTTATAGTTTAATAAACACTGTCCCCTACATGATGGCTGTCTAAGTCAGAGAAGAAGCTGTTGGAGTGGCTTTGTTGTGTGTGTTATTAGTTAGAGAAGGGTATATAATTAAAGCTCTTTCCTGTCTCTTCCTTCCACCCAATCTACCCACA
The DNA here is from genome assembly GCA_032716605.1 of Paralithodes platypus. Lineage (NCBI taxonomy): Eukaryota > Metazoa > Arthropoda > Malacostraca > Decapoda > Lithodidae > Paralithodes > Paralithodes platypus. The sequence continues at coordinate 31,464,831 of CM064516.1, forward strand.
TGTTATGATGGAGCAGCCACGTAAGTGAAATGTTATGTTCAAATAGTATAGTTAGCCATACAATATTTCAACGGGATAGTTTTCTTTCAATAATTTTTACAGAAAACGATAGTTTGAATGTGTAACTAATATATATTATTAGAACAAGGTACAGTATCAGTACTTTCCGTAGTTATCTATATAAGGATATTGTTAAAATTTATACCACAAGTACACTATGACACGCTGAATCGAATGGCGCAAACAGAATTGAAATCGGACAATTAGTTTAGGATTTCGTATATGACTTGGCCTCTCAGAAGGGCCCAAATGACCGTTTTTTGGACTTTAAAAGTCCTCTGTAGCCCAAACTATAAGTCCTAGGGAATTCTACCTGGTGCCAATCGAGTTTTCTCGACGAGCTGCTTCCATACGTGGTCGTAGATTGCAATTTCGACCAGCCATTCGCCCAGAATCGAAAATATGTTGGTCCAAAATCCCTGCGTTTAAAATTTAAGCCCAGGAAATTGTTTGCACTTGCCGGGCGACTTTCGAATTTCGAGTTTTTATGGGTATAATATTATATGGATTCGTCTCGTCATTAGGATTCCAACGGTATATGATTTTTTTAATTTTGACCAGTTTTTAGGCCCAATTGGCCTATTTTATAGTTTAATAAACACTGTCCCCTACATGATGGCTGTCTAAGTCAGAGAAGAAGCTGTTGGAGTGGCTTTGTTGAGTGTGTTATTAGTTAGAGAAGGGTATATAATTAAAGCTCTTTCCTGTGTCTTCCTTCCACCCAATCTACCCACTTGTTATAATGGAGCAGCCACGTAAGTGAAATGTTATGTTCAAATAGTATAGTTAGCCATACAATATTTCAACGGGATAGTTTTCTTTCAATGATCTTTACAGAAAACGATAGTTTGAATGGGTAACTAAAATATATTATTAGAACAAGTTATAATATCAGTACTTTCCGTAGTTATCTATCGAAGGATATTGTTCAAATTTATACCACAAGTACACTTTGACACGCTGAATCGAATGGCGCAAACATAATTGAAATCGGACAATTAGTTTAGGATTTCGTATAGACTTGGCCTCCCAGAAGGGCCCAAATGACCAGTTTTTGGACTTTAAAAGTCCTCTGTAGCCCAAACTATAAGTTCTAGGGAATTCTACTTGGTGTCATTCGATTTGTCTCGCCGAGCTGCTTCTATTTATGTTCTTATAATTAATTTTCGACCAGCCATTCGCCCAGAATCGAAAATAATTTGGTCCAAAATCCCTGCGTTTAACTTAAGGCCCAGGAAAATGTTTGCACTTGGCGGGCGACTTCCGAATTTCGAGTTGTCATGGGTATATATGGATTCGTCTCGTCATTACAATTCCAACGGCATATGAATGTTTTAATTTTGACCAATTTTTAGGCCCAATAGGCCTATTTTATAGTTTAATAAACACTGTCCCCTACATGATGGCTGTCTAAGTCAGAGAAGAAGCTGTTGGAGTGGCTTTATTGAGTGTGTTATTAGTTAGAGAAGGTTATATAATTAAAGCTCTTTCCTGTCTTTTCCTTCCACCCAATCTACCCACATGTTATAATGGAGCAGCCACGTAAGTGAAATGTTATGTTCAAATAGTATAGTTAGCCATACAATATTTCAACGGGATAGTTTTCTTTCAATAATCTTTACAGAAAACGATAATTTGAACGCGTAACTAATATATATTATTAGAACAAGGTACAGTATCAGTACTTTCCGTAGTTATCTATATAAGGATATTGTTCAAATTTATACCACAAGTACACTTTGACACGCTGAATCGAATGGCGCAAACAGAATTGAAATCGGACAATTAGTTTAGGATTTCGTATATGACTTGGCCTCTCAGAAGGGCCCAAATGACCGTTTTTTGGACTTTAAAAGTCCTCTGTAGCCCAAACTATAAGTCCTAGGGAATTCTACCTGGTGCCAATCGAGTTTTCTCGACGAGCTGCTTCGATAAGTGGTCGTAGATTGCAATTTCGACCAGCCATTCGCCCAGAATCGAAAATGTGTTGGTCCAAAATCCCTGCGTTTAAAATTTAAGCCCAGGAAATTGTTTGCACTTGGCGGGCGACTTTCGAATTTCGAGTTTTTATGGGTATAATATTATATGGATTCGTCTCGTCATAGGATTCCAACGGTATATGATTTTTTTAATTTTGACCAATTTTTAGGCTCAATTGGCCTATTTTATAGTTTAATAAACACTGTCCCCTACATGATGGCTGTCTAAGTCAGAGAAGAAGCTGTTGGAGTGGCTTTGTTGAGTGTGTTATTAGTTAGAGAAGGGTATATAATTAAAGCTCTTTCCTGTGTCTTCCTTCCACCCAATCTACCCACTTGTTATAATGGAGCAGCCACGTAAGTGAAATGTTATGTTCAAATAGTATAGTTAGCCATACAATATTTCAACGGGATAGTTTTCTTTCAATAATCTTTACAGAAAACGATAGTTTGAATGGGTAACTAATATATATTATTAGAACAAGGTACAATATCAGTACTTTCCGTAGTTATCTATAGAAGGATATTGTTCAAATTTATACCACAAGTACACTTTGACACGCTGAATCGAATGGCGCAAATAGAATTGAAATCGAACCATTAGTTTAGGATTTCGTATTTGACTTGGCCTCTCAGAAGGGCCCAAATAACCGTGTTTTGGACTTTAAATGTCCTCTGTAGCCCAAACTATAAGTCCTAGGGAATTATACTTGGTGTCATTCGATTTATCTCGCCGAGCTGCTTCTATTCATGTTCTTATAATTCATTTTCGACCAGCCATTCGCCCAGAATCGAAAATAATTTGGTCCAAAATCCCTGCGTTTAAGTTAAGGCCCAGGAAAATGTTTGCACTTGGCGGGCGACTTCCGAATTTCGAGTTGTCATGGGTATATATGGATTCGTCTCGTCATTACAATTCCAACGGCATATGAATGTTTTAATTTTGACCAATTTTTAGGCCCAATAGGCCTATTTTATAGTTTAATAAACACTGTCCCCTACATGATGGCTGTCTAAGTCAGAGAAGAAGCTGTTGGAGTGGCTTTGTTGTGTGTGTTATTAGTTAGAGAAGGGTATATAATTAAAGCTCTTTCCTGTCTCTTCCTTCCACCCAATCTACCCACATGTTATAATGGAGCAGCCACGTAAGTGAAATGTTATGTTCAAATAGTATAGTTAGCCATACAATATTTCAACGGGATAGTTTTCTTTCAATAATCTTTACAGAAAACGATAGTTTGAATGTGTAACTAATATATATTATTAGAACAAGGTACAGTATCAGTACTTTCCGTAGTTATCTATATAAGGATATTGTTAAAATTTATACCACAAGTACACTATGACACGCTGAATCGAATGGCGCAAACAGAATTGAAATCGGACAATTAGTTTAGGATTTCGTATATGACTTGGCCTCTCAGAAGGGCCCAAATGACCGTTTTTTGGACTTTAAAAGTCCTCTGTAGCCCAAACTATAAGTCCTAGGGAATTCTACCTGGTGCCAATCGAGTTTTCTCGACGAGCTGCTTCCATACGTGGTCGTAGATTGCAATTTCGACCAGCCATTCGCCCAGAATCGAAAATATGTTGGTCCAAAATCCCTGCGTTTAAAATTTAAGCCCAGGAAATTGTTTGCACTTGCCGGGCGACTTTCGAATTTCGAGTTTTTATGGGTATAATATTATATGGATTCGTCTCGTCATTAGGATTCCAACGGTATATGATTTTTTTAATTTTGACCAGTTTTTAGGCCCAATTGGCCTATTTTATAGTTTAATAAACACTGTCCCCTACATGATGGCTGTCTAAGTCAGAGAAGAAGCTGTTGGAGTGGCTTTGTTGAGTGTGTTATTAGTTAGAGAAGGGTATATAATTAAAGCTCTTTCCTGTGTCTTCCTTCCACCCAATCTACCCACTTGTTATAATGGAGCAGCCACGTAAGTGAAATGTTATGTTCAAATAGTATAGTTAGCCATACAATATTTCAACGGGATAGTTTTCTTTCAATGATCTTTACAGAAAACGATAGTTTGAATGGGTAACTAAAATATATTATTAGAACAAATTATAATATCAATACTTTCCGTAGTTATCTATCGAAGGATATTGTTCAAATTTATACCACAAGTACACTTTGACACGCTGAATCGAATGGCGCAAACATAATTGAAATCGGACAATTAGTTTAGGATTTCGTATAGACTTGGCCTCCCAGAAGGGCCCAAATGACCAGTTTTTGGACTTTAAAAGTCCTCTGTAGCCCAAACTATAAGTTCTAGGGAATTCTACTTGGTGTCATTCGATTTGTCTCGCCGAGCTGCTTCTATTTATGTTCTTATAATTAATTTTCGACCAGCCATTCGCCCAGAATCGAAAATAATTTGGTCCAAAATCCCTGCGTTTAACTTAAGGCCCAGGAAAATGTTTGCACTTGGCGGGCGACTTCCGAATTTCGAGTTGTCATGGGTATATATGGATTTGTCTCGTCATTACAATTCCAACGGTATATGAATTTTTTAATTTTGACCAATTTTTAGGCCCAATAGGCCTATTTTATAGTTTAATAAACACTGTCCCCTACATGATGGCTGTCTAAGTCAGAGAAGAAGCTGTTGGAGTGGCTTTATTGAGTGTGTTATTAGTTAGAGAAGGTTATATAATTAAAGCTCTTTCCTGTCTTTTCCTTCCACCCAATCTACCCACATGTTATAATGGAGCAGCCACGTAAGTGAAATGTTATGTTCAAATAGTATAGTTAGCCATACAATATTTCAACGGGATAGTTTTCTTTCAATAATCTTTACAGAAAACGATAATTTGAACGCGTAACTAATATATATTATTAGAACAAGGTACAGTATCAGTACTTTCCGTAGTTATCTATATAAGGATATTGTTCAAATTTATACCACAAGTACACTTTGACACGCTGAATCGAATGGCGCAAACAGAATTGAAATCGGACAATTAGTTTAGGATTTCGTATATGACTTGGCCTCTCAGAAGGGCCCAAATGACCGTTTTTTGGACTTTAAAAGTCCTCTGTAGCCCAAACTATAAGTCCTAGGGAATTCTACCTGGTGCCAATCGAGTTTTCTCGACGAGCTGCTTCGATAAGTGGTCGTAGATTGCAATTTCGACCAGCCATTCGCCCAGAATCGAAAATGTGTTGGTCCAAAATCCCTGCGTTTAAAATTTAAGCCCAGGAAATTGTTTGCACTTGGCGGGCGACTTTCGAATTTCGAGTTTTTATGGGTATAATATTATATGGATTCGTCTCGTCATAGGATTCCAACGGTATATGATTTTTTTAATTTTGACCAATTTTTAGGCTCAATTGGCCTATTTTATAGTTTAATAAACACTGTCCCCTACATGATGGCTGTCTAAGTCAGAGAAGAAGCTGTTGGAGTGGCTTTGTTGAGTGTGTTATTAGTTAGAGAAGGGTATATAATTAAAGCTCTTTCCTGTGTCTTCCTTCCACCCAATCTACCCACTTGTTATAATGGAGCAGCCACGTAAGTGAAATGTTATGTTCAAATAGTATAGTTAGCCATACAATATTTCAACGGGATAGTTTTCTTTCAATGATCTTTACAGAAAACGATAGTTTGAATGGGTAACTAATATATATTATTAGAACAAGGTACAATATCAGTACTTTCCGTAGTTATCTATAGAAGGATATTGTTCAAATTTATACCACAAGTACACTTTGACACGCTGAATCGAATGGCGCAAATAGAATTGAAATCGAACCATTAGTTTAGGATTTCGTATGTGACTTGGCCTCTCAGAAGGGCCCAAATAACCGTGTTTTGGACTTTAAATGTCCTCTGTAGCCCAAACTATACGTCCTAGGGAATTCTACCTGGTGCCAATCGATTTTTCTCGACGAGCTGCTTCCATACGTGGTCGTAGATTGCAATTTCGACCAGCCATTCGCCCAGAATCGAAAATATGTTGGTCCAAAATCCCTGCGTTTAAAATTTAAGCCCAGGAAAATGTTTGCACTTGGCGGGTGACTTTCGAATTTCGAGTTTTCATGGGTATATATGGATTCGTCTCGTCATTACAATTCCAACGGTATATGGATTTTTAAATTTTGACCAATTTTTAGACCCAATAGGCCTATTTTAAAGTTTAAAAACTCCATAGACGAGTTATCTAAGTATGGATTTTGTTCAAATTTTAACCATGAGTTCACTTTGACACGCTGAATCGAATGGCGCAAACATAATTGAAATCGGACAATTAGTTTAGGATTTCGTATAGACTTGGCCTCCCAGAAGGGCCTAAATGACCAGTTTTTGGACTTTAAAAGTCCTCTGTAGCCCAAACTATAAGTCCTAGGGAATTCTACCTGGTGTCATTCGATTTATCTCGACCGACAGCTTCCATACATGGACGTAGATTTCATTTTCGACAAGCCATTCTCCCATAATCGAAAACATTTGTTAACAAATGCCTTTGTTTAATTAAGCCCAGGAAAATCGATAATTTTGGTCTGATTTTGACTGTTCAAGCTTATGGTATATTTGGAATCGTCTCGTCGTTGCGATTCCAACGTTTTTTTTAAGATAAATATATTTCATTATACTTATAGGATTAATCTTAATAAAATATTCATAATATTGTTAATAATAACATCAATTTAATGGGGACGCTCCCCATACTTTATTCTGAAGCTAACATTAAAGTCATACCATCAGTGACATTTAATAAGTGATTGCACACATTACATCCTGTTAACCTTCCACCAAATTTTCCTGATTGATACCCGTATAATAGAAGGATAAAATATATATATATATTTATTAACCCCTTCTGTACCGGCGAAGTATTTTTGTATTTGTTTTGAGCTACATTTAGACGATTGCATTAAGATTAAAAGGATATATCATATCTAAAGGGATTAATTGAGATCGTCTGTAGCCTTTTAATGGGTAGACGTCCTTCCTAAGCCGTGTAAAGACTTATTATAATTGCCAGAATATAATAAAATGGATGTTACCGGATGGATGTTTAAGTATGGATGTTTAAGTATCTGGGCAGTGTGTTGAGTAAAGATGGGACTATGGATGAAGAAGTGCGGGAGAGGGTACAACAGGGGAAGAGGGTTGTAGGAACGCTAAAAGCAGTAACAAGAAATAGGGTGGTCAGTATGGAAGTGAAGAAGTCCTTGCATGACAGTGTGGTAATCCCGACACTGACTTACGGAAGCGAAGCATGGACGTTGATTGAGAGACTCAGACCAAGAGTGAGAGCAGTGGAAATTAATTACTTAAGGAGTGCGTGCAGAGTTACATGGAGGGATAAACAGACTAATGAGGAAGTAAGAAGGAGGTGTGGTGTGGAGGTAGATGTGCTGGAAAGTGTGAAAAGGAACAACTTGAGATGGTTCGGCCATATGGAACGTATGGAAAGCGAGAGAATGACTAAGAGGGTGTACGAGAGCGAGGTGGAGGGACAGAGAGGGAGAGGTAGACCGAATATGAGGTGGAAGGATGGAGTGAGGAAGTACATGAACGAGGGCGGTGCTGGTTGGGGGGAGGGGCGTCGACTGACTGGGGACAGAGGTGCATGGGGGCGGTTCGTTCGTGGCCACCCCTTCGGGGATCACGGCATCAGGCAATAGATAGATAGATAGATAGACCGGTATTGAATGGGTTAAAGATCAAGCTACACATTTATTTCCCTCCTTCCACGGGCCCCTTTATCCCCATTCCCCCCGGCAAACTGCCAGGCAGTTCGACTTGGCCTTCCTGGAGGGTCCAAATGACCAAATGACCGCCGGCAAACTGCCGGACAATGCCTGGTGATTTCGCTCAACTGCGTGCACGGGCATATCCCTGGTTTGCCCGCTGAATTTGCCCCATATCGAACATTTCCCTTGTGCCCGACGGGCAGTGCTCGATCGTGTGGACGGGGCTTAATGTGTTGATGACCTAACACGGGGATCATTACCATGTCAAGATCTAACCATGAGTACTTTCAATACCAAATATGACATAAACTTGGGGATACGATTACGGAATTAAATTAGATGTTTTTGGATTAAAGCCTTTTGAGGACAAGTCAGTACTGTAATTTCCTTGGGTAACCACCTTGATTTAAGTTGAGGGGGACTTGGATTCCTCATGGACCCAGAGAGCTATATGGGAGCACCATATTGGGCCCATCAGGACCTCCCTAGTTTAACTAACCGCTTATATACGTCTTAAGTGCTGATATATATATCTTTGATAGCAATGTTCTGTTACTTAATATTGACACATTTTACTAAACCTTGAGGGTGTGGAAGGGATCAAGGGGTGTAGCACCCTTCCTAAAGGCTGTTAGGACCTAATATGTTTACCTCATAGATGCTTCCTCCTGCATCCAGGTTCCCCTCGAGAAGGCTGCCGTGATGGTGCATTAAACCAGGTAATCAAGGTTCTTCACTGCCCTTTATTCCATTGTTCATTCTAAATACCTTCACTATTTACTTCTCTATTTTGTCAATTTTGTATATACAGGTAAGGGGTGAGAGGCTAGGAATCCTCCTCCTCTTGTAAAATTCACCTACTAGACGAGACAGAGAAAGGGGCGAGGGAACGTGAAAGTGGTCACTATTATCCTGCATCCAGGTGTCTACATCTAATAGTAATGGCTGGGCGGGACTTAGCCTTCATGATTACCCAGTAATGCTCCCCTCTGTTGTCTGCCTTGATGGCATGGAAATCACACTACTGTACTGTAGTATGATCATAAAAACTGGGATAGAAAACCCACACTGGCATTATTTCTACATGGATTCAACCTCCCTCTCAATTCTTAATGAAACCAGTATCCCTTGGCATTCCTCTGACTCCCCTTTCTACAATACAAACATTCCCAATGACGTCCCATTTTTTAATCTTGTTTAAATGGATGATATTCACAGAATTATGACTGTGTGAAACAGTGAGGAACATGTATGAGGGTGTAAGGGCAGTAATGTGTGTAGAGGATGAACTGATCGGCTGCTGAGCAAGTTCATTAATCAGAATGTTGGATTAATGCACGGGCACCTGATGTCCCCATGGTTGTTTAATAATAGATTAGTGAAAAACAAATCAAGAAAAAGTAATGGATGTTGGAGTATCCTATCCGTGATAAGAAAAGGGAATGAGGGAAAGCTGCTTGTGCTATTGTTTGCTGATGATACAGGTTTGATGAGGAATACCTGTAATGAAGGGGAGTTACAAGGTTTGGTTAATATGTTTGATGTATGTGAGAAACAGAATCTGAAGATCAATGTGGTGAAGAGTAAGCTTATGGTGTTTGAGAGGGATGCATTCACAGAGGTGAGGTAACTTTTTTTTGTTTATATAGAATGGATAGGTAATGGAGAATATCAACTCGTTTAAGTACTTGGGTAGTGTGATGAGTCAAGATGGGATTTTGGAGGATGAAATACAAGAGAGGGTGAAACACAAGGAGAGTTATAGGCACGCTGGTCGCTGAAACCGGTGACAAGAGGATTAGGGTGGTGAGCATGGAATTAAGATGTCACTGCATGATAGCGTGGGTGATCCCGACATTGACATACGGGAGTGAAGCATGGATGTTGTTGGAGAAACAAATCAAGATTGAAAGAAGTGAAAATGAACTACAGTACTTGAGATGCGCATGTGGGATCACATGGAGACTGTGAGACAGACAAATGAAGTATGAAAGCAATCTAGTGTGGATGTAGATGTGCTGGAGAGTGAAAAGGAACACCTTGAGGTGGTTCAGTCATGTGGAGTGTATGGAGAGAGAGAATGATTAAAATAGTGCATGAGAGAGGTGGAAGGACAGAGAGGGGAGAGGTCTGGCAGATAATGTGAAGGAAGGATGGAGTCGAGATGTATAAGAGTGAATTAAAGTGGTGTGGCAGGAGAGGTGCCAACTGATGGATGACAGGAACACAGGCGATTTATTTGTGGCCACTTCTTCGGGATTGAGGTGTCTGGCAATAGATAGGCTACTTAACAATATGAGAATGAGATAGTTTGGTGGGGTTAAATTGAAAGATCAGACATCTATTGGGGTGGTAGGAATCAAGAATATGAAGAGTTGAAATTTGGCTTGGGTAGGGGCCCACAGAAAAATAAAAACAAAATAACATGGTGTGTGATCACCTTGGAGTTTATTATAACCGTGCAGCCCATTTTTGGTATCTCAAGACTATTCGTTAACCTGCACAGGGTGCGGGTACCTCGGTTGGTTCAGAGTAAAAAAAAAAAAAAAAAAAAAAAATCCATGTTCAGTGTTAGACAAAAGAGCATCACATCTCATCTGGGGTAAGTTTCGTAGGCTACCCCGGAGTTCCTCAAATGCTCCAGAGGAGAGGTGCGTTCTCAACTGAAATATAAGTAAAACTACGTTGCTTTTTACTCAACAATCAGGTTAACAACAAATCGCACTTTTTCTATTTTTGTGAAAGCCGTGTCGTAGCATTTATAAGGAGAATTCCTATTAATCCTACCACAAATGATTGCTTGAACTTCATTGAAAAAAGTCGGTCAACTCAATTATTGAGTCAACAAGATTTGACTATTAATTTCAGTAACGAATGCGCCTCTCAACCGGAGCAGCCAAAGCACTCCTGAAAACATTCCGAAACTCCTCCCAGGCTCCCAGCTGACAATTTGACGTTTGACGAACAAGTAAACAATAATACATTCGATCTCCGTGTTTACAAGTAAGAATAATTAGGCGTAGGCCTAGATGTTCCTTTTAATACTACCTGGTCCGACGGCCTGTGGGTTAGCCTAATATGACACAAAATCATTTACAATTCAGCCATCCGTTTACTGTATTTGCTTTTCTAACTAGACTAGGCTAGGCTAGGCCTATTCCACATTAGGGCCTAGGCTAGGCCTATACGAAATAGGGTAAAAATTGAAGAGACCCCGGACAGCCTTTTTACTGTTTAATTTTAGTGTTTTGTTTATTTTTCTTTGATATAGGCCTAGGCCTAGCCTACAGTGTTGTTAAATAGCCTACCGAGGACCATCGTATTTTTGTATTTTCAACATTAGCCTAGGTAAATCTACAGTTATACTACCCCTCCCCCACTACCCCCCACCACCTCTCCCCTTCAAAACACGCCTTTAAGCGTGTTTTTGGATGGTTCAGCAGACGCGGAAACTGGAAAAAAATGTATTTTGATAAAAATTTATCACCAACCAGATAAGAGTTTTTCAGGTAATTTGTTGTTATTTTTTTATTTTTTATTTGATATACAGTGTTGTTTAATACCGAGGACCGTCACATTTTAGTATTTTGAACATTAGCCTAACCTAACCTAACTTAACCTAACCTAACCTGTCTGTCACCGATGGTCTAAACCCAGCTCACGTTCCCTGTTTATGGGTGCGCAGCGGTCTAAACCCAGCTCACGTTTCCTGTTTATGGGTTCGCGAAGGTTTGTTATACTTCAATGTATCTATTTCAAGTCAAATATACATTTGCGCGCATCATCAAACCATACTAAGTCTACTACGAATAATATTAATCCATTAGTACCAACAGAATAGCGACAAAATAGGGGTAGTATAACTGTAGATTTATCTTAGCCTAACCTAACCTAACCGAAAACTAACCCACGGTCTAAACCCAGCTCACATTCCCTGTTTATGGGTGCGCGACGGTCTAAACCCAGCTCACGTTCCCTGTTTATGGGTACGCGACGGTCTAAACCCAGCTCACGTTCCCTGTTTATGGGTACATAAGAACATAAGAACATAAGAAAATGGGAGTCTGCAGAAAGCCGATTGGCCTAAGCAAGGCAGATCCCTGTCCCACACAACCCCAAATCAATTACAAAGCCCAATTATAGGCTCAACACTCTAATACCCTGAGGATCATCTTACCAAAACGGTTAGAGATTAACGCAGGATTATGGGGTCTGCAGAGCGCTGATTGGCCCAACCCGGCTGATCCCCCTTCACACCCAACCCTTCTCGTCCATATGCTTATCCAATTTTATCTTAAAGCTCCCTACAGTTTTAGATCCCACTATAGCACTTGGTAGTCCATTCCACCCATCTACAACTCTGTTACCAAACCAATATTTGCCTATATCTTTTCTGAAACGAAATTTATCTAATTTGAAACCATTGGTACGAGTTCTTTCGCTATCACTGAGCTTTAGTACATTTGTCATGTCCCCTTTGTTAATCCCACTAACCCACTTGAACACCTCTATCATATCCCCTCTAACTCTGCGTCTCTCTAACGAATGTAAACCTAATTTCTTCAACCTTTCTTCATACGGAAGATTTCTAATATTATGGATCATTTTTGTCATTCTACGCTGTACTCTCTCCAATGAATCTATGTCCATTCTGTAATAAGGACACCAAAATTGGACAGCATAATCCATATGGGGTCTCACTAATGACAAGTAAAGTTTTAAGATAACATCAGCAGTTCTGTTACTCACACTCCTAGAGATGAACCCGAGAATCCTGTTTGCCTTATTACGAACGCCTATACACTGTTTTCTAGGCTTCAAATCATTGCTAACAAACACACCTAGATCTTTCTCGCAGTCTGAATTTTCTAATTCTAAATTAGCTAGTTTATATTTAACATTTGTTTGCATCTTCCCTATCTTTAATACCTTGCATTTGTCAATGTTAAACTTCATCTGCCAATTTACTGACCATTCATGTAAGGTATCTAGATCCCTTTGGAGGCACTCTATATCGCTATCTGAATCAATTGATCTCCCCATTTTAGTATCGTCTGCGAATTTACTTATCCTACTAGTTATACCTAAATCTAGGTCATTTATGTATATAAGAAACAACAGGGGACCTAATACCGATCCCTGGGGGACACCACTTTTGACTGCTCCCCACTCTGACTTGGTACCATTTATGCTGACTCTCTGTTTCCTACCAATTAGCCATTGTCTACGCGACGGTCTAAACCCAGTTCACGTTCCCTGTTTATCGGTGAACAATCCAACAGTTCCTCGTATTTCACTTAAAGGCTAGTGAATTTGCGACGGTAATTATATGTACACCAGCTTAGTATCGTCCATGAAACTTCTAGAACACTGATAATTATCGATGGGGCTCGTATCCGGGTTGTCTTCAATTTTAACCCGAAATAGGCCTAGGCTAGAGACCAAAACACTAGGCGGTACAATTTTAGTCTCTGGACACCTATTTGACAGGTACCACCAACGATTTAATACATAGGCTAGGCTATTTTTTTTTCAGTTTCCACGCATCCAACACAAAGCTACACCTTTTTCTGGTCCGGTAATAGGCTAGTATTGAAAACGATATAATAACTTTTTAAATGTGGTTTTCGACGAGAATAAAACGTCGCGTTTGTGCCGAAAATCGGCGGCCGCTGGAGTCCGTCGTCGCTACTCGCTTCGGATCGTCGGTTAATATGTTATGGGGGGGGGGGGGCTTTACCCCCCCTCACCCCCCCATGACATATTATCATCATCATATATATTGCCAGCAGGGGGCAAATAACCGAAACAATCTCCGTCAAAATAGACGCGAAGTTAACCGCGGCGATCGCCATGTAAACAATGACGACCGTACGCCCGAAATCTACATCCATCCTATCTTTTCTTTAAAGTCGTATTTCTGGTCTTGACTCAAGTTGCAATATGCGATATCAACTGCGTGCCCCTCATCCAATGCCTCAGTCCAACTTCCCATAATATTTATCAATTGCAAAACTGGGGATCTTCCTGATATGAACCCAAATCGATTGTTTTTTTTATCTAGCTTAGAGTTGTGTAAGGGTGTTTTGATGTGTGATAATACTAGGAAATGTATATTTACCCATGAAACAACAATCTAAAAACACACCCCTCCACTCGCAAAAAATAACTATTTGGCCATAACCGTGGAGGGGGGGGGGGGGGGGGGCAAGCCCCCCCCCCCTCCTCACCCCCCCCAGGATTTATTGAAATCCTCATATATCTAAACAGTAGGGGGCAAAAAACAAATTTTCCGCACCGCGAGACGCCAAGGCTACCATCGCGGCGGATGTAAACAAAGCCACCCGCCTCTTGTGAGGTAGGCGATATAGAGGATATTTAGTTTTTTTCAGGATCAGTAATAAATCTTTACGGGTATTTAGACACATATACAGTAGGAATGAAATACATGGTATAAGAAACCTATAGGCCTCGATAAAATCGATGTATGAATTTAATTACAAGATCTTTATACTGTATTGTCCTTTTTTTTTCGGCGAGCATGGTTTGTGGCCCAATCATACCACTGTGGCGCGGCCTAAATTTGCCGAGGCCCAAGTGACTGTACACCAAATTTATGATATATAATTTGTGGACATTTTAAGCATGACAACTGTACGCCCGGATACTACATCCTTCACCCGTAAAATCTCAAATATTTCCAGACTAAAGTTATTGATCAAAAGTAACATTAAAAAGCCCTCTTGAATTTGACTTGACCCTTCCTATACCAGCGACGTTTGTTATACCGGGTATTTTATTCTAGCTATATGTAGACGATTTTATGCAGCTTAGGAATGATCTGTGTTACCGGTACCTAAAAGGGTTGATTGAGAATTTGAGATAGTTCGAAGCTTTATAATTGCTAGGGATCCTTCCAAAATTGCATAAAATTGATTACTAGTAGCCAGAATGAAACAGAAAGGACTTCTCTGGTACAAAAGGGGTTAATAGTACAACCTCAAGTATTCTCACCTGTTCACACTCAATCAGGATCTTCCCTGACTTATTATATACCGGTACAAACTCTCTCACTACAAACACCCCGTCACATTACATATCAACAAAACAATAACTCAATCACAACATATTATAACAGCATATTATATACAGACTCACACTCATATAATATCCCACATGCACTCCCACACACTATGCACGTCAATGGGCGGTTGGGCTTAAGCGACCTTCCCCCTTGAACTGGTACAAGCTAGATAATCAAGTGAGTTGCCTCAGCATATGGAAGCATCTGATGGCGACTCATTCGCGGCCATTCTTTCTCAGGGATTATAGTGTCTGGCAATAGATAAATATACCTGTACACTCATCAACCATTCCTCTACTTCAAGTTTTCTCATGGCCCATTGCATAACCTTTCTGGGCACCCTGTACCAGGTCTACAAAGGCAGGTTAGGCAAAACAAATATGTTTCTAATCATTCTACTGTATTCTCCACAGACAGAGCAAGACATCTGAGCAATAAAGATGGTTGAGGACCGGGAGATCCTGCGTGAGGTGTGGGATGGACGGGTACCAGTGTGTGTACAGTTGGCTAGCGAAGACTGCAGCACCCTCAGCACTCCCGACGCACACTATCTCATGGTTCCCAGACTCTCGTACTTTCCTCTGGTCATGGAAAAGGTAGGCGGTTGGTTGTATGGGGAGTTTTTATTCTTAACCCAGGAAGTGCGATAGGCCTTACAGAAGGCATAGTATTTAAACATGTATAAAAAGAACCCGTCAAATACCATGCCAGTGCCAGGAAATTTCTCAAAATTGGATGACATATAGGGCGGTGGTTGTTGTTGTCGTTCCCTAGGCTGCCTGGCCGAACAGCCCCAAGACCCTAAAGAAGGCCATGGCCACGGTCGGGCTTTGGTGCCCACATCTCAGCCTGGCCAGGTGGACTTTGTCCTCGCGAGGAAGGGAGGATTCAGAAGGATGGATTTCGGGAGGTCGTGCCTGCAGCTGTGTGTTGTCTTTGAGTGAATGGATGGAACGGCGAGAGATATGAGTATGGATGTGCTTCTGGAAGTTAAAAGGTTAATTGAGATAGTTTGTAGCTTTTTAATAGCTAAAGATCCTTTCTAAGCTTAATAAAAGTGTGTCTAATAGTATCTAACATGTACAAAGAGGATGTTACCCGTACTGAAGGGGTTAAAGTGCTATGCCAGTACATAGCAATACAGCACAGCTATGTATGATTCTTAACCCATGAACTGCTAGAACCTGTGCAACATAGGTCATGTTGAAGGGGGGTGGGGTATGAAAAGAGGGAGGAGTGGAGGATGTAGTATGGCATTACTTAACCCCTTCAGCACCATGACGTCTTTTTACCTTTGATCCTGGCTAAACTTAGATAATTGTATGCAGCTTCAGGAAGACCTATGTTATTCAGAGGGTTTATTGAGATCGTATTTACCCCTTTCAGTCCTAAGGGGGTAGATTATATGCTGAGGGAAATCGTCTAATGGTAACCAGAATAAGATGAACATTACGTCATGGTGCTGAAGAGGTTAATATGTGTCACCCAATTTTGAGACATTTTCCAGCACTGGCAAGGTATTTAAAGAGTTGTGTTTACATGTTTAAATACTGTGCTTCCGGAAAGGTTAAGTGATTAAGTTTGACAGTGTCTCATTCATAATTGTAGATGCATGATTCTTTTTCTTTGGCATGCTCTCTACATATACAGTACAGTATATCAATTGGGTTTAATCCTCTTTGTTTAGAATTGTTTGTAAAACTAATAGCATAATAAAATCGCATTACCGTACCATTATAGTTTAAGCTTTACTGAAACATCAGTACAGTACTATAAATTACAATACCAGTAATAAAGTTTAAGTAGGAATATGGTCTATACACAATTAATATAAGAACTAAGTTGTATTATTTTCTTTTAGGTTCGCAAACATTTTCTGAGATTTATTCCACAAGAACTTCAAGAGGAGGAGATGTGGTTAGAGAGTGATGGTATGCCTCTCAAGTGGTCAGTACAGTATTATAATTATATATTCTTGTAGTAATTGAGGACTTTTAAAGCTTATCAAAACCAATACTAGTCTATGGGCCAGATCCCCAAATCACATGAATCGTTGCCATCCAAGGGGGTCAAACTTTCAGCATAATCTCCAATAAATCTCTATTAACCCCTTCAGCACCAGGCCGCTCTTTTACCTTTGATTCTGGCTGAAATTAGAAAATTTTATGCAGCTTAAGAAGGACCAATTTTACTAAGAGGGTCTATAGAGATCGTATTTACTTATTTGAGTCCTATAGGTAGCTTATAAACTAAAGAAAATTATCTAATGGTAACCGAAATATGATGAATATTAAATAATGGTGGTGAAGGGGTTAAATTATATGGGAACTCAATAACCAAGGTATTGATATCTACATAACATCTCCACAACAATATATAATATGTCTTGTAGATAATAATTGTAGCTAAAAGCCCTATCTGATGGTACCAATATCCTTCCTAGCCCATGGACTATAGATGTCACCTTAATCACCCTGTACTTGTTAACCCTCTCACATCCTTATGACGCAGAGGTTGCCAGATTAGCAATAATAAATAGATTACTCTCACTCTTATAATTACCTCTCCAAAATTAGTTTTCTGCCCACAGCTAACTCAAAGACAACTGCAGAGGTTGAAATAAATAAACTAAAGGTTTATAGATACCCCTGACGGTAACAAAGGCTTTAAAGTATCCCTAATAGGCTCAAAAATTGCATCAGGATGTGAGAGAGTTAACATGTACTGTAGAGGAGTTTACTTCTCCACAGCTCACTCTTAATCCTTAACAAGAACAAAGACAAGAAGAAGAGTAAATGTCTCTATCTATCTATTGCCAGATGGTTTGAACCCCGAGGGAGTGACCCAGAATGATTTTACTCTATTCTCCTGTCATCTGTCAGTCAGCACCTCTCCTCCCTCCCAAAATCACTTTCACTCATGTACAGTACCTCTCAACTCCATCCTTAAATCTCACTTTTGGTCTGCCTCTCCCTCTCTGTCCTACCTCACTTTCATACACTCTTACACACATACACAAGAGTAACAACATAGTCAATCATTAAGACGGTAGACCTACATATTCAACGCAGGCAAACCCTCTGGATGTACGATACCGTACCTGTTGTACCCTGTTCCAAATAACTAGTCCATAAATCATGAACCCTAACCTCTGTAACTCAAAAATGGCTGCAGCAAATGGGCTGTAAATCTCCACACCTATTCCTTGGCTGACCCTTCCCAAATGTTAGAAATGTTAGCTCGATTACTCTAGTCGTTTGTGAGTTACATTATATAGGTTAATGTGCAACAGTTGTGGCCTACTTGCGTGGAATAGGGTACCGGTAACCTATAGTATTGAGTGACATCTGGTGGATTAAGTTTTGAAAGTCCCCCATTATACTATAGGCTTACAACTGAATATGGATGTGTTCATAAGGACTTATGATTATATTTTGCAATTTTTATCTTCATTGATGATGAAAATAAGTTACTCTACATTAAAACATCTGAAACCTTCACTTAAGATTTACTGTACATAGCTTCACTCTTGATTATCTTCCGGCTGAATGCCATATATGTTTGATAATTTCACTTTGGTGTACGGCACAATAAGGCCTTGCCATCTTGGTCCTCTACTGTAATTGTTGACATTTTGTACTTGTGTGATTGGCATTATCCTGTCAGTCAAAATGCTTATACAGAAAATTCCTCATTCAGAATCCAGAAACCTGTAACTTTCATAGAAAATCATACTTGTTATTTGGTCCAGACTTTACCGCTGACTGAGGTAAAAATAAATTAGATCTTAAGTAAGTGTCTGAACAATGGCACTCGGAGCTCTTCGGCCAAGGGAACTACTACTACTACTACAATGGCACTCAGTCCATTTCTAACCTTGGTCTTAACACTCCTCGAGCGGCTAGGTCTGTAACTTCTACTACCTGCCAAGCGGGTGGTTTTACCCCTAAACGAGCTTATTTCCGTGCTCTTTTTCATGCATAAACAAGAGCCAGAGCGTAATACAATTATGTATCCGTGAAAGGGTGTTAATTGAGCTTTCCAATGACACCAGAACCATCCTTCTACGACCACGGGCTCTCTTGCAACGATCGTGCAACACGAAGGAAATACGGTAAAATACGGTAATTTCCTTACATAATTCCCTGTCTAGCGAGGTAGTGAGTGTGGATGTGTGTGGAGGTGGGCCCACTGCCGGTGCGGGAGCCGTGCCGAATGGTCAGAGTCAACCTACGCTCCTCCCACCACTCGTCTCTCTCTCAGAGCCAATTATGTGCTCAAAATTGCATACCGCCTAAAGTCGGGCCCTGCCACATAGTCCTTGGTTCTCTAGACCGCCTTAAGTCGGGCCCCGCCAAAGAGGGGTTAAGGTCTTTATCCAAAAAAGTGGAGTGATAAGCTTGAATACTTTGCTGTCTTTCAGATGTAAGATTTTGTTGGAAAGAGAAACGTTTACTGTATTATACTACTATTAATCGTACCTTACTCCAATTGACCATTTGTGAGTTTCAGGCTATAAGGAAGTTAGAGCCATAAACATCGATATTAAATAGAAATGCAATAATAATGTAAGTAGGATAAATTTGGTTATATGTAATAATAAATGTATTACAACTGTATTTTAGCTGGTAATTGCTAAATATTGATGTTTACAGGTCCAATTGCCTTATAGAACGAAACTTACTACACTCTATATTTTTCCAGCTGATGGTAAATTTAATCCCTTTGCAGCTAATTTATTGATACTTAATGGAAAAATATGAAACTACTATGTCTCTGCATCATAATAAGACCAAGTTTATATAATTAGTACCATATTTCACTACAATATCTTCAAACTAACAGAAATCTTGATGGGAACTTTGCAATTTACCGTCAGTTGAGAAGAAACTGACATAGTGGTAAATTCTTTCTTCCCCCTCTAGGCACTATCCAGTAGGTGTGTTGTTTGACTTACACTGTGGTGGATCAACTCTCCCGTGGCCCCTCACTGCACACTTCTCACACTTCCCGGAACAGGACATCATCAGGTGCTCTGCAAGGTGAGTTAGCCTACCATAGTGTCTTATTTTGTTAATCAGGCCGTGGATGATGAAATATATTTTAAGTCAAGACTTTGTTTGCATCATAAGACTCTTAACATATCAGATAATTATTTGTCATGGGGAAACAATAATAATATACATACAAACAAAATTATACTGTAGTATACAGTACTGTATAGTATATTGTTATTATTGTTATGATAAAATAGTTAATAAATAATAAATAAAGTTTTAACATATTATTTTCAACTTTGTAGGGAAGTGGTAGAGTCTCACTTTATGTCATCACTAAAGGAGGCTGATGGACTAAAGCACCGTGGACAGATCATCACCAACATGCAGGGCAAGGATCACAAACAACTCTGGATGGGTCTCTGTAATGGTACTGACCTCTACTATTTTGATTTGTTATTATTGTTATAACCTTTACTTGTTTTTCTCTATACTTTCCTCCTCCCCTTCTTATTGCCCCCTCCCCTTTCCTGGGGGTTAGAAGGCCTCTCTTTCTCTCTGTGGTAGAATGCAAAATGAATTTTCCTTCTGTAGCTAAATATCTATCTATTGCCTGACGCTGTGATCCCCGGAGGGGTGGCCACGAACGAACCGCCCCCATGCACCTCTGTCCCCAGTCAGTCGACGCCCCTCCTCCCAACCAGCACCTCCTTCATCCATATACTTCCTCACTCCATCCTTCCACCTCTCCCTCTCTGTCCTTCCACCTCGCTCTCGTACACCTTCTTAGGCATTCTCTCGCTTCCCATACGTTCCATATGGCCGAACCATCTCAAGGTGTTCCTCTTCACACTTTCCAGCACATGTACCTCCACACCACACCTCTCTCTTACTTCCTCATTCGTCGTCTGTCTATCCCTCCATGTAACTCCGCACGTACTTCTCAAGTAACTCATTTCCACCCCTCTTACTCTTGGTCTGAGTCTCTTCACCAACGTCCATGCTTCGTTTCCGTAAGTCAATTTCGGGATTACCACACTGTCATGCAAGGACTTCTTCACTTCCATGCTAACCACCCTATTTCTTGTTATTGCTTTCAGCGTTCCTACAACCCTCTTCCCCTGTTGCACCCTCTCCCGCACTACTCACCCTCCGCTACTGTGTTGCTGAGTGAATATATGTACCGTAATTAGTTTTATAATTTTTGTATTGATTTTATTCAAATGTTTATTTCTGTATGAGTCTATGTAGTATGTACTGTACTTGTTATATTTTCCCCAGACAAGTTTGACCAGTTCTGGGCCATAAATCGAAAGCTAATGGAGTGCACCCCCGAGGAAGGGTTCAAGTTCATCCCCTTCCGCCTCCACTCCCTCTCCTACCCCTGCATCCAGAGACTCATCAAACCAGTCACGGACGACGGATGCAAGACTACATTGGACGACTTGATCAACAAATTTCTACCCTCCAGTGCTGGTGAAGGTATGTAAATACAGTACTGTATATCGATTTAGGAGTAGAGTTGGTTGTTAGATAGAACATAATAATTCATTATTTTGGGTATTTTATTAAGTGTCAGAGTACCACAGGGGACACTACTAGAGTCTTACTGGGGTGCTGTTTGGTGCCACACCAGTGTCGGACACATTGTTTACACGGTGGGGCAGTGTTGTGGCAGGAGTTTGTTGTTCTACAGTACAAGTTGCCTAATGGTGGCTCGCTGGCACCAAAAAGTAAATCTGCAGCTTTATAAATCATGATTGTACCTTGATGAATGAATACTGTATTACCATACAGTCTGTGTTCATTATCTTGTATTCCTTCATTCAAGTATTCAAACAAAATTGCTCCGATTTGACACCCTGGACCAGAAATCACCAACTTCCTCAATCCTATGTTGTTGCTCGGGCTGTGCTGTCTTGGAATGTGTTTGATTGTGTGAGGCCAGAGGGGCATTCAGGGCCCAAATTTACTAACCTTTCTTCTACTCAACAGCTGAGCTCTGGAACTCTCTCCCAGAATCAGTCTTTCCCTGTTCCTATGACTTAAATTGCTTCAAACTCCGTGTGTCCAGGCATTTTGGCTCGAACGTCCCTTGATTTTGGCTCGAACGTCCCTTGATTTTGGCCCTGTCACTCTTTCTACTATGGGGGAGGCACTCGCTATAGGCAGTTCTGCCTTTTGCCTCCCTCAATCACAAAAAAAACCCCCAACGTATCATTACAAGAGACCACAGGTGGGGGGAGATACAAAAGAATGAACACCTTAAGGGATAATTCATTCGTCTCTCTGCCCACTTTTAGTCACATTCACTAGTTGGTTGGTTAACCCTAGATTGGTATCAGATCGCAGGGTTAAATCAAACCTATCAGTTTTCAGTATTGTCAAGTACACAAAGTTTCCTTGGTTTTCCTAGTAGCAGCACCAGTTGTCCAGGTATGTATGTGGGTAAGTGGATGAAGTGGTACACGTTATGGTTGTATGTGTACTGTACACGTCTGGGTGTACAACCCCTTGAATTTCCCCCTAACCCCCCCACTGATCATGGCCCCCCTTCACTTCCAGACGACCGGTTGGTGATCCACGGTATTGATGTTCCCCGGGACACACCGCTACAGTGGCTCAGTGAACACCTCAGCCACCCAGACAACTTCCTTCACATCTCACACATTCCACCACAAACATAACATGGCTAGAGTTCCTGAATCTTCTCCCCTCTCACTCTCCGTAACATAAGAAGCATCCTAAATAAATGTGGTATACAGGTATATATTTTTTTCAAACCTTGCCACTTTCTTATTCTGTATGTCCTAGCTCGTGAACAGAGGTAATATCTTGCCTACTTTCGAGTATGTGAGTGAGAAGCTTCAAGATGGTAGTAAGTTTTTCTTGCTGCCACTAGATGGAAATGGTCGTTTATACTCGTCACAACTTCTCGTTTGATTGATGAGGGGTTGCCATATCTCCTTTCCCAGATTCTGAATATGGTTGGTCATCTTCTATATTACAAGTTGATCGTGGCAAATGGGTTATTTCCTTGACGTTGATTTAGCCATGATATAGTACTGTACTGTAGAACTGCATTATTATTAATTTTTAGATCGCTTATAAAAAGTTTCAGCCATTTTTTTATTGTCTATGCCTGAACTTTTTATCTGCAGTTCAAAGCTATATCACTTAATACTGCATACTTCCCTCTAGTAGGAGAATGAGTTGGACCAGAAGAAGCTACAAGTAAAACCTTATCAATAATGTACTGTGGGGGGAAGAGATCGACTTTTATTGTTTTATAGGAATCAAACTCTTATGAGAAGACTTTTCTGTGCTGACCCCCACTAACTGAAGGTATCGGTTTAAAAGGCTGTTCCATATGACGAGGAACACCTTGAGGTAGTTTGGTCATGTGGAATGTATGGAGAGTGAGAGAATGATTATAAGAGTGTATGAGAGTGAGGTGAAAGGGCAGAGCGGCAGAGGCAGACCGAGTGTGAGATGGAAGAATGAAGTTATGAGGTATATGCAAAGAAGGAGAGGCAGACCGAGCATGAGATGAAAGAATGAGGTTGAGTGGTATATGAGTGAAAGTAGTGCTGGGTGGGAGGAGGGGCACTGGCTGATGGATGACAGAGGAGCATGGAGGCGATTCATTAATGGTGGCCACCCACTCGAGGATCAAGGCATCTGGCAATAGATAAATACTGTAGATTTATGTTTGGTAAGCTAATCGCCGCTCTCCGTGTTGCATAACCCCAAGCAGCGTCTCTGTCAAGTCCCCTTACCTAGAGACTTCTCGGGACCCCATTTCAGATATTATTTCGAAATTTTCCTCCAGCGATTGTTTTCCTTTCCTCCACTTTCCTATTAACCCCTAAACTATGGGTATTCTTTAGTTTTTAGTTAGCTGTCTCATGGATAAGGGCAATATATTTTATACCCTTGGAACCACAAAGGAAAATGACCTCTCAGAGAAAGGTGATTGCTGGACAGTTCCCGGTTCACTGTCCAGCATCAGATACACACCAGGTGTTAATGACTAAAGCATGTACATAATGTTTGAGTTATAGATGTACAGGTTTATGTTGAATAATATTTCTGTTTGACAAAAAGATTTAAAAATTTATTTATAACCTTACATATATTATATTGTACATAGGACATGACAGGGGTATTTGTTGTAACACTATCTGGTCCGATGTCTTGTGGGTTTTTGTTTTCTTTAGTTGTTAATGAGGATTTTGCCGGCTTTTGCTACTTATGACAAATGTATTTCAGTTCTGTCTTCTAGGATAACAAAAAAGCCTTACCAGACTTCCTTCAAACTAAAAAAAAGCGAACCCAAACACCCTTCAAGTTGAATTTGTACATTTTTCGATAGAAAAATGTCTCAGCGGAAGGCCGTTTTCTTCTAAGTTGTAGGCTCGCTATCACTCTCCCAGAATATAAATTGACACCTGAATGGGGATGAAGCATTTTAATATTGACAAACTAATGGGGTGATACATCTGAAGATCTCCAAACCGATGGAGCAAAACAGGGGAGGACCAAAAAGCCCCCCCCTGGGACCAGATAGTGTTAACAGTATGTACAGTTTATTACCACAGAATCAGGAAGAACACCACGGCACCTTAGTATATGGGGAACATTTGGCACGTGATCATAGTTTACTAATATTTGTTTATGATTCATCACTATAGTCCGTTTATTCTAGGTTGGGCAGAAATCGTAACCCCTAACCTCTCGTAACCCAAAAAGGACTAAGTAATGGAGCTAATATTTCTACCAAATAGGAAGACTTGGCTAGGGAATATGTGTATAAATTGACAGCTCATTATTTTGCTCTAGCCCTTTTTTGTGTTACAGAGGTTAGGGGTTACGATTTCTTCTCAACCTAGAATGAACGGACTATAGTATCGTTAATAAATTATCCTTTGATTCATTTTAGCTTATCATAATTTTATCATATAAGTTTTAACCCCTTGAGGATTATGCCACATTTTGACGCTTCCTATATGTATATACTCAGGCACATAGCCCATAGCTGGAGGTGGCCGACTCGAGACAGAGACCTAACAGAAACAATACTTAAAGTTCCAATTCTTAGGGTCTGGGATAAATTTTGCGTTCCTTACCCCTTTCTCTTATCTCGTCTAGTAGGTGAAGTCTACAAAGGGAGGAGGATTCCTAGCCTCCCTATACCCTTCCTTATCTTAATAAAATCCTCTAAAAATAGCCAGAATACAGAACAGATATGTGACATTGTATCTTAAAAGCATTAAGTAATTTGTTGGTATAGGTAGCGCCAGCAAACTTGACAATAATCTGGACCCCTTAACTTCTCATAACTCAAAGTTAATGAAAGCAATCGGGCTGACATTTCTATCATTTGGGAAGAGTCCACCAGGAAATAGGTGTGGCTATTTACAGCCAGTTTGTCCTGTTTGAGTTACAAAGAGGTCAGGGATCGAGATTGTTGTCAAGTTCGTTGGCGCTACCTATAGGAGAAACTTCCTCTTGTGTATGTACTGTACTTACAAAATATTCCAAGTCCAGATATCTATGATTAATTATACTTTACTCTCAAACATCAATATAATAAGTTTTTTATTATTCATAAAATTTAAGTGCCTGGGTATATACATGAAATTGAATTAACTAAAGCCGGTATCACACGAGCGCTTTTTCCCTCAACAATTATACTCAATACTGGTCTGGCAGCTTATGACTTAAACATATATAATATCTCACCTAAATTCATCTATCATCAGTCTAGTTTCCAGTGCAACATATTCCAAAAATGTTGCCAGACAAATGTTGATCATGGAATGTTGACTATAAAAGCTCTCGTGTGATACCGGCTTAAGATTAAAATTTATCCCTAATATCAACAGTTTATTTGATGCAGTTTTTATTGCCATGCGATCCCTTGATTGACAGGGCTAGGGCGCGTGTTACAGGGTCTTAAGGGGAGGCAGACCGTTTTTCTGGACCTACTTCTCCCTCATGTTTAGCCCCACTTTT
This sequence comes from Paralithodes platypus, assembly GCA_032716605.1. NCBI lineage: Eukaryota > Metazoa > Arthropoda > Malacostraca > Decapoda > Lithodidae > Paralithodes > Paralithodes platypus. The sequence goes on from CM064516.1 coordinate 31,490,679, forward strand.
TTTTAGATTATAAGACGTTCGGCCCATTAGTTTGCCGATTTTAACACCTTTCGCCCCATTTCGTTGTCAATTTTAAGACCTTTCGTGCCATTTAGGTGTTGATTATTTCCTGGCGAGCGGTAGCGAGCCTGCAATTTTAAGAGGAACCGGCCTTTGACCGGCAAATTTTTCTACCGAAAAATGTACAAATTTATCTTGAAGGGGGGGTCTAGAGGGTGTTTTTCTAAGCTTGATGGAGGTCTAGGGAGGAAACTAAAAAAATATATGAATAAATTAATTAATAGACCAAACAAACGGCCAGCCTCCCATTAACTGGACATTTACCACGAATCACTAGACTGAGCTGCCCAAACTCTTACCGTCTACCACTGGTATGGTGTGGGGTCAAAACTGCAGACCCTTCGATCAGCAGTTAAGCCGGTATCACACAAGCGCTTTTTCCCTCGACATTTGTCCTCAACACTGGTCTGGCAGCTTATGAGGTCAACATTTATATTTCTGTCACCTAAGTTCATCTATCATCAGTCTAGTTTCCGATACTAGTGTAAAATATTTCTGAAATGTTGCCAGAAAAATATGATAATAATAATAATAATAATAATAATATTTATTCAGTTAGCATTTTACAATGCTGGTACCACATAATATGTTACAAATATGACATGTACCAGTTTTGCATAATTCCAACTAAGGATAGCCCAATATGGCCGTTAGGCGTATTTCCATTGGGGTCCTTGTGGGATTAAGATGATTATCGAATGTCGACTATAAAAGCTCTCGTGTGATACCAGCTTAAGATGTGCTACCGACCATGCCATGGCCCATGATTATATTTGATTAACTGCTTTTATACATTGGAACGCAGTATGATACATTGATACTCAGATCTTACAGAAACCCTGCTATTCTGACATAAAAGATAATTTTAAGAGCATTATAGGTGAATATACTTATACTGTGCATGGCACCTCAACTACGGTACTGGTGTGTCGCGTAGTTAAAGTGTTGGAAAAATGTTCAAGTTATTCATGTCAAATCTATACAGTTCAAGAAAAACAAAATCTTTATTACAGATATACAATAAAACAGTATTTTAACAAGTTGTGGTCTAAATAATGTCTTGACCAGTTTAAAAAGAATTATCATATGAAACTTACGAACCATGTCGTGATTTAATCAAACATTAGATTGTTACTGGTTTGTAAAAGTATATCATCTTTATGGTTTTAAGCTTTTTCAGCCTCAAGTAAGATTTCAACCAGTCCTGATGCACAGTTTTTATGTAAACACCTACAGTATGTAAATAAAATATAAAGTATAGTAGAACCTCGCCCATCCAGTAACCCAAGATTTATGGACAATTTAAATTCGGACTCCTTGCTCAGACTTTCGGTAAGGAAAAGTCAGGAAGTGTGAGTATTTTAGTCCGCAAATGTAAGCTCTTGTCTGGAAGCTCCTCGGTGTTCTAATGGTTTAGGTGCTGGAGTGCTGCACTACTGGCCTGGGTTCGAACCCTGGCTGGGGCAAGACACAAAAATATTAATATATATACAGTACTTGAATTCTGGATTTCTCCAGAAGTCTGAGTAATATAGTCCAGATATGAGATCTTGGCTGGACTATTACTGTACTCAGATTTCCAAACTTTTCCCGAAGTCAGAGTATGAAGTTCGGACTTTTAGAAGATCCAGACTTTTGGCATTTCCGGATTGGGTTTCCCCGCAATTAGTCCGGTTGGGTGGGGTTTCACTTCACTTGTATATTTTCAACACACAAATACACATGTGGTATAATAATTTACAGTCCCGTTCTCAAGGATTCGAACCTACACCACCACGATGCTTATAAACCACGATGCCATCACAGAGGGACTTGACGTACAGAAAAAAAATCTATACACTTGTGTGTAATCATTCATCATACAACAATGATAAGGAAAGTTGCACTCAGAATGAATGTCTTTTGATGAACTCCTATTATAAGCATTATCTACATTCTACAGTCTGGATTATAGTCGGAGATAAATTGATAAATATTGTATCATTAACCCATTCAGTACCAGGGACGTCCTTTTCTTCATATTCTTGCAACTAGTGGACGGTTTTATTCAGATTAGGAAGGACCGATAGTAATAATAAGGCTTCAAACTATCTCAACCCTTTTAATTACCACAGATCCTTCCTAAGCGGCATAATATCGTCTAAATATGGCTAGAATGATATACAACACACGTCGCTGATACTAAAAGGGTTAATACCAAAGTTGCCACTGCATTAAAGTTGTCACCCATATGATTCATAAGCTACATTAGTATTAATGTCTTCAGGAAAAATTGACACCTAAATGGTACGAAAGGTCTTAATATTGACAAAGAAATGGGGGGGGGGAATGATCTTAAAATCGCCAAACTAATGATGCAAACGTCTGAAAATCTCATAACGAATGGGGCTAAACATGTGGGAGAAGTGGGTCCTGGAAAAATCAAATACCTCTCCTTAAGACAAGATAAAGAGCTGCAAATTATGTCCATGTTTGTGGCCGTCCTATGCCCTTTACGGGGTTAAAGGTGTTAGTTATGTAGAGCAGATTAACCAGACCACTGAGCTCCATACGGAACTCTCATAGGTCTGGCGGTTAAAGGTGTTCTTATGGTAACTTATTCTTACTGTGATTTTTGAGGCAGGTGTGTAATAGAGCTCAATATGGTGTCAGATATTGAATGTAAAACTCACTTGACTAAAATCATTCGAACAAGTGGGGTACCGTACCTCTATTGTCACAAAGGTTATAGTGCCGGTCTTGTAACTGGTTAGTCCCGAGTTCAATCCCAGCAGTGAGCGCTTGGGATTTTTTTTTGAGAAGACCGGTTCAGCATCCAACCCAGTTTGGCTACTAAAAGTTAAAGTAAGATTCTTAATATCACCAACTCACCAATTAACTTACAAATAAACCTAATTAATGAAATAAATGAAACTAATGAATACATGTGGTACTCCAAGGATTCCAACCTAGGATACTCACACCAACATTTTGCGCACTAACCATTACAGGTGGTGACTTAGTTCAGTGGCAACTTTAGTGTTTTTGTTACAAGATACGCAGAGAAGCCGAGGCAAGCATGGAACTATCACAGCCACAGTCCTTGAGTAGGAAGTATTGTACAGAAAGGTCACTATATACCAGGATAGTCAAGGCACTCCACAGAGGATTGAATCAACTCATTAGTATGGTCATTGGAACATTTTTATAGTGCAGTCTTATATTTACAGAACTGTTATTCTCTCGATAACACTTTCGTAGATCCTCCGAATACCATCATGTCCGGGCATTTTGACACTCCTGAGGAGGGATCTCAAGATTAGGGGACATGACAGGTATGCTGTAAGTGATTTTGTATGATGGAGAGTGACCTTCAGGTGACCAAAGCATACCTGTACTAACCATGGAGATGCCTTATCAACGGATACTATACTCAGTATCAGCGACTGAGAAAATTATGGCTCATCTATATGTTAATAATTCTAGCTTATTAGCTCATGTGACCGTGTCTAATGTCTAGTTATGTAGTAATTTTTTTATTCTTAACAAAGGTATTAATAATCACGGATGGACAAGTCAATGCTGGAAGTATTGACATATTTTTGGGCTGTTATTTTCTCAGAGTTGCAGAAAACAATCACCTGCAGTGATGAGTGGAAGAGTTTTATTGAACAATTTAGACATGTTGAAGTAATGTATTGAAACTTTCCCTTGAAGACCAAATTAAAATTTTCCATCAAACAATTTTCAGTGTCAATTTGATCATACTGTAATTACTGCACTGTACCAGGTACTTGTGCCAGTAATTATACAGATGGCTACATTACTGTATTTAAATACACTCCCTGATTTTAAGTATGGAAGTACAAATAGTGTGGTTGACTTACAGGAATTATTTTTAACGTTGTTCTTAACACCAATAACACCCCAAATAAAATTAATGAAAGCATGTGACAAACCCAGGATATCACATACCAAAATTACATGCTCTAACCATTGCACCATCAAGAATACTCTTAATTGATGATATGAATTAACTACTGCATAAGAAACTACACTAATTAAGTCATACAAATTTTCCTTCCATACATAAAATCAGGAAATCAGTCAGCCAGTAGCTAGTCCTTATTCCCGCAAGGGGTTGGGAGGAACAGCAAGAGACACTAAAAAGGAAAGAGATGACAGGAGAACACATATAGCAGTTTGCGAGTGTGTATGGTCGCGCTAATAAGTCATGTCCCAGCTGTCATTATGTTTGGCTTGCTCTGTGCTATATTAATGTCTGTTAGATGTTGAATAGGGTGGGTAGGTGTAGGAATATGTTTGTATATCTCACTCGTTATGAAGAAATGAAGCTTAGATATTGCTGATATCCATTATTGATCATTGCGGCATGATCAAAACATACTTGGTGCCGAGACATCACTTATTAGCGCGATTGTACAAAATAATGTGGCCAACTGTACCTTGAACTATGCTAACTGGTATATAGTGACGGGAGTGTACTGGTATTGGGAATAATGAATGGAACAAATCAAGACCATATTGCAATAATTGAGCACCTTTTCATTCAGGGTGTTCTCATAACCATTACAGATTTACTAAATATAATAGTGTTGTAACATTCCTGTAGTTTGTTTCCATGGTAAAATTAATTGAAAAAGAATAATTACTGTATAAATAATTCCTAGAAGTTCAATAGACACTTTTGATTTTTGGCTTTTCAATGCTCTGTGAATTACTGCAAGTCAACATACTATGAATATATTATAGCTACTGTACATTGCATCACTTGTATTGTCATATTTTCATCAACTAGAAATATTTTCTAACTAAATTATATTTTTGACAGCATTACAACACCCTCTTCTTAATCCATTGTGTACCGTCGATATCCTTTTCATATTATTCTGAATTTCTGGCTACTGCTAATCAATTTCATTCAGTTTAGAAAGGAACTCTAGCATTTATAAGGCTGCAAACTATCTCAATCAACCCTCTTAACGACCACAGATCCTTCCTAAGGTGCATACAATCGTCTAAATCTAGCTATAATAGAATGTAACGGACGTCGCTGGTACAGAAAGGGCTAAGTACTACCAGCAATAATTATACTTCAGCCTATTTAGATTCCTTTAGTAAGATCACTGAAGCTATTACTCTATTCTATGCCATAAACCAAATGGCCAAGCATCTTCGTGGGCTTTACTATAGCCTTTTTTCAGCTGATGGTATATTGCCATGTTCATATCTTATTAACCCACTGAGCACCAGGCAATATAATATAAATGTACACTCCAGGCCCGGCAGGTTGTCAAAAAATTTAGTTTTCCAGAAAATACCTGGAATGGGTTAGTAATGAAGGAAAAACCACAAAGAACCAATCCCCTAGGTCAGTGGTCAGCAACCCTTAAAGTTAGAAGAGCCATTTTTTGCTTAAGTTTCATAAAAAATGTACTGTCGGAGCCGCAATACGAGAACCAAAAATGGTCTCATAAAACGAAATCGTCAGTATCCGGTACCGTACTTCAGAAATAAGAGAATATACTGTACCCTACTTCTGAACTAAACAAATTATAGTTATATTGTGCAATATACTTGTATTCACAAAGCTTAGGAAAGACATATGTGTCACATTTCTAGAAATCATAACGATTGATACCTATAGATATTTCGAAGTTGAATAACAAAATCTAATGTTATCTTGAATGTGTTATATGATGCCTTTGTTTTGAAGGAAGAATGATTATTTCTGAAGCTTCTGGAGCCACACAAGTGTCCTGAAAGAGCCGCATGCGGCTCCTGAGCCGCAGGTTGCCGACCCCTACCCTAGGTCATTAAGGGGTCGTATGGGGTGCCCGAAAGTTGGAATTAACATGGGGAAATGGGTAGGCAAAAACATGTTTTTGCGCGCTCACACACATGCGGCTGGAATTTGAGTGCTTTTAACCATCGGCATTGTTGCGTGGGATACTTACGCAGTTCTCATATAAATCTGAGCCCTCTAGGTGTCATAGGACCGGAGTTATTAACCGCAACGCACCCTATGCGGCTCTGGGGTTTAGCGTTACATACATTGCCGACGCATAACGTGCGTCTCTGGTACTCGAGGGGTTAACTCAGATATTAGTCTATGTGCCAGGGTTAAAATGGGTTCCACCAGAAAGTTTTTTTAGCTACCATTATAATTTACAACACAATTTCTTACTGTTGTTATGTTATTTCTGTATGATAAACTTGGCCAATGCATTCGCCTATCACTTAATAACTGTTTTTATTGGCTATTATGCTGTAAGTTTTACCCTCTTGGATAGTAATGATTTGTGAGATATCAGGATGTGACCCATCCACTATATTACAATTGATTTGTAGCAGGACACATAATAACATAGTAATAACAGCTACATAACATAGGTTTTTCAGATCAAACACACTTCACAATCAATAGGTTTTCAAGTAGGCCTACTGTAGGCTTGATTACAGTTTAGAACATTATTTTCTTATTTACAACTTAATGATGAAGTATAACAACTTTGAGTATTACTACCTATAAACAACGTAATAATGAAACGAATGGATATAAAAGGACTTTAAATGAAGAGGGTCAGTATTATGGGTTATTCTTTCAGGAGTCCAATCCATAATGCAAATGCTTTACACTTGAGAACCACTTCTTCCTGGACTAGACTGAAGGACATGGCCAGAACAGCCAGACCAAGCATTAAGTATAAAGACCCTATGACTAGTTTGATTTGAGCGCCTTGTGTTTCATAGCCGAGCGACTTGCCAGGCACGTAATCTCCGAACCCTATAGTGGAAAGTGTGATGAAACAGAAATAAAATGAGTTGAGGAAAGTCCATCCTTCTAACTGTTGAAATAAGAGAGCCCCGATAGCTAAATAGGAGGCAACGAACATGAGGACGATGGGTATGGGCACGCGGTTGTCCTCGTCCGAAGTGTCCGGGGGTATGGGCCGATAACTGAGGCCCAGCATGTCCCCGTTGATAGCTTGTCCAGATACAGGATCGGTAAACACGGTGGTGGTATCCTGCCGAACTTGGCCCACCTTGTTCATGAGGGCCATTCTTTTGGCTACTTTGCTTTGTTCTAGCAGCGCATCCCCGGACAGTGTGTTGTATACCATTAACGTTTTTCCCGGAGAATGGGGGGGGCGCTCTCGTATTAGAAGCGGGGGTTCATCTAAATCGTTCACATGTGATGGAGGCATTAGTGTTCCCGTGGTGGAGGGAGGCCATGGTCGTCCCACACTACTACTCACAGCCAGGGACGTGTTGGAGGCATGATGGGTTGAGTTAGTAAACGCCGGGGACACGGGTCGAGTGGACGAGTTCGACGGGGAATGATCGGAAGTAGTCTCTATCACTATTTGCGGACCACCATTCTGCACGGGCATGAGCCAGTCGGCCGGTGCGTCACGACTCAGCGGGGAGGAAGGAGATGAGGGCTGGGGGCTCTGGTGGGTCGTTGACGGCGGGGATAGCCAGTTGTTCGTTGTTACCATATCATAGTCGTGGCAGTCGTGGTGGGAATTTTGAGAGGGGACAGTGACACCAGGCACAGGGGTCTTGGTATACGCAGCACACTCCGCCACTATCCGGTTAGCCTCAATATCCGTTAAGGTAAGGTTGGCATTTGTAATCCGAGGTTTTGGCGTGGAGACCTTGGTGTGCGTGCTGGGTTTTTCTGAGTCCGAGGCCAGTTTTAATGGGTTGTCGGAGCCTCTGTGTATTGTGGCGGAGATGGGCGGGGAGATGAGCATGTTTTTTCTGCTGGGCTTGTATTTTGCAGGTGGAGTGTACGGTGCGGGAGGAGGGGCCTCACCTGACTCGCTGAAAATAAACAAGTAGTCATGTCTTTAACTATTATAGCATGTAGTATGTGTTACATTGTTTGAGGATCATGGATTACATAATGGAATCCCTCTAATTATCAGTACTGATAGGGCTGCGACAAATATCTATCTATCTATCTATCGTTTGCTAGGTGTCTCGGTCCCTGAGGGAGTAGCTACAAAGGTAATGCCTTCAAGTGGCTCTGTCCTCTTTCAGAAGTTGGTCCTCTCTTTAACCCATGCTATCCTCCCTTACAGAACTCTTCACTTAAAATCATCCAGTTTGTGAACTTATTTTCAGTGTACCTCTCCTTCTCGCCTTTCCCACCTCGCTTTCGTATACTCTCTTAGTCTGTCCATTAGTCCACCACTCATTTGCTCTATATGCCTAAACCACTGTTGAGTAATCCTCGCAACTTGTCTATACTTCTACATTCACACCACAGCGCTCCCAGATTCCTTCATTTGTTCTTCTATCTCTCCATTTTATATCCCATTTTTTATCCCACCGCTTTTTATCCCACCGCTGCCACCACCTGTAGGAATCGGTTTTTACACCATACCCGAAAGAGGATTTATGTAGCTCCGATCTTACTCTCAACCATCTGAACAATTTTACCAACACACCTAAACTTCGTTAAATGCGGAAATAGCCTCACAAAAATATGAAGCCCTGGTGAGGGCACGAACTCTCGACCCTTGGGTGTGAGGCAGACACCTTACCAGTTAGACCAGTAGAGATATCCCACTTGGCCTGGTCGGCTCAGGGTATTTCCGCATCCGATCTGTTTAGGCTAGCCTATTTTCACTGACTTTACAGGGACACTACCTTATTAAACCAACCTGTTATTCTGTTGTGAGGCTGGTGAAGATTGGTCCTCCTCCTCCTCCTCATCCCCGCCTTGGCAGCAGCAACAGCACACCCGCCTGTACGTCCATCTGCAAAATTACAATGAAGCATCACTAAGGGTGGATGTTCTCTCTATCTATGCTGAATGCCTTACTCTCCTTAGAAGGGTAGTCATGCACAAATTTCACAAAATGCCCCCAAGTGTATCTGTCCTCTGTCAGAAGGACAACTTGTGCCAGATTATTCAAGGACTTACAGGACTGACCACTTAACTTAAGGTCTGTTTGACTCTGTCCCTCAATTATCTTTTTACCTGTATTTTTTCAAGAGTGGTGGGTGGCTAGTCCATCCACCAACCTGCTTCACCCTTAGGTGAGCAGTAAGGATTTGTATAAGGTTTACTCCCCTAGACAGGTTGCCGACCAAGGCTGACAAGTCCCGTCCACCCGGATTTTTGTAAAAAGATGACCAAGGTTGAGAGTCCTATCCACCCGAACGTTTTTTCTCGCAACTTTTTTCTGGTAACATTTTGGGATGATTTTGCTCTTATCTTCTGCTACTAATATGAAGGTAGATTAATATAGGTGACATAATTCAAATAAAGATACATATCATAAGGTACATATTTACAAAGCCTAGTTGGAGGGTGAGAGGAAGACCAAGGAGGTAATAGGCAGATGGTGTGAGAGACACTTGAGTGTCCAGGAGGGTGAAAGGCACGCAAGAGATTTGAGAGAAAGCTGGAGCGAAGTGGTATACAGTACAGTATATGGCAGGAAGATGCACCGGACCAAGCACTCATGAAGCCAATCCATCTAGCTATTTCCAGACGCCCTAATCCTTGAGGGGATGGCCATGAATGAATATTCTCCAAGACTCCATGCACCTCTGTCAGTCGGTGTCCTTCCTCCCAACCAACTCATATACTTCTTAACTCCATCCGTCCACCTCACTCTTGGTTTGCCTCTTCCTCTTTGCCTTTCCACCTTACTCTCATACACTCTTAAGTTGTTGGGGTTAAACATAGATAAATACGATAGAAAGAGATAAGAGAGATACAAATGAATTCAACCGTACCTGAATGACGTGGCCATAGAGTTGCCGATGTTGGTGAGACAGAGAAGCATGAGGGGAATGCCCAGGATGGCGTAAGCTATACACACCATCTTGCCGTTATCGGTGGTGGGAGACAAGTTGCCGTAACCTGTGGAGTGGTAGTTGGTTAGGCCTATTTGAAAGTTTAAAACTTCATAGAAGAGTTATTTTTGAACGGATTTTGTTTAAATTTATACCATTAGTACACTTTGGCAAGCTGAATCGAATGGTGCAAACAGAATTAAAATCGGACCATTAGTTTAGGATTTCGATTTTGACTGGGCCTTCCTGGAGGGCCCAGGGGACCATTTTTTAGACTTTAAAAGTCCTCTGTAGCCCAAACTATAAGTCCTAGGGAATTCTACTTGGTGCCATTCGATTTTTCTCGCCGAGCTGCTTCTATGCATGGTCCTAGATTTCATTTTCGCCCAGCCATTCGCCCAGAATCGAAAATATTTTTCTAAAAAAAACTTGGCAAATCGGTGATTTTGGTCGAATTTTAACTTGTCAATATTATTACATATTTATATTCGTCTCGCTGTTGCGGTTTCAACGTTTTTTGTTTTTTTTAATTTTGACCAATTTTTAGGCCCCCTACTGTAGGCCTATTTTAAAGTTTAAAAACTCCATAGACGAGTTATTTATGTACGGATTTTGTTTACATTTATACCATTAGTACACTTTGGCAAGCTGAATCGAATGGCGCAAACATAATTAAAATCGGACCATTGGTTTAGGATTTCGATTTTGATTTGGCCTTCCTGGAGGGCCCAGGGGTCCGTTTTTTGGACTTTAAAAGTCCTCTGTAGCCCAAACTATAAGTCCTAGGGAATTCTACTTGGTGCCATTAGATTTTTCTCGCTAGTAAAATACTTTGATGTTTCTATATTGATGAGGGAGAGAGAGAGAGAGAGAGAGAGAGAGAGCGAAAGCAAGATATAGATAGATAGATAGAGAGAGGGAGAGAGTGTATGTGTGATTGTGTATGTGTGAGAGAGAGAGAGAGAGAGAGAGACCCATTTGATTTAAATATCCAGCTTTGGAATTATATCTACAAATCATGGAAGTTAACACTATCTCAATAGAGGCCTTTCTATTTCCCATAGGCCCTGTAATAGCTGTACTCAATCGTCTAATGGTAGTCATATTAACCCCTTCAGTACAATCACGTAATTATGATTTTATCCTGGTTTCTATTTGGGGATTTTTTTATCGTATAACCGACCTTCTTATGCTGCATAAAATCGGTTAATATTGGTCAGAATTAAGTTTATAAAGGCGTTATTGTGTTGAAGGGGTTAAGGGGGGAGTTTGCTCCCTATTGGACCTATAGGAATTATAAGGTTAATTGAATTGATTTTTAACCACTTTCCTACCTAAATATTACCTTCATAAATTAAACAAACTCACTTAAGGATAGCCATAATAAAATAATAAAGGGGTAAATTTTACTTTATGTTCTAGCTAACTTCAGACGATTATATATGAGCTTAAAAAGGACATATCAGAGTTCGAAGGTTAATTGAGACAGCACGTAGCCTACCCTTTTATAGTCTGCCATCCTAAATTGTATTAAAATCGCTTAACGATAGCCATAAAATAAAATAAAAGGCGTCAATTTCTGTAAATATTCTACCTACCTTCAGATGATTTTATTAAGCTCAGAAAGGACCTATCGGAATTAGAAGAGTTAATGAGATAGCATTTACCCTTTTATAGTCCCATATTGCCTTCCTAAATAAAATTAAAATTGTTTAACGCTAGCCCGAATATAATCCCAAGGTGTGAAAGGTGTGTGTGACAGCCATTACCACCTTAGCTTCACACCCGTCTTGGCGGCTCCCAGGGGTAAAAATAGGCGTTCGTCAATAATCAAGAGAGAGAGAGAGAGAGATAGATAGAGAGAGTGTGAGAGTGAGATAGAGAGAGAAAGTGTGAGACTGAGAGAGAGAGAGAGAGAGAGAGTTACAAGGAATCACAAAGAATTAACAGTTAGTATCTCAAATATCTTGTAGTTTATTCCTAGGAGATAGTCTAGGTGAAAAGAGAGACTGTGTATTGCAGAAACTCATTGCAGAGTGTGCAACATATTATCTACACTTCTTGAATAGCTCTACTGAAGAACTATATATAACTTCTGAGATAATTTAGTTCCAGGTAGGTCAAATCTCATATGGGAAAACATTTCCACATAATTATAGGCTTACTAGTGTTAAACTTCTTCAACTCTAACTTCCAGCCATGGTTGTATGTTGTATTGATATTGAGACTAAATTTTTTGTTTTAATCCACGTTGTCACACCCATTTATTAATTCATACATTTCAGTGAGTTGGTTTAGAAGTTCAATCTTTACCAATGAAAAGAGACTGATAATTTTTAGCCGATCCTCTCAGCTCAATTCTCTAATCGATGGAATGAGCTATGTATACAGTATAGCCCTTGGTTGAACTCTTTATAGTCGCTCTATGTCTTTCCTGAGTGCTGGAGAGCAAAATTGCACAACATATTCCAAAAGAGGCCATATAACACCATATCATTTGAGAGAGAGAGAGAGAGAGAGAGAGAGAGAGAGAAAGTGAGAGCGAGAGTGAGAGTGAGAGTGAGGCATGCAGGAGGACAGATAAACAAACACCACGTGGAGTCTGTGGTGGTGGTACCCCTCCGATCCACCAGCTCTACTTTCTGCACCCTAGTTCTGACCACTCCTAGTACATCAGGGAAGCACCCATAGTACTCAATCTAGCCTAACCGTATGTAGCCTAATTTACTCCGTTCTATTCCTTATCTTTATATATGGAACAACTTGATATCAATAAAGTGCAATGTGTATGAACGAGCAACATGAAGTAATGCTATCACAAGTTTATAATAGTCTGAAGTAAGGTTATGATTTTTACCCTATTTGATTGTAATAAAGTACATAATATATGTATGTATGTATATATTCAGGCACATACCCCATAGGTGGAGGTGGCCGACTCGGGACAGAGCCCGAACAGGGACAACACAACACAACACAACACAACACAAAAAACAAATTACAAATTCACACGCATCTAGGTCGCCCAAGAGAGGACCTAGAGACCAGGGATCACTAAGGGCACTCCAGCACTCCCTCGGCCCCCGACGTCCCGGAGAAGTTCCGGTCTCAGCAGGCAGACATGCAGCAGAGCACACCACACATCCAAGCATGACCCTTCATATATACCGGCTCCCCGGGCCAGGCGCCTGACGGACTATTATTTAGTCCAACTGGCGCCAGACCCCCTCTCCCAAACGACCGTGTTTTTACTCATCTATTCACTAAAATTCTCCATTCATTCCTATTTATTAGGAAAGTAAAAATGCAGATATTCATTTTTGGAATTCAAATCTGCAATCCCAACTCTGCGACATTGTCTTATGAAGTTGGCGTTTTATCGCTTTATAAAGTTAATACTTTGAGGATTATGACACGCTTTGGCAGTTCATTCTAGCTATCATTAGGCGATTTTATTCCATTTTGGAAGACCCTTCCTAAGCTGAATAAAATCGTCTAATAATAGCCAGAATAAACTGTTAAATACGAAATGAAAGGAAGTATATTTATTCACCATTAAGTCGGTATCACACAAGAGCAATATAGTCAACATTCAATGATTAAACATTTTCTGACACCATTGAAGGAATATTTAGCACTATTATCGGAAACTAGACTCATATCATGATAGATGAATTTAGGTAACCAAAGTATTTTAAATGTTAACCCCCTTGAGCACCAGCTGATTTATAATAAACGTACACTGTGGAACCAGCAGGTTGTATTTTATTTTTCCTGAAAACACATGGGATGGGTAAGTAATGAAGGAAAACAAAAATGCTCACCTAGGTCATTTAGGGGTCCTGCAGGGGCGGCGGAAAGTCGCAAATAACATGGGAAAATGGGTAGGCAAAATACTGGAAAATCACTCCCACGCGCGCCCACACTCACGAGGCTGGACTTGGAGGGTTTCCAACCATCGGTATTGTTGCTTGGGATACTAAAGCAGTTCCCATACAAATCTGAACCCTTAAGGTGCCATAGGACGAGTAATTAACGCGAACGCAGCCATTGCATCGCTGGGCTTTAGCATTACGTACATAGGCGACGCATAACGTGCGTCACTGGTACTCAAGGGGTTAACCTCATAAGCTGCCAGACCAGTGTTGAGAATAAAAGTTGACGGAAAAAGCGCTCGTGTGATACCGACTTTAGCATTGACTCAGCATTTGTGCCAGGTTAATATCTGGGCAACTGTACTCCTGGTGGTAGCTGGGTTGTATATAATAACCTGTGGTCCCCCAGCCCTCCTGCCTTGTTTACCTGAAGGAGGGGACTGCGAGGGTTGGGTACTTCCTCACGACGCCTTGTTTACAATACCTGCCACGTATTTCAACCCAGAGACCCTGATAGCCACTGTATGTGCTGTACAATCATATGATAAAGTTCGTAGCTCTTATACTTCTATGCTGAGTGAAATCCGGGCCAGGGTTCAGCTATTAAAAACATTATATGAGTTCACATCTACACAGAAGATACAGCTGAGGATGGTCCACTCTCCCCCTGTGGTGTTAGAACCTGATGGCATGTCTGGTTATCGTGGACTTGATTAAATCTTTTCATATTTCTTTACCTAATATTTGCATCCTAGAGGTTCATGTGTGCTGTTCGAGGGCTCATAGTGAATCAGAATTAGTGCCTTAGAGTGTACTTACAGTGTTGATGGCGGGGACGCAGAAGATGAAGCATAAAGGGTAACTATAAACATTTGAGGATTGTGTAGATGAAGCATTTCATTTTCACATTACACAGTTTTGTATCTAGGTTGTTTTTGAACTATTGATTTAGTAACTGTACCTATAGTAGTGATGACGGTGACACAGAAGAAGATAGAGCTGAGGACAGTCCATGTCTCCCCCTGTGGTGTGGGCACTTGGTCGTAGGTCTGGTTCTGCACCGCCTCCACCAGGTGCTTCTCAAAGTCCAGCAGCTGCTTCGACACGCTCTGGTTCCATTTGGCTGGGTCGGTGATCTCTGCCAAGGTCTCTGTTAATGTTGGATAGAACAGTAGTTAAACTGTAAAGTTAATCTGCACAAAAAGCATAAATAAGTCAAGTATCTCCAATACATTGTGCCAAATTAATTTGGTTAATTGGCAGCTGCCTTCAGATGCTTTGCTTCCATTTGTCCACATCTGTAATCATAACCATGGCAGTCTTTCTGTGAAATTTGTGTGAATGTTTGATACTGTATTCTAATAAGTAATTTGTAAAGGCATACTACACAGCTTTCTCTTGTTCTGCGATTTACAGGAACTCTCTTGTTGTGATGTCTCTGGTTCCGCGTTCTGTTCCAGCTCACCGTTCACCCGTTCACGGAAGAGAATACAATGACTGGCTAATTAAGACTTAACACCTCAAAAAAGGTAAAATTTGCTCCCTAGTAGTGTTGTAGAGGATATTAGTTGACTCTTTTCTACTGGCCTTCAGTGCATAGAACTGCTAAAGATGTAGTTTTGCTTTAGTGCAGGAGATAACGACTGACTAATCGAGACAGAGCTCCACCAGCAATTTCAATAATTCTTTTTCTTCTCATCAATAGTATTGTTTAGCCTATTGATAAGCTCATATCTTCTGGTCTTTGCTTCATAGAAGAAGTTCTGCCTTGTGTGTGCCAATCGGCTCTCTGCAGACTCCTGTTTTCTTATGTTCTTAAGTTCTTCTCTGGCTGCGACCTCTCAGATTGTGTGTTCTTCTATCTTTCTCGGAAAAGAATATCATGACTGGCTAATTGAGGTCAAAACCCTACCTATAAACAGATTAACTCACCTGTAGTATTATAGAGCCTATTAATAAGGTCATTTCTCCTGGCCTCCGCTTCCCAGATGACCAGTGGCTCCGTGGGTTCCGGCTTCTTGTTTTCCAGTTCGCGGAAGAGGAATGCGCCTGCCACCGTGTAGGCCGCCACAAAGGCACACAGACCCACATGACTGAAGATGAAGGTGATGGACAACTTGATCCCCCGCACAAAGCTGTTCCACTTGTTCTCGCCTCCCATTCTCCCCACCCACCTAAAAAACACAGAAATAAAGGAAATTATAGGAATGAAGTCAAAGCAATGTCACACTAGCGATTTTTCCGTTAATTTTTACGGGCAATTCTAGTCTCTTCGCAATGTAAGTTCCATAAAATTTAAACTACCTAAAATAATCTACCTTAGATCTAGTTTCTGATTCCCATGAATAGATTAATGATGCAAATGAATAAGAACATAGTTATATACATTACTAAATGATAATAGTATTCATGCAATTAGGTATAAAATGGGAAGGGATAGGTCACTGCCCAACCCCGGGTGAAGGAGACCTAAAAATACACCATACACTCATGGTTGAATAAAGTTGACCAAACATGCTGAGAGTTACATGGGATGAGAAGAGTTGCCAGACTTAGGAATGGGAAGTTTGACCATTCAGATATATTATGTATGGTATTATATGTGTTATTTGATTATTATATTACAGCTTAAAAAATATTAATAACATATAAAAGTTCTGAACAAGATTAACCCTTTGAAGATCGTGACGCATTTTGACAGTTTATTCTGGCTATCAATACAAGATTTAACACAGCTTAGGAAGGACCTGTGGGAATTAAAAGGGTCAAGACTATCTCAATCAACCCTCTGACTTCCATATACCCTTTCCAATCTGAATAAATTCGTCTAATTATGGCCAGAAAACAGAAAAGCAATCATAATCGGATCTTGAAAGGGTTAATATCAAACACATCTTCTCCCAGGTATTACAGGCATATGACATGTATATGGCGTAAAGAGAGGCGACCTTTTGGGAATTTTACGGTCGAAGTCACACGAGCACTTTTTCATGGCAATTTGCGATCGTCAACTTTACTTCTGCCAACATTTCAGAGCCTATTTTCGCGTTGTATATATATATATATATATATATATGTATATATATGACAATTTACCATCAGCTTTAAACTACAGACTATAGATTGACGCTAAATAATCTTCAGCAGGACAATATTTATATAGTTATATTTCAAACGCTGTCAGACTAAAATTGCTCAAATAAATTGTTAAAAAACGCTCGTGTGATTTAATCTTTATTATATTGACTAAAATTGTCAACATTAATTGCTAGAAAAACACTTGTGGGACTCAATATTAATAATATTGTTTTTCTGACTTTTCCCAGCAGAGGTCACGCTGGCTGGGGTCACGGTCAGGTCATAAGTCACAGCAATATTTTCTCTTCTTGTTATCAGATGACCTATGTCGTGTGTTTGGTAATATTAGTGTTACCTTTGGAGTTTATTCATATATTACATCACTTTTTTTATCACACACTGATTTATTGCATTGATTATATATTGGGAAAGAGAGAGAGAGAGAGAGAGAGAGATTTACATAAATTTACATAGATACACTGGCCACACAGATCTTACGATCCCTCCAAAGTGACCAGGACTTATTCCTTGTATAGCTAGCAACCCTAGGCATAATGGAAAGTGGAAGAAAAGGATAGCAATTATGGTAGGGCTTGGAAATCACCTGAAGGAATTTACTGAATAGTTAGAAATGGAAAGGAAAAGGCATGCATACCTTCACCTTTTTAGTTCTCCCTTCAGCTCTTTTCAACTGGATTCAGTAAGAGAGAGAGAGAGAGAGAGAGAGAGAGAGAGAGAGAGAGAGACTGAACAACCCTTGTGATCCCAACCAGGCAGTCTGACCGCATTTTTATAATTTGCTGTTGCTACTAAAAGGAAGACAAGGATAGTAATGCAAAAGTCACTCTCCCTTTACCCCCTTTGAGTGCTAGAGGCAGATTATAAAGCCGGTATCACACGAGCCAAACGAACCATCCCCCCCCCACCCCCCCGTAAAACGAACCCTCCCCCCCCTAAAACAAACCATCCCCCCCCCTAAACGAACCATCCCCCCTAAAACGAACCATCCCCCCCCCTAAAACAAACCATCCCCCCCCCTAAAACGAACCATCCCCCCCTAAAACGAACCATCCCACCCCCCTAAAACAAAACCTCCCCCCCCCCCTAAAACGAACCATCCCACCCCCTAAAACGAACCATCCCACCCCCTAAAACGAACCATCCCCCCCCCCTAAAACGAACCATCCCACCCCCCTAAAACGAACCATCCCACCTCCCTAAAACGAACCATCCCACCCCCCTAAAACGAACCATCCCACCCACCCCTAAAACGAACCATCCCACCCCCCCTAAAACGAACCATTCCCCCCCCCCTAAAACGAACCATCCCACCCCCCTAAAACGAACCATCCCACCCCCCTAAAACGAACCATCCCACCCCCCTAAAACGAACCATCCCACCCCCCCTAAAACGAACCATCCCACCCCCCTAAAACGAACCATCCCACCCCCCTAAAACGAACCATCCCACCCCCCTAAAACGAACCATCCCACCCCCCTAAAACGAACCATCCCACCCCCCTAAAACGAACCATCCCACCCACCCCTAAAACGAACCATCCCACCCCCCCCTAAAACGAACCATCCCACCCCCCTAAAACGAACCATCCCACCCCCCTAAAACGAACCATCCCACCCCCCCTAAAACGAACCATCCCACCCCCCTAAAACGAACCATCCCACCCCCCTAAAACGAACCATCCCACCCCCCTAAAACGAACCATCCCACCCCCCCTAAAACGAACCATCCCACCCCCCCTAAAACGAACCATCCCACCCCCCCCTAAAACGAACCATCCCACCCCCCCTAAAACGAACCATCCCACCCCCCCTAAAACGAACCATCCCACCCCCCCTAAACGAACCATCCCACCCCCCTAAAACGAACCATCCCACCCCCCTAAAACGAACCATCCCACCCCCCTAAAACGAACCATCCCACCCCCCTAAAACGAACCATCCCACCCCCCTAAAACGAACCATCCCACCCCTCCTAAAACGAACCATCCAACCCCCCCTAAAACGAACCATCCCACCCCCCTAAAACGAACCATCCCACCCACCCCTAAAACGAACCATCCCACCCCCCTAAAACGAACCATCCAACACCCCCCTAAAACGAACCATCCCACCCCCCTAAAACGAACCATCCAACCCCCCCTAAAACGAACCATCCCACCCCCCCCTAAAACGAACCATCCCACCCCCCCTAAAACAGAGCGCTAGATAGATAGGTTCGGAAGCAACAACTCGCCATTAGTCTTGTAGTGTTGATGTTATAAATCCGGTCCTGCTTGCTTGGTTTAGGGCAGTTTAGTGTCAGGTATGTTTACGTCTTAGGGTTCCTGGTGGTGGTGGTGGCTGGGTGGTCTGCGGTCATGTATATAGCTTCGTCTGAGGTATAGGTGTATGTATTTATTTATCTTCGGAAGTTATATGGCTTAACCCTTTCTGTACCGAGGACGTTTTTTTTTATTCTATTCTATTGTTATTTAGACTGTGTTATTCAGTTCAATAAGGGCCTCAAGCAAGTAACAGGCTTCGAACTATCTCACCTGACCATTCTGACTACCACAGATGAACAGGCTTCGAACTATCTCACCTGACCATTCTGACTACCACAGATGAACAGGCTTCGAACTATCTCACCTGACCATTCTGACTACCACAGATCCTTCTTAGACTGCACAAAATCGTCTAATTATAGCTAGATTAAACTATGAAAGACGTGGCCGGTACAGAAAGGGTTAAGCCGATGTCACACGAGCGCTTTTTCGCCGGAGAAATTTTCCTATCGAAACATTTAAAAATTTAGCCTGCTATCAAAAACATTATTTAAAATATGCTGGCTCGCTACCGCTCGCCAGGAAAAAATCGACACCTGGATGGGAATAAACGTCTTGAAACAGTAGGCTAAATGGGGCGGAATGGATACAACCCAGAGAGAGAGAGAGATAAACACGAGGGACACAACACGTCTGAGTCAAGTTTTTAGCTTAGTCTGGGGTGGCTGCATTTATAGCTTAGTCTGGGGTGGCTGCATTTATAGCTTAGTCTGGGGTGGCTGCATTTATAGCTTAGTCTGGGGTGGCTGGATTTATA
Source organism: Paralithodes platypus (assembly GCA_032716605.1). NCBI lineage: Eukaryota > Metazoa > Arthropoda > Malacostraca > Decapoda > Lithodidae > Paralithodes > Paralithodes platypus. Next base: position 31,510,613 of record CM064516.1, read on the forward strand.
GCTTAGTCTGGGGTGGTTGCATTTATAGCTTAGTCTGGGGTGGCTGCATTTATAGCTTAGTCTGGGGTGGCTGCATTTATAGCTTAGTCTGGGGTGGCTGCATTTATAGCTTAGTCTGGGGTGGCTGCATTTATTTATCTTGGGAAGTTATATGGCATAGGAACACAGCACGTCTGGATCACGTATATAGCTTTATTTTGTTATGTGGATAAGAGAGAGCAAAGGCAAAACTACCTGTGACGAGTGCCTCCCCCAGATTTGAAAGAGTGTAAGTATATATCTTGGGAAGTTATACGGCTTATGAACACAACACGTCTGGATCAAGTATATACCTTGGTCTGGGGTAGGTGTATGTATTTATCTTGGGAAGTTATATGTCTTAGGAACACTACACATACATTCTTGGGAAGTTATATGTCTTAGGAACACTACACATACATTCTTGGGAAGTTATATGTCTTAGGAACACTACACATACATTCTTGGGAAGTTATATGTCTTAGGAACACTACACATACATTCTTGGGAAGTTATATGTCTTAGGAACACTACACATACATTCTTGGGAAGTTATATGTCTTAGGAACACTACACATACATTCTTGGGAAGTTATATGTCTTAGGAACACTACACATACATTCTTGGGAAGTTATATGTCTTAGGAACACTACACATACATTCTTGGGAAGTTATATGTCTTAGGAACACTACACATACATTCTTGGGAAGTTATATGTCTTAGGAACACTACACATACATTCTTGGGAAGTTATATGTCTTAGGAACACTACACATACATTCTTGGGAAGTTATATGTCTTAGGAACACTACACATACATTCTTGGGAAGTTATATGTCTTAGGAACACTACACATACGTTCACAATCTGTTGGCAGAAAACCTGACGTCTGCTTATTTAGACAAAGGCGGAAGCGGAGGTTGATTGAGTTCGATTGTATACTGTACTAGCTGAGGTACCCGTACCCTGTGCAGGTTAAGGAGAAAGGGTATATGCATTGGCCTATATACTGTATTTATATATTAATTATTTTATAGTCTCCTCCCTAGACCTCCATGAAGCTTAGAAAAACATTCCCACGATCCCTCTTCTAGATAAATTTGTACATATTCGGTTCCTCCTAAATTACAGGCTCGCTATCGCTCGCCAGGAAAAAAATAGACACCTAAATGGCACGAAAGGTCTTAATATTGACAAAGAAATAGGGTGAAAAGTCTTAAAATCGCCAAACTAATGAGCCGAACGTCTTAAAATGTGAAAACTAATGGGGCTAAACATGAGGGAGTCCAGATAAAGCAGCAACCTCCCCCTTAAGATAAATCATATGCTAAGGTTTTCAATTCACTATCAGCTGAAAACAAATTGATCTTGAACAGCACCGCCTTCATTCATATATACATACTGTATATATGTGTATATATGTGTACAGTCATGACCCATAGTACCTACACACACATTTGAATCTGTATCGAACCCAAGCGAGACAATCTAATGTTCCGTTATATCTCAGAGGCTTCACACCTTGGTTTTAGCCCCTTCTGTACCGGAGATTTCTTTTGAGTCTTAGTATACCTGCATTTAAACGAATTTATGCAGTTTAAGAAGGATCGGGGGTAGTGAAAAGGGTTAAGTGAGATAGTTTGAAGCCTGTTAATTGCTGGAGTATCTTTTTAGCTACATAAACTCGTCTATTATTAGCCAGAATCAAAGGTAAAAAGGACGGCACCGGTACAGAAGGGGTTAAAGGTATAGATGGACGTGCAGGTATTAAGGCTTATGGCTGTACCTGGGAGTTTCCCTTCTTACTCGGGAGGTTGACCAGCCTCATGGTCATCTTAAGGAAGGGGAGGTTAGCAAGCCAGTTAGTTGTTGCCGGTCACTCCCTTGGCCGATGGTGTTCTCTAAATCGGCATTAGTTTGGCGATTTTAAGACCTTTCACCCCATTTCTTTGTCTATCTTAAGACCATTCGTACCATTTAGGTGTCGATTTATTCCTGGCTAGCAATAGCGAGCTTGTAATTTAGAAGGAAATGGCCTTCGGCATGGGCATATGTACAAATTCATCTCAAATGGAGAGGTTGATGGAGGTCACGGTAGCAAACTCGAACATAGAAATATATGAAGTTACACAAATAAACTTTAACCGGTAAAAACACCAAACATTCGTCTGTACAACATCTTTGTTGTGGTTAAGAACTAGTGCAGAACTATACATATCATATTTTGATTTCAGTGATGTGTAAAGCAGGATTTTACACCAGATAATGAGTTACCGGAATGTCTGATTGTAAAATGATAAAATTGTTGTGTTTGACGATTAAATATGTGATTAAAGTGTTCAGTGTTCAGTGTTCAGGAAAGGTTCAGATGTGAGAGAGTGGGAGTGTGGAATGGGTGTGTGTGCTGGAGTGAGTGAAGGAACAGCGAGAGAAGGTGCATGTTTGTTTGTAAGTAGCAAATGGAAGGAATGTGTAAGAGAGTATGGGTCTGTGGGTTCAAGGATTGTGTGGGTGAGAATGAAAGTAGGAATACAAACGTGGGTGATTGTATGCGTGTATGCCCCGACAGAGGATATACTTGAAAGAAAGAAAGAGGAGTTCTGGATGAATGTGGAGGCGTGCCTGGAGAAGTTTGACAAGAACGAAAGAATATTTCTGATTGGGGATATGAATGGTAAGGTGGGTGATAGGAAAGTTGAGGGAGTGGTGGGAGGGTGGGGGGTACCATCAGAGGTGAATGGGAATGGTAGTGCACTTGTGGACGTATGTGTGGGGAGGAGGCTGTGGATAGCCAACACCTTCTTCCGACACAGAATGATCCACAGGTACACGTGGAAACGGATGTTGACGATGAAGGATAAGACAGTGGTGGAACGAAAGTCATTGATTGATTATGTATGTGTGGATGAACGAATGAAGAAATCTGTGATGGATGCTAGGGTGTATAGGGGTATTGGAGGGGGTATGTCTGATCATTATGTAGTGGTAGCTAAGGTTAGGATACAAAAGAAGTGGGTGAGGAGAGCGGGAGGGAGGCGAGAGGAGGGTGGAATGGTGAGGAGGGTGGAGAGGTTGCAGGAGGAGGAAGTCAGGGAGGAGTACAGGAGAGCAGTGGAAAGAAGACTAGGTGGGTTCGACCTGGAAGTTATGGAGGAAGTGGAGGAGATGAGCAAGGTGTTTAAGGATGAGATCTGTGCAGCATGTGAGGAGGTGTGTGGAGTGAGGAGAAGAGGGAGGGGAGTGAAAGGTACAGCATGGTGGACAGAAGAGGTAAGAATAGCTGTGGAAGAAAAGAAGAAAGCATATAGAGAGTGGTTGGGTAGTAGAGGGAATGAAGATTCCGAGAGACAGAAACGAGCGAGGTACGTGGAGAGTAAGAGGGTGGTGAAGAGAGTAGTGAAGGAAAGTAAGAGAAGAGTAGATGAGGAATTTGGAAGGAATCTGAGTGTAAAATGGAGGGAGAGTAAGAAACTGTTCTGGAAAGAAGTCAAGAAAGTTAGGGAAGGTAGCAAGGGAAACAGTAAGGGTGTGAAAGATAAGAATGGGAGAATGCTAGCCGAGAAGCAAGAGAGAGTCGAAAGATGGAGGGAGTACTTCAGTGAGTTGCTAAATGAAAGGAATGAAGAGCCAGCAAACATAGCTGGATATGGTATGGGAGGGAGAAGAAGAGAAGTAGTGGAGGAGGAGGTGGGGATCAGGAGGTCAGAAGTGTGGGAAGCCATGAAAAGAGTGAAGTTGGGGAAAGCACCAGGAACAGATGGAGTGTGTGGGGAAATGTTGAGGTATGGTGGTGAGATAGTGATAGAATGGGTATGGAAAATGTGCAAACTAGCATGGGAGAAGGGGAGTGCACCCGATGACTGGAAGACTGGCATAATAGTCCCCCTATATAAGGGCAAAGGGGAAAGAGGAGTGTGTGGTAACCACCGAGGAATATGTCTTCTAAGCGTAGTAGGGAAGGTATACAGTAGGGTAGTGATTGAGAGAGTGAGAGTGAGAACGGAGAAATGGATAGGCGACGAGCAGGGAGGTTTTAGGAAGGGAAGAGGATGTGTAGATCAGATTTTTACCCTGAATTGTGTTGTGGAGAAGTATCTGGAGAAGAAACAAAAGGTGTATGTTGCCTTTATGGACTTGGAGAAGGCCTATGACAGAGTGGATAGAGAAGGTTTGTGGAAAGTACTTAGAATATACGGAGTAGAGGGCAAGTTGCTGAAAGCAGTGAAGAGCATGTATGAGGGTGCAAAGGCGGCAGTACGTGTGGAGAGTGAGCAGAGCGAGTTCTTTGACCTGAATGTTGGTTTGAAACAGGGGTGTGTGATGTCCCCGTGGTTGTTTACTGTATATATGGATGGAGTTATGAAAGAAATACTATCAAGAGCAGTGGATGTTGGTGTATCGCTGAAAAGGGAGGGAATTGAGTGGAAGCTACCTATACTGCTGTTTGCGGATGATACAGTTCTGATGAGTGATAATGAATGGGAGTTGCAGGGTCTGGTAAATGAGTTTGGAACAGTGTGCGAAAAACGGAATTTGAAGGTAAATACGGGGAAGAGCAAGGTTATGGTCTTCGAAAGGGGTGAAGTCACAGAGTGTGAGGTGAAGCTGAACGGTCAGGCTATGGAGATCGTCAACTCTTTTAAGTATCTGGGCAGTGTGTTGAGTAAAGATGGGACTATGGATGAAGAGGTGCGGGAGAGGGTACAACAGGGGAAGAGGGTTGTAGGAACGCTAAAAGCAGTAACAAGAAATAGGGTGGTCAGTATGGAAGTGAAGAAGTCCTTGCATGACAGTGTGGTAATCCCGACACTGACTTACGGAAGCGAAGCATGGACGTTGGTTGAGAGACTCAGACCAAGAGTGAGAGCAGTGGAAATGAATTACTTAAGGAGTGCGTGCGGAGTTACATGGAGGGATAGACAGACTAATGAGGAAGTAAGAAGGAGGTGTGGTGTGGAGGTAGATGTGCTGGAAAGTGTGAAAAGGAACAACTTGAGATGGTTCGGCCATATGGAACGTATGGAAAGCGAGAGAATGACTAAGAGGGTGTACGAGAGCGAGGTGGAGGGACAGAGGGGGAGAGGTAGACCGAATATGAGGTGGAAGGATGGAGTGAGGAACTACATGAACGAAGGCGGTGCTGGTTGGGGGGAGGGGCGTCAACTGACTGGGGACAGGTGCATGGGGGCGGTTCGTTCGTGGCCACCCCTTCGGGGATCACGGCGTCAGGCAATAGATAGATAGATAGATAGATTAAAGTGTTGTCTACGAAAATTAATTAATTGATAAAAGTATTGTCTAAGAAGATTAATTAAGTGACTAAAGTGTCGTCTTAGCAGATAAATTTAGTGATAAGAGTCCAAGAAGACTTATTAAGTTATAAGTGCCTAAGAAGATTAATTAAGTGATAAAAGTGTTGTTTAAGAAGATTAAGAAATTTAAATACATACATACATACATAAAATTTTAAGACTGAGTGTTCCACACATAAGTGCAGTTTCAGTCTCTTGTCCTAATGGCGGCATTCCAGGCAACCCTGTTAAGGGCTGCTTCACTTGTCAAGTTCTTGGATTTGAGATCGGCGCGTATAGTCCGATCCCAGGTCTTCCTCGGTCCACCCCTTGGTGCAGCTCCCTCCACAATCACAGACCTGCATTTTTTCACCCAATTTTGTTCATCCATTCTCTCCACATGTCCATACCATCCCAGTCTACTTGTACGCATCACCTCGCTAATACTCTTTATACCTAAACGTCTCCTCAGCTCAACATTTGTTATTCTATCCTGTAGCCTGGCCCCACACATCCATCTCACCATTCTCATCTCATTACGCTCCATTCTGTTGACATCCTCTACTTTAACGGCCCATGTTTCTGAGGCATACGTCATTGCACTTCTAACACATGAGGCATACACCTTTCCCTTCAGGGGGAGAGGCATTCTTTTCATGGTCAGGATTGGCATCAATTCTCTGAACTTCCCCCAGCCACACCTAATTCTAGCAACAGTGGCAGCCTCGGCCCCACCACCGGCAGAGATGGTATCTCCTAGGTAACAAAACTTGTTCACCAGCTCCAAAGACTCATTTCCAAAATTCACAGCCACAGGATCATCACTTAACACAAGCTCGCCTTTGCACACTACGCACTCAAATTTCTCTATTTCTGACTTATCCTTCGGCAGGGGCCCCTTTATTCTACTACAGCGCTTACTCCCATGGTGTACCCAACATCGACAGATGCTACATTGAATTGAGTTAACGCCCACTCCCTTTCCACACACTGCACATGGGTATGCACCGCTCTTTTCCACATTGCCTCGTCTCAAACTACAATGCATAACCTTGGTTTTGTTAATATTGACTCTTAAACCCTTGCTCGCCATGCCCTCTCTCCACTCTCTGAATTTGGCCTCAGCATCCTGCATACTGTCAGCTATTAGGACTAAATCGTCTGCATAAAACAGTTCCAACGGGAGTCCGCCTCTAAAAATTCTAGACAGCGCCTCCAAGACCATAATAAAGAGGAGGGGGCTTAACACTGAACCCTGATGGACTCCAACACGGACTGCGAACTCATCACTCAGTACACCCTTCACCCTCACCGAACTTCGCGAATCCTCATACATCTTCATTATCACACGCACCAGCCACTCTTCCACACCAAGTTTCCTCATAGCCCACTGTACAACATCTCTAGGTACCCTATCAAAGGCCTTCTCCAGGTCCACAAACACAAAGTAAAGATCCCTGCCTTTTAGTAAGTATCTTTCCTGTATCTGCCTGACTATGAAGATAGCATCGGTTGTACCACGTCCTGGCATAAAACCAAACTGCATATCATCAATAGAGATGCTTTGCCTGATCAAACCCTCAAGGACTCTCTCACAGACCTTCATGATTTGGTCAAGCATTTTCAGGCCCCTATAATTTCCTCTATCTAGCGCATCCCCTTTTCCTTTGTATATATTTACTATTACACTTTTGAGCCAATCCTCTGGGATTTTCTCATCTTTAATAATGGTGTTTATCAACTCAGTGACTAAGTTTACACCAATCTCCCCTGAGGCTTTTATCATCTCAGCGACAATGTCGGAGCAACCTGGAGCTTTACCGTCCTTCATTTTATTGATTGCGTCGCTCACTACAGCTGGTGCTATCAAAGGAGGGGGCCCAGATATTGGTTTTTCGATACTAAGCTGTTCCTTATCCCATTCAAACTCTACATTTAGCAATCGTTCATAGTGTACCTTCCATGCTTCTCTGATTTCATTTTCTGCATACACAATCTTCCCATTATCATCTCTAACACACTGTTCACCTATAATATCCCTACTGTCATTTTTAACTCGCCTAGCTAGGTTGAAGATCCCATTGGGATTGTCAGTGTTACACACTTGTTCGAGGACCAGGTCCTTAATGCGATTTTTAGCATTGTAAATAACTCTTTTGGCAGTTCGTTTAGCTGCCTGGTATTCCTCCCTGCTGCCACCTTTCTTCCATGCTTTGAAGCATCTCCTTTTCTCTTTCACAGCATGTTCTACCTCATCGTTCCACCACCAAGAGGTCTTATTCCTGGGGTGACCCTTTGTTTTCCCACAGACTTTGTCAGTGGCAGCGATAAGGCTATGCTTAAGAAAGTTCCATTGGCTATTTACATCGTTAGGCCTAGCTTCCTTATTTCTATTCATTTCCTCCAGTTCATTATGAAACCTATCCCTAACTTCCTTGTCCTTCAGCAGCCACACTTTCCTTTTGGGTATGTAAACCTTCTTGCGCTTAGGATCTCTGTATAAGCTCATGTCACACACAAGTAGCTTATGCTGGGGGATACATTCTTCAATGTCTAAGACATTGTCTTAGACAAATGTCTAAGAAGATTAATTGTTATTCAAATGTTGTCTAAGAAGCTTAATTAAATGACTAAAGTGCTGTCTAAAAATATTAATTAAGTTATTAAAGTTTTGTCTAAGAAGATTAATTGATTACAGTGTTGTCTAAGAAGATTAATTAAGTGATTAAAGTGTCTAAGAAGATTAATTAAGTGATTAAAGTGTCTAAGAAGATTAATTAAGTGATTAAAGTGTCTAAGAAGATTAATTCAGTGATAACAGTATCAAAGAAGATAAATTAAGTGATTTAAGTGTTGTATAAGAAGTTTAATTCCAGACAAGGGGCATCGTGCAAGGTAAGCAACCATCCTATGGATTATCTTAAGGGGAGGTATTTAGTGTTTTCCCTACTTTTTCATCAAACTTAAAATTACACCCCCTAGACCTCCTTTTCAAGATAAATTTGTAAATTTTTCGGTAGAAAAATGTCCCGGCCGGAGGCCGGTTGCTCTTAAATTACAGGCTCGCTATCGCTAGCCAGGAAAAAATCGACACCTTAACGGCACGAAATGTCTTAAAATTGACAGAAATGGGGCAAAATGTCTTGAAATATCCAAACTACTAGGGCGAAGGTCTTAAAATCTCAAAAGCAATGGGGCTAAACATGAGGGAGAAAGGGGTCCAGAAAAAAATCCCTCAAGTGGAATTCTCCCCTTAAAGAGGACTACTGGTACAAGTACATAAGGATGCTGTAGTTTTCTTTAATGATGCCTTCTAATTATTCTGGGTGTACTGTATTATGCCAGTTCTAATTTAGCTATTATGTAAATTATGAATTATGATATACCACCGGATATGTTCGTTATAAAAAGTCATAACTTCTTAGCAATATGCAATACGATGAGGTCAATTGTATAATCTAGCGATGACTGCTATGTTACTTCTCTTTACTTCACTTCACTTCAATGTGTTTAAGAAAATCCTGTCACCTGTTTCAACTAATTTTTCAAAGGAATTTTACACTAATATGAAGTGCAAAAATGCGAAAGATAAAACCTTTTTAAGGAAAGTTGAAATTGTATTATATTTAGTCTACAGTATTTTTGACTAAACCATTACATAATGTGTGCGTGCGTGGGTATGTGTGTGTGTGTGGTGGGATGGTGGGTATGTGTTTGGAGGAAGTGCATAAATATATATATATATATATATATATATATATATATATATATATATATATAGCTAAGTTTTACCTACTTAATTTCAATATTTTTGGGGAAAATTGAAGACTGCACATTTAAGCGTAAACTTAGGTTCCATATACTACTTTAATCTCTCTCTCTCTCTCTCTCTCTCTCTCTCTCTCTCAACGTCAATTGTTTCTAGCCACCTCTACATAATTATATTCCAGCTGCATCATACATCGGCACTACGGCATTTATGGGAATTGTGTTATTATAGTTTAGTACCATATTGTTTTATTAAGTTTTGCCTAGGGTTAACACACATTTTCATATGATCTTTAGAGCATAATATAGAGTCCATATTTGTCTTCAAATATTTAGAACCAAATCGTGACAACAATAGTAAGTTATACTCATTTATGTGTGAAACTTGCATCCTTTCGGCATCTGGGAGGGAAATATCCTCTTTTATATTGTAATTAGTTTTGTTTTCTATACTGTGAACCCCTTCTGCACTTTGTTTTCTATACTGTGAACCCCTTCTGCACTTTGTTTTCTATACTGTGAACCCCTTCTGCACTTTGTTTTCTATACTGTGAACCCCTTCTGTACTTTGTTTTCTATACTGTGAACCCCTTCTGCACTTTGTTTTCTATACTGTGAACCCCTTCTGCACTTTGTTTTCTATACTGTGAACCCCTTCTGCACTTTGTTTTCTATACTGTGAACCCCTTCTGCACTTTCAAAGCATTCTTAAGTGTATTCTAGCTTTATTCAGACGATTTTGGGCAGTTTAAGAAAGATCTGTGGTCGTGAAAATGGTTAAGCAAGATAGTTCGAAGCTTGTTATTTGCTGGAGGCCCTTTATAAAGTGAATACATGCGTCTTATTGTAACCATAATGACAATGACGTCGCCGGTACAGAAGGGTTTAATACTAGGATCATCATAAATGGTATTTAATCCTTCACCCTCCCCCCGCACATTCTGCTGCCCCAGAACAGCCTTTTGCGAGTCCTGAACATCTGTGAACAAATGACGTACCGGTACGTTATTAATGTATGACCTCGATATTAAGTTAAACACTACCTCCTATGCACTACTACCAATGCATGAATGTTGAGCCAATTCCTACCCCCTCTTGAAGTGACGCCATCAGATACGTCACTGCATATGCTGCCGCTATCTACTACACGCTGTCACCCAAGGAAATCCAATAGGCTTTTTTTGCTTCTGAAGTGAGTTATGACCTCGACGATAATCTGCTTGGGTGGTCGAGGTTTGGTTGAGAGGGGGAAGTGGTTAATCGATTGATATTTAATTTCAGTGCATTAGAGAGGGTGCAACAGGGATAGAGGGTTGTAGGAACCTGAAAGCAGTAACGAGAAATAGGGTGGTCAGCATGGAAGTAATGAAGTCCTTGCATGATAGTGAGGTAATCCCGACATTGACGTACGGGAGTGAAGCATGGACGTTGTTGGAGAGAGACAAACCAAGAGTGAGAGGGGTGGAAATGAGCTACATGAGAAGTGCGTGCGGAGTTACATGGTGGGATAGACAGAGACGAATGAGGAAGTACGAGAGCAGTGTGGTGTGGATGTAGATATGCTGGAAAGTGTGAAAAGGAACACCTTGAGATCGTTTGGCCATTTGGAATGTATGGGAAGTGAGAGAATGACTAAGAGAGTGTACGAGCGTGAGGTGGAAAGACAAAGAGGGAGAAGTAAACCGAGAGAGAAGTGGAAAGATGGAGTTAAGTACCGGTATATGCGCGAATTAAAAGTGGCGATGGATGGGAGGAGGAGCATCAACTGACTGCAGACAGAGGTGCATGGGGGCGATTCATTTGTGGCCACCCCTTCAGGGATCACGACGTCCGGCAATAGATAGATAAATAGATACTTCAAACATTTTGCAAATTCATTAAAAGTGCAGTAGCTGAATTAATTTGATGGCTGACACTAATTTTGCATCAAAACTGACTAAATATATAGTAGTTTCTCAAATTGTCCGGAAATTTAACTCGCTTAATGCATTTTGTATTTGTTTATTCTAGCCTTATGGGGCTTATATAAGAGACCTTCATTTGCACATTTATCACTGACGCATGCCTACCTACCAAAGTGAAGTTTCATTTTAATCTGATTATATTAATACGTAATGATATTTATTTAGCATCAAGGACGGCAAGACATGATGATATAATGCATCCTCAACCCCTTCTGCACCGGCGATGTCTTTTGAGCTTTATTCCGGCTACTATTAGACGATTTAAGAAGAAGTTTCAAAAAGGCCTCCAGACTTCAAACTATCTCGCTTAACCCTTTTTAATACCACAGATCCCTCTTAAGGGGAGATGGTTAACTTTTTGGGCGATTTTTGCATGTATTCATTATTTTTCTAGTTTCCTCCCTAGACCTCCATAAAAAAAAAAAAAAAAAAACATCCATTAGATCCCCCTTCTAGATTAATTTGTACATTTTTTGGTAGAAAAATTTCCCGGCCGAAGGCCGGTTCTTCCAACATTACAGGCTCACTATCGTTCGCCAGGGAAAAAATCGACACCTAAATAGCACGAAAGGTCTAAATATTGACGACGAAATGGGGCGAAAGGTCTTAAAATCGACTAACTAATGGGGCAAACATCTTAACATCTGAAAACTAATGGGGCTAAACATGAGGGAGAAAGTGGTCCAGAAAACCGGCCCATCCCCCCTTAATTAAGCTGCATAAAATCGTCGAAATATAGCTAGAATAAAATAAAAGAGACTACGCCGGCGCAGAAGGGGTTAACCCAGTATGAATGAGCATAGTATTTATAGTCTTTTAAGGGGAGAGTTTAACTTGATTTTTTTTTTAACCTCCCTTTTCCTTCATGCTTAGCCCCATTAGTCTTGAGATTTTAAGACATTCACCCCATTAGTTTGTCGCTTATAAGACATTTCGCTCCATTTCTGTCAAACATTCAGGCCATATAGGGGTTAGGGATGTTTTTAACCTTGATGGAGGTCTAGGGAGCAAGCTTAATAATAACAATTAATTACCATTAGGCGATTTTCATTCAGCTTGGGTTCATTATCCACTAACTTCCCGGTAATAGTAGCAGGTAACACTCCACGCCTACTTAACCCTTTGAGTACCAGCGACGTATGCTATATTTTATTATAGCTATATTTAGACGATGTTGTGCAGCTTAGGAAGGATCTATGGTTGTTAAAAGGGTTGGTTGAGATAGTTTGAAGCCTTATAATTGCTTGAGGTTCGTCCTAAACTAAATCAAATTGTCTAATAGTTGTCACAATCTGAAAAAAAAATACGTGCCTGGTACTGAATGGGTTAAACAAATTAGGATGGGTTACTCTTTCTGTATTTTGTAAGTGCCTATTTTAATAGGCGGGGATTGTTACTACTTCTATTATCACCTTGCCGATCTCCATCAGTCCAGTGATACTTTATTTTCTTGTAGTCTGGCCATCACTAAAGAATATATATATTCTCAAGAAAGGCCTGACGTAGTCAAGTGGTTAATGAAAAAGAACGCTGGTTAAATCTTCAGATTTGTGTGTGGATAGGTACTTAAAATCAAATTACTATATATTTTTCTACTTTTTCGCAATATATGTAATTTGTGGGCAATGACGATTTTGCGGACGAGTTTATCCTCACAACCCCAGTTTTCTGTTGACCGATTTTCTCTCTTGCAGTATGAATGTATATATACTCAGGCATATACCCCATAGGTGGGGGTGGCCGACTCGAGACAGAGCCTGCAGTACATTTTAGTAATTTGACATCTACATAATTTTCAAGAGCAGCGGGCTTCTGGGGGTGGCAGCTCTCAAGTTAGGTTAGGTTGCCAGGTTAGGTTAATGACAATATGGTCGGAGGAGGAGGCAGGTGAGGGTTTGTTTACGTCTGCGAGTGCCTGCATCACTGACTCATATTATCAATGGAAGCATTAACCTTACCTAACCTGGAGGCTTCTGACCCAAGATTCCCATAACCCAGACATCAGTAGGGTTTCCTATGACTAAAAATGAATCTGTTCCCAGTTTTAAGTTCTTAAAGATGACATATTATCCCGGCTGAAAAAAATACCGCTACAATCTTGAGCATTACCAGGGAGAATCCGTTAGCTATGCTGCTCGAAATATATTGTCCACTTTCATAAATCAACGCCCAGTGATATAGATAGACATGATAGATAATATTTCCCCACGTGTTAAAAGTATGTCCGATGCATAAATCTTAGTCGTCACTAACCACCTGACCTTCTTCCCACAAGGCCACCCCCCATAACTGTGTCAATCTGAGGAACTCCACCTGCTACATAGATGCCAGATTACCATTTACCAACTCTTATTTACGTTTATTAAGCTATATCACACACTTTGAAATAACTCCCTATGGCATTATGAATCAGTTTATTTAGGCTTATTGCTTAAAATTAGGAGAAGTGTTACATTTTCAGTGGAGGTATTTAGGTGGTGGAGTGGAGGGGGGACTTGGGTGTTAATTTTGTAATCAGTCCTCACGTGTGCCGTCCGTAACATCTGAGTTATTAATACAGGAGGGTGTCGTTATGTTGGGGGGGGGGGGGTGTGGAGGTGGGGAGTGGGGTGATGCAGAGAGAGGGAGAGGAGGGGAAAGGGGGGTGAGGGAGATGGAGAGAGAATCAGGTGAGAGCGGAAGGGAGATGGTAGGAAAGAGGAGAGTTAAAGGAAGGGGGTGGGGGGGGGGGGGGGGGGAAGGGAAAGAGAATCATATGAGAGTGGAAGGGATATGGTAGGAAAAAGGAGAAAGTTGAGGGAATGATAGGGATTGAGAAGATAATCGTGAGGGGCGTAGACTTTAAGGGGTAGTGCCTGATTTTTGGTCTCTCTCTCTCTCTCTCTCTTCCATCACACACACATACATCATTACCCTCTACCCTCCATCACTCTAGCCACTGTACACACACACACACACACACACACACCTACAGATCATTACCCTTAACCCTTCATCACAAAGCCACTGTTCCTTTCACCACCAAAACACTTACTCATATTCTCACTTTATCTTCCACTTTATTATTGTCAAGATATATACAATATTATATATGTATAATGTAGTCAGCGTGCATGTTGTTTATAATATGGCACGAAAGGTCTCAATATTGACAGGAATTGGGTGAAATGTCTTAAGATCCCCAAACTAACGGGGCAAACGTCTTAAAATTTCAAAACTAATGGCGCTAATCATAAGGGATACAGGGATAATTAAACTAAACACTTATGTAGGAAACAGAAACATGTGCTTATATGCAATTACATTATTTAAACCCCACGAACAAATGCTACTTGAAGTTTATGAAGCGTGCCACCTATTTTACATTCTTAAGAGATTAACCCCTTTTGTACCGGCGATGTCTATTTGACTTTATTCTGGCTACTATTATACGATTCTATTCAGTTAAAAAGGGCCTCTAGCAATTAACAGGCTTCGAACTATCTCGGTTAATCCTTTTAACTATTACAGATCCTTCCTAGGCTGCAAGAAATCGTCTAAATATAGGTAGACTATAACTAGAACAGACGTTGCTGGTAATGACACGAACAAAGAAATGGGGCGAAAAGTCTTAAAATCGCCAAACTAATGGGCCGAACGACTTAAAATCTGAACACTAATGGGGCTAAACATGAGGAAGAAGGGGGGACCAGAAAGACGACCTATCTCTCCTTAAGCTGAAATGCTGTGGGGTGCTAGAAGATCCTGAATATATTACTTTGTATCTTTTTTTCATCACATCTAACTCTTTCATCTTCCACATTCTAATCTCTGGCTGTGCGAAAAGTAGCATAAGCCTTGGTGTTGATTTTTTCCTGGCGAGCGATAGCGAGCCTGTAATTTAAGAGGAACCAGCGTTCGGCCGGGACATTATTCTGTCGAAATATGTACACATTTAGCTTGAGGTAGGGACGTCTTGAGAGGGTGTTTTTTATAGCCTGATAGAGGTCGAGGGTGGAAACTCAAAAATAAAATAAAAATAACAAACCAATACATAAATGAGCAAATATTTACGTTCATCCCCCCTTAATATAATGTAGGTAATTGGTGCCTCACATTTGTTTGAAGGGGTTAATATAATGTAGGTAATTGGTGCATCACATTAGTTTTAGCGGGGCAGAAGGTAGCCAAGTGTGTGGGATTCTTTGGGGCTGTGTTATTTTGATGTCCGGTCGCGCTAATAAGTCATGTCCCAGCTGTCATTATGTTTGGCTCGCTCTGTGCTGTAATAAGGTCTGCCAGATGTTGAATAGGATGGGTAAGTGTAGGAATAGGTTTGTATATCCCCCTCGAAATGAGTAAATTAAGTTCAGATATTGCTGAAACCAATTATGGATCAAAATATACTTGGTGCCGACACATCACTTATTAGGCCGACTGTACGGGACTGCTCTTATCATTGTGTCTGTTTTATGGAGTGGGGTTACGATACTAGGGAGTATTTTGGCGAGGCGTGTTATATCGGTGTCACGGGTCGCATAGCATAACGTATTAACCCGTGTTATATAGGTGTCACGGGTCGCATAGCATAAAGTATTAACCCGTGTTATATAGGTGTCACGGGTTGCATAGCATAACGTATTAACCCGTGTTATATCGGTGTCACGGGTCGCATAGCATAACGTATTAACCCGTGTTATATCGGTGTCACGGGTCGCATAGCATAACTTATTAACCCGTGTTATATCGGTGTCACGGGTCGCATAGCATAACGTATTAACCCGTGTTATATAGGTGTCACGGGTCGCATAGCATAACTTATTAACCCGTGTTATATCGGTGTCACGGGTCGCATAGCATAACGTATTAACCCGTGTTATATCGGTGTCACGGGTCGCATAGCATAACGTATTAACCCGTGTTATATCGGTGTCACGGGTCGCATAGCATAACGTATTAACCCGTGTTATATCGGTGTCACGGGTCGCATAGCATAACTTATTAACCCGTGTTATATCGGTGTCACGGGTCGCATAGCATAACGTATTAACCCGTGTTATATAGGTGTCACGGGTCGCATAGCATAACGTATTAACCCGTGTTATATAGGTGTCACGGGTCGCATAGCATAACTTATTAACCCGTGTTATATCGGTGTCACGGGTCGCATAGCATAACGTATTAACCCGTGTTATATAGGTGTCACGGGTCTCATAGCATAACTTATTAACCCGTGTTATATCGGTGTCACGGGTCGCATAGCATAACGTATTAACCCTTGTTATATAGGTGTCACGGGTCGCATGGCATAACGTATTAACCCGTGTTATATAGGTGTCACGGGTCGCATAGCATAACGTATTAACCCGTGTTATATAGGTGTCACGGGTCGCATAGCATAACGTATTAACCCGTGTTATATAGGTGTCACGGGTTGCATAGCATAACGCATTAACCCGTGTTATATAGGTGTCACGGGTCGCATGGCATAACGTATTAACCCTTTCAGTTCCGGCGCCGTCCTTTTAACTTTATTATGGCTACCATTAGACGATTGTATTCAGCCTAAAGAGAGTCTCCAGCAAGTATCAGGCTTCAATCTATCTCACTTAACCCTTTTTACTACCACAGATCCTCCATAAACTGCACAAAGTCGTCTCAATATAGCTAGAATATATTTATAAAGACGTCGTCGGTACAGAAGGGGTTAATATAATGTAGGTAATTGGTGTATCACATTAGTCTTAGCGGGGCAGAAGTCGGCCAAGTCTGTTCCCAATGAAAATACCTGTGGGATTCATTTGCGGCAGTAGAATTGAGATGTACGAGACTTCTCTTGTCATTATTGGTGTTTTATGGAGCGGGGTTACGATAGGAGGGAGTACTTTGGCAAGGCGTGTTATATTGGTGTCACGGGTCGCATAGCAGTGTGGCTTGAGAATGACATAGTACGTACTGCCTCGTATTTCCTCTGCAATATTATGCATTGCATAACCGGCCAAAGGCCGGTTTCTCTAAAATCAGTGGCTCACTATTACTCGCCAAGAAAAAAATCAATACCTGAATGGGGTGAAGTGTTTTAAAATAACCAACCGTTGCAGAATGAAAATACCTCTTTGAGATTGTTGCGTCCATAGAATTGTGATGTACGGGACTCCTTATATTTATCGTTGGTTTATGGAGCGATATGGTAGAGTACTTTGGCAGGGCATGTTATATACGTGTCATGTAAAGGGTGATAAAATACGTACGGTACCCAAACATACTTCATCTGTAAAGCTTAGTAGTGTACGTTGCGTTTAATTCTATATAACCCTTAGCCACATCATATTTTATGTATATAGCTGGATTATCTTGTATATACATATACTTATATAGATGCAAGACAATACCATGATGTCTGTATTAGTAATCATGCCGCTATCAATTCGTATTATGCAAGTCAATAATAACGTGAGGACTGGAGCCTCTCAGCGAGAACTCCAGTCCCTTGATGCTCTCGGAATCGGAATCGGATTGAAGCTAGGTTGCTTCAAAGATTAGAAGTACAAGGGTCTAGTGGAGAACAAAGTTTTGAAGGATGAAGAGTTGGAGAGATAAAAGCTGGTGAGCTGACCCCGTTGCTATTTTTCATTTTTTGTTTTGTCTCTTGAGCAGCAGTGCCACGTGGTGTTGGTGTGGAGAGGCCCCTGTTGTTGGTGAAGGTGAGAGATGATGAAGGAGATGATGTTGGTCTTGATCCCCTCGTCGATGGTGTGACCGGGCGATGTTGTTGCCAGGTAGTGACTCCTGAAGAGGGTTTGGTCAACTTATCGCAGGGCACGATGTTTGGGAGACCAATCGGACTATCATGGTCCCCCGTATGTAGTCCCTACGTCTCCCCAGGAAATCACCAAACTCTCCTGCAACTACAGGTGGTGGCGAGCTGCCCTGGTGCCTTGATGCTCTACTGACTGACTGATGGCTAGAGTAAAGATAGTTGACGCTCTAATTCCGACCTCTTTCAATATATCCCGACATAATGCACACTTGAATGCTCTAGATATCGGGTGTCTAGCTGTCAGTACGGGGACAAGACTGACACACCCGCCTCTGTACGAGTGGTAAATATCATAACGAGCTGAGCATAGGGCCTGGCGTCCTTTCATTCTGGCAAACACAAAACTATTTTGCACAGCTTCAGATGGATCAGAGAGAGTTGGAGGGTTAATAAGAGATAGTTTGTACCTATTTGAGATCTTTCCTTGACTGCATAAAAGGGCATAATGATAACCAGAATATAATGAAGGGAAGTACGACCATACTGAAATGTTTTAAATGAAGACCAGACTAGATGGCTGGAGTAAAGTAGGAGAGAAGAGTAATTGGACAAAGAGGAAGAACAAGCTGAGAAGTGAGAAGTACAGTAGAAGATAGAAAGTTCTCGGGCTCCAGATCAGATCAGATGGCTGAAGTAAAATAGGAAAGAAGAGTAATTGGATAGAGGAAGAACAAGCTGAGGAGTGAGAAGTACAGTAGAAAAATGAAAGTTCTCGGGCTCCACAAAGTTCCTCCCTCACCCTAAATACTAATAAATACTGACACACTGCACACTTAAAGGTTCTAACTATCGGGTGTCTGGCTGTCAGGTAGGCGACAAGACTGACACCACCGCCTCTGTGTGTGTCGTAAACATCGATAATGAGCTGAGGGTTGGGCACTACCAAGATAAAAAGGGGGAGATGGTGAAGGCTAATGTAAGAGAGAGTAAGGAGAGAGAGGAGTAAATTCGGAAAGTATCTTAACCCCTTCTAGCGAGGATACGAAAAAATAAATGAATAAATGAATTAATAGACCAAAAAAAGAAAAAAAAAAAAAAAAGCCACTGTCCGCTTAATGCAAATACCATGTAAACAAATTAATAAGGATATTCAAGTCAGGCTGAGACAGCAATGGTAATGTATGTAACATAATTATTGACCACGACTGTACAATTAGAACTAACATAAATAAACAATCTGTAATAATGTGGTTGAACAAATAATACTTCACACCTAGTATATTAACCCCTTGAGGATTATGCCGCGTTTTGACAGTTTATTTTGGCTATCATTAGACGATTTCATACAGTTTAGGAAGGACATGTGAGAGTTAAAAGGGTACCAACTGGCCTAATTAACCTTCCGATTCCCACATGCCCTTCATAATCTGAATACAATCGTCTACTACTGCAGGGCAGTAGTTCCCTTTCCAATGTTCCCTTACCCACTCTAAACCACTGTTTGGACACTTGATCCTCAGTGTTTTGGAGGACAAGCAACCTAGAAGGGTCACTAGACCTGTTGTTGCTTGATTTCCTTTGTACTCCTTTGTCTAATAGGTGCCCGAAAATAGAAAAGTAATGTGTCTTAAAATTCCGAGAGGGTTAATTTTCAACAGCCTGCCGAAATCCTAAAAAAGTATGAGTTCGATATTTAAAAAGGTGGGCATTTTGCTCTCTCCCACTATCATGTCTTTGGCAGGCAGTAAATCCGAGGGAGCAGGGACCGTGGTAGAGGCAATACCAGGGTGCCTAGATTAACAGAGTCCAATACCAGGATCCCAGTAAGAACACCTGGAGCCATCTTGATTCCTGGTTCTTTCTGTTCAACACCCTATGCCAAAAGAACATAAACACTCTTCGAAAAGTAGATACGAGGTGCTGTTGTAAAGATTCTTCCCTCAATACCTTCCCCTGACCTGATTTGACCAGTAAGATGTATACCAATTTATGGAAAGGTATTTTTTTATCTATAATCCGTCCCTCCATAATATAGACTTTATACCGTGGATTTGATGTCTGACAGACAATGAAGTCAGGAGGGTAATTGTCAGATGCCACTGGAAGGCTGATCGTCGCCACAAATTATGTGCCTAGTCATATATTCAACGACAAACTGACTGCACACTCCACACGACGAGCTAAACTCAATTAGTGCCGCTAGAATATTTTGAGTTTTGCGGATACACAAAGACAATTGGATCCAAGTCAGTAGTAACATAAGTCCAGTGTTACAACCACTCTCCCACACCTTCCCTAAATATAATCATGAGTATAGTCCATTCATTATTTTATGTAGACCAGTAATTGTTAGTTAGTTAGTTAGTTAAATTTAAGAGGAACCGGCCGATCGATTTTTCTATCGACATTTATACATCGACAAATTTACAAATTTATATTGAAGGATGGTCTTTGGGGGGGGGGGGGGGTTAAAAGCTTGATGGAGGTCTAGCCTCTAGGGATGAAACTACAAACAAATAAGAATACAAATATACATACATGTGCAATTAAATACGCCCATCCCCCCTTAGCATAATAAAAGTGGCGTTACTCTGTTTTGATTAATTCCCTCTAGGTAATACCGGTGTGGTTGGAGTTTAGTGACGAGAGCTGGGCGGGTTCGGTAAACATCACACAAATAGTCTTTCCGTAAACTTCGCAGTCTAATTTTGCGGACGGGATCACAGGGGTAGGGTGGAGATCCTGTAGTGAGGGAGAGCGGCCATCTTACAACTTTCTAACCCAAGAGTGAACCGATTTCCCAGTCTTTCTGCCGCTCAACAAGTATAGTTTGTAACTCTCTCCCTCAATTAATCTTTCCTTCATCCTATGACTTAAACTGCTTAAAGCTCCGTGTGTCCAGAAATGTTGACTCGAACGTACAACCGTCAAGATTTCCAAGTTGCCCAGTGCTAATTGTGTTTATGCTATTAGAGAGTAATGGCAAACAAATTATACAGACTTAACCCACCCACTCTTTTTTTTGTTTTTTTTTGTTGTGCACTTACATTATTATATTTGTACCATAAATATAAAAAGACCTGGGCCAGTTGGAAATCTAGCCGACTGTACCTTGATCTTGGCTCCATCATTTTTTTTTTTTTTTTAGGGGCGGGGGATACACTCGTTAGAGGCAATTTTAACCTTTTTCTCTTTACTCATAGTAATAAGACAACCAATTCTTAATGTTTGAATGTAATGTTGTTGCTGTAATTATCTAGCAACCGGGAATATTTAATTTTGATCATGTAGATTTTAAGTTAAAAATACAAACCATTATTTCCTGTACCAGTATTACCGAATTCTTATTGTGGATATGGACGTATGGTAGCGCTGATAAGTCATGTCTCGGTTATCAATTCATTTGGTTCGCTCTGTGCTGTATTAATGTGTGTCAACTGTTGAAAAGGGTGGGTAAGTGAAGGAATATGTTTGTATACCTCACTCGATATACATAAAATCTTGTTTAGATATTGCTGATACCAATTATAGCACAAATTATAGTTGGTGCCAAGACATCACTTATTAGGCCGACTGTACAAATCAATGCTAAGGACACCCTAAGCTCTAAGATGGCGGTGGTTGGCCGATCACTGTTACTATAGGGTCTCTAGGATAGGGTGGTGGCTGGTGGAGGGTTTATAGAGTCTTATGGTCATCACACATCGTAAACATGATGTGTCTGCAGTAAGGCGTGGGCAGATTTTTAATGGGGGGATGGGTGTATGTATTTGTTCATTTACCGTACATATTTTTATATTTTTGTTAGTTTCCTCCCTAGATCTCCCATCAAGCTTAAAATTACATCCCCTAGACCCCCTTTGAAGATAAATTTGTATATTTTTCGGTAAAGAACTGTCGAAGGCCGGTTCCTCTTAAACAACCTTTAACTGTCTTCGTGGTGCGATGTATAAGGTGTTGATTTTCGGTGTGAGCATCCTGGGTTCGAATCCACGGACTGCCACATGTGTTTGTAAATTTCATTAATCGATTTTAGGAGTATGGTTGGTTGTTGGAAGGAACATAATAATTACAGGCTCGCTATCGCTCGCCAGGAAAAAATATACACCTAAATGGCACGAAAGGTCTTACAATTGACATAAATGGAGCGAAAGTTCTTAAAATCGCTAAGCTAATGGGCGAATGTCTTAAAATCTCAAAAGCAATGGGGCAAAACATGAGGGAGAAAGGGGTCCAGATCTTCTGCACCAGATCACACGGAATGGGGTACAGTTGCCCACACAAATTCTGTTCCTCAAAGTCAAAGGTTTTTATTAGCCAAAAGCAGATTACATATACAAGTTATATAAGATAGTATATTACATGGCTGAGCCCATTAAATGAAGTAATTTTTGACTGGCTCCAAGAAAGCATTACTCAATGTATAGAGGTATATATCTGGCTAGAATAATGTGTTACATTTAAAGTTAATAAGACAATTAATATTGCTTTTGAATGATGACTTATCAGATCAATAATAACCAAGTAGTAATTTCTTAGTCTTAATTTTAAAAGTAATCCTGTTAGTCGCTGCTTTGATATCCTCAGGTAATGTGTTCCAGTTAATACAACCCAAATATGAGATGAACCTTTTGTCCAATTCCGTTTTAGGCTTCGATGGTCTTAATAACAACTTATTTCTGGTGTCTCGGTTGTGAAAGTCTGATGCAGCTTATTGGTATGCATGAATTGCGAGTGTGGTTTCTCTTATCAGTTGACTAATCAGAAGAGTTAACCACTGCATAAGCAACTACACTTGTAATTCAATCATGGAGATATATTCAATCATGGAGAGAGAGAGAGAGAGAGAGAGAGAGAGAGAGAGAGAGAGAGAGAGAGAGTGAGAGCGACGCTGACCAAGAGGGAAAGAGGTCATTCACATAGGACAGGGGACAGTATCAGTCTCCCAAGATGGCTGATTCATGACTCCCGTCCTGTCCTCTGATACCTTGAGTGGGGTCTTATCCAGGCTATATATCAACTCCCAAACTCTGTCGGACCCTTGTATTATTTATTGCAATATATAGTTCAGTTGAGAAAGAGAGAGAGAGAGAGAGAGAGAGAGAGAGTGAGAGAGTGTGGGAGAGAGAAAGAGTGACCAAAAGGAAAGAGGTCATTCACATAGGACAGGGGTCAGTATCAGCGTCCCAAGATGGCTGATACATGACCCCCGTCCTGTCCTCTGATACTGTGAGTGGGGTCTTATCCAGGCTATACATTAACTTCCAAACATTGTCGGCCCCTTGTATTCTTAGCTTCAATATATTATAATTTAGTTGAGAGAGAGAGAGAGAGAGTGAGAGTGAGAGAGAGTGAGAGAGGGAGAGGGAGAGGGAGAGGGAGAGAAGAGTAAAAGCGGTCATTTACACAGGACAGGGGTCAGTATCAGCGTCCCAAGATGGCCGATACATGGCTTCTGATACATTGAGTGGTGTCTTAACTAGTTTATATATAGGCTCTCAAATATTGTCGCCCCCTATAAGTCGGTTTTATTTCACCTCATGGCAAATTTTATCCTTTAACAACTAATTTATCAATACCTAATGGCAAAATATGAAACTACTGTCTCTGTGTCATCGTATTGCCTAGTTATCATAAGTAGCAATGTATTTCGTTACAAAATCTTCGTAATGGTTAGTAAATAGGACGAGGCTAGGACAATTTTATCATCAGCTGTAAAAATAAGTAGACTATAGTAATTTTAGACCAGACTATTATATTCTTGGGGTCTCAGGAGGTAAAAATATTGATAGGCGTGTGGCCAAGGTGTGGGGTTGTTTATTTTAGTATTACATTTTGTGTTGTTTATTCATGCTGAAGAAAAAGGATAATTAGGGAAGGGGTGGGGGGGTGGGGGTCTTTTTATGGCTTAACCCTTTCTGTACCAGGGACGTCAGTTATAATTATTCTGGCTATATTTAGACGGTTTTATGCAGCTTATGAATTTTCTGTGGTAATTTAGGGGGTCGATTGAGATAGTTCGAAGCTTTCTGATTGCGAGAGATCCTTCCTAAACTTAATAAAACCATTTATTAGTAGCCAGAATGAAATGAAAAGGATATCGACGGTACAGAAGGGGGGTAGGATTTCCTTTAGTCTAGGGAAAAAACCCCAGAAAATAGCCAAAAAACAATCAAATCCCGCAACAATAATTGAACAGAAACACAATGAGATTTCAGATTTTATGACGTTCGCCACATAATTTTGGCGATTTTAAGACTTTTCGCCCCAATTCTTTGTCATTAATAAGACTTTTAGTGTTATATAGGTGTCGATCTTTTCTGGCGATCGATAGCAAGCCTGTAATTAAGGAGCGACCGGCCGAAGTCTTGGAGCATCTTCTTTGATATGATGTTGCAATTATAGTGTTCAAAAAGTAACCTAAACCCCCTAATCTTACGAAATTCCCCCCAAGTGGTTCTCAAAAACTATCCCAATTGTGCGAGAAAACCCCGACCTTGGCCACCCTCACTGCTCCATAAATATCCCACGCCTGGCGAAAATGTTTATCGTGTGAGGAAGGAACTTGAGAGGGAGGAAGGTTGAGATAATGGATATACAGTATATATATAATATTATATATATATATATATATATATATATATATATATATATACAGTATATATATATCTTGATGCCCAAAGGGTTGGTCATGAATTAATTGCCTCCATACACCTCTCTGTCATCGGTCAGCCAGTACCCCTCATCCCACTCAACACCATTTTCACTCCTATACCACTCTACTCCATTCTTCCATCTCGTTCTTGGTCTACCTCTCCCTCTTCGTCCTTACAACTCCATCTCTTACAATTCTTTAGTAATATTCTTACTCTATATATGTTCCACATGACCAAACCAACTCAAGATGTTCCTCTTCACATTCAACACATCCACACCACAACGCTCACGTACTTATTTATTTTTGTTTCTATGTGATTGAGGGAGGCAAAAGGCAGAACTGCCTATAGCGAGTGCCTCCCCCATAGTTGAAAGAGTGACAGGGCCAAAATCAAGAAACGTTCGAGCCAAAATGCCTGGACACACGGAGTTTGAAGTAATTTAAGTCATAGGAAGAGGGAAAGACTGATTTTGGGAGAGAGTTCCAGAGCTCAGCTGTTGAGTAGAAGAAAGTTTGAGATTAACGTTTCACTCTTGGGTTGGAGAGTTGCACAGAGTAGGGGTGGGATTGAGTTGCAAGACGGGTACCACGTGCCCTACGTAAAGGAGGTGGTATACACTAGGAAAGCTCTGAGGAACACTAATTATTATAGTAGCGATAGAATAGCGAGAGAGATGCAACAT
The DNA here is from genome assembly GCA_032716605.1 of Paralithodes platypus. NCBI lineage: Eukaryota > Metazoa > Arthropoda > Malacostraca > Decapoda > Lithodidae > Paralithodes > Paralithodes platypus. The sequence goes on from CM064516.1 coordinate 31,535,736, forward strand.
TGCAGCGGAGAGAGAGAGATTGCAAAGAGTTGGTGAGTGGACGGGAGTTAATGATACGAAAGGCCTTCCTTTCAACTTTGTCTAGGAGAGAGGAACCTCCCCACACATGTGAACAATACTCAATACAAGGATGCACTATGCCCCTGTACAGAGCAAGAAGCTGTGCAGGGAAAAAGAACCCCCTAAGGTGGTTGAGCACACCCAGCTTCTGGGAGGCTGCCTTAGCAAGACTGGTAATATGGTCCTTCCAACTGAGAGTAGAAGAAAAAGAGACACCAAGAATATTGAGAGAAGATGAAGGATTGATTTTTGTATTGTTGAAGAATAAGGGATAGTCCGCTGGGAGTTCCGTACGGGTAGATAGATGGAGAAATTGGGTTTTGGAAGCATTAAAGGTAACAAGGTTTTCTCTGCCCCAATTGGAGATAGTATTTAGATCAGAATTTAAGAGTTCTATGGCTTCAATACATTTTTTCGTTGAGGGATTGCTGGCTGGGGCGTTCTGAAAAACTAATGGAGTAGTGTAAGGTTGAGCCGTCTGCGTATGAATGGATGGGAATTGAGGTACAGTTGAGGAGATCGTTTATAAAAATTAGAATGAGAATAGGAGATAGGACAGAGCCCTGAGGAACACCGGAGTTTATAGGGTGAGGAAGTGAACAATGGCCGTCCACAACCGCGGCTATGTCTGTCTTTATCTCTTTGTGACTTCACACGCACTTTTCAAGTAAATAATTTCCACACCTTGCACTTTGATATGTCTCTCCAGCAACGTCCATGTTTCACACCCGTACGTCAAAGTCGGGATTATCACACTATCATGCAGTGACTTCTTTACTTCCAAGTTCACCTCCCTATTGCTTGTCACTGCTTTCAGCGTACATGAGAAAGAGATTTGAATACTGTATAGGTAGACACAGAGAGAGAGAGAAGGAGATAGACAAACACTAAAATAACCCCGACCAAAAGGCAGTAGTATTCTGAGGTGCCAAGTAGGATTTGCACTGGTTTTGTATATATATTTGTGAGTCTCTTTGTTTTGTCAGTCTCTCTGAAGATGGGTACATAGCCTGAAACGTTAGAGAATAAAGAATCAAAGCTCTTCCCTGTGTTTATTACCCCACCCAATCCATCTACCTGTCAGTATGAATTGAGATAGAGGCAAATCAATGATGCAGAGATAATTTATTTTTTATTAATTTCACCCCAATACCAGAAAACTCCAATAGACAGATAGATATACTTCTCTAGGTCTAAATATTGATCCCCCAAGGTAGGAACAAGAGGTATAAAGAAGGTCTGGATGATCGGAAGCCTTCTGTCATAATATTTAGTGTGTGAGGGAATAATGTAAGGGAGGCAGCATAATATTAGCTTTTTAGAGAGGATTTATGCTCAAACAAATCCTGGTCTCTCCTCTGATTCCTCTTAAGGGGAGATTTTTAGTTTGCTCCCTAGACCTTCATCAAGCTTAATAAAACACTCACTAGACCACCCTTCAAGACAAATGTGTACATTTTCGATAGAAAATGTCCCGGCCGAAGGCCGGTTCCTCCTTAATTACAGGTTCGCTATCGCTCGCCAGGAAAAAATTGCCACCTAAATGGCATGATAAGTCTTGACATTGATATCAAAATGGGACAAAAAGTTTTAAAATCGCCAAACTAATGAGCCGAACATCTTAAAATCTCAAAACCACTGGGGCTAAACATGAGGAAGAAAGGGGACCAGAAAAACGACCCATCTCCCCTTAATTGACTAGTTTGTACCCCTCATTTAATTCTTCGAGGTCCTCCCTATACGTTTAACCCTTTGAGTACCAGCGACGTGTGTTATCCTTTATCCTAGCTATATCTAGACGATATTATGTAGCTTAGGGGGGATCTGCGGTAGTTATAAAAGGGCTGGTTGAGAGAGTTTGAAGCCTTATTATCGCTAGAGGTCCTTCCTAATCTGAATAAAATCGTCTAGGAGTTGCTATAATATACGGTAATAGAAAGGACGTCACCAGGAAGACATAATAAGATAAGCTTCCTGGATTGGCTGCTAGAGGAGCTATGCTCAAACAAACAAATCCTCGTCTCTCCATGCACTTTTTTTATGTTATAAAGTAATAATGTTATAAATACATCAAAATTGTAAATGGAAATCAAATATAATAATCTTCTTGATGTGGTCATACTCACTTTGAATGTAATGTGAACTCAGTTATTCAATGTTAGTGCATTTACTTACTGTGGACACCTTAAAATTCAGGTTTTTTATGAGTTATTTTTTATTTTATTTTTGTAATTGGATTTGTAATAGCTAATGATTTGTTTTTATAGTAACATACATGGAATCAGAATATGCATTGGTTCACCTAACTCTAATATTCCTGACTAAACAACTGTCTCGGGATATCATGTTTATTGACAAACTCCTGCAGAAATGTTCTCTTTGAAGTTATCACTTCCAGTATGCAATTTCAAATATACCGTATCGACTTCATAAGGGTATTTTCGTAAATTATTTGATCTGAAAGCTGTTTATTATATCGGTAATTGCATTCTTTAAAATATAGACATGCATACATTTTACATATAATTTTAACTTATACCACTGGTAATAGATTTACACTCGTTATGAAAACAAGCAATTCTTCCCTTTAAGCCCAATATATTTTCCTTGGCCATAATATTCTGAGTTATTTTTGTGGTTCCTCGTTTTAGCCTCTTTGTTCCTGCTAACCTTTATTAATAGGGGGTGAGTTAAATAACCCAGGATACCATGTGTTGAGAGAGAGAGAGAGAGAGAGAGAGTGAGAGTGAGTGAGTGAGTGAGTGAGTGAGTGAGAGAGCGAGCGAGCCATCTTAAATTTATTGATATACTGTACTTAACCTCCCCCGCCCCCCTCCCATCAACACACACGCAGAGAGAGAGAGAGAGAGAGAGAGAGGGGGGGGGGGGGGAGGAGAGAGAGAGAGGAAAAAGGAGAGGAAAAAAGAGAGGGAGATGAAAAAGTAGGAGGAGAGAGAGAGAGAGAGAGAGAGTAAGAAAAACAGAGCAAGAGAGTATAAAATAGTTGAGGGTAAGGAAGGGGAGAGGGAGACTAAAGTAAATATATATAGTAGCGTAGATAAATATAGGAGAGGTCTGGTCCACCGGTGTAGTGCAAGGATCGCAAGGAAGTAAACTTCAATCCCTACTATACCTTAGGAATATTGTGCTTGTATTTTATTTTCTTTATTGCAGTTTATTTTGCGAATATATTCAATCTCCTTGAAGGCGAAGCGAAATGGCGCTTTATAAAAGACGTGAGATTATTTATATTTATTAACAATGTCCACACATGTCATGGCAACAGGGTGGGAAACTGAGACAATTTGCTTTTAAGACTGGAATGATAATGAAGAGTACAGAACAATTCATGTGGCATGCATTGTTCTGGCCACTTTGTCACATCTGAAGATATCATATGAACTGTAAAGCTAAACATTAACTTTGTATATCTAATAATGTTGAGCAGGTTTTTAATAGTCACCAAATGCCATCAACCCTCCCAGTGCCCCCAGTACCTCTCACAGCACAACCCGCACCCCAAGCAAAACTGACGGTTGCACCAATGATACGACAGCTCCCGTCAACACCTGCCCCTACACCACGTCATCAGAACAGGTATTCTGGACAACCATGTCATGGACATCATCCCCTCCACCCTTGGCAGAGTACGGACCCCCCCCCCCATCACCTCTGAGCCTGTACACCTTATAGCTCTGAGGGAGGAAGCCCCTACGCCCTCCCTTGCAAGCACCTGCCCACAGCGCCCATACAGAACCAGATCACGGGATGGCAAGGAAAGGAGGCCAAGAACATGCCTGGGGAATCCTGAGTTTCAAGCCCTCACGCCACTCCAAACCTTAGCCACGCTCCAGGATCAAGAAGACGGGACCACCAAACACAATGTGACGTGATTGGTTCATTGTTCCACGTGGATCCCCCTGCCCTGAAAGTGGACTCGTTCAAGCCGAGTTTGATCTTAAAAGGCGCTGCCTAAGTTCCGTAGTCCTTCCCATTGCTCTCCCTACTTGACCAACACGCCTATGTCTACTATCCTTTTATGGGAATAAATAATGCATAGTGTGTGTCATTAGTATTTCTACCTAGTCAATACCCCATTACGATACGCCTTGATAATATTAGCATAACAATTAAAAATGGCTGAGAAGAAGATATGTGGCGTTTGGACTGGTAATGAGTGGTGTATTGTTTGGCAGCTTGCGTGACCCTACGTGGCATCTTTACCTTGAGTGTCTCTCTAGTCTAGTATCTGGGTTGCAGTTCTTACCATCCCATGTAATTATCGAGTTGCTCTATCTATCTCTTTTAGTTAGCCACTTAACCCTTTCAAGTTCCAAATATGCATTTTTCTTTTCTGCTTTCTGACTATTAGAGAGAGAGAGAGAGAGAGAGAGAGCGAGCGAGAGACAGAGACAGAGAGAGAGAACAAATTACATAGACTTGCATAGATACACTGGCCACACAGATCTTACGACCCTGCGAGGTGGCCAGGACTTAATCCTAGTACAGATAGCAACCCCAAGAGAATGTGGAAGGAAAGCATCGCAAAGATGAAGGCTCTCTCCCCACCCTCCGGTCCCTCCGGCAAAATACCGTACATGAAAACAGTTACAGGGCTTGGAAATCGCATGAAGGAATTTATAGAATAGTTATAAATTGAAAGGAAATGGCATGCATACCTTCACGTTTTTTTCAACTAAAAACTGTGTCCATTTCTGCCAGGTTCCCTTGTCAGTATTAATTATCTACTCCAGACGAGAGAGAGAGAGAGTGAGAGAGAGCGAGAGCGAGAGAGATATATATATAGAGAGAGAGAGCAAAAAAGAGCGAGAGCCAAGCAAGAGGAGAGACCAAAGTGACAACCGGGAGTGACAGGGAGCAGCGAGATTATTAATTCATGCAGGCAACCTACATTATAAGGTGTGAAGGGAGAGAGAGAGAGAGAGAGGTGGTGCGTGTGTGTGTGCTAGTGCAAGAGTGAAAAAGAGAGTGTGAGAGTGCAAGAGAGTGTAAGAGAGAGAGAGAGAGTGCAAGACTGAGAGTGAGAGGAGAGGGAGAGTACTAGTGTAGGAGGGTAATAAAAAGAAAAAGCTTGAGCCATCAGAAAGAGCCACGAGAAGAGCTAATTAATTCAAGCAGACATCCCGGCTCATAAAGAGATAAAAGAGACGCGTTAGACGGTATAAAGATCAACAGACGGAGGCATTACAGAAGAGGTGGTGACAGGTGGAGAGGATTGTGGCTAAATGGAATGTGTGTGGATTGGTCTGTTACATAGATTCCTTTAAGGAGGGTCACCTGCTTTTTTTTTCTCCTTTTCTCTCTTTCTCTGGCTTGTATCCATTCGGCCCCATTCAGTCTACTGTTTTAAGACGTTTATCCCTATCCAGGTGTCGTTTTCTTCCTGGCGAGCGATAGCGAGCCAGCATTGTATGGAGAAACCCGGCTTTGCCGGAGAAATGTTTCTATCGAAAAATGTACAAATTTAGCCTGCTGTCAACAATATTTTTAAAAATATGCTGGCTCGCTATCGCTCGCCAAGAAAAAAATCGACACCTGGATTGGGATAAATGTCTTAAAACAGTAGGCTGAATGGGGCCGAATGGATACAACCCAAAGAGAGAGGGAGAGAGGAACAGACGGAGGCATTAGAGAGCATATGAGAATAGCTGGTGACAGGTGGAGAGGACTATGGCTAAATGGAAGGTGTGTATATTACGAGGTTCTTGATATTGTGGGGACTATATAATTATGTATAAGTTGGCCACATAAGTTCTCTTCATCACTGTGATATTGAACATGGAAATATGTGTAGTTGGCCACATAAGTTCTCTTCATCACTGTGATATTGTACATGGAAATATGTGTAGTTGGCCACATAAGTTCTCTTCATCACTGTGATATTGTACATGGAAATATGTGTAGTTGGCCACATAAGTTCTCTTCATCACTGTGATATTGTACATGGAAATATGTGTAGTTGGCCACATAAGTTCTCTTCATCACTGTGATATTGTACATGGAAATATGTGTAGTTGGCCACATAAGTTCTCTTCATCACTGTGATATTGTACATGGAAATATGTGTAGTTGGCCACATAAGTTCTCTTCATCACTGTGATATTGTACATGGAAATATGTGTAGTTGGCCACATAAGTTCTCTTCATCACTGTGATATTGTACATGGAAATATGTGTAGTTGGCCACATAAGTTCTCTCATCACTGTGATATTGTACATGGAAATATGTGTAGTTGGCCACATAGTTTCTCTTCATCACTGTGATATTGTACATGGAAATATGTGTAGTTGGCCACATAAGTTCTCTTCATCACTGTGATATTGTACATGGAAATATGTGTAGTTGGCCACATAAGTTCTCTTCATCACTGTGATATTGTACATGGAAATATGTGTAGTTGGCCACATAAGTTCTCTTCATCACTGTGATATTGTACATGGAAATATAATGCTCATGTTTGAATTACCAGTGTAGTTTCTGATGCATAGCTTAAAGGGGAGATTTCCACCTGGAGTATTTTTTTCTGAACCTCTTTCTCCTTCATGTTTAGCCCCATTGCTTGTGAGATTTAAAGACGCTTGCCCCATTATTTTGGCGATTTTAAGAACCTTCGCCCCATTTCTGTAAATTTTAAGACTATTCGTGCCATTTAGGTGTCGATTTTTTCCTGGCGAGCGATAGCGAGCCTGTAATATAAGGGGAACCGGCCTTCGGCCGGGACATTTTTCTACCGAAAAATGTACAAATTTATCTTGAAAGGGGGTCAAGGGGGAGTAATTTTAAGCTTGATGGAAGTCTAGGGAATCAACTAAAAACCTCCCCTTGACTCATTTGATTAGATAACTGATAATTAAAAGAAACCACACTCGCTATTCCTTTATACTATTAAAAGAAACCACACTCGCTATTCCTTTATACTATTAAAAGAAACACACTCGCTATTCCTTTATACTATTAAAAGAAACACACTCGCTATTCCTTTATACTATTAAAAGAAACACACTCGCTATTCCTTTATACTATTAAAAGAAACCACACTCGCTATTCCTTTATACTATTAAAAGAAACCACACTCGCTATTCCTTTATACTATTGTACTTTGATACATAAACTCTCGACAAGGAACACAACTTATGTGGCCACCTGTACACCCATCAGCAGACAGAAGTGTTACATATGTACCTCTAATTATTCTTTTTAAGCTATATATCTACATAATATTTATAATCTCACACACACATGGGATTTAACTATTAACACAATATTTTCAGGTTATAAAGTTTGCTTGCCATTGTATTCTACCGAGTAGCTATATAATAGCATACATAATGTTACCTATGTAGCCTATCTCAGTTGGCGGGTATATAGAGAACACTTATTCATTGGAGAGAGAGCGAGAGAGAGAGAGAGAGAGAGAGAGAGAGAGAGAGAGAGAGAGAGAGAGAGAGAGAGAGAGAGAGAGAGAGAGAGAGAGAGAGAGAGAGAAGTGCTGATGACAGGTGGGGAGGATTATTGTTAATGGAATGTGTGTATATTACGAGGTTCTTGATCTTGGTGGGAGGGGACGCACAATGCTTGTTTATTTTACAATTTCACTGTTCACCGACTTCTTGTCTACGGGAGGGTTTATTCGGAACCCCCTTCTCCCTCATGTTTAGCCCCATTAGTTTGGAGATCGAGAGATGTTCATCCTATTAGTTTTGAGATTTTGAGAAGTTTGTCCTATTACTTTAGCGATTTTAAGACCTTTCACCCATTTGTCAATTATAAGACCTTTGGTGAGATTTAGGTATCGATCCAAAAAACGCTCCCTGAAAAGCATTCTTGCGGCAGCTAAACACTCCTTTCCCTCCTGCCAATACATCCAATAAGCCTGTGCTTTACCTATATTATATGACTGAATCAATAAACCCTTACAATTAATGTTTATATATTTTGTTATTGGAAATCTTAAGTGGCATACTAGTCACGGTACACCACTCCCTTAAGTGGCATACTATATGTCTCTCTTATAGTCACGGTACACCACTCCCTTAAGTGGCATACTAGTCACGGTACACCACTCACTCTCTCTCTCTCTCTTCGTCAATACTGTATAGCCAATTATGTTACACCGATGTTACGCAACCCACCCGTCACTTGTCAACTCTCGGGGGGCACGTCACTTCTTATACCCCCCCCCCCCCTCCCCCTCCCCCCCGGATTAACTATTAAACCCGGGTCGTCTTGGCGGGCCCGGGGAGGGTTTAATGTGAAAGGGAGAGGGTGTATTTATTGCATTATTTATTTATCTTTATAGGCTATTTTTTTTTTTTTTTTTTTTTTTTTTTTTTTTTTTTTTTTTTTTCCCCCTAGACCTCCTAGACAACATTCCCAATATCCCCCTTCTGGATAAATTTGTACATTTTTCGGTAGAAAAATGTCCCTGTCCGAAGGCCGATTACTCTTAAAAAATTGCAGGCTCGCTACCGCTTGTCAAGCAAAAATCGACACCTAAACGGCACGAAAGGTCTTAATATTGACAAAGAAATGGGACGAAATGTCATAAAATCGCCAAACTAATGGGTCAAGCGTCTTAAAATCTGATCACTAAGCGTGAGGGAGAAGGGGGTTCCGAAAAACCCCCATTAGGTTGAAGCCTGGTGAGATATTCTTGGCAAGGGGTTCACAGGGTAGGAGGAGAGGGGAGGGAGAGAGAGAGAGAGATAGGGGAGGGGGGGGGGGGGGGTTCAGAGACGTTTGGGAGGGTGGTGGAAACGTTTGATGGGGGCGAGATAGATAAATACAATAAACGGTTGGGTAGATATTAATGATAGATGGAAAATACATGAATAAATAGATAATTGTTAGCTTCCAAATATCTCCTCTCTCTCTCTCTCTCTCTCTCTCTCTCTCTCTCTCTCTCTCTCTCTCTCTCTCTCTCTCTCTCTCTCTGTGAAATGAGCTAATAACTCTTCAGCCACCGTTGCAGTGTGGGTTTAATATGCGCTAAAATAATGGGTTATACTGTATAGGTGGGAGGTATGGCTAGGTGGTATCGTACTGGACTTGCAACCACAACTATATAGGTTCGAATTATGGCATACCTTACGGAGAGTGGGGGACACCCACTTGCATCACACTCCCAACCCTATTCTGTCCAACTCTTTAACCCAAGAGTGAACCGATTTTTCCAGTTTTACTTCTACTACCCAAGCAAGTTTAGGAGTCGATCGGTAGAGCGCATACATCCGCCAGCGTAGGCGGTGGTATGCGCTCTACCTAAGGCCTCTCTATCTGCCAACTAATTCTATTCAGCTAAGCAAATACATTTCGGAATCAAAGGATTGAGGAACTATTTACATTAACCCTTTCATCCTCCAGTGGCAATCTTATTGAAGCATATTATAAAGAACACGTTTAAGTGTAAGGAGAGTAATCAGGAAGTGAGGATTAAGGTGCTAAATAGAGTCCACCCGTGAACATTAAAATTGTACCTTAGTGATGACTGTATATTATGCCATGGCTGCTATAGCACACACACACACACACACACACACACACACATATACACACACACACATACACGCATACATACACACACAAGTACACACACACATAAGTACACACACTCATACACACACACACACACATAAGTACACACACACACACTCATACACAAACACGCATGAACACACACATCTCTCTCTTTCTCTCTCGTTTTTTATCTATCTATCTATTTATCTATCTATTACCAGAAGAGTAGGACGCTGATCTCTTATAACCCAGAAAGAGTTACACTGTTCGAACATAGGCTATGGGTTGTAAATGTCCACACCCCCTCCTTACTGTTTAACTCTTCCTAAATGGTAGACATAATTACCTTCCTTGCTTAACCCCTTCTGTACCGGCAACATCTTTTATTATTTTAGTATGCTTATATTTAGACGATTTTATGCAGCTTAAGAAGGATATGTGATAGTAAAAAGGGTTAAGTGAAATCGTTTGAAGCCTGTTCATTGCTGTAGGCCATTTTAAAGCTTAATATAATCGTTTAATAGTAGCCAAAATAAGCTGAAAGGACGTCGCCGGTACAGAAGGGGTAAATTCTAAGTGGTTGGGGGGGGGGGAGGGGGGGGGGGGGAGGGATTTATAGACTCTTAATAATGACTAGACTATAGATAACGCTGTCAAACTATGCCCTGTACCAAATATGTAGGCCCAACCTCTTGAACATTAACCTCTATAACCCACGACTGACTGGTGTAATCGAACTCATATTTCTACCATTTGGGAAGGGTCAGCCAGGGAATAGGTGTAGAAATGTACAGCCCATTTGCTTCAGCCCTTTTTTAGTTATAGAGGTTAGGGTTCACGATTTCTGGTCTACCTATTTGGAGCAGGGTATAGTCCTTTCTTATTAATCCTATTATTATTATATACCTTTAACCCCTTCAGACTCGTATGACAAGCATGATGACGTCTTTTTACCTTTGATTCTGGGTGGTGGTGGATGGGATATAATTTCAAATGAAGCCACTACTTTTAAGCTCCTCGGTGGTCTAGTGGTTTAGGTGCTGGAGTGCTGCACTACTGGCCTGGGTTCAAACCCTGGCTGGGGCATGACACAAAATATTAATTACACGATGTTGTGCAGCATTTGAAGTACCTATGTTATTATTGCTACAGTGGTAGGTCAGAAAAACAGACTCTAATATACAAAAGAAGCCCACTTGTTTTTGTAGATGACGTGAGCCCAGGTGTGGACATCAGCCAAGGATCACGGTCATTAACGGTAATTGCTGAAGGAGTGGAATGGACCAGGTAATGTGGCGTTTAAGGGGGTAGTGCTTGGTTTTTGGTCTATATATTTATTTATTTATTTATTTTTGAGTTTCCTCGCTAGACCTCCATTAAGCTAAGAAAAACACCCCCTAGACCCTCTTTCAAGAAATATGTTCCGGCCACAGGTCGGTTCCTCCTAAATTTCCAGGCTCGCTATTGCTCGCCAGGATCAAATCGACATCTAAATGACACACAACGCCTTCCAATCGCCAAACTAATGCAGCGAACGTCTTCAAATCTCAAAACTAATGGGGCTAAGCATGAGGGAGAAGGATTAAACTAAACAAAAAACACTACCTGCCCCTGCAATACGTATACGCCATTTCCATTTCATCCAGGATCCCACTAGATGATTTTATGCAACTTTGGCATGACCTGTTGTAATAAAAAGCAAGAACTATCTCATTTAGACCCCCCCCCCCCCTCCACGCACACGAGTATTCCGTAATGTTCATAAAATCGTCTAATGAAAGCCAGAATGAAAGGAAGAATGGCTTCATGATGCTGAAAGGGTTAAATTTAGTAAGGGAAGCAGTGGAAAGGGGCAACTGGAGTGACATTTAATTACAAGGACTAATTAAACGACTTTTTCAGAGATATTACTGTGACATTCTAGGGAGCATTTTTTTTTTTTTTTTTTTTGCAGATTTATCTTCCAAAACAAACCTTAGCATCTCCCGTAAATAAATATTGATATTGCATTATTATATAAAGAATTGATTTCATAATTATTGTAAGCCTACCAAAAAACCATGTTGTTTTTACATTGTCTGGGTCGAGATTGATGTGTCGTTTGTTCGGTTTATAATATATCAATGTCTTGATAATAAGCCACACACACACACACACACACACACACACACACACACACACACACACACACACAGCAACAAAGAACCCACCCCTTTCTTATAATCTATACCTCATAAGATAACTGAGATACCATCCTCTCTCTCAACACTATATCAAGATGCTCTCATTCATGGCTCCCGGCCCCCCCCCCCCCCCCCTCCTCTATTTTTCTCTCTCTCTCTCTCTCAGTGTGTGTGTGTGTGTGTGTGTGTGTGTGTGTGTGTGTGTGTGTGTGTGTGTGTGTGTGACAGTGTGTGTGTGTGTGTGTGTGCCAGTTCGAGAATGTGCGTCTTGCATAAGTGTGTGTGCATGTGAGTGCATATGTATTTGTGTGTATCTGTTCGCTCGTGTGTGTGTGTGTGTCAGTCCAAGAATGTTCCTACATAAGTATGCATGTCTGTGTGTGTGAATGTCAGATGAGTAATGTGCTTGCAAGTGCGTGTGTGTGTGTGTGTGTGTGTGGGTGTGGTGAGTAAGATGACATATAGGTAGCTGTGTGTGGTATTGTGGGAGAGGGGTAGACAGAGACGTGCAAGGAATAATAATATATTTTAAAATATTGGAAATTACTGAGTATTTGTGAATGAAAAGTGTTTGTAAGTAATTCATACATATTATATATTAGCACTTAGATGAATTTTAGCTCTAAGGCAATGTCACACTAGCGTTTTTCCGGCAATTATCTAAGATCAAAGGTTTTCTCATGATATTTCGGGTTTACTTACATTGGTACTGGGAAATAGACCGAAAGCAATTTTTTTTTAATGGTTTAAGACTATTATAAGTTTAATTCTCAAGTTAGCAGACGAGAATTGCTCCAAATGATTGCCGGTAAAACAAAATCGTGTAACATCAACTTTATATGGAAGAGGGATAGATAAATCTGTTCGTTAGTTATTGCATACAAACACAGTATCCAAGATTTACAGAAAATTTTGCACATCAATCCACTTGAAAATTATAAAATGATCAAGAAAACATATTGTAGCAAGACTAGCTAAGACCTATGATACTAAAAAACATTCTCACTTTCCTAATAGTGGCATTTAATTAAAGTTAAAATTAAAGTTGAGGGGGGGGGGGGGGCTAGACAAGTTGGGGATTAGTTAGTTAGGTAAAATAAAGTTGGGGAGGTGAGAAGTCAATCAATAAAGTTGGGGAGGTGAGAAGTCAATCAATCAAGCACATAATTCTGAATAAAATATGATACTACTGAGGAGCTACAGTTTATTTGGTGGTCTACACTATAATAATAATTAGTCTCCTGCTTTTTGTGGACGTGGAGGTGACATAAGTTTACCCAAGCCTTCGCTATCTACACATTATGGCCGCCTAACACCCACACATCACTACTGGGAGATTGAGTCAAGGAAAGTAGAGAATAATGTTTTACTATAATCATATTTAGTTTGTTTGCATTATTGGGGGCGTGTGTGTGTGAGGGGGGGGGGGGGAGGGGGGTGATGACGATTGGAGGGGTGAGGGAGGGGTGGGGGGAGGGGTAAAGGGAGGAATTTTATGACAATGTTGCCAGGAAGTATGTGGTACAAGATCACATGTACAAACATTATGTAATTTACATATACAGTATATACGTCGTAATTAATGACAAAGATGAATACGAACAACGAACGAATCTTATGGGAATTGGAAGGTAAACGATGCAAAATGGAAAAAAAACGTACGTGTCTTTTACCACATTATATATTTGTAATATCACCAACCCACAATTAACTTAAAATGTAATCCTAATTAATGAAATCAATATACGATCTTTAGGAATTCGATACATATTGAGTTGTAAAATTATGCGATAGTCTATAATAAATTGTCTCCTGTTTTTTGTGGACCTGAATGTGACATACGTTAAACCAAGCTTTCACTAGCTGAACAATATGTCTGCCAAATATCCACTTATTAACTCCGGGAGATAGTGTGAGGTAGGTAGATATATTAGAATTATCTCTCTCTCTCTCTCTCTCTCTCTCTCTCTCTCTCTCTCTCTCTCTCTCTCTCTCTCTCTCTCTCTCTCTCTCTCTCTCTCTCTCTCTTACTCTGTGAGTGTGTGTGTATGTGTGTGTGTGTGTCCTAATCATAAACTTAGATCTTTTGTAAATATCATACTAACGAACATAAAGAGTTTTAGTTAATTGAGTTGTGCTTTTTAAATGTTTCGTAGTTCAACCAAAGCCTTCACTCTCTAAAGCCTTCACTCTCCAAAGCCTTCACTCTCTAAAGATTACATCCAACATCTACCGCCCATCAATAATTAAGGGGAGATTATATATTTTATGGACTCCCTTCTCCCTCATGAGTAGCCCCATTATTTTGGCGATTATAAGACCTTTTGTGCCATTTAGGTTTCGAATTTTGCCTGGTGTGCGATAGCGAGCCTGTAATTGGGAGGAAGGTGGGAATTCGCGTAGGCAGAAATTTAAAAGCCTTCCATAATAATAATTATGTACTTATATATTATAAAATTATACGATTAATTATAGGATTATGAGGAAAATATATGAAATAAATGTGTGTGTGTGTGTGTGTGTGTAAGTAATATTTTGTGTGCGGGTGGATGGGGGGTGTTACAAGAAATGAAGTAATGTGTGTGGGATTATGTTACGTGTGTGTGAGGTCATAATTATGTACGTACGTATCTATTACCGTATAAGGGGAAGTGTGGTGGAGTGGTCTTGCCACTGGACTGGTAATCCAATGGTTCCGGGTTCGAATCCCGATGTATTAATGGACAAATATTATTGGGATGGAATTTGTGCTGTACCTAGTATCAGTGCATTACCACAAAGCCCACCAAAACGCCCCCCCCCCAAAAAAAAAAAAAAAAAACAAAAAAAAAATTATTCCCCGATTAAATAGCACTGTATGGATATTCCCATATTCAAAGTATGCTACAGGGAATCAATACCTAGTGAGTTAATTGCTCAATAGGCGGCGTTCTGAGAGTGAGGGTCCGAGTCTTGGGGATGAGACAGTGAAGCACGAAGGTGAGGCAGCTCCAGAGATGGGGCTGCTTTGAGCCGTGAATGGGCAACCAAGCACCTTGCATCTTGCAAAGGCAAGATGGCAAAGGCTGGTTGCAGCTCTAAGTGCTTCGCATGTCTCACTTCCTAGACTGGAACGAGACCTCACGGGCTTCACCGTTGAATGTGCAGTGGTTGAATGTACAGGCTCTCAGCCTATGCCCGAGAGGGAGTAAGTTGGAAAATATGAAAACAAATAAATAAATAAATACACATATATAAAAAGTGACCATGTACGTATCTCTAACTGTATATAATATAACCCCATGTACCTATATATTACCGTACCGGTATGTATGCCTATATATATGCCAGTAGGGAGGAGGGCCAAGTCATTCTTCAGGGACCAACGACGCGGCCGATATCACGTCATCTTAATCAGGGCGTCGAGCGGGGGAAAAAATAGCCCAAGATCTCGCCAGGATTTTTTACGAGCCATAGTAGCATTAATCATTATAGTACCGGTGCCGTCCTTTTAACTGGATGCTGGCTACTATTATACGTTATCATTCAGTTTAAAAAGGGCCTCCAGTAATTAACAGGCTTCAAAGTATCTCGCCTAATCCTTTTAAAATACCACAGAGCCTTCTTAAGATTCACGAAAATGTCTAAATATAGCTAGAATGAAATTAAAAAGACGTCTCCGGTACAGAAGGGGTTAATCACTATAGTACTGTAAGCTATTGAAGAAGACATTATAATGATCTTAATTTACTCTGATGTGTAAACAAAAAATAGAAAACGAAAAGTAAACATTTTGCTTTGAACTTTTACGATCTTCCACACGATGTTTATGGTGGGATCAAGCAGACAGTGAAGCAGAAGTGAAGAGTGTGTTTAGCTTCATCAAAGAACTAAATGACCAATAAGATTCTGGTAAATTTGGGAGAACGAGCCTAAAACTATTCACACTATCTGATCTAGTGTTGTGGGTAATTAAATTGGGTTTGATTGTTTTTGAGAATTTCGCTTGCTTTTGCCATTTTCGAGCAATGTATTTTTGTTTGTTCCCTAGGCTAACAAGATCGTCTTCCTAGACTTACTTCAAACTAAAGAATGCCCACCCAGATCCCCTTCAAGCTAAATTTATACATTTGTTTATAGAATTTTTGTCTTGCCGAAGGTCGTTTCTTCTAAGCTAAAGGCTCGGTATCGCTCGCCCGGAAATACTATAGACACCTGAATGGGGTGAAGCATCTCATAATCGCCAAAATAATGAAGTGAAACGTCTTAAAGAATCTAAAGTAATGGAGCGAAACAGGAGAGGTCCAACTAGATCCCTCTCGAACCAATTAGGGTTATTACATGCCTATAATATTCTTAGGATTTAATAGATGGTCACTAGGATTCTGGAATTTAGTTAAAATAGAAGTTCAGAGGCTATCAACTCTTCTGAATGATTAAGCCAGAACACTGTAAGCCAAGAATAAAGCCAGAACTGGAGCCCCTTTTCGAGAACCCCAGTATATGTGGAGGAACTAGCCTATAACTATTTACTGAAAGCCAAATATGATTTATTGAAAGCCTAAAACTATTTATTGATAGCTTAAAACTATTTATTGAAAGCCTGAAACTATTTTCTGAAAGCCTAAAACTATTTATTGAAAGCCTAAAACTATTTATTGAAACCCTAAACCAATTTACTGAAAGCCTAAAACTATTACTGAAAGCCAAAACTGATTTATTGAAAGCCTAAAACTATTTACTGAAATCCAAAAACTAATTACTGAAAGCTAAACACTATTTACTAAAATCCTAACACTATTTACTGAAAGCAAAACACTGTTTACTAAAAGCATAAAGCTATTTATTGAAAGCCTAAAACTATTTGCCCGAAAGCCTACAATTATTTACACGAAAGCCTAAAACTATTTGCCCGAAAGCCTACAATTATTTACACGAAAGCCTAAAACTATTTCTACTAGTCTATGATCTTGCCAGGATTAGATGTGTGGCCCGATGTGTGGCCCGTTGTTGATAATCAGTAACGGGAGTAAATGGGGGATGGGCGTATATGTTTTGCTCATATGTATATTTTTACTATTTGTTTTAGTTTCCTCCCTAGTCCTTCATCAAGCTTCTTAAAACACCCGCCCAAGACCCTCCTTCAAGATAAATGTTTACATTTTTCGATAGAAAAATCGTAAATTACAGGCTCGCTATCGCTCGCCAGGAAAGAGTCGACACCTAAATGACATGAAAGTCTAAATATTGACAAAGAAATGGGACGAAAGATCTTAAAATCGCAATACTAATGAGCTGAACGTCATACCATCGTAAAACTAATGAGGATAAATATGAGGAAGACGAAGGCCCAGAAACACGACCCATCTCCCCTTAAGCAGACATAAAGAGAACTGTTTGGGTTATGTGAAGGGAACATATTTCGGGGTAAGCTATTTTAGGTGTCTGAGAGTATAACCTATATTTAGAATGGCTAGCTTTATGTATACTTATATATATATATATTATTATATTTTTTCAACCAACCAACTTCACTTTTAAACTCAATTAATGAAATCAACAAATACATGTGGCACTCCAAGGACTCGAACCTAGGACACTCACATCGAAATTTCGCGCACTTATGTATTACGCTATCAAGACAGTTTTGATATTGGTAATGCAGAAATTAATCGGAAAATCATGCAGAGCTGAGGGACGTGTGTTGATTAGTCAGATTGACCCATTTTGGTACCGGTAACGCCCTTTTTTATATATACTGTATATTCTGGTAACTATTATATATACTGTATATTCTGGTTACTATTATATATACTGTATATTCTGGTAACTATTATATATACTGTGTATTCTGGTAACTATTATATATACTGTGTATTCTGGTAACTATTATATATATATACTGTATATTCTGGTAACTATTATATATACTGTGTATTCTGGTAACTATTATATATATATACTGTATATTCTGGTAACTATTATATATACTGTATATTCTGGTAACTATTATATATATACTGTATATTCTGGTAACTATTATATATATACTGTATATTCTGGTAACTATTATATATATACTGTGTATTCTGGTAACTATTATATATATACTGTATTCTGGTAACTATTATATATACTGTATATTCTGGTAACTATTATATATACTGTATATTCTGGTAACTATTATATATACTGTATATTCTGGTAACTATTATAATTATATACTGTATATTCTGGTAACTATTATATATATACTGTATATTCTGGTAACTATTATAATTATATACTGTATATTCTGGTAACTATTATATATATACTGTATATTCTGGTAACTATTATATATATACTGTGTATTCTGGTAACTATTATATATATACTGTATATTCTGGTAACTATAATTATATACTGTATATTCTGGTAACTATTATATATATACTGTATATTCTGGTAACTATTATATATATACTGTATATTCTGGTAACTATTATATATATACTGTATATTCTGGTAACTATTATATATACTGTGTATTCTGGTAACTATTATATATACTGTGTATTCTGGTAACTATTATATATATATACTGTATATTCTGGTAACTATTATATATATACTGTATATTCTGGTAACTATTATATATACTGTATATTCTGGTAACTATTATATATACTGTATATTCTGGTAACTATTATATATATATACTGTATATTCTGGTAACTATTATATATGCTGTATATTCTGGTAACTATTATATATGCTGTATATTCTGGTAACTATTATATATACTGTGTATTCTGGTAACTATTATATATATATACTGTATATTCTGGTAACTATTATATATACTGTATTCTGGTAACTATTATATATACTGTGTATTCTGGTAACTATTATATATGCTGTATATTCTGGTAACTATTATATATACTGTATATTCTGGTAACTATTATATATATATACTGTATATTCTGGTAACTATTATATATATACTGTATATTCTGGTAACTATTATATATATATACTGTATATTCTGGTAACTATTATATATACTGTATATTCTGGTAACTATTATATATACTGTATATTCTGGTAACTATTATATATACTGTATATTCTGGTAACTATTATATATACTGTATATTCTGGTAACTATTATATATACTGTATATTCTGGTAACTATTATATATGCTGTATATTCTGGTAACTATTATATATACTGTGTATTCTGGTAACTATTATATATATATACTGTATATTCTGGTAACTATTATATATACTGTGTATTCTGGTAACTATTATATATATACTGTATATTCTGGTAACTATTATATATATACTGTATATTCTGGTAACTATTATAATTATATACTGTATATTCTGGTAACTATTATATATATACTGTGTATTCTGGTAACTATTATATATATACTGTATATTCTGGTAACTATTATATATATACTGTATATTCTGGTAACTATTATAATTATATACTGTATATTCTGGTAACTATTATATATATACTGTATATTCTGGTAACTATTATATATGCTGTATATTCTGGTAACTATTATATATGCTGTATATTCTGGTAACTATTATATATACTGTATATTCTGGTAACTATTATATATATATACTGTATATTCTGGTAACTATTATATATACTGTATATTCTGGTAACTATTATATATACTGTATATTCTGGTAACTATTATATATATACTGTGTATTCTGGTAACTATTATATATATACTGTGTATTCTGGTAACTATTATATATATACTGTATATTCTGGTAACTATTATATATATACTGTGTATTCTGGTAACTATTATATATATACTGTATATTCTGGTAACTATTATAATTATATACTGTATATTCTGGTAACTATTATATATGCTGTATATTCTGGTAACTATTATATATACTGTATATTCTGGTAACTATTATATATATACTGTATATTCTGGTAACTATTATAATTATATACTGTATATTCTGGTAACTATTATATATATACTGTATATTCTGGTAACTATTATATATATACTGTATATTCTGGTAACTATTATAATTATATACTGTATATTCTGGTAACTATTATATATATACTGTATATTCTGGTAACTATTAGACGATTTTAGGCAGTCTAAAAGGGTCTCCAGCAATTAACAGGCTTTGAACAATCTTAACTAACCCCTTTTACTCCCACAGAGCTTCTTTAGCTGTATACAATCATCTAAATATCGCTAGAATAAAATACAAAAGATGTCGCCGGTACAAAAGGGATTAAGAGATGTATGACATGAAATTAAATATGGATGAATGAGTAGAACATTGTAAGAAACGGGCAAACAGCTATGATACGAAAGCAAATACATAAGATAGTGCATGGCGAGGATTGACAAGCACTTCAACAATATTTCCTGGTGATAGATTATTGCTGTAACCGAAGTTCATACGGTGACTGTAACCTGTTCAATTATCTATTATCACAAAGGTTTTCGACTCTCCAGCTTGAAAACTGTAGCACTGTACCGGGATTTAGAAAATATGGATGAAATAGTAAACAATCAGATTAATGCATAATTATATAATGATAATTATCGTACACACGCATTGAGAGCGTCGTACGTTATATACAAGGAAGTTAGTACGATAAATAATAATGTTTGACATGGCCTCATTATAATGTATCATTCTCCACATAGTTAAGGGGAGATCTCCACTTGAGGGGATTTTTTCTGGACCCCTTTCTCCCTCATGTTTAGCCCCATTATTTTTGAAATTTTAAGACATTCGCCCCATTACTTAGGCGATTTTAAGAACTTTCACCTCATTTATGTCAATTTTAAAACCTTTCGTGCCATTTAGGTGTCGATATTTTCCTGGCGAGCGATAGCAAGCCTGTAATATAAGAGGAATCGGCCTTCGGCCGGGACATTTTTCTACCGAAAAATGTACAAATTTGTCTTGAAAGGGGCTCTAGGGGGTGTAATTTTAAGCTTGATGGAGATCTTTGGAACAAACTGAAAACCTCCCCTAATCTGTGTCTGGCATGCCTTTAATCAACGAAATATCCCCGGCCCCTCCCTCACTGTCAAACCCCCCCCCCCCCCCCCTTAGCTCATTTATAACATCCCACGTATTGTCATCTGTACGGTTTTATTATAATGGATCGTTCTCTCTCTCTCTCTCTCTCTCTCTCTCTCTCTCTCTCTCTCTCTCTCTCTCTCTCTCTCTCTCTCTCTCTCTCTCTCTCTCTCTATCCCTCTATCTATGTATATATCAATGTATCTATCTATCTATCTATCCATCCATCTATCGTTCTCCACATAGTTAATCTGTGGTCTGGCATGTCTTTAATCAACTAAATACTCCCCCGGCCCCTCCCTCACTGTCAACCCCCCCCCCCCCTCCCCTCCCATCTTAGCTCATTAATGTCATCCCACGTATTGTCATGGATCTCTCTCATTCTCTCTCTCTCTCATTCTCTTTCTTTCTCTCTCTCTTTCTCTCTCTATCTATCTATATCTATCGTTGTCCACATAGTTAATCTGTGGTCTGGCATGTCTTTAATTAATCAACTAAATACCCAGACCCTCCCTCCCCCCCCCCCCACTGTCAAACCCCTTATAGCTCATACATAACAACCCACGTATTGTTATCTCTACTGTTATCTGGACCCCGCCTTCTCCCTCATGCTTAGCCCCATTAATTATGAGATTTTAAGACGGTCGCCCCATTAGTTTGTCAATTTTAAGACCTTTCACCCCATTTATTTGTCAATGTTAAGACATTTCGTGCCATTTAGGTATCGATATTTTCCTGGCGAGCGAAAGCGAGCCTGTAATTTTGGAGGAACCGGCCTTTGACCAAGACATTTTTCTACCGAAAAATGTACAAACGTATCTCGAAGGGGGTCTCGAAGATATTTTTGTTAAATTTAGTATTTAGAGGCTTATGGAGGAAACTAAAATAACAAAGAAATACCGGTACATAAATAAGAACATAGGAACATAAGAAAATGGGAGTCTGCAGAAAGCCGATTTGAACCAATAAATAAACCCTATACTCCTTGATGAACTAAATACCCCGACCCCTCCCTCCCTCCCTGTCAACCCCCTTAGCAACCCCCGTATTGTCATCTCTACTCTATTTATATGTCATTAACCCCTTCAGTACGGATGACGTATTGCTAATTTTTTACTGGCCCTAATATCTATCTACCTATCTATATGCTCAGGCCCAATCCCCATTGTTCCTATTTTTATTTTTAATATCTATTTCATTCTAATAAGACTTTAAAATGATTTAGCTTTGGAAAGACGTCTGATAGTCAAGGGATTTAATTTGCTAAGGTGTTACTAAAGTGTTACACCTTCAATATAATATACTGTATATGTATTACAACCTCCAGGTTATCTCATTTAGCTTATTTAAAACCTTTCGCTGTCAAAAGGTAATAAATATACTGGCAATCGAGGCATGCCATCAAACACAAAAATATATATAAAAAATACACACATAATAAAAACAGTCGAGCTTTTGTCTTCTTTGACGTTAGGAGTTTTCATTGCTGGTGCCAGATTTTTTTTTTTTTTTTTGTCTTAATCGCTGAATGATACTTTAAGGGAGGTAGGGTATATTCTTTGGTTTATTTATTAATTCATTTATTTATTTTTTATCTTCCTCGGTAGACCTCCATCGACCTTAAAAAAACACCCCAAGGCCCCATTCGAGATAAATTTATAAATATTTCGGCAGGAAAATGTCTCGGCCGAAGGCCGGTTTCTCCATAAATTACAGGCTCGCTATTGCTCTCCCCAAGACGAAATCGACATCTAAACGACACTAAAGTTCTAAATATTGACAAAGAAATGGGGCGAAAGGTCTTAAAATCGCCAATTTAACGGGCCCAACAATTTAAAATTTGAAAACTAATGGGAGTAGCCATGAGGGAGAAGGGGTGCCAGAAAAAATACCCATCTCCTCTTAACCCATTCAGTATCAGCACCGTCCTTATATCATTATTCTGGCTACTATTAGACGATTCTATTCAGTTTAAAAAGGGCCTCCAGCAATCAACAGGCTTCAAACTATCTCACTTAATCCTTTTAGCTGCCCCGGATCCTTCTTAAACTGCACACAATCGTATAAACATGGCTAGAATATAATAACAGAGACGTCGCCGGTTCAGGAGGGGTTAATAATCTAGTCAAATACAGCCATGGTAGCCAAACAAATGCGTCAGGAAATACTGAAAGGGTTAATATTAAGTTTGGTATACTACAAACATTTGTATTTACTTTATTTCAGAGTTCAGGAACATTTGTCAGCCAGAGTGGACAGAAGGGTGCTGAGCTGGTATGGTCATATTGAACGAATGGGAGATGAAAGGCTTACACAGAGAATATGTGAGTCAGGTACAAGGGGAGATAGAAGGGCAGGAAGACCCCCATTGAGATGGAGAGGCTGTGTAAGAAAGGCTTTGGATGATAGAGGAATGACTATAGATCAGGCAGGGGAAGGGGTGGTGGACAGGAGGGAATGGAGAATGCTTGTGAATAGTTGAGTGAACATGTGGTCATTTGGAGTAAGGGGTCGGGCGCAAGTTGGACTAGATAATAGTCCATCAGGCGCCTGGCCCGGGGAGACGATTAATATGAAGGGTGCGCCTGGAAGTGTGGTGGGAGGGCTTGTGGCTTTGGCTCCGCTGCATGTCTGACTGCCAAGATTGGAACCTCTCCGGGTGGTCGGGGGCCGGGGGAGTGCTGGAGCGACCTTGGTGACCCTGGTCTCTGGGTCTTCTCCTGGGTGACCTGGATGTGTGTGAGTTTGTGTTTTTTATCGGTGTTTATTTGTTGTTTTATGTTGTTTTTGTGTTTTCCCTGTTCTTGCTCTGTCTTGAGTCGGCTACCCCCAAAATGGGGATTGGGCCTGAGCATATAGATAGCTAGATAGATTTCAGAGTTCTCGTAGTCAAAAGATAAAACGGAAGCTCTATTCTTTAAACGTCATTAACCCCTTCTGGACCGTCGACATCCTTTTTAGTATATTCTGGCTACTACTAGTCGATTTGACTCAGTTTGGGACAGTTTAGGAAGGATTTCTAGCAATTATAAGATTTTGAACTATCTCAATCGATCCTTTTAACTACCACAGACCCTTCCTAACCTGCATAGCATCGTCTAAATACAGCTAGAAATATATAAAAAAAGAGTGAAGGGACGTCAGATATTTATTTTGTCCTAACTTTGTTTTGTTTCCTTAATGGCTTAATGGTACTTAAACTGTGTGCTCGTACTTTTAATGTGATGTTGATGTATGTTCTTTGTTGTTCTAAATGCCTCCTCTAGCCCCATTGTCTGTTGGTAACGTTATCTAGATTGTTATCAGTGTTGGCAGTAGGAAAGGGGGGTATTTAAAAGTCGTATTTTTAACTGGTGACTTAGAGTAAACAATGTATGTCTTTATTGTTTTGTACCTTCGTTTATTTGTGATTATACTTTAGTTGTACAATAAACTGTATATTTGTTTATAAGTCAATGATATATAGATAGATGTACATGTCTCTCTCTCTCTCTCTCTCTCTCTCTCTCTCTCTCTCTCTCTCTCTCTCTCTCTCTCTCTCTCTCTCTCTCTCTCTCCTAGATAGATAAATAGATTGATAGACATGTATGTATGTGTGCATGTGTGAGTGCGTACAGACAGAGGGGGAGATCTTAAGGGAGATGGGTCGTTTTTCTGGTCCCCTCATTCCTCATGTTTAGCCCCCTTAGTTTTCAGATTATAAGAAGTTCGGCCCATTAGTTTGGCCCATTAGTTTGGCCCATTAGTTTGGCCCATTAGTTCGGCCCATTAGTTTGGCCCATTAGTTTGGCCCATTAGTTTGGCCCATTAGTTTGGCCCATTAGTTTGGCCCATTAGTTTGGCCCATTAGTTTGGCCCATTAGTTCGGCCCATTAGTTCGGCCCATTAGTTTGGCCCATTAGTTTGGCCCATTAGTTCGGCCCATTAGTTCGGCCCATTAGTTTGGCAATTTTAAAACCTATCTTGTCATTTAGGTGTCGATTTTTTCTGGCGAGCGATAGCGAGCATGAATACGCCCATCCCCCTTAAGCCCGTGACGATGATAATGGTGGTGATGGTGACAATGATAGAGATTATATGATACCCTGTTCTTTATAGGTAGGACAAAAATCATGGCTCCTAACCTCTGTAACTCAAAAAGGGATAGAGCAAATGCGCTGTAATATCCCACACCTATTCCCTGGCTGACCCGGCCTTCACAAATGGTAGAAATAGTAGCTGGATTACTCTAGTCGTCCGTGAGTTAGAGAGGTTAATGTTCAAGAGTTTTGGCCTACTTATTTGGAACAGGGTATAACAAAAAGTATAGTGGTGTAAAGTGAAGAGTATAGTGACAAGATCAGAGGTATGGTGACGGATGGTGATAGTGGTTGAGATAGTGATGTGGTAAGTGACAGTGATGGTGAATAAAGAGAAAGCTAGCAACAGGTATAGTGATGTATGGTGAAGGGTGGTGACAGGGTGAGAGGGAGGGGTTGGGGAGGTGATAGTGGTGAAGACAGTAATGATGGTAATAGTGGTGGTAATAGTGATGGTAAAATCAGTTTGAATGGTGATAGTCATGGTGATGAAGGTAAGGAAAGCCAGCAACAAGTATAGTAATGTTTGGTGAAGGGTAGTGACAGTGGGAGGGGTGGGTGGTGTGGGAAGATGGGCAGATAATCTGAAGGTTTTGATAGACAGGCAAAGAGTGTTGGGTGGTGGATGTTGGTGGGTGTTGGTGGGTGGGTGTTTTAGTGGGACAGTAGGTGGGAGGGTAGGTGGGTAGATGAATGGGTTCAAATCAGTGGACAAAAGTAAGTAAATAGAGTCTAAGAGTTCATTTATTTATTTTTGTTTATTTATTTATTCTATTTATTTGTTTGTTTTTCTTTTAATGAAAGAAATTTCACAATCTCCAGCCCACACCTGAAGAGGACTCCAGTGAGAGTCGAAACTGTTGTGTCTTTGTTTTAAAACCTGTTTTCTTTGTGGGTTCAATTTATCCATTTATTTTAAAAGGTCATGGTTATGAGGATAAATTGATCCCTAATAATCATTGATGCCTTAGAACAAAGACAAAGTGCATTAACCCCATCTGTACCGACGACGTCGTTCTATTATTATTTTCTAACTATGTTAAGACGTTTTGTGCAGTTTAAGAAGGATCTGTGGTAGCAAAAGGGTTAAGTGAGATAGTTCAAAGCCTGTTTATTGCTGGAGACCCTTTGAAAATTGAATATAATCTTATAATACTTGCCAGAATACAACGAAAATTACGTCACCAGTACTGAAGGGGTTAAGGGAAGGTTTTATTTTCTGGACCCCCTTCTCTGTCATGTTTAGCCCCATCCATAACCCCTCTCCCCCTCCCACACTCCTCCATAACCCCTCTCCTCCTCCTCCACACACTTCTCCAACCCACCCTTCCCTCACTCCTCCAGTACCCCCTACCCCCATCTCCACACTGTTCCATTACCCCCACCCCTCCATAACCCCCCTCTCCCCCTACCACACCCATTCGTAACCCCCTCTCCCATCCCACAACCCTCCATAAACCCCTTTCCCCCTCCCACAGACCCCTACATACCGGCCCCCCCCCCATCACACATACACACACACACACATCCATCACCCATAAATTAAGTTATTCATCAGCCTATCGCATTAGTGTCAGGGTTTTAGGCGGAAGACCCAGACACGAAGATGGAAGACGTCATAAATGTTTAAATAGTGTGGGACCAGCCAAGATTTCTGTAGTTGTGGTTGGTAGGGGTAATTATCTCCGTCATACCAAGTTTACGGATATTATGTGATAGTCTGGGTGATTGGCGGTGGATGAGAGGGATAGCATGTCTGGGTTAATACTATATATCTAGGGGTGGTCTTTTTTTGTTTGCTTTTTTTGTATTATTCATTATTATTATAATTTAGTTTTTACCCATTGTTTCGCCACACTAGTTTGGCATTTTTAAGACATGTTTCCACATTTGTTAGATCAGTATAGCTTTATTCAGGTGTCGATATTTTCGGGGAAGCGAGAGCGAGCTTGCAAGCTACGAGAAATCGGCCTTTGACCGGGAGTATTTTCAACCGAAAAATATACAATTGTAGCTTGAATGGTGGTCTGGGGGTTGGAGTGGGGTGGGGGGATTTTTATACTATTTTATTATTATTATTTTTGTTTATATAATAAACCCTCTGAATATCATAAGTCCTTCTTTAACTGCTTAAAATCGTCTACCTTTAGCCTGAATCCAAGGTAAAAAGGCGTCATCGTGCTGAAGGTGTTAATCAGCAACTATTTTTCCAGCAACTCTTTGGGACTAATTTGCACTGGTATTGGATTATTTTGGATGACAAAATCTAAATAAGTTTTTTTGTTTTCAAAGTTTCAAGATTTAAGGACGCGATTAATTCTTATTTTTTCCAGCTATTATTAGATAATTTCAACTTTTATACAACATAGGAAGGTTATGTGGAGGTCAGGGTTAATCGAGATAGTCTTTACCGTTTTAATTCCCACAGATCCTTTCTAAGCTGTATAAAATCGTCTAATAATAGCCATAACAAACTGTCAAAATGTGTCATCATCTTCTAGAGATTAATTTGAAAAATGCCAGACCAGAAATGCCGAATATAAGTTGATTGAAAAACTTGCTCGTGTAAAATCCGCCTTATGTTACGAGTCTCCCATCCAACTGACGCATCTTGTTCGTGTAAAATCCGCCTTATGTTACGAGTCTCCCATCCAGCTGACGCATCTTGTTCGTGTAAAATCCGCCTTATGTTACGAGTCTCCCATCCAGCTGACGCATCTTGTTCTTCACTAAAGAGACATTACATGTTTGTACAGTTGGGTATATAAAGTTGTGTCACGTATTTTGGTATTTTTGGCTGGACGTGCGTTATAATTAAATAGTATATCAATAAATAGTAATATAGATAGTAGTATTAAATAGTATATCAATAAATAGTAATATAGACAGTAGTATTAAATAGTATATCAATAAATAGTAATATAGATAGTAGTATTAAATAGTATATCAATAAATAGTAATATAGACAGTAGTATTAAATAGTATATCAATAAATAGTAATATAGACAGTAGTATTAAATAGTATATCAATAAATAGTAATATAGACAGTAGTATTAAATAGTATATCAATAAATAGTAATATAGACAGTAGTAGTTGTTGAATAGACAATTAAATTCATAAATTCGTTTCCAAATGTATACTACCATAATTGGAAAAGAGGGAGGTCCCCTAAATTATTATGAGGGACTGTACGGTTGGCCAAATAGGTCATGTCTCCGCTATCATTACGTTTTGCTCGCTGTGTGTTGTATTAATGTCTGTCAGATGTTGAATAGGGTGTGTACAGATAGGAACATGTTTGTATATCTCACTCGAAATGATAAATTAAAGCATATATAGTGCTGATACCAACTATTGATCTAAATATACTAGGTGCTGCGACATCACTTATTTGGGCGACTGTACCTTGCCTTGTGACTTTCCTCAGACACATAGACTTGATCTTAGCAACACAGGGAGTCACTTAGGAACGATGTAGTGACTTGTGTGCTTTGGCAGGCAAGCAAGCATTTCCCTAGTGGTCGGGAGAGGAATGTGGTGCAGTATGTTCTCACTCAATGGATAGTTTTTGCCTTTTATTTTTTATAATTTCAACCTCACAGCAAACTCCCTCCTTCAATCAATCAATCTTTCTTTCATCCTATGACTTAGAATGCTTTAAACTTCGTGTGTCCAGACAGTCCAGGAATTTTGACTCCAACGTCCCTTGAATTTGGCTCTGTTACTGTTTTGACTTTGGGAGAGACACTCGTTACACATAGAAAATAAGAAAAAATAAATCTGTATTTTGAAATTCTAGTGAGGTTCTGATGGTTCATCTGCAGACCAACAAATAGTGTCAGACACCGCGTACATTTACACTAAAGGCACTATTTTTCTAGACTTGACATTTTTTGACAGCCTAATCAACAGTCGCTTTAGAACTGATAATCTCCGATGAACGTTGTTAGCAGATAAAGAAAATAGTTAGAGAACAAATTAGTGATCCAAACAGCATTCCTATCAAGAAGGAGCCGCCTTGTTTACAATTTCCAGCTCACCACCAGTGTAGCAACCGTCAGATTTTTTGTGGTGCCGTGAATCACAGACGACCCGAGGCGTGGTGAGCAGGGCAGCGAGAGAGACAGTCAGGCCTTGTCTGGTGCCCCTCTATACACATCTTATATATTATATGTTTATCCTCATTAGATTTCAGATTTTAAGATGTTTGTCCCCATTAATTTGTCGATTTTGTGATCTTTCGCCCCATTTCTTTGTCAATATTAAGACCTATCGTGAGTTATAGGTGTTAATTTTTGTCCCCTGGCGAACGATAGTGAGCCTGTAATTTTGGAAGAATCTGCCTTCGGCCGGGAAATTTTTCTACCGATAAATGTAGTACAAATTAATCTAGAAGGGGGATCTAATGGATTTAAAACGAAAGTTTGGTGGAGTTCTAGGGAGGAAACTAAAAAAAAAATCATAAAAAGTTCCATAAATGAGCAAATATATACGCCCATCTCTCCTTAAAGAGTTATTACTAATAGGGCTGTAGCTAAGAAGGGGTCTGCCTCGTGTGGGTCAATAGGCCTTATGCAGATTTCCATTTTTCGTATGTTCTTATCTACTTGGTCGTCGAATTGTTGAATCCTGCTGTACTGTACGTCACTAACATTTGTAAGTGACTGTGCCCTATATGTAAGTGACTGTGCCCTATATGTAAGTGACTGTGCCCTATATGTAAGTGACTGTGCCCTATATGTAAATGACTGTGCCCTATATGTAAGTGACTGTGCCCTATATGTAAGTGACTGTGCCCTATATGTAAGTGACTGTGCCCTATATGTAAGTGACTGTGCCCTATATGTAAGTGACTGTGCCCTATATGTAAATGATTGTGCCCTATATGTAAGTGACTGTGCCCTATATGTAAGTGACTGTGCCCTATATGTAATGACTGTGCCCTATATGTAAGTGACTGTGCCCTATATGTAAGTGACTGTGCCCTATATGTAAGTGACTGTGCCCTATATGTAAGTGACTGTGCCCTATATGTAAGTGACTGTGCCCTATATGTAAGTGACTGTGCCCTATATGTAAGTGACTGTGCCCTATATGTAAATGATTGTGCCCTATATGTAAGTGACTGTGCCCTATATGTAAGTGACTGTGCCCTATATGTAAGTGACTGTGCCCTATATGTAAGTGACTGTGCCCTATATGTAAGTGACTGTGCCCTATATGTAAGTGATTGTGCCCTATATGTAAGTGACTGTGCCCTATATGTAAGTGACTGTGCCCTATATGTAAGTGACTGTGCCCTATATGTAAGTGTCTGTGCCCTATATGTAAGTGACTGTGTCCTATATGTAAATGACTGTGCCCTATATGTAAGTGACTGTGCCCTATATGTAAGTGACTGTGCCCTATATGTAAGTGACTGTGCCCTATATGTAAGTGTCTGTGCCCTATATGTAAGTGACTGTGTCCTATATGTAAATGACTGTGCCCTATATGTAAGTGACTGTGCCCTATATGTAAGTGACTGTGCCCTATATGTAAGTGACTGTGCCCTATATGTAAGTGACTGTGCCCTATATGTAAGCCCAATTATATCTTCTTCTTGTCAGATCTTTACCCCCTAGACCCCCTTTCATACCTTATATCCTCCCCCCTTCCTTTCCCCTCCAACATACCTCCCTACCCCCTTCTCCTCCAATACATGCCCCCCATTCCTCCAAATACGCTCCACTTCCTCCCATACACCCACCCTTCCACACACATGTCCCCTTTCCTACTCCCCTCCCCCTTCTCCCATACACGCCCCCTTCCTACCCCTTCCCCTCATCAACGCCCACCTTCCTCCCCCCTCCATACACCCCCCTTCCCCTCCTTCCTCTATACATGTCCCCTTCCTCCCTTACACGCCCCCCTTCCTACCCCCTCCATATACGCCCCCCTCCTTCCTCTCACACGCCCCCTTTCCCCCTAACCCCTTATCCTCCCCCATATACACGCCCCCCATCCTTCTTATTTTCACCTCATATCCTCCCCCTTCCACATAGGCCCCTTCCCCCATTCACCATATCCTTCCCTCATACTCTTCCTCTCCCCCCTTCCCCCCCCCCATCAACCCCCTTCCCTTCCTCCTTCACTTCCCCTTCCCTTCCTCCTTCACTCCCCCCCCCCCCATTCCTCCTTCACTCCCCCCCCCTTCCTCCTTCACTCCCCCTTTCCTTCCTCCTTCACTTCCCCTTCCCTTCCTCCTTCACTCCCCCCCCCTTCCTCTCCTTCACGCCCCCTCCCAAAAATCACCCTTCCCCTCCTCCTCCACACCCCTCCCCCGTCAACTCCCTCCTTTCCTCCTTCACCCTCCCCTTCTCCCCCCATACACACCCCACCATCACCCCCTTTCCCCCTCCCCTGACCATCCCGACACACACTCGCACAAAATCTGACAAACAAGTACAGTGACCTTCGAAAGTTCAACCCTATCTACCTCCACATTATCTCAGTGTGGTGGTGTTATCTCAGTGTGGTGGTGTTATCTCAGTGTGGTGGTGTTATCTCAGTGTGGTGGTGTTATCTCAGTGTGGTGGTGTTATCTCAGTGTGGTGATGTTATCTCAGTGTGGTGGTGTTATCTCAGTGTGGTGGTGTTATCTCAGTGTGGTGGCGTTATCTCAGTGTGGTGGTGTTATCTCAGTGTGGTGGTGTTATTCAACGGGTAAAGCTAAAGCGAACAGTCCTTAAGGGAGTGTTTTCTGATTTGTTTCTGGAACCCCTTTTCCCCCATGTGTAGCCTCATTAGTTATTGAGATAATAAGACGTTTGCTCCATTAGTTTGGCTATCAAACGACCCGGCCTTAGACCGCGACATTTTTCAACCGAAAAGTGCAGAAATGTATCACGAAAGGAGAGTCTTGGGGATATTTTTCAAAAACTTCATAGAAGTGTAGGGTGGAAACTTATATATATATATATATATATATATATACTGTATAAAGGTCTATTCTTAACACACATATCTTAAACTATTATATTTATGTTTTGTGCAGTTTATTCCAGGAGTATTATTT
>CM064516.1:31572730-31580230 GCA_032716605.1 Paralithodes platypus
CCCATAAGTGCCCCCCCCCCCCACCCCAATACAAATATATAAATAAATAAATAAAACAAATACATAATGAATTATTATATATGCTAGTATATGCTGATGGTACAATGAGGGTCAGTGCACTTTTTAATATTTATAGCATCGTGCTTAAGGGGAGATTTTTAGTTTGGTCTCTAGATATCCATCAAGCTTAAGATTACACCCCCTTGAGCCCCTTTCAAGATAAATTTGTACATTTTTCGGTAGAAAAATGTCCCGGCTGAAAGCCGGTTCCTCTTAAATTACAGGCTCGCTACCGCTCGCCAGGATAAAATCGACACCTAAATTGCACGAAAGGTCTTAAAATTGACAGAAATGAGTTGAAAGTTCTTAAAATCATCAAAATAATGGGGCGAACGTCTTAAAATTAGACAAGCAATGGGGCTAAACATGAGGGAGAAAGGAGTCAAGAAAAAAATCCTTCAAGTGGAAATCTCCCCTTAAAACAAACTATTAATTTATGATCCCATGATATCCTAATTAATATATAGGTTAGTAATGTTGATACCATGGGGACACGTGGCTATAGGAATTCCGGGCCAAATAATAACGATGACTAAAGGTTAATAATATGTATAAAGACAGTCAATATATATATATACCTGAGACAATCCCGTGGCTTCCCTATATATACCCCCCCAGCCAAATAGTGCTACGGTAGGAACACATTAGATGGATATACCTGGCACCAACAAATGAATCTCCCTTTAAATTGTCACGGTGGAGTCAAATTTGAGTAGCATCATTATTATTATTATTATTATTATTATTATTATTTTTGTTTTTGTTTTGTTTTTTGTTTTTTTTTAGTAGGATATTAAGTTTATTGGTATTTTATTGTTATCCTACTCTGAGTACATATTATAAAACTTTCTTATTTGTATTTCTGCGCACGAGAACGAGCACACACACACACACACACACACACACACACACACACACACACACACACACACACACACACACTGCCCGTAGCCTAGTAGGTAGAGCTCTCGTCTCACACACGAGGGGTCGGGGGTTCAATCCCCGGCCGGGCGGAGACAAATTGGGCTTGTCTCCTTTCATGTGTTACCCTCAGTTCACCTAGCTGTAAATAGGTACCTGGAATAAGTGGACGACGTTGTGACGTCCCATCTGGGGTTGGCAAAAATGGTACAAGGCGAGATGGGTATCATATGGTTCACCTAA
This sequence comes from Paralithodes platypus, assembly GCA_032716605.1. Lineage (NCBI taxonomy): Eukaryota > Metazoa > Arthropoda > Malacostraca > Decapoda > Lithodidae > Paralithodes > Paralithodes platypus. The sequence continues at coordinate 31,573,955 of CM064516.1, forward strand.
GCTGATGGCTACCTAAGCCTTCGGGCGAGACGATACCGTCTATAGTGAGAATGGTACCATACAGATCCACCCTAAGCCTTCGTTTCCGATGTCGCCAATTGGCTAAAAATACAGACTACACACACATCCACAGCCATTCCAATGATACATATAACACCTACACATATAGGAGGCGGGAAATAACGAGCATGCTCACTCCCGCAATACAACTAGAGTAAGTACATACACACACACACACACACACACACACACACACACACAAGCAAGGCGTCTCATCCCAATATAGTGGCACAGCAAATTGATTAATATCGTGAGCCAGCGAACACCTCGACACAAACCCCCACTCTCTCCATCACTGTTCCTCCCCCCCCCCCCCACCCCCCTTCCCTCATTCCTTCCCTCCCCTCCCCTCCCCTCCCCCTCCGTTCCTTCCACTTCCCCTCCTCTTCCCTACCATCATTGTTCCTCCCATGGTCCTCCCCTCTCCTCCATATTTGAGGAGGAGCACTTTATTGACAACGCTTCGCATATAGTTTCATCATGGAATATCGAGTGTTATGTGGAAAGAATTAGAATACGAATTAGAGAGTTCGATCTATTATCTAATGGTATTTGACAGTCATACTGGGGAGATTGCATACACCAATCGAGCAAGGCAATACCCAGGGGAAGCCTCCTAAGCATGTGATAAGGAGTTGCTAGAATGCCTCCATACTTTGTCTGGCTTCCCTCACTGTTTCTGTTTGGGTCTCACCTACACAAAGAGTAATCCAGCTAGCTGTCACAAACACTTCCTCCTATATATTTCCCTACGCTAAACAAACACACCACACTTATTTCCAATGCACCCCAAAAATGAAAAAAAAAAAACTTCTAGAATAGCGACTATCACTTTTTTCAACTTTGGGGGAGACACTTGTTACATACATCTTTGCCTTTTGTCTCTTTCATACACATAAAAATAAATAAATATATAAATAAAACTCAACGTCGAGCTAATAATAACAGTTCCTCCAAATAATGGCACCTTTATTGTTGGCTATACAAGCACCGTGTTCTTGAGGGGGTTCTAAACTAAAGCAGGAGTGTCCACACGTCCAACCGGCCCATTCCCTTGACGAAGACGAAGGTGGGGGTAAGTTGTTGATAAATACCAGTCATTACGTAGAGTTATGGTGGTTATGGGGGCCTCCTCAACGGCTGCCACGGGTTGCTGATCTTAGGTTATGATGAAGGTGGAAATGAGGGAGTTGGGTTATATTTAATTTTGTTATGTATGTGCAATAGTTTAATACTAATTTTGTTTTGTATGTGCAATAGTTTAATACTAATTTTGTTATGTATGTGCAATAGTTTAATACTAATTTTGTTATGTATGTGCAATAGTTTAATACTAATTTTGTTATGTATGTGCAATAGTTTAATACTAATTTTGTTATGTATGTGCAATAGTTTAATACTAATTTTGTTATGTATGTGCAATAGTTTAATACTAATTTTGTTATGTATGTGCAATAGTTTAATACTAATTTTGTTATGTATGTGCAATAGTTTAATAATAATTGATGCATATTTCTCATGAATAGAGCAAGTCATTACAGTAAGTCATGATCTTCTATTCATACCTCTGAGTTTCTATCGGGTGGATGGGACTAATCTGCCTTGGTCAGCAACTCATCTAGGGGAGACAACCTTATAAAAATCCGAGTGGATGGGACTCTTCAGCTTTGGTCGGCAACCCGTTTAGGGAAGTAAACCTTATACACATCCTTACTTCTCACCTAAGGGTGAAGCAGGTTGTTGGATTCACCAACCACTGTGAAAAAAATAGTGCTAAAAAGGTACATACTGTAGAGGGCCTTGGAGTCGGATGGACCCTGAATCGAGTGGTTTATCCTGTAAGTCCACTGGCACGGGTTGTCCTTCTCACGGGTGACAGGTCCGCTTGGGGACGTTCTGTGTATGTCCACCCTCAAAAAGGCGAGTAAGGCGTCCGGCATTAAATAGATGTATAGATGAACTTCTACATATGAGACACATGTTTTTTGAGTGCGTTATCGTGTAGACATAAATAAAATCTAGTAATGGTAAATTAACAAAAGGTATAAATGCCATATTAATCACGCTGCACAGCCAAGACAGGGGAAGGGAATTGTGTTTAGTCATGTCTGTCTGTGTGTTTCTCTCTGTCTGCGCAAGTGTGTTCGCATAATATCTCCAACACGAATGGATATGTTCGGAGTGGAGCGAGGTAAATATATGATCCCCTGATTTCCATCAACTTTCTCTCGAGTCTTGATAATGACAACATACTATGGCTAGAACAAAATGTGTATTGTAAAGGAAAGGCTTAACACGTCAACTCATTATATTGATAAGGGCTCTCCTTAACCCCTTCTGTACCGGCGACGTCTTTTACATTTTATACTAGCTATATTTAGAGGATTTTGTGCAGTTTAAGAAGGACCTGTGGTTGCAAAAAGGGTTAAGCGAGGTAGGTCGAAGCCTGTTAATTGCTGGAGGCCCTTTTTAAAACTGAATAATATCATCTAATAGTAGCCAAAATATAGTTAAAAAAAAACCGTGGCCGGTACAGAAGGGATAAAATAATACCTTGCTGGACTTGGGCGAATATATCAACATTGTGACAACTAAATAATATTTTAACCATAGTAATCAGAAAGTGATACATAATTCAGCAAAAATTTACATAATATACCCCAGTGTTTCGGGTATACTGGCATACCACATTAATTAGGCAGGTGTGAGACAGAGTTAATTAGGCAGGTGTGAGACAGAGTTAATGTTTCTCAAGTTCCCCCTGACATTCCTTCTCTGGCGTCTTCAGATTGGGGCTCCCGAAATTAATTGGATTGTTATTGTTCGCAATTGTTTTCCGCATATTATTTATATTCGCTAAAAAGCGGACCATCAGACTGGGAGGAGTACCGGTACTTGTATTGTGCCTTTGTATAAGGGGTAGGGACACCAGTAGGAGTATCCGGGATTTTTTTTCTACCGAAAAATGTACGAACGAAAAGTGTTATAGACGAAAAGTGGTATAGACGAAAAGTGTTGTGGACGAAAAGTGTTACGGACGACCCACACCCACACCCCACACCCACGCATCAACAAACACCCACACGGCCGCCCAAATACACATCCGTCACACCCACGCGTCACCCTCCAGACACACGCCCATCTTAGACACCAACACAATGGGGGCGTAGTATTAAGGGGAGATTTCCACTTGAGGGATTTATTTAACCCTATCTCCCTCATGTTTAGCACCATTAGTTTTCAGATTTTACGATGTTCAGCTCATTAGTTTGGGGATTTTAAGACCTTTCGCCCATTTTCTTTGTCAATATAAGACCCTTCGTGTCATTTAGGTGACGATTTTTTCCTTTTCCTTTTTTATTTGTTTCGCTAAAAACCTATTCTGAGATCCTCTGAGTACCCAACGAAGTATATTCATCTAAGTTCTTTAAGATTTTTAGGGCTAGAGGGACACAGACAAACATTATATTATATATATATATATATATATATATATATATATATATATATATATATATATATATATATATATATATATAAAGTATACACACATTTATAGGAACTCGGTACAGAGATTGGCCAATTTAAAAAAATCTTTATTTTAAAATAGACAAGCTATAAATAACAGTGAACCAACTTGTAAACAAAGCTGAACTAATTCCAATTTACCGTGTGACTGACGTTTAATTTTTCGCATACCAAAGTTGTCTCGTAAATATCAAAGCATTCAATAACTACTTTAACCCTTTCGATACTTTGGTGTACCTTTAATTAACCTGAACTAATCCCTGAGTCGTGACAACATTGTTAAGTCAAGTATTTATTGTTAGTTATTTTGTCTGAAGGGTGGGATAATATTTAATGCCTCAATATATATATATATATATATATATATATATATAGGCTATACAGTATATATTACTTTCCTCACTAGACTTCAGTCAAGCTTAGAAAAATACCCTCAAGACCCTCTTTAGAAATACCCTCAAGACCCCCTTTAGAAATACATTTGTGCACGTTATCGGTAGAAAAATGGCCCTTGAGAAGGTATGTTCCTTTTGTTAGAGGTTACAATCGCTCTCCAGCAAAGAAGGTATGTTCCTCTTATGTTAGAGGTTACAATCGCTCTCCAGCAAAGAAATCGACACCTAACAACAGGCACAAAATCTGTTAATATTGACCGAAATATGGCGAGAGATCTTATAATCGCATTGCTAATGGGTCGAATGTCATAAAATCTCAAATTAATGGAGCTAGAAATGAGAGAGAAGGGGGTCCAGAAGGAGGTCCAGAAGGGGGTCCAGAAGGAGGTCCAGAAGGGGGTCCAGAAGGGGGTCCAGAAGGGGGTCCAGAAGGAGGTCCAGAAGGGAGTCCAGAAGGGGGTCCAGAAGGGGGTCCAGAAAAATAGTCTCCTTATCTCTCTAGCCACTAGTTCTTCGTAAACTGAATAAAATCGTCTAATGATAGCCAGAATAAACTGATAAACGCGTCATTATTCTCAAGGGATTAAGACAGAACTAACCCTGAGATAGTTTATATACCTTTGTTTACTAGAGATCCTTCCTAATATGCATAAAATATTCTAATGAAAACCAGAATAAAATATTAAAATACGTCCTCAAATACTGGAAATAGTAAACAATAGTCATGATACAAATGACGCTGAACTTTCAAGGTGGTGACACACTAGCGTATTTTCCGGCAATATTTTATGAGCAAGTTTTATCTCTTACTTTATTAGGTTCTTTCGCATAGGAATCGGAAACTAGCTCAAAGGTAGATTATGTTAGGTTGTTTAATTCTTATGAAACTTAAATTATGAAGCTGCCAGACTACAATTGCCCGTATAAATTGATGGAACAAATCGCTCGTATGACACCATCTTAATGCAGAAACAAAGGTAGACTAATTTTGGGTTTCTGTGTGGGTGATATTCTTTTCCTCACATGCCTAAGCTGTCTCGTAAATATCAACATACAATATATACCTTAAATACATTGGAAGCCAAAGCGAGGTGGGAGTGACAAACTCCCCCATATACTTCCAAGCCTCTATGCACTGCAGTCCAAGCATATGATCAAACTTTTAAGAGTGTTGGTTTACAAAGACAAGACAATGCATCGTTATAATTGATATGCACGAGGTGAGTGTGACACATTCCTCCATATATCAAAGGCTCTAAGTCTATAATATACTGCAGCCCAAGCATGAATAATGTTTATTTAAGAGTGTTGGCTTACAAAGACGATATGATATATACATTGAGGCGAACATGTGAACTGCATACACCTTACTAAATCCCTCTCATGTCGAGAAGGGTTTGTGCCGAATTTACTACGCCAAAAAAGAGCTGCCATAAGTTTTCGGCAATTTGACAAATTATGTGATTTTTTTATAGTGTTGGCTTCCAAACAAGTGGTGATTCTTGAATTGAGAGGCTATGTGGACTGCCAAAGAAAATTTGATATACTGTATGTATGGAGGTTGATAAACCAACTATGTGTGTACAACGAAATATTCTTCTATATATAAGCTAATATATTAATTTCACTCCCAACAACAAGCACCTCTTAATATCAATGTAAGCATGTGATCATCCCGGGATTCGAACCTGGACTACCACACACAGATCTTAAACACTCTAACCATTAAACTATCAAGACAGAGACTCCATACACTGCGACTGAAACATTACCTGGACTTTTATTTTGAGTGCTTTGAGTGATGGCTTGATTTGAGAGGCTATGTGGACTGCCAAAGAAGAGTCGATCTAGGTATTGAGATTGATAGTCTATACTCTGTTTCAACGACTTTGATAAATTGATAGCCCACCTAAATGTCAATAAGAATGTTGAATTAACTTTGAAAGATTTACAGAATTAATATAAACACCATGTGAGGAGGAGCACTTTATTGACAACGTTTCACAGATAGCTTCAGCAGGTCATTAGTGACCTGAAGAAGCTATCTGTGAAACATTATTATACAAACATACCGAACAAACCATATTTTACCAATTTCCCATAATGATGCCGAGGAGAGTTTGAACAGAATTGTCTCTGTCTAGCCATACATTTTCGTCTAATTAACAGATTATAATATTTTTAAGTGTTGGTTTACCGATAAGTGGTGATCTATACATTAAAGCTAATATACGAACTACACACACCTCACTAAATCCCGATATTAGTGTCGAGAAGCTTTTGAGCCGATATC
>CM064516.1:31587730-31664755 GCA_032716605.1 Paralithodes platypus
TCAGTTGACGTCCCTCCTACCATCCAGCACAGCTTTCACGCATATACTTCCTAACTTCATCCTTCCACCTCTCTCTCGGTTTACCTCTCCCTCTTTATCTTTCCACTTTACTCTCGTACACTCTCTTAGTCATCCTCTCGCTTCCCATACGTTCCATATGGCCAAACCATCTCAAGGTATTACTATGACCTGTTAAACATTGTAATAATAAAGACCAACCTTCACATGGGGTTTCTGTTCACAGATTTGCTATTACTACTACACAATTCATGCTGATAATAAATACTGATGACTTTTGTTTCTTATTTTCAGGTCGCCCTCTTCCTTAGCAACCACATACATACGTGTTAATTCAGTAAGTACACTGGAGGATTTTTTTGTTTTAAAATAACGCTCTAAACATTGTGGAAGTGGGTTGAAATCTTGTGATAGTACCTCACAGTAATATGTTTCAACCGATTAATTCCGTTCACAGAAAATTGTATGCAGCTCACCAGTGTAAAGATTGTTTTCTCTTAGTGCATGGTAAGTCAATCAGTGTCACCCCACCCCTCTCCACCTATATGCCTTATTTACCCTTTGAAGATTATGGCGCATTTTGAAGGTATATTCTGGCTATCATTAGATGATTTTATACAGCTTAGGAATAATCTGATGGGAATTATAAGGGTAAAGACTATCTCAATTAACGCTCTGAATTCCATATACCCTTCCTAATCAGAATATAAATCGTCTAACAATAGCCAGAAAACAGAAAAGAAATGCGTCATCAGATCTTGAAAGGGTTAAAAAAAATTGGTAACAAATGTCTTTATGCTTTACCTAGAATGGTTGCCTTAACTTACAAACCAACACATGGGTTTCATTAGCGTTAATCACCGTTGCACATTGGGGAAGAAAAACTCCTACTACGAACACCATACAGATTTATAGGGTCGGGTTATTGTCAATGTGGGTGTGGGGGGGGGGGGGGGGGGGGGGGCAGTAAGACCATCTGACCACAAAACAATGACCCAATTTACCGCTAGGCGGTTTTGGGTTATATGGAGGAAATTCAGAATGTGTGCATAAACTGCATATATATTAAGCTGACATACAACCTAAAATACGCTCTTGATTAACGTATATATATAATCATTAAGCTTCATCCAACTAAAGGGGAGATTCGTATTTAATTGTATATTTTTATTAATTTATTCATTTATATATTTTTTTTCTTAGTTTTCTCCCAAGACCTCCATCAAACTTTAAGAAATACATTTGTAAATTTTTCGGTAGAAAAATTTCCCGGCCAGAGGCCGGTTCCTCCTAAATTACAGCCTCACTATCACTCACCTGGAAAACATCGACACCTGAATGGCACGAAAGGTCCTAATATAGGGTGAAAGGTCTTCGAATCGCCGAACTATTGGGGCGATCGTCTTGTAATCTCAAAACAAATGGTGCTAAACATGAGGGAGAAGGGGGTCTAGAAAAGCGACATATATCCCTTTAACCCCCATAACTCACATAAGACGACACCTCCATATGATAAGGGAGGCGAGACATTCTTTTTGTCTGTTCCGGTAGATTTAAAGAGGGGGTAAGTGTGGGGGTGATGTATTGTTCTTAGCACCACTTACACACACACTCTCTCTCTCTCTCTCTTACTCTTACTCTCACTCTGTCTCTCTCTCTCTCTATCTATCTATCTCTTTCACTCTCACTCTCACTCTCACTCTCTCTCTCTCTCTCTCTCTCTCTCTCTCTCTGCCACGGACATTAGTTCCAGGGCAGTAGTTACCTTTCCAATGTTCCCTTATCCACTCTAAACCACTGTTTGGACACTTGATCCTCAGTATTTTGGAGGACAAGCAGCCTAGAAGGGTCACTAGAACTGTTGTTGCTTGATTTCCTTTACACTCCTTTGTACTCTTCAGTCCGCTTCATGGGTCTAAGTGTGTGGGTGATATATTATGGTCACAAGCTCTCTGATTACCTGATACTGTCTCCTTTTCCTGTCTGTTAAGTGTAATATATACAGTAGTCTGTCTGTCTTACCACACACAGACATATTTACACTTGCTTACTTGCTTATGGTAGTCCATCGTAGTCCGATGATGACGTTCCCTTCCTGCAAAGCAGGAAGAGAAAACCTGCGCATAGAAGAGTTTAGAGTGCCGAGGGAGGTGCGCAGTTCCAACTTCACTATCTTGGTACTGAACAGGGGTTGCTGATGGCAAGGGGGTGACCCAAGACGACCAACTCCTGCTCAATACTGCAGGGGACTGCCGGGATTCCAGTTTGTCGGAAACCGCCAGGACGTGACCCCAACGTCTGCTTTTTTCTCAGGGTGTGCTCCCCTAGCCTTTGTCTTACTAGACTAAACCACAAGGCAGTATCAGGTAATCAGAGCGAAGTGTGGTGTGCTTGTTTAGGGTAGTGAAATGAATAGGAGGAGGAGGTGTTTGTGAGACTTGGCAGAATTACTCTGCGTAGGTGAGGCACAAATAAAAACAGTGGGGGAAGCCAGGCAAATGAACCAGGAGTTCCAGTAACTCCTTATCAGCTTATGATCATATGCCTATGTGGCTTCCCATGGGTACTGCCCTGCTCGATTGGTGCCTACAATCTCCCCAATGTATATCGGTGCCCCAACTAGGAACACACCTGGTATTGGTATATTGTGGTTCTCTGGGCACCAGGGACTTCTAACAATATTTACAGAATATATATTTCAACTCCAGGCAATTTGAGTGGAACGATATTTTCAATTTTTGCAGTATTTACTATTTGTTTCTCCTAGAAATAAATTGAGTTAACCAAATAAAAAAGGTAATCAGAGCGCTTGTGACCATAATATATCGCTCTCGCTCTCTCTCTCTCTCTCTCTGTGGTGTGTGTGTGTGTGTGTGTGGGTGTGTTCAGACAGGCTAGGCTATATATATATAATGAATGATATACATGAATAAGAGACCGTATTAGTAAAGCAAAGAGAGAGGTGTGTGTGCAGCTTTAGCTTAACACTCACTCATATACAGACACACACACAAACAGACACACACACACACAAACACACACACACATAACGCCACCACCACCTTTAGAAATTGGTGCGAATGTCCTGGATGCGTGAAAGTTGAACTAAAGCTGCACAGTGCACACACCTCTCTCTTTGCTTCAATAATACTGGCTCTTATTCATGATATCATTCATTATATATATAGCCTATAGCCTGTCTGAACACACCCACACACACACACACACACACCACAAAGAGAGAGAGAGAGAGAGAGAGAGAGAGAGCACGTGGTATGGGTATTCTGGGGGCGTTAAGGGGAGATTTCCACTTGAGGATTTTTTTTCTGGCCCCCTTTCTCTCTCATGTTTAGCCCCATTGCTTTTTAGATTTTAAGACGCTCGCCCCCTTTAGTTTGGCGATTTTAAGAACGTTCGCCCCATTTCTGTCAATTTTAAGACTTCGTGTCATTCTGGTGTCGATTTTTTCCTGGCGAGCGATAGCGAGCCTGTAATTTAAGAGAAATAGGCCTTCGGCCGGGACATTTTTCTACCGAAAAATTTACAAATTGATCTTGAAAGGGGGTTTAGGGGGTGTAATTTTAAGCTTGATGGAGGTCTAGAGAACAAACTAGATACCTCCCCTTAAGAAACAGGTGAAGCCATGAAATATAAGTTGATATATCGCAAGCACACGCCTCTCTGATTCCCTGATACACACACACACACACACACACACACACACACACACACAGACACACACACACACACCCGTATAGAACATGGTGTGGATGTCTGCGGGCCGTGAAGAATGATCTGCAGCAATTATAGATAAGACCACCTCTCCCTCCCTCCCTCCCTTAATACTCTTTGAAGCTACACTGATGATTATGATAAGCAAGAGAGAGAGAGAGAGAGAGGAGGACTATGATGGTGCTGTATATTGATGATTTATTGTCATTGGCTACATTTTAATTTTAGCGTGACAGCTAGAGACCTAGGTTGGTATTAAATAACACCCCGTTCTTAACATTAATCATCAATTACAAACCCCAATGTCCTTGAATATACTAATGAAAGCATATGGTCCTCCTGGGATTCGAACTCGGGACACCACACCCAGAACATAAGTATCTAAACCATTACACCACCAACACAGTTACTTAAACAATTCTTTCCTTTCGTAGCGCTTGACACCGAACGAATATTGTGGGGATGAGTCTTGTTTATAGAGACTAGATGGGTTAGCATGCCTATTTCTAAAGGTAAAGTCATTTTTCATGTTAAGGGGGGATTTCCACTTGAGGGATTTTTTTCTTGACCCCTTTCTCCCTCATGTTTAGCCCCATTGCTTTTGATATTATAAAACGTTTGCCCCATTAGTTTAGCGATTTTAAGAACTTTCACCCCATATTAAGACCTTTCGTGCAATTCAGGTGTCGATTTTATCCTGGCGAGCGATAGCGAGCCTGTAATTTAAGAGGAACCGGCCTTCGGCCAGGACATTTTTCTACCGAAAAATTTACCCATTTATCTTGAAAGGGACTCAAGGGGGTGTAATTTTAAGCTTGATGGAGGTCTAGGGAACTAACTAAATACCTCCCCTTGGGTTCAATTTACCATCAACTGGGGGAAATCGATGCAACCATATACTGTATATTACACCTCTTATTGTCCATGTGCTGGAGTAACTATTATAGCTTCACGTTGGAAGGTTGTTAAGTCTGTGTGAGGGCTTGGGATATTTATAATGTCTGCAGCAACCTTATTAGAGAGATCTTTAGATAATGTCAACAATAGGCCAGGGCACCACAGATCTTGGATGGTATTTATTAGCTAGTGTACGTCATGAACAGCTCCTTTATTCTCGCCACGCTTAGATTTCCTTGATAACGCTTCTATCCTCTAATTGATTGTGCTTAGATGAGATAATGTCACTAGTTGGAGATTCTAATAGAGATCTTAGATGGTATTTATTAGCCTTTGTACATCACGGGCAGCACCTTTTGTTCTCTCCACTCTCAGATTTCCTTGATAACGCCCCACGTGCTTGAAATATAATTGTGCATAGCTTGGATGATAGTGAACAGCAAGATCTTGGATGATATGCAGCACATGAGCCATTATGCATCAGGAGTAATATCTTAACCCTTTGAGTACCAGCGACATGTTATATTTTATTCTAGCTATATGTAAGCGATATTATGCGGCTTAGGAAGGATCTGTGGTACTTAAAAGGATTGGTTGCAGCCTTATTCATTGCCAAGGTCCTTCCTAAGCCGAATAAATTCCTCTAATGGTTACGAGATTAATGTGAAAAGGACGTCCCTGGTCCTGAATTGGTTAAGGTCAGGGCACTCTCAAATTGGTTAAGGTCAGGGCACTCTCAAATCTCTCAAATGATATCATTAGTTCTAGGGCAGTAGTTCCCTTTCCAATGTTCCCTTACCCACTCTAAACCACTGTTTGGACACTTGATCCTCAGTGTTTTGGAGGACAAGCAACCTAGAAGGGTCACTAGATCTGTTGTTGCTTGATTTCCTTTGTACTCCCTTTGTACCTATTAACCCCTCCTGTACCGGCGACGTCTTATTGGATTTCAGCTACAATTAGACGATTTTATGAAGCTTAAGAAGAACATATGGTGATAAAAGGATTAATTGAGATAGTCGGTAGCCTTTTAATGGGTAGACGTCCTTCCTAAGCTGAATAAAATCGTCTAATGCTTGCCAGAATATAATGAAAAGGATGCCACCGGTACTGAATGGGTTAAATATTGCTCTAATGCAGTAATATAATCGTATATAATATAGACCAGACGATAGCACATAGCTTGACTAACATGTTTTAACCATTATACATTAAACACAAATGGAGGTATTTATTTTGAAAGCTAGTATTTCCTTGACAGGATCTCATAGAATAACTATTAAATATTTGTGTGATATGACTCAGCCAGGGCTCGAAATATTAAATTGTTGATAATATATTTATAATAATATATATATTATTAATATTTGTTAGTCTATAATTATGTAAAGAATAAAGTTTAGTTCCCTCTTCCTTTTCAGATCTCCCTGATATTTTCCAATTGTTGATAAAATATTCGTGTTCTTAACCCCTTCTGTACCGTCGACATGCTTTTCATTTTAATCTGGCTAATAGGAATCGATTTTATTCAGTTTAGGAATGCTAAGTGTCTGGGAAGTCAAAGTCAATCCTATTCCTGCTCCTCCCCCAGACGGATCTTTCGGCAATTCATATTTCCCCATGTTTGTTGTTGTTTTCAAAACTTTCAAGTGAGTTTACCTTCCCCGTCTGTCATGGGGGCGGCTGAAAGATTTTATGATTTGCTTATCTTGACTATATCAGACATTTTGTACACTAGGATGCCATAGTATCTAGCCCTCTCATAAAAATTCGTGGACCCTGTATGGCTTTCTTTGTGATTATAACTATCTGGATTGATTTTTGTGTAGAACTTGCTTTTCATTAATAGTATAATGACTGTATAGCTTTGCAGTTGATGTGTATAAAATGATATCCATAAATTCGTTTCCAGATATATAATTCCATAATTTAGAATAGGTGAATATATAGTCAGTCAGTTGAGAAGCGGATGTGACAATATGTGCAGTCAAATTCAATGAGGGAATTCAGGGTAGTACAATTTTCTTCACGTAGTAGTATTGCCAACTTACTATGGTTTTCTTTTTACATTATGCATCATTATATCAGTGGGAGACACCTGCCTTTCATCACAATCCCCCCCCCCCCCCTATTCTGTCCAGCTCTCCAACCCAAGAACTAACAAATGTTCTCAGGCTTTCTTCTACTCAACAAGAATAGTTAAACTCTGGAACTCCCTCCTCCAATCAATCTTTCCTTCATCCTAAGACTTACATTACTATAAACTTCGTGTGTCCAGACATTTCGACCCCACCGAACCTTGAATTTGGCACTCTGTCATTCTTTTGGCTTGGTGGAGACACTCGTTACAGGCATCCTGCCTTTTGTTTCCTTCATGCACAGAAAACAAAGAGTAACTATCAATCTGGCTGTACTAACTCCATCATCAGGGTGGTATTATATTTTGTATTAATTTCATCCCAACACCAAACACTTCCAATTAAATTAATGAAATCATATACTGTATGTGATCCACCGAAATTCGAACCTGGGTTATCACACACACATTTTTAAACACTCTAACCATTACACCACCAAGACGGTTAAAGGTTTATGCACAAGACTACGACTTATTATCCATTATCGAATACTGGATATTAATCTAATCATTTACGTAAATACTGTACAGTATGTACTGTACAGTACATACTGTATGTACTGTACAGTACATACTGTATGTACTGTACAGTACATACTGTACAGTACATACTGTACAGTATATCAACGCGCTATGGTAGCCTAATGTTTAAGTGAGAGGAAAGAATGTTCATGGGGCACAGATAATTTAGAACGGCCTCGCTACTAATAACAAATATTCGTGGTCGGCTACATTTATGCGTCAATTGCTCTTTGCAGCTCTCGTTTAATGTATCTGGTTCAATGTTTTCCCAGCAGATATAAGTTTAGCCTGGCTTTGATCACTACCCGGGTGTATGCCAGGTTAAACACGCTTCTACCGATGACAAACTGACTTATTGGCCACCCTGGGATACATTGAGTTTTATTATGCATTTTCGAGTATATATTTATTTATTTATTTATTTATTAGTTTACCTCTCAAACCTCTCTCTAGCTTAGGGAAAACAATAGAAAACATTAAAATAAATATATAAATATCCCCAGACTCAAAGCTCCATGCCCCCTACCTTCAGAATACTCCCTTCAAGCTAAATTTGCAAATTTTTCGGTAGAAAAATGTCGCGGCTGAAGGCCATATGCTCCTTCAATCCATGCTCGCTATCACTCGTCTGTACAAAAATAACTCATGAATGGGACGAAATGTCGTATAATTGTCCAAAAACACTCCGCTGGGATCATATAGAGTAAATGTATGATATATATTATATATTTAGCCTGGCTTTGATCGCTACCCGGGTTTATGCCAGGTTAAACACGCGCCCACCAATGATAAACTGACTGATTGGCTGGGCTGTGTAAATACGTGATAGGTGGGGGTGAGAGGGAATTAATCGATATCTAACACAACGAAAATAGTAAACTGAACATTCTTTTCAATCGAACAGTCTTCTATCACATGCTTTCATTAATTGAATTGGGAGGTGTTTTGTGTTGGGAGTGATGTTAAAACAAATAGATTATATAAAGGGGATGTCACACGGGGGCTTTATTTTTGGCATTTTTCAATGAGCAAGTATTTCTCGCAATAATTCGAAGTTCTTTGTTCGTAGGCATCTGATAGTAGACTGAAGGTAGATTACGTTAGGTGACTGAATTCTGGTAAAGCTTAAATTTTGAAGTCACCAGACATTCGCCACATTACTAAGGCGATTCTAAGACCCTGCGTGCCATTTCGGTGTCGATTTTGTCTTGGGTGATAGCGAGCCTGTAATTTTTTCTTGGGTGACAGCGAGCCTGTAATTTTTTCTTGGGTGACAGCGAGCCTGTAATTTTTTCTTGGGTGATAGCGAGCCTGTAATTTACAAGGACATTTATCTTGCAGTGGGTTCTTGAGGATTGTTTATTAAGGGGAGATCTCCACTTGAGGGATTGTTTTCTTGACCACTTTCTCCCTCATGTTTAGCCCCATTGCTTTTGATATTATAAAACGTTTGCCCCATTAGTTTAGCGATTTTAAGAACTTTCACCCCATATTAAGACCTTTCGTGCAATTCAGGTGTCTATTTTATCCTGGCGAGCGATAGCGAGCCTGTAATTTAAGAGGAATCGGCCTTCGGCCGGGACATTTTTCTACCGAAAAATGTACAAATTTATCTTGAAAGGGACTCGAGGGGGTGTAATTTTAAGGTTGATGGAGGTCTAGGGAACAAACTGAATACCTCCCCTTAAGGTTGATGGAGTACTAGGGTGGAAACTATAATATAAATATATTAATACAAAAATAGACATATAACACCCACCCCCTTAACCCCTTCTGTACCGGCGACGTCTTTTGAATTGTATTCTAGCTATATTTAGGTTTTGTGCAGTTTAAGAAGGATCTGTGGTAGTAAAAAGGGTTAAGGGAGTCAGTTCGAAGCCTGTTATTTGCTGGAGGCCCTTTTTGAACTGAATACAATCGTCTAAAAGTAGCAAGAATAAAGTTAAACAGACGTCGTCGGTACAGAAAGGGTTAAGTGAGTGTACCCATTATGTTGTTAAGGAATTCGTTCCCATATCCACATGCTTATTATTTTTACGTGTTACTTTACGACTGTCGTAAGATCTTTATGGTCCGCTCTATCGCATCATTTTTCAGTATTATGTGTTCATATAAATCATGCTTGTGTGTCGTTACCTGAGAATAAACACCCATAAAATAATGATATCACTTAGTTTAAGGTATGCTATGTATGATAACCAATGTGATAACAAATAGATCAGTAAACAAATAAATATATAAACAAATACATAATGATAATACAAAATAATAATAACTAAAGAAGATAATAATAATAATAATAATAATAAAATAATAATAATAATAATAATAATAATAATAATAATAATAATTAAATAATAATAATAATAGTAATAATAATAATAAAAATTCCAAGGAGAGATAACAATTTTGTCTTAGCAATTTAAAAGTCCATTTAATGCGAATCCAACCTTTTCATTACGATAGATCCTTGCGAATCTGAAGAAAATCATCTAGTGGTAACAAAAGTAAATATACTGTATACATGAAAAGTTAGTATAGAACAAATGGATAATAAAGCGAAAGAAAACAAACAAAAAAATATATTTATGCGTAATTATATAACTCACAAGAAGAAAGCAAATATATATTCACAATCAAGGAGAGGTATGCCGTTTTTCTGTATCCCTTTCATCCTCGTGTTTAACCCCAATAGTGTTGAGATTTTAAGACGTTCGCCCCATTCATTTGTCGATTTTAAGACCTTTCGCGCCATTGATCAGTCTATGAAGACCTTTAATGCCATTTAGGTGTATATTTTGTTTCCTGGCTTTCTGGCGAGCAATAGCTCGGCTGTAATTTTGGAGGTATCGGCCTTTGACCAGGAGATGTTTTTGTTTACTGAAAATATTACATATATATATCAAAGGGGGTCTTGAAGATGATGTCTACAGCTTGATGGAGGTCTAGGGAGGAAAATATAATGAATAATAAACAAATAAACAAATAAACAAATAAATGCGCCCATTCAGTGTTTGTGACAGACGCGCTACAGAGCCCCATAAAAAGTGTGAAGGTTAGAAAAGACTCAAACTAACACACCACAATTAACACCAGACACCAGACACCGTAACACAGGCCTTAACACACCTGGGGAACACAAAACAACAATAAATAAACACAAAACACAATTCTGCCGGACTTTCCCCACTAGTTAACCCCTTCTGTACCGGCGACGTCTTTGTATTTTTATTCTAGATATATATAGACGATTTTCTGCAGCTTAAGGGGAGGTATTTACTTTGTTCCCTAGACCTCCATCAAGCTTAAAATGATACCCCCTTGAGTCCCTTTCAAGATAAATGTGTATATTTTTCGGTAGAAAAATGTCCCGGCCATAGGCCGGTTCCTCTTAAATTACAGGCTTGCTATCGCTCGCCAGGATAAAATCGACACCTGAATGGCATGAAAGGTCTTAATATGGGGTGAAAGTTCTTAAAATCGCTAAATTAATGGGGCGAACGTTTTATAATATCAAAAGCAATGGGGCTAAACATGAGGGAGAAAGGGATCCAGAAAAAAATCCCTCACGTGGAAATCTCCCCTTAAGAAGGATCTGAGTTTGTAAAAAGGGTTCAGGGAGATAGTTCGAAGCCTGTTAATTGCTGAATAAAATCGTCTAGTAGCAGCCAGAATAGAGCAAAAAGGACGTCACCGGTACAGAAGGGGTTAAGGAGGGTAGGGTTTATTTGTTTGTATATTGATCTGTTTATTATTATTTTAGTTTCCTCCCTTGACCTCCATCAGTATTATTAGAACATCCCCAAGATCTCCCTTCGAGAGATTATCACGTCAATTATTATGTTCCTTCCAACAACCAACTATACTCCTAAAATCGATTAATGAAATTTACAAACACATGTGGCAGTCCGTGGATTCGAATCCAGGATGCTCACACCGAAAATCACCACCTTATGCATCGCACCACGAAGACAGTTAAAGAATGGTGGACACTGCCTACGATTAATTATGCAACTTCGAATCCTGCATATCAATCTAAGCATGTACACACATCCCAACTGCAACTCACGTAGGCTATGCGAAGCTCAACATTTATTACCATATTTGTTTTACAGTGACATCGACGACAACACTGAAGACAGATTAATTGACGTGACAGAAATATTCTAACATAATTTTTTTTCTATTTTCTGGCTATTATTAGACCATTTTATTCAGGTTAGGAAGGGTATATGGAAGTCAGAGGGTTGATTGAGATAGTCTGTACCCATTTAGTTCTCACAGGTCCTTCCTAGCCTGTATATATTCGTCTAATGATAGCCAAAATACACTGCTAAAACGCGTCATATCCTCAAGGGGTTAAGGGAGCCCACCTCGATTGTTTTCTCTTTCTCTCCCTCTCTCTTTGGCTTCTATCCATTCGGCCCCATTCAGCCTACTGTTTTAAGACGTTTACCCCCATCCAGGTGTCAATATTTTCCTGGCGAGCGGTAGCGAGCCAGCATATATATATATTTTTGTTTTGACAGCAAGCTAAATTTGTACATTTTTCGATAGAAAAATGTCTCCGGCGCAGCCGGATTTCTCCATACAATGTTGGCTCGCTATCGCTCGCCAGAGAGAAAAACACCTGGATGGGGATAAACATCTTAAAACAGTTGGCTAAATGGGGCCGAATGGATACAAGCCAGGGAAAGAGAGAAAAGGCGAGAGAGATAAAAAAAAGCCGGTGACCACCCCTTTACAGTAACCCCTTCAGCACCATGACATAATTTTCATCATATTCTGGTTACCATTAGACGATTTTCTTCAGCTTATAAGCTCCCTCGAGGGCTCAAAGGGGTATACGATCTCGACTAACCCCTCTGAATAACACAGGTCCTTCTTAAGCTGCGGACTAACGTCTAATTGTAGGCAGAATCAAAGGTAAAAGACGTCATCGTTCTGAAGGGGTAAGATTATTTCATACCAATTCAGTTTTGCCCCGATGGCCATTATTCAATAGTTCACCTGCCAGATGATTGATATATTATCTAAATACATGGATAATCTGAAAATAATCTCTCTCTCTCTCTCACTCTCACTCACTCTCTCTCTCTCTCCCTCTCTCTCTCTCTCTCTCTCTCTCTCTCTCTCTCTCTATATATATATATATATATATATATATATATATATATATATATACTGTATATGTATATGATTTAATATGTTAAGTGATCGGTGTGTGACTTCTCGTTGACTGCCGTGAAAGTCGACTCATGAGGTTTTTATCAGGGTAGAGTTTATTTTGGGAGAGTTTTTGCCTTGTCAGCTTAGCACGGGCTATTATGAGTTACAGGCTGAGAGTAAGAGGTGTTATTATTATTATTATTATTATTATTAGTAGTAGTAGTAGTAATAATAATAATAGTAGTAGTAGTAGTAGTAGTAGTAGTAGTAGTAGTAGTAGTATGCACTATATATTTTGATCCACACCAACTTGCTAACCAAAAAAAGGTCAGCAAAAGAAGAAGAAGAAGAAAGGGGAGAGGAACGCGAATAAGGAGGAGAGGAGAGAGAAACAAGTATAAAAAAGAGAGAGGAAAAAATCTAGTTGTCAAGGTGTACATCTCTTGACCTACATCTGATCTGATATAATCATCTGAGAGAGAGAGAGAGAGAGAGAGAGAGAGAGAGAGAGAGAGAGAGAGAGAGAGATACACAGACTGCACAGACCTTGCGTTCCCTACTAGCCAGTCCGGACTTAAAGCTAACATACAATTTGCTACACAAAGTGGAAGGTAAAGATAGCAAAGCAGAGGGCTCTTTCGCCACCCACCACTCCCTCCGACTTTGGGTCGGCATGACACTTAGTTGGGGAAACAAGGCCCCCTGCAGAATGACAACATTTCTACTGGGAAATTCATAGCAAAGAGGGAAGTTGAGAAATAATGTATACTACTGGTGCTTAAAGGGGGTGACTTTTTTTTTATTTCTCTCCTTCTCTCTCTTTCTCTGGCTTGTATCCATTCGGCCCCATTCAGCCAACTATTTTAAGACGTTTATCCCCATCTAGGTGTCGATTTCTTCCTGGCGAGCGATAGCGAGCCAGCTTTATATGAAGAAATCCGGCTTCGCCGGAGAAATTTTTCTATCGAAAAATGTACAAATTTACCCTGCTGTCAATTGTTTTTAAAATATATGGTGGCTCGCTACTGCTCACCAGTAAAAAAAATGACACCTGGATGGGGATAAACGTCTTAAAACAGTAGGCTGAATGGGGCCAAATGAATACGAGCCAGAGAAATAGAAAATAGGAGAGAAAAAAAGCAGGTCACCCCCCTTAACCTTTGCTTTACCTATACTGTTCCAACCTCCTCGAAATTAAGTTCTAGACTCCATTTGAATTTGTAAATCGCATTACATTGTACCACTTTCTCTGGCAGTTTGTTCCACTCGTTGGCCACGTGAAGAAGTTCTTTGTGACATCCAGATTCGCCCCCTGGTTATTAATGTTTTTTAAGAGAGAGAGAGAGAGAGAGAGAGAGAGAGAGAGAGAGAGAGAGAGAGAGAGAGAGAGAGTATGAGAGAGAGAGTGAGCGTGAGTGAGTGAGTTAGAGGGAGAGCTAGCCCTACATAGGTATACGTAGGTATACATAAATACACTGGCCACACAGACCTTACGATCCCAACGAGGTGGTGAGGACATAGCAATCATGATAGTAAGAGAAAGTGGAAGGAAAGACTAGCAGAGAGAGAGAGAGAGTGAGAGTGTGAGAAGCTAGATAATAGACCTAAAGACATAAGATCAATATATTGAATGCAGGTTATTAGAAGTTATAAGAAGGTGGGAGCCATATGAAAGCCGTGGTAGTGTGTGTGTGTGTGTGTGTGTGTGTATGTGTATGTGTGTGTGTGTGTTTGTGTATGTGTGTGTGTGTGTAAGAAGTGACGCTCTAGATAAAAGAGCACAGATAAAGAAGTAAAAAGCAGGTTTATCAGATGGGAAGAGACAAACTGAAAGCCGTGGAAATGTGGGTAGACAGGTGTATATACATATACAGTATATACTGTATATATATATATATACAGTATATATATATATATATATATATATATATATATATATATACATATATACTGTGTGTGTGTGTGTGTGTGTGTGTGCGCGTGCGTGCGTGCGTGCGTGTGTGTCACTATGTTTAAAACACCTGTAAAAGAAAATTAAAAAAAAAAAAACGAAAGAGTGAGAGATACAGATTGAGAAAACAAAAATGTATATATATATAAAGAGAGATGGTTGAAATCATAATGTACCCTAATAAAAGAAAGGTGTGAGGACAACCCTAATAGCCGAGTATAGGGTATAAAAGGTGTGAGAGAGAGAGAGATTTACTGTATGGGAACCAACCATAATAATAGGCCAGTATACTGTATAGTACTGTATAGTGTATAAGATCACAGGTGGAGGAAGAGACACCAGGATAGAATTCCACCACCTTGTTTGTTTGTGTGTGTGTGTGTGTGTGTGTGAATGTGTGAATGAGATACATTTAGTAAGAGTGTGTGTATGAGTTTTAAGTTACAGTACATATATTGTAATAACAATAAGCTGTGTATTTCGAGCCAGCAACCAATGAAGCCTATCTTATCATAAATGGGTCAACAGGCTGATCTTGGCTGCCACGGGAAGCCGACCTAACCCCAAGGGTAGGTAGGCCGTGAACAGGGAACCAAGCTATTAAGTGGGGTTTTTTTTTGCAGGCAGCATTAATGGAGCGCCTGCTACCTGAGCCAAGTGACTAGAGTACAGAACCTTGGTGCGCCCTGCCGTTGTGACTGTTTTTTGTTTTGTTTTTGTCTATGTGTATGAAGGAGACAAAAGGCAAAACTGCCTGGAAAACGTGTCTCCCCCTAAGTTGAAAGAGTGAGATTAAACAGGAGGTCCAGCAACTCCTTATCATATGTCTATGAGGCCTCCCCTGGGTATTGCCCTGCTGGATTGGTGTCTACAATCTCACCGATGCAAATAATACAAATAGTTGTCGGTTTATTGTTCACTTGCAGCCGTAAAGCTGAAAATCTACAGAGTTTGTTCTTAACCTAGGTAGAGTGCAATGCTTATTCTACCTTAACTACCAGGTCACATGGGATCTTTGGCGACCGTGAGGTGCCTGGGTTTCCACCATGATAGTTGAGCAGCCTGGGTAGGGAGCGACCACGATACAATTATCTCCATCAGGATGGCCGAAAAAAGCAAACTATTATAATTCTGGTGGATATGAACCCTCGACATCATCGCGGTTACAGTGCAGGCGCCTTAAACCACTCAGCCATCCCGACCCTAGGTGGACGTTCTTTTGTTTTAATTTTTGTTCTATATATTGTTTTATGTGTGCCTGTTTGCGTGTGTATGTATAGTCGCTACCATAAATTGTTGGCATATATTGTGTGCCAAGTTAAACCCTGAACACTATCACCTTACCTATCCCTCTTGTTTGTGTCTTAGGGCCAGTTAAGTGTGATTAGTAGGGGAGGTTTTGTGAGTGGTGGGACTCGGGCAATTCAACCAGGAGGCCATTTATACCAGTAGCTATTATATCTCTCTTTTTTTTTCTCTCTCTATTTGTTTCTCTCTCTATTTGTTTCTCTCTCTCTCTCTCTCTCTCTCTCTCTCTCTCTCTCTCTCTCTCTCTCTCTCTCTCTCTCTCTCTCTCTCTCTCTCACACACACACACACCTGTCCACTCAAATCCCCACAGCCTTCATTATGTCTGCTCCCTTCAGATAAACCTGCTTTTAACTTCTCTAACTTTTGCTACATTCTTGGCTTTGAACAATTCTATCTTTGCCACATAAACAAAGTGGAGATTTAAGGTGGTGAAATTCAAGTAGCCAAGAAATGTCTAAATTCTATATAGAACACTGTGAATCAGCTTTGGCCGGCAACCCGTCTAAGGGATTAAAATGTAATCCTCACTGCTCATCAATAGGTGAAGCAGGTTGGTGGACGGACTAGTGAAAATCAAATAAGAAAATACAATTTTAATATAAATTATATAACAATTTTTTTTTTATAAATGCTGCATCATGTTTCCTCAAAGACTTCCAGACCCACAGATTAGTCCAGTAGAATTATTCTTATTTTTTTGTTAAGGACCTCCTTCTCCCTCATGGTTAGCCCCATTAGTTTTGACATTTAAAGACTGTAGCCCCATTAGTTTGGTGGTTTTAAGAAGTTTCGTCCTAGTTCTTTATCAATTTACGAGCTTTCGTGCCATTTAGGTGACGATTTTTTCCTGGTGAGCGATAGCGACCCTGCAATTTCGGAGGAACCAGGCTTTGGCCTTTTACCTCGATCGAACGGGGTCTTTGGGGTATTTTGTTTGTTAAGTTGTAAGTATCGGGAGAAAACTAATATTACTCGGAGGGAGCAACTTTCACCGAGGCCACTGGGGGATGGCCAAGATGAACTGTCAAGTCAGGTCAGGTGGCTATAGTAAAATAGGAGAGTAGAGAGTTTTGAATAGAGGAAGAATAAGTTGAGAAATGGGAAGTCGTACAGTAAAATATAAACGCACTTGGGCTCAACCAAGTTGCTCCATTATTTAATGAACTCTACGATCTTCATTGTAAATATATACCCCACTACTGATATGTTTCACTTAACATACTGTCAATCTTACTTCACAAGCTTTCATTAATGGTCACTGTTTTGAGTTCCACACCAGTAAACCAGTAAGCTCTACCATTTCTTATCTATATACTTCCTTGCGTGGATCATGTGTGTGGGGGTCATGTGGCCATATGTATTTATAAGATCAAACGAGTTATGCCTTTTATACCTACATGCAAATAATATGTTGGCAGCATGCCATCCTAGCATGCAGGTGATGACACTTTCCGATATATGCATGTTTGAGACCAGACAGACAGATAGACAGACAGACAGACAGAGGTAAAATTAGGTATGCAGAAGATGACACTTACTGATAATATGCATGTTCAAACCAGAGAGAGAGCAGATATGTGTGTTTGTGTGTGTGTGTGTGTGTGTGTGTGTGTGTGTTAGAGAGAGAGAGAGAGAGAGACTGGCATGCAGAAAATGACATTTACAGATATATGCATGTTCAAAGCTGTCTTTCTGCCTGTTATGTCAAAGAGAGGGAGGAGGGGGGAGTGTGCGCCTATTTGTGTGTGTGTATAATACTGTATATATACAGTATATATACTGTATATATACTGTATATATACTGTATATATACTGTATATACCTGCCTGACCTTTGCTGAGTGAGGACCTGTCCCTAGTGACTCCCAGTGAATATCTTTGCCCATAGTGTGGTGATAGTATTAACGCTTTCTTAAAATGACTGGTGTTGACGAGATTGCTACCTCCTCTCATATTCTCCAGCTTTGTCTTGCTTTGCAAGAAAGGATGGAAAATGTGGAGAGAGAGGTGCAGTCTCTCAAAGACGAGAATTTGGCCTTAAAGCTGACTTTGGCTGACAAGAAAAGTGAGGATAGTGCAACTGCTGTTAGGGATCGTGATGCTCCCTGGACAGTTGTTCCAACAAGTGCAACAACCTGCAAATTTCTACGGCGGCCAGTTGCCCTCAGCAACAAGTTCATCACCTTGGATGACGAATGTGATGGTGAGGCTGCGAGTGCTTCCTTCGGCGAGGAAACCAGGAGAAAGGTAAGTAAGTTGCCTCCAACAGGGAATGCTGTGACTGCTGCCCCCCCAGGAGTACCTTCAACTGCTGCCCCAGGAGTTCCTGCCGCTGCCGCAGCTGCTACCAAGTCATCGACAAGGAGAGGCAAGTCCTTCTCAATTGTTGGGGACTCCATGGTCAGACACTTAGCTAGGTCCACCTGTACTGATATTAGGAAGCTTGTCTGTCTGCCTGGTGCCGGGGTTGGGAAGGTGTTAGAGGACATTGATTACATCATGAAAGATATTGGAGATAGCCCCATTATCTGTCTCAGTACAGGGAGCAATGATGTTGGTAAAGGTAGGACGGAAGTACTGCTTCGGCAGTACAGGGAGGTGTTAGATAAAGTTAGGAGGAAGGGAGGCATACCTGTAGTACACAGTATCTTGCCACGGAGAGGGGTCAGCAAGGAATGGTCATCTAGGGCAATTGGTATCAATTGTCGGCTGGAAAAATACTGTAATGCAAATGCAATACCATTCCTTGATAACTGGACCCGTTTCTATGGTAAAAATCAGTTGTACGCACAGGACGGGGTTCATCTTTCTCGGCTAGGGGTGGCAAATTTAGCTAGGTCAATAGATAGGATTGTCGCGGAGTTTCGCTGAAAATAAAGCCTGAGAATATGAGTAAGAATAATTGTCTAGATAGGGTAAATTGCCTTACTGGTACATCAGATAGGAATAGAAAATATCAGTCACAGGATTTTAATTGTACTGCTAGTAGAAATATTAAAGGTGTAACAGAAGATGGGAATTCAGTTAGAAATAAAGGTAAATCCGATACCAGTAAAATAAATTCATTGCGATTATATTATACAAACTGTAGGAGTTTATGTAACAAAATGGATGAACTTAGAGCACTTGTTAGCAACGAAAATATAGACATTATAGCACTGACTGAAACATGGATTAATACAGAATCAAGACATTTTTTAGCAGAATTCCATATACCAGGATATAGTTTGTTTAAACGCGACCGAACAAGTAGGAGGGGCGGCGGAATAGCAGTGTTTGTCAGGAGTTCTTTAAAAAGCTGTATTAAATCAGGTATTAGACTAAATACTGATAACGAAAGTGTTTGGGTTGAGGTTAGCGAAGGTAGTGAGACCATAATTATTGGAGTTATTTATAGACCACCAAATATGAGTAGAAACGAAGGTACAGCTTTATGGCAGGAAGTGAAAATAGCATCAAGGTTTAGCAATGTGTGTATTATGGGGGATTTTAATTTTCCGAATATTGATTGGCAGCATCAAATCGGCGACTCAGATTCAACAGAGTTTATTGAGGCGGTACAGGATAGTTTTTTATTTCAATTCATAGACTCGCCTACTAGAGGTAATAATATCCTCGATTTAGTTCTCAGTAATAATGAACAAATGATAAATAATGTAGAGATAGGAGACCAACTAGGAAATAGTGATCATAAAGCAATTTATTTTAACATACAATGGACAGGAAAGGCTAAAGAGAATACGACACTTATCCCAGATTTCAGAAAAGCCAATTATGGTGGATTAAGACGAGCCTTAAGTGTCGATCCTATGGTTAAACTATTAAGTGGACCCAGGTGCGCTAATGAACATACTCTCTCTCAGATACCTGTCTTAACTCAGGATAATTTGACAGCTACATATAATAATTTTATTTCTTCACTCCACAATGCGCAAAATAAATATATCCCCAAAAGAAAATTTAGATCAACATAGAACCAACCCAAATGGATGAATAATAGACTATTAGACCTTCTAGGAAAAAAGAGAGGAATATATCGAAAATAAAGAAAGGCGAAATTCACCTACTTGCTTACTATCAGAATCTATCAAGAGAGGTTAAAAAATGTATAAGGACAGACAAAAGAAATTATGAAATCAGGATAGCCAATGACTCAAAAATAACCCTAAGGCTTTTTACCAGCTATATAAATCTAAAGTTAGAGATAAAATAGGCCCCCTTAAAACTTCGATAGGAGAAATGACAGAAAATGATTTAGAAATGTGCAGTACATTAAATAGTCAGTTTCTATCCGTTTTCACTAATGAAAATTTGGCACAGATTCCAGAAGTCCGTAAGGTATATAGCGATAGTATAGAAAATAGGTTAAGTACGGTTACTATAAGTAGAAATGATGTGCTTAAGGAAATTGACAGACTGAAACCTCAGAAATCGCTTGGTCCCGATGAGGTATATGCCAGAGTATTAAAAGAATGCAGAGATGAGTTAAGTTACCCATTAACATTTCTTTTTAACAATTCATTAGAAACAGGTATAGTTCCAGAAGCTTGGAAGCTTTGCAAATGTAGTTCCGATTTTCAAAAAAGGTGATAAATCAATAGCATCCAATTACCGTCCCATTAGTCTCACTTCAATCATAGGAAAGCTACTAGAGTCAATTATTGCTAGGAAAATGAGAAACCACTTAGAAACATTTAACTTAATCAATTCTTCTCAGCATGGATTCACTCAGGGACGTTCTTGCCTTACTAATTTGCTTAGTTTTTTCTCAGAGGTATATGAAGCAGTAGATAATGACAAGGCATACGATATTATATATTTAGATTTCAGTAAAGCTTTCGACAGAGTCCCTCATGAGAGATTGATGAGAAAGGTTGAGGCACATGGAATAGGTGGGGCGTTGTTGGGATGGATTAGGTCATGGCTAATTGGTAGGAAACAGAGAGTCAGCATAAATGGTACCAAGTCAGAGTGGGGAGCAGTCAAAAGTGGTGTCCCCCAGGGATCGGTATTAGGTCCCCTGTTGTTTCTTATATACATAAATGACCTAGATTTAGGTATAACTAGTAGGATAAGTAAATTCGCAGACGATACTAAAATGGGGCGATCAATTGATTCAGATAGCGATATAGAGTGCCTCCAAAGGGATCTAGATACCTTACATGAATGGTCAGTAAGTTGGCAGATGAAGTTTAACATTGACAAATGCAAGGTATTAAAGATAGGGAAGATGCAAACAAATGTTAAATATAAACTAGCTAATTTAGAATTAGAAAATTCAGACTGCGAGAAAGATCTAGGTGTGTTTGTTAGCAATGATTTGAAGCCTAGAAAACAGTGTATAGGCGTTCGTAATAAGGCAAACAGGATTCTCGGGTTCATCTCTAGGAGTGTGAGTAACAGAACTGCTGATGTTATCTTAAAACTTGACTTGTCATTAGTGAGACCCCATATGGATTATGCTGTCCAATTTTGGTGTCCTTATTACAGAATGGACATAGATTCATTGGAGAGAGTACAGCGTAGAATGACAAAAATGATCCATAATATTAGAAATCTTCCGTATGAAGAAAGGTTGAAGAATTTAGGCTTACATTCGTTAGAGAGACGCAGAGTTAGAGTTAGAGGGGATATGATAGAGGTGTTCAAGTGGGTTAGTGGGATTAACAAAGGGGACATGACAAATGTACTAAAGCTCAGTGATAGCGAAAGAACTCGTACCAATGGTTTCAAATTAGATAAATTTCGTTTCAGAAAAGATATAGGCAAATATTGGTTTGGTAACAGAGTTGTAGATGGGTGGAATGGACTACCAAGTGCTATAGTGGGATCTAAGACTGTAGGGAGCTTTAAGATAAAATTGGATAAGCATATGGACGAGAAGGGTTGGGTGTGAAGGGGGATCAGCCGGGTTGGGCCAATCAGCGCTCTGCAGACCCCCATAATCCTGCGTTAATCTCTAACCGTTTTGGTAAGATGATCCTCAGGGTATTAGAGTGTTGAGCCTATAATTGGGCTTTGTAATTGATTTGGGGCTGTGTGGGACAGGCATCTGCCTTGCTTAGGCCAATCGGCTTTCTGCAGACTCCCATTTTCTTATGTTCTTATATACTGTATATATACTGTATATATATTGCATATATACTGTATATATACTGTATATATACTGTATATATACTGTATATATACTGTATATACATTGTATATATACTGTATATATACAGTATATATATTGTATATATACTGTATATATACTGTATATATACTGTATATATATTGTATATATACTGTATATATATTGTATATATACTGTATATATATTGTATATATACTGTATATATACTGTATATATATTGTATATATACTGTATATATGCTGTATATATACTGTATATATATTGTATATATACTGTATATATACTGTATATATATTGTATATATACTGTATATATACCGTATGTTTGCCTCTATTAGAAGGCGAGTTTTGCCAAATAAACTCATAAACCCATAATTAGAGTTTACACGATACGACCAAGTTTAATAGTCAGGGTAACCTTCCTTAATGTAAACTTTGCTCTCTCTCTCTCTCTCTCTCTATCTCTCTCTCTCTCTCTCTCTCTCTCTCTCTCTCTCTCTCTCTCTCTCTCTCTCTCTCTCTCTCTCTCTCATGTTTTTTTATATTTTTGAGAAACTTTAGGCTTTAACATAATGAACAAATGTATAAATTGCATTGAAGTACTGTACATAATTACAGGAACCTGGAACACTTATCGTCAAATAACAGGCTTCATATAAAGGACCCTCTCAGTATACCATTACGCGTTTCTGGCTATCA
This sequence comes from Paralithodes platypus, assembly GCA_032716605.1. Taxonomy (NCBI): domain Eukaryota; kingdom Metazoa; phylum Arthropoda; class Malacostraca; order Decapoda; family Lithodidae; genus Paralithodes; species Paralithodes platypus. The sequence continues at coordinate 31,610,300 of CM064516.1, forward strand.
TTAGATGACTTTTTACAGATTGGGGAGGTCCTCTAACATTCAAAGAGATCAAATATATCTCATTTAACCATCTGACTTCAACAAGCCATTTCCAAACTTAATTAAATCGTCTAATAATATACAGAATGACATGAAGGAATGCGTCATGGATAAGTCCTTTTGCTTCTGTGGATATGTGGCATTAGTTTTTGATTCGGGGTGGTGTGACGTTAGGTATGGAGGTGTGACATACATTTGAGTGAAATGTGCCACTTATCTTAGAAGTAAGGTTGTTCCATTAATTACCTCTGTCAACGAAATTGGACGGAGGTAATGTTTTCGTCTCCGTTTGCTAGTTTGTTTGTCTGTAAACAAGTATTGTTCAGTGATGTCTGTAAAAACTTGCACTGTAAGCGGCTGTACCAAGATGGCTGACCGGAAGCCTCACTGGCCTGATGGTGGTGGTGGTGGTGGTGGAGATGTAGAGTAACCCTGGGATGGCGGCTGGTGGAAAGGTCGTGTTTATACCAGCAAGGGACAGGTGCTCCACTATAGTTTGCCCCAAGTAAACAAAGAGTTTTTTTCTTCTTCTTCTGTTTCTTCTTTGCCCTTAACTAGGGGTGCATTCACCTTGCTCGTTCAGTGTATCATGATTGCAGCTTTGTTACAGGCAGCTTTGCCTTTTGTCCCCTGCATTCACATAGACTATCTCTTCACCTGGGCAAGACGGAAGCCATCTTATGTGGAACAAAACGCAAACTGAAAGACATTGTGGGCTTCTCGGTCAACTGTAATGATATTCCTATAACAACAGTGTCACAAGTTAAATATCTCGGACTAAAACTGGACGCGAGTTTGTCAGGAGAAACAATTTTGGAATCTATCCTGAGTAAGTGTAGAGCACGTATAAAATACCTGTATAGACAGGTGGGATGCTTGCCCGCGGCGACCAAAAAGACCCTCTGCCAAGCGCTTGTTCAATGTCATTTTGACTATTCTGTGTCATCCTGGTACTCTGCATCATCTAAATCAGCACAGCACAAACTTCAGGTCACTCAAAATAAAATGGTTAGGTTCATGCTGAACCTAGGACCCAGATCACATGTTGGCCAGGAACAACTTCAGTCACTAGGTATGCTCAATGTCGCTGACAGGGCCAAACAAATCAGGCTCACTAATGCCTTCAAAATTTTCTATGACAGAGCTCCAGAGTACCTAAAGAATGATTTTGTTAAAGCAAATGAGAGGAGTGGACATAATACAAGAAACAGGATGTTTAATTTTAAGGTCCCGAGAATCCAAGGACAGGGTAAGCAAACATTCTTCTTCAACCGCCATCAAAGACTGGAACGACCTACCCCAGTCAGTCCGTGAAAAGAGAACACTGTATTCCTTCAGACGTAGCCTGAAGGAACACCTGAACCGGACAGCTGCGAGAAGGGAGCACCAAGCTTATGTCTACTACTAAATGCGACATAAGAGATAGACAAACCAAACTGAAATGATTACTGATTATGGATTACTGATATTTACTATAGGATGTAAGGTATCTTAAAATAACCCCCTAGAAATACTTTCTCTAAAGTATCTATTTCTTTATCCTCCCCATTTTCCCCAGCTAACCTAATCCCACAAGGACCCCAATGGAAATACGCCTAACGGCCTTATTGGGCTATCCTTAGTTGGAATTATGCAAGGCTGGTACATGTCATATTTGTAACAAACTATGTGGTACCAACTCTGTAAATTGCTAACTGAATAAATATTATTATTATTATTAATTATTATTATTATTATAACAAATATATACTTAGGTTAGTTTCGGTTCAGTCAGCTTAGAAATGGGTTGAGTTAGGTTACGTTCGCTTATTTAAAGAATATTTCTCAAAATCTCCAGCATAATCGCAGTCGATGTTTTAGAGTGCCACTCGTAAAACGTAAACATGGTTTGTCTGCTGTAATAACTGTTAGGCTCAGCACTAACTTGGGGTTGGGGGGATGTGTTAATGCTTGTAAGGTCAGGGGTCACTCCACTACACAAATGGCTAGATATATTTGAAGACTCTTGACGTAACAAATTAATGGATATCGGCGAATTCTTTTTAATTAATTGAATTAAAATATAACTATATCCTAATATTTTATGATATACATATCAGACGTTATTATAATAGTGAATCATTATAATCATTATTAACACAAATATACCCCCTCGATGAATCACATCATGGGGTAAATGTTTAGACCTATAGCTGTCGAGGGTCAGCCCTTAACCCCTTCTGTACCGGCAACTTCCTTTTAACTTTATTAAGGTTTGACGATCTTATTTAGGTTAAAGCATTTAAAAGTCTTTAAACTATCTCACTTAACCCTCTTTCTACCACATATCCTTCTTAAGTTGCATACAATCGTTTAAATATAGCTAGAATCAAATTAAAACTATGTCGTCGGTACAGAAGGGGTTAAATTCAGTTCCTGACTAACTCCGTCAGTTAGGGAGGTTGAAAATACCTGAGTTACTCCTTCCGTACGAATTATTGTCTTGTATTTTGGCTAATTCTAGACAATTTTATCACACTAGAAATGTTCCCATTAATTTCATATTTGTACTTCCAAACATACATGAACAAATGTGTTTCATGGAGTTATTATGTTTTTAAGAGTTGAGAGAAAACGTAATTTGCAGTTTTGAAGATGAGAGATAGATAGAGATAGATTAATAGATAGACAGATTGATGTGTATTTACAGTAGATAGAGAGATAGATGGATATAGATATAGATAGATATATAGATATATAGATGGGTATATAGATAGATAGGTAGATAGATAGAGATAGAGAGAGAGAGAGTCAATTCTAACCTTCTAAGAATGATCAGTGACGGCCGCACAGGTATGTGTATTTACTTAGGACCTGTGCGCGTGTGTGTGTGTGTGTGTGTGTGTATGTACAAAGGAAATCAAGCAACAACAGGTCTGGTGACCCTTCTAGGTGCTTGTCCTCCAAAATACTGAGGATCAATCGTCTAAGCAGTGGTTTAGAGTGGGTAAGGGAACATTGGAAAGGGAACTGCTGCCCTGGAACTAATGTCCGTGGCAGGATTAGGAAGCTAGTAGGGGACAGATGGGTTAGTAACTGAGGGGGGGGGGGATAAAATAAAGTTATTCATTTACAAACTCAGTCAGTCGCGGGTTTGATGCAAGATATTTGTCTAGGCGAAGTTTAAATGAATCAACGGTGCTGCAGTCTATAACGTCTCGGGGAAGCCCATTCTGTGTGTGCGTGTGTGTGTGTGTGTTGGGTAAAGAGTTTCGTAGAACCTCTTTTCACATCAAATTGTAGGCCTCTGTTTCTACCGAGGTGTCCCCCTACTCCAACAGCTTCCTCTCTCTCCAATACCTCTTCTCTCCTCTCAACTCTCTTCGAAAATTAAATACGAGGTGCCGTTGTAAAGGCTTATCCCTCAATACCTTGGCCTGTTCTACAATCATCACAAATTTTACAGCTTCAACTTCTGGAAACTTACTTTATCAGACGAGCAGCTGATGTAGAGTAGATAGCTCGTAGAAGATAGGTAGAGGAGGGTATAGGGGATACAAGCTTAGATTTTATGCAACTTCTCAACTTAATATTACATCTTAAGTGTCTGGAAACTTACTTTAGAAGACAAACAGCTGATGTATAGTAGAGAGCTCATGGAAGACAGATGGTGATTCCCGGGGTGGCCTCTGTGGGTTATATGGTTCCATCACTGGCCGCCCGGGCTTCACAGGGGAAGCTAGTCGTGACGCCAACAGTCCGCCATCTTGCTTCTCTAGACACTTGTTGAGCGGGGTTGTGTGCGCTCAGGAGGCAATTCAAGCTTCTTTATATTTTGTTTAAGAGGTGTACAATTTACTTAACCCTTACAGTACCGGCCACGTCTTTTTGTTTATACTTTAGCTGCAGTCAGACAATTTTATGAAGCTTCGGAAGGATATAATGGTAGCTAAGAGGATGAATTGAGATAGTCTGCAATCTTTTAACAGGTAGACATCCTTCCTAAGCTGAATGCTTAGTTTAATAGTTGTCAGAATTGAATAAAAAGGATGTCACCGGTACTGAATAAGTTAATATTATAGGTTAACCAACACATTTTGTCATCATCATCGGGTTTCTGTGTGTTCTGGATAATACAAGCTCTCCTGGTTGGATTGATGTGTGCTCCAAAGGTAATTCAGGATTTATAAACACTTTCTTGTTGATGTGGTATATTATTTACTTAATTAATTTCGTGCCTTGTCTGTTCTATGATTCGTGTTTAAGGGGAGATTTCCACCTGGAGGATTTTTTTCTGGACCTCTTTCTCCCTCATGTTTAGCCCCATTGCTTTTGAGATTTTAAGACGTTCGCCCCATTAGTTTGGCGATTTTAAGAACCCTCGCCCAATATCTGTCAATTTTAAGACCATTCGTGCCATTTAGGTGTCGATTTTTTCCTGGCGAGCGATAGCGAGCCTGTAGTTTAAGGGGAATCGGCCTTCGGCCGGGAATTTTTCTACCGAAAAATGTACAAATTTATCTTGAAAGGGGGTCTAGGGGGAGTAATTTTAAGTTTGATGGAAGTCTAGGGAATCAACTAAAAACCTCCCCTTAACTTTGCTATTCTGTTTCACGTTATTCGGAATTGAAGGACACTGTTTTGCTAATGTAAGTTTTGTTATTTTGGCACTGTTGAATGGAATGGTGTTTCAGGTGGAATTCCTAGGGTAAGAGATTTGTTTTTTCTTTCCTTGGAAGGGAATCTGATGTTCTTATAAGGATATTATGTATGGCGCTTATTCATTAACCAAATATATGAGAGTAAGGATAAACAGGCATTTTCACAACATTGTCTCTCCCCCCCCCCCACCCCCCCCCCCCCCTACGATTTCTTTGAAGATCACCAAGATGTTACTATGTTCGATCTTTTAATTCACTTGCAAATAGTTTCATGAACCGGATTTATTAGGTAGGAACTTAACCCTCTCAGGCTCAGAGGACGCATTGTATTTATACTTTCTGGCTATTATTAGACGATTTTATTCAGATTTGGAAGGGTATATGGAAATCGGAAGGTTAATAGAGATAGTTTTTCCCCTTTTAATTCCCACAGATCCTTCCTAAGCTGTATAAAATCGTCTAATGATGGCCACAATATAATGTCAAAACGCGTCAGGAGCCTCAAAGGGTTAACATAAACTAAATTTTTCATTTCGTAGTAATATGCGTAAATAATGTTATGTCATAAATCGTTCCATTGTAGTTTATTATTGATTTTGTTCTTTGCTAATATTTAAACAATTTATACAACTTAGGAAGTACCTTTATCAAATCAAAGGAGTAAACTGTATATCAATTATCATAGTGCTTTCTAACCACATTGGAATCATTCAACAATAGCCATAATAATGTGAAAGAATGTGAAATTGCATAGACCTACGTAGAAGCTTAAAGTGAAATGGTGACATATATATATTATTCCGACCAAAAGTTCGCATAAATTACTACGAAAAGTGTACTTCAAGCAATATAAAATAGATAAACTCAGAAAAGATGACAAATATACACACCATATACACACCATATACACACCATATACACACCATATACACACCATATGAGGATGATCACTGTATTGACAATGTTTGGCTTGGAGCTTCATCGGGCATTTGTTTAACTTGAAGCTCTAACGAAACATTGTCGATAAGGGGTTCATCCTGAAAATAGAGCATATATTGTTATATAATCATCTAGTATCAGCCAGAATTATAACATAACTAGCTATTACAACCCTCAGGTCAGATCAGCTGGCTATAGAACAGTAGGAGAGTAGAGAGTTTTGGATAGAGGAAGAGTAAGTTGAGAAATACAACCCTCAAGTTGGTTTAACTCCTTATAAACCCATTGATTGATGAGGTAGCCAATATATCCTATCTGAATATAATCGCCTAATGTTAGCCAGAATCAAATAAATAATATGTTGCCCGTCGTCATCCAACAAATACTTTTTGTCAGATTGACTAACTTTTGCTTGATAAGTATTCTAAACTATTTTTAGAACAACACTGCAAATAGTATGGGTTTAAGGGGAGGTCTCCACTTGAGGGATTTTTTGCTTGACCCCTTTCTCCCTCATGTTTAGCCCCATTGCTTTTGATATTATAAAACGTTTGCCCCATTAGTTTAGCAATTTTAAGAACTTTCACCCCATATTAAGACCTTTCGTGCAATTCAGGTGTCGATTTTATCCTGGCGAGCGATAGCGAGCCTGTAATTTAAGAGGAACCGGCCTTTGGCCGGGAAATTTTTCTACCGAAAAATGTACAAATTTATCTTGAAAGGGACTCAAGGTGGTGTAATTTTAAGCTTGATGGAGGTCTAGGGAACAAACTAAATACCTCCCCTTAAGAGTGTATGAAAAAGGTAACTAAAGTATCTATAATATTTGCCCCTTTATTGATAGTACTTAATCCATATAGTACGAATAAACTTGCATATAATGATCAAAGGTATATCAAGGTATATCACTATCAATATACCCAACATGCTTATATATCCCTTTATGCGGTATTTTTGTATTTATTTGTACAGTGAGCTAATTAATGGGTGGACATTTCTGCAATACTATAAATGATCAAGGTTTACTACATAATACATACTAGATAAGCTTGGCCTAACTTTTAACATCTCTTGATTATATCAAATGAATCAAGACAGACACACTACACTACAGGGATGGGGTTACTTATATACTATAGAGACACTGAGACACACTACACTACAGGGATGGGGTTACTTATATACTATAGAGACACTGAGACGTAACTGTATTGGTCTGTGATGGTGTGGTCCTTCTAACCTATTATACCTAGAGCCATAGCTTTAAGGGGAGGTTTTTAGTTAGTTCGCTAGACTTCCATCAAGCTTAACATTACAGCCCCTAGACCACCTTTCAAGATAAATTTGTACATTTTTCGGTAGAAAAATGTCCCGGCCGAAGGCCGGTTCCTCTTAAATTACAGGCTCGCTATCGCTCGCCAGGAAAAAATCAACACCTAAATGGCACGAAAAGTCTTAAAATTGACAGAAATGGGGCGAAAGTTCTTAAAATCGCCAAACTAATGGGGGCGAACGTCTTAAAATATCAAAAGCAATGGGGCTAAACATGAGAGATAAAGGGGTCAAGAAAAAAATCCCTCAAGTGGAAATCTCCCCTTAACAAATCACAATATATGTCTACAAATCACTAAGAAACGTTTCCGCTAATATATGTCTACAAATCACTAAGAAACGTTTCCGCTAATATATGTCTACAAATCACTAAGAAACGTTTCCGCTAATATATGTCTACAAATCACTAAGAAACGTTTCCGCTAATATATGTCTACAAATCACTAAGAAACGTTTCCGCTAATTGATTTCGTATGGAAATCGATTGGGAACATAAATATGTCATTTCCTTCGTGTTTCCAATGTAAAACGATAATTTGTTGATAAATAATAGTCTCATCTCATTCATGTTTGCAAATATTACATAATAGACCTTTCGTGTCATTTTAGGTGTCAATATTTTCCTGGCGAGCGATAGCGAACCTGTATCTTAGGAGGAACCGGCCTTTGGCTAGGACATTTTTCTGCCGAAAAATTTACAAATTTATCTAGAAGGGAGGTCTTGGGGATGTTTTTGTTAAGCTTGATGGAGGTCTAGGAAGGGAAATAAACAATGAATATACAAATGAATAAATCGACCAATATATATAACCCTCCCCCCTTTGAATCGTAACTAAGGAAAGAAGGAAAGAAAAATACTAAGTTACACACCCGATCAATGCTTTGATATTCAGCCTATTCTAAAGAATCTAGGCTAGCTGCTGGGTAGATATTTAGAGACGATAAACTAATGCGGTGCAAATAAAATCAATCGTGGTTGTTCCAATATTCCCATGGCTAGAAGAGATCATGAAATCCAATGGTGTAATGGTGGTGTAATGGTTTAGGTGCTTATGTTCTGGGTGTGGTGTCCCGAGTTCGAATCCCGGGAGGACCACATGCTTTCATTAGTTTATTCAAGTACATTGGGGTTTGTAATTGATGATTAATGTTAAGAACGGGGTGTTACTTACTGTCTATATCGGTGACTATTGTATACCCCCAGCAAGAATTACTGTATATATCGGTGACTATTGTATACCCCCAGCAAGAATTACTGTATATATCGGTGACTATTGTATGTAATCATTTTTCACATATATGCTTTCATTAATTTCATTGGAGGTGTTTGGTGTTGTGGTGAAAGTAATAAACAAATTATTTCATCTCTAACTAAACAGTATACATACATACATTTCATCTCTAACTAAACAGTATACATATTACTAAAAAAAAATCGATAATTCTGATTAGATTATTTAAGATATAATAATAAGCACAAATAGTTGCTAATTTAAATGTCACCAAATGTAATCTGATTGTGTTTCAGAAATAACATCTAAACTAATATAATCACTTTTCCGGGGATTTCTGGTGTAGCGGCTTCTGAATTAAATTTATTATAATAATTAACTTCACTGTAATAGGCGATAACAATGCAAAAGAGCAGCAAAATGTAACCAGGAACAAAATATAATCGGATAGTTTCCATACACTGTAATGCCAATTTTCTCATAAACGTTACCAGTATTTATTTCAATCGACAATGTTCTATAAAAGAATACACTCAATAATATATAGGCTAATAATATAGATGTTGCCAAAATAATTTACCGATCGAGAATAGCCAGAGAAACCTCTAAACGTGATTCGGCTTCCACACGATATATGGCCAGCCGCCGTCCACGCGAGCTCGACAAGTGGCTACCGGGGAGCGATAATATGCGTGCGTGCCCTGCGATGCCTGGCGCCAGACTAGCGAGTGCCATACACCATAGACCTGACTCTGGCACCAGATACTCCACCACCTTAATGACGTCACTGGGGCACCTTTAACACTTTCGATACCATGATACCTATATTCTTCTCTTTAACCCCCTAAGGATTATGACGCATTTTGATAGTTTATTCTGGCTATAATTAGACGATCTTATACAGCTTAGGTAACAGGCTGATGATGATGGTTATGATGATGATAATGATGATACTGCTTAGGAAGGATCTGTGGGTGTTAAGAGGGTAAAGAATGGCTCAATCGACCCTCTGACTTCCATATGCCCTTCCTACTCTGAATAAAATCGTCTAATGATATAATGATAATACGGCTACTATTATTAATTTTAACTTTTTGTCAGTATATTGGTGGAATTATAATGTTATGCTGCCATGGGTAACTAACTCTAGAAGATAATATTCAGCTTAGGAAGGCACTTTGTCACCCTTAACCATTTCAGTGCCATGACGCCTTTTAAAGAGTATTCTGGCTCACATAAGAAGATTTTATTAAGTTTAGGAAGGCACTGTGGTTGGCGCCAGACTAGTGAGTGCCATACACCATGGACCTGACTCTACTTTTTCTGGCCTCCCTTCTCCTTCATGTTTAGCCCCATTAGTTTTGACATTTTAAGACGTTCGCCTCATTAGTTTGCCAATTTTAAGGGGAGATGGGTGCATTGATTTGCTTATTTATTTATCTTTTTATAATTTTTTTTAGTTTCCTCTCTAGACCTCCATCAAGCTTTTAAAAAACACCCCCAAAATGATGTTTGTACATTTTGTTTAGACCTTTCGTACCATTAAGGTGTCGATATTTTTCCTGGCGAGCGATAGCTAGCATGCAATTTAGGAGGAACTGGCCTTTGGCCGGGACAATTTTCTATCGAGGGAGAAAACGAAAACTATAATTAATATTAATAATGATGATAATCAAATTTATTAATTTCACTCGCAACACCAAACACTTCTCAATGAAATTAATGAAAGCATGTGATCCTCCGAGGATTCGAACCTGGGTTACCACATACAAATACTGTAAAATAAAACAAAATTATGATAATAATTTACGTCGTCTTGCTGTAAATGTTACGAATATTTTCCTTACAGAGACTGCTATATCGACTCGAAATAGTGTCAATAAAAGTTGCCGATTAGAACTTGCCGGTAATAAGCCTCCATGTGACACCCCCTTGACGTACAGCTGACGGGACTCTCGTTTTATTAATGGCTGGATTAATTTACGAGGCGGTCTATATATTTATTTGATAAGTAATATGTGAGTTTTTTGTGTGGGTTTTTGACTAGTGGGGTATTATTATATATGAGAGGTTTTATATATATATAGTTTCTCTCGCTCTCGTTCTTAGTCTCTTTCGCTCTTGTTCTAATTTTCTCTCTATTCCCCCCCCCCATCACCACACACACACACACACACACACACACACACACACACACACACACACACACACACACACACACACACGCACATACACACACATAAACTCACTCACTCACACTCTCTCCCTCTCTTTCTGTGTATGTTCGGCCGGTTCCTCCTAAATTACAGGCTCTCTCTCGGTGGCCAGGAAAAAATCGACAATAAAGGGGCGCAAAAGGTCTGAAAATTGACAAAGAAATGGGGTGAAAGGTCTTAAACTTCGCCGGTACAGAAGGGGTTAAGGGAGGATGGGCGTAATTATTTCATAATTTATATATATATTTTATAATTTTATAAGTTTCCTCCCTAGACCTCAATCAAGCTTAAAAAAAACACCCTCCAATGCCCTCCTTCAAGATAAATTAATAATTTTTGAAAGAAAAATATACCGGCCGAAGACCGGTTCTTCTTAATTTACAGGCTCGTTATCGCTCGCCAGGAAAACATAATGACACCTAAATGTCACGAAAAGTGTTAATATTGACAAATAAATAGGACGACAGGTCTTAAAATAGGACGACAGGTCTTAAAATCGCCAAACTAATGGGCTGAACGTCATAAAATACGAAAACTACTGGGGATAAACATGAGGGAGAAGGGGGATCCAGCAATATATAAAACTCCCCTTAAGCACCATGACGCCTCTTTAACTTTGATTCTGGCTAAAATTAGACGTTTGTTATGCAGTTCAAGAAGGACCTATGTTATTCAGAGGGTTTATCGAGATCGTATTTACCCTATGAGTCCTAGAAGTACATTAAAAGCTAAAGATAATCGTCTAATGGTAACCAGAATACAATACAAAATTACGTCATGGTGGTGAAGGGGTTAATGGTATGATTGGTAATACGTCTTGGGGCTAAAATAAGAGTATGATGAAGAGACAGGCCTTAAGGGGAGACTGACTGTTTGTTTGGTCTGTAATTCATGTATTGATATATTTTTTTTAGTTTCCTCCCTATACCTCCATCAAGCTTAGAAAAACACCCCCTAGATAAATTTGTAAATTTTTCAGTAGAAAAATTTCCCGACCGAAGGCCGGTTCCTCTTAAAATTGCAGGCTCGCTTCCGCTCGCCAGGAAATAATCGACACTTGAATGGCGCGAAAGGTCTTAAAATTGACAACGAAATGGGGCGAAAGGTGTTAAAATCGCCAAACTAATGGGCCGAACGTCTTATAATCTCAATACTAGCGGGGCTAAACATTAGGAAGAAGGGGGTCCAGAAAATATATAAAACTCCCCTGAATGGTATGATTGGTATAAGTGTCTTGGGGCTAAAATAAGCCTATGACAAAGTGACAGGTTCAAAATACAGCACTAGTCATCTGCCTCATCTCTTATTTCTCACAAGGCTATATATCTTCCACGCTCACTGACACACACACGCGCACACAGTCACACACATACTCTCATTCACACACACACACACACACACACACACATTTACACATATACACACACTATCTCTCTCTCACTCACACACACACACACTCTCTCTCTCTCTCTCACACACACACACACACACACACACACACACACACACACACACACACACACGCTCACTCACTCTTACTCCCCATTTCATTTAACTATTTGATCTATAAAGATTCTATCTGAACTCAATGGACTCGTTTAGCCCCTTCTGCACCGGCGACGTCTTTTTAATTTTGTTCTAGTCATATTTAGACGATTTTGTGCAGCTTAAGAATGATCTGTGGTAACCTAAATCGTTATGTGAAATAGTTCGAAGCCTGTGAATGGCTAGAGGCCCTTTTTAAACTGAATAAAATCGTCTAATGTTAACCAGAATAAAGCTAAGAGAACGGCGCCGGTACTGGAAAGGTTAATGATAAATAGAAATGCTGTTTGCTATCTGAATTTAAATTCTACACGATCTAAAATTTGTAAAATATACCACATAGTTGGAAAAGGGCACTAAAATGGAGTCCAAAGTAATACATGGCACCTCGACGACGTATACAGACTAATAACACACACAACAAAGCCACTCCAACAGCTTCCTCTCTCTCCAACAGTACTCATAATAGACAGAGAGAGAGAGGAATGACAAATTGACAGACAGTATAGGCTACGATGTGAACGATACTTTATATTATGCGATATAATCAACAACTTCACTCATAAGTTGTGACATTCGTACTCAAGAACGACCGAGAGATGGGAGCAACTACAAGAAAGTTTCTTAACCTCCCATATTATTGAAATAGGTAAGCTATAATGCACTCATAATAGTATAGATACCCATAAAATCTTCGTTTTCTTTTAAGCTAAATTTCGGTGTCAGAGAAAATAGTAGGTATATAAGGGGTAACAATAATATAGGCGAGCGATTTAAATTTGTTCCCTTTAATTATTTTATTTTGTTATGTCTTCCGACTCTTTGCGATAATGTTTTTAGTTTTTATAGTTTTTACTGTATTTATTTTGTGAAATTTAATAGTATTAAAGATAATTAAAGTCGCAATATAATATATTAGGCTACATAGATGTCAACAGTTCGGGGGTATTCACGTGTGTTCACCTACATGAAATAAATAATTATAGTCTCCGTAGGGAACACGGTTTCTTGCTGCTAGAACCTGTTTTGGGATCATACGCCAATGGAACTGTGCTTTACCGTGACGTGCAAGACTCATATTTTTTACTTTAATAGCCAAGCCACGGAAGCGCCTCTCCAATTTAAGTAGTAGCCTACAATACTTGATGACAAAATGTCCTTCAGTCTGAACAGATCTTTTCCTGTGTGTTCCATTGTCTTAACTTTGCAACATACATCTGTGATCACCCCAAGATTACAGCAAAAGAATTAGCTATTGACTATCCTATGGATATCACTGCAGATAATGAACTATTTATATTCTTCAACACGCTTTTACTATTAACCACATTTCCCAATAGCATAAAGTTAATGGAGTACCGTTTTCGGGATAGATATCCGAAACTTATGGTTTTATCTTCCTGTCCAGAGACAACTGTTTCCAGGACAGCGAAAAACGTTCGGGAAACAAAGGTGAAGCGACTCCCAAGCCAAAAGGAAGAAGGTATTTTTGTGCCTTTTTGTTATGATAATAATCAGGCATTAAATTATAATTATGGCCATCCCTTCGGGGATCACGGCATCAGGCAATAGATAGATAGATAGAGGCATATGGAAATTCCAATGATTATCATATTATATAAGCACCTAGTGTAGTCATAATAAAAAATGCATAATCATAAGAAGTCATGATATACTGTGCATATCCTAGGTGTTAAGTATTGTTGATATCGACAGTCGTAGCTCTAGCGCTAGTTCAAAAGAGCCCACCAGAGGTCTCATATGAAACCTTTGTAGGGAGAATGGGACGGAGAATTCCTCATTCTCGAATCTGTGAAATTTTTCTAGATTCACAAATTTGCACATCGTTCCTGTGAAAGTCGCTTAATATCTACAAGCTACGATTGATGATACCTTTTCATTTTTTTTTCTGGCTATCATTAATATATTTTATTCAGTTTAGGAAGGAACTCGAGGAATCAAAGGGGTACAAACTAACCCGTTGATTCCCACAGATCCTCCTTAAGCTAAGAAAATTGTCTAGTGGTAGCCAGAATGAAAGGAAGAAACTCGTCAAGGTATACCGAAAGGGTGAACGCTATGATGCAGTTTTTACCACCATACACTCTCTGCTGAATACCAAGGCTAGGGTGGGTGCCCTGATGAATCAGGGACTTAGTGAATAGTTGAATAGTGAATTGTTGCTAGACCGCACCGTTCACCAACAGCACTGACGTCTGCCAATAACTCACTGGCTGGCCCGAGGCTCGAACCGTCAACCTCACGGTTAGCAGGCGAACGCTCTACCAATCGAGCTACGGCCTGTGGCTGTAAGATGAGATGGTGAGATGTCTTGAGGGTTATTAAATTCTATTAAATTATTATTGAGGATTTTGATTTAGAAATTTTCGAGCCATATGTTTTAGTTTTCCCCCTTGACTAAAAGATGGGGTGAAAAGTCTTAAAATCGCCAAACTAATAGAGCGAATGTCTTAAAATCTCAAAACTAATGGGGGAGAAAAGGGGCCAGAAGAAGCAACTATACCTTCCCCTTAATATAGTCATCTTATTAACATATTTGTTTATGTTGATCAATTATTATGTCAAAGGGGAGTTTATAGGACACCGGTCACCCTAATTAACTCTAATTAATGTGGTTATGGATTAATGTTGAGACCTATTTACCTGTCAGACTCTTCCCAATTAACGTTTTTTTTTTATAATGACGTCTTACTATCCCCATTTAGTACCGGTGACGTTCTTTTCATTATAGTCTGGCAAGTATTAGAGGATTTTATTCAGCTTAGGAAGGACGTCTACCCTTTTAAATGACTACAGACTATCTCCATTCATCGTTTGAGCCTCCTATATACACCCTTCCTAAGCTTAATCAAATCTTCTAAATGTAGCTGAAATCCAATAATATAGACGTCGCTGGTACAGAAAGGGTTAAATTCTGTCAGTATACGACGACGCTCTTTCTGTTTTTGATCTGTCCATCAGTAGACAACTTTATTCAGTTAATAAGGAATTGTGAGAGTAATCTAATACATAAATTCACTCCCAATTAACACCAAACACCTCCCAATGAAATGAATGAAAGCATGTGATCCTCCGAGGATTCGAACCTGGGATACCACATCTGAGGATTAATGGTAGAATATGAAACTACTATGTATCTGCATCATATTAATACCAAATTTGTATAATTAGCAATATATTTTGCTTGATAATCTTCGTAATAGGTGAGTAATGAAGATATGACAATTTACTGTCAGCTAGGAAAACAAAATACTATAGTTATAACAAAATATACGAAGTAAAGTATATCAGCTAACTTAATATTCTAGGTTATTAGTAATAGAATGTAACGCTAACTCTTACTATCTTTTCCCACAACCCGTATATCATACTGCCCCAAATTAACTGGATTGAAAACCGTCCTTCTTCTTCTTCTTCTTTAGAACCCGCCCGCAGACCGTGCAGATCCACAGGGCTGACCTTTGTATCGGTACTGGCTCAGAAACGTTAGTAGGAGGGAAAGTTTAGAGTAGAAGGATAGTTTAAGAGACAGTTTTGTTTGTTTGTATAACCCCCCCCCCCTCACCTCCGCTCCCCCCCCCCTCCCTCACCCACTTCTCTTCCTCCACATTTTATCCAATATCCTCTTCATCATCTCCATGTCTTGTGTTTCCATCTCCTGTGTTAACCCCAATAGCGCCCCCACCCCTCTATCTTCCCTCTGCTTAATCTCTTCCCACCCCCCCTCCCCAACTCTATTCCTCATGTACCTCTCCAACTCCTCTCTCTCCTCATTATATCTTGTACATTCGGTTACTATGTGTTCTACATCCTCCACTATTGGGTCCCCTCCCATTTCACATTGACTGCAGTGCGGTCCCACTCCATTCCATCTCCTTGTTCTCTCATTCGTTTCTAGCGATCCTTTTCTTGCTTTAAATAGGAGTTTCGATCCCCATCCCCCATCATAGTACAGTTCTCTAGCTGGTTTTTCCTTCTCTCTATAATATGCCAGCGTGGCTTTATTTTCTACCCCCTCCCTCCATCTTCTTCTCCCCTCCTCCTTTATCCCTTTCTCTATCTCTCTGACACATCCCCTCCCATTCTCTAGTATGACCCACTCCTCTCTCTCATTTCTTTTTCTAAATTCCCCCCCCACCCGGTCCTGTTTTATATTTATCCTCCCCAATCTTTTCTTGCACTCTCTGTTCCATTTACTTTGCTCGCTCGCCCATCTGTATACCTTCCCCGGCCACCCTATCTTCCTCCATCCCCTCTAGCCTCACTTTGTACTTCCCTTTCGCTTTCCCAATCCTTTCCTCAAACGTACTCCACCCCATCTCCCCTCGGATTGCTTCTTGAGCTACGTATTTATTTGCCCCCAATCCTGTCCTCCCGATTTTATTCTGTATCGTTTCTAATTTCTTCGTTTCCGCCTCTGTTGTTTCTACCGCCTCTAAGCCGTACATTATTGCAGGTACTCCTAATCCTTTCCACAGCCCTCGCACTATTTCATAGCTATTCGCTCTTAGCCTTGTCGCGCTCCATAGTCTTCCATTCCATTGTTGCATTTGTCCCACCTTTTCACTTTTCGCCTTCTCAAACCCTTTCTCCGTGATCGTTACCCCCAGATATTTATACTCCCTTGTCTTCTTCATTCTGTTTCCTTCCAGTGTCCATTCCTCGTCTTCTTGAAGCTCTCCATTAATTTTCATCACCTGGCTCTTTTCTTTACTAAATCTTACTTCAAGTTCCTCCCCGAATCTCGTTGCTTCCTCTAGTAGTCTCTGCAACCCTCCTCCCGTTTCTGCCATCAGAACGACGTCGTCAGCAAACAGCAGTACCCCCAGTCTTTCTTTGTTTATCTGAATCCCCTCCCCAACTCTTTTCATCCTCTGTGTCATTTCTTCCATATATAACGCAAATAATAACGGCGATAATACGCACCCCTGCCTTACCCCCCTCTTGCTTTCTACCCATCCCGTTTCTATATTTCCTAGCGCGTACAAGGCCGACTTTAGTTTACCTTCGTATCTATGACATGTGAATCACTAAATCCAGCTTACATATTATATCTATCTGTCATCTAAGTTCCTATGTTACCCTTATATAAATAAACTAGTACTGTATTAATTTATTATTTTTCATTAAATGTAGATATATTTTTAAAATATTGATAAAAGATACACATACAGTAAATGATCACTATAACTTGACCTTGCTAGTAAACAGCTTTGACAATCTTTTCCGTGATCCGCTTATAAAACATATTTTGAAAGTTTTTAACATTATACAGTTGATTAAGAATACCATACGAGTTTTATAGGTGTATTTCTGAAGTGCTGACATGAGTAAAAGGTAAGATAAAGGGGTATAAATAGCAATTATAGCACCTAGATTGATCGAGCGCCTATCAAGGTAGGCTATCTCAAAATGTTTGCTCTGATAAGCTTAGCCTAGGCTAATTGTATATACTCTTGTACGGTTGTACCAGGGCTGCGTTGAATGTTCAGCCACAATTTGCTATGCAATATGGGTAAGATTAGGAGTAGTGGGTGTACCACTACCGACATAGGCTACAGCATAAATCATCTATAAAACATTAACCTAACCTAACCTAGTTACTACATGAATACTAGGTTAGGTTAGGTTAGGTTAGGTTGTTTGGTTAGGTTAATGTTTCATAGATGAGTTATGCTGTAAAATAAGCTGTAGCCTATGTTGGTAGTGGTACGCCCACTAGCCTAGCCTACTCCTAATTTTACCGAAATAAGTAAGGCAGCGTATTGCTGTGTACCAACTACCAACATACCAGACAATAGCGACCGCGCTGGTATAGTGACTAGCGTCTTGGACTTCCACCCAGAAGGCCCGGGATCGCGACCAGTCGCCCACGCTCGGCGCATTAAAGATTTTTCATAAGCACTGAGTCGTTACCATCCCTCATGAGCAAGGGGATGGGGTAGTAGTACAGGACCCCAATGGAAATACGCCTAGGCCTAATCGGCCTTATTGGGCTATCCTTAGCTGGCTTAGCATGCGCTGGCTTTAAGAACTATTATTTTTTATTATTATAGCCTACTAGCCTAGGCCTAGCCTATGTTCACTTGGTGCGGGGCTAGCTGTGGTCCGGGGCTAGCCTAGCTGTGGTCCGGGCCGACCGTCCGGCTCATTTATATTGTTCCCTGTGTTTGTATAAGTCGTACATTCGCAGTTATATTTGCGTCTCGTCCAATTTGACTAGGCTAGCCTACTATTATTTCACAAATTATCCCACAGCCAGCTGTTAATGCCTGTTATTTGCCCCTTGCTGGCAATATAATCACCGGTACTGTATATGATGATGACATTAAGTGGTGAATTTCTATAAGTGCACCATTAGGCTATGAGTTTTTATTTGTAAACATGACTTTTCTGCTATATTTTTTATGTAGGCTAATGTGAGTGTTTTGATTATCGGTATCTATTTCTTGTGGAAATGCTTAACCGTGGTATATCTTTCTCTATGTCGTTGCTAAAAGTATAGGGATGGATGTAGACTCCGGGCGTACGGTCGTCATGTTTACATAAGGCGATCGCCGCGGTTAACTTCGCGTCTATTTTGACGGCGATTTTTTCGGTTAGGCCTATTTGCCCCCTGCTGGCAATATACGGTATATGATGATGACAATATGTCATGTGGGGGTGAGGGGGGCAAAGCCCCCCCTCAACATATTACTGTATCCAAAGGCATTCAAAATAGACGGGAACATGATTACAAAGGTCCGACGCCTCCCCCGCTGCCGTCATGATTACATTTGTCGATCGCCGTGGTTAAGTTCGCGTCTATTTTGACGGCGATTTTTTTTCGGTAATTTGCCCCCTGCTGGCAATAGGCCTATATATGTTACGAATGCACTTTTGACAGTCACTGTAAGTATGGGTTAAGATTAGGAAGACGTTTTGAGATACGCTCCTATCTTTTAAGGGTTAAGTTATGAACTCTTAGTAAGGATGACTTAAGGTGTCGATGTCCTTAGGAGTTAATATATTATAGGATGTAGTTATAGGTTGATTGTAGAAGTTGTATTGTAGGTCGATCTCAGCTCTCGTTTACTGCTCGTAGTTTGATAATTATATTAAGTAGATAATTGTATCGCTGCCACCACCTATTACCATATAAATATATATCGTGGTGATGTGCTGGTCTATCAGAAGGAGAGTTGAGCGTTCTCTGCCATACCCATAGCTTACTCTGACTGTTCCTTTTACTTATATATTTTCTAGATCTCAAGTGACGGCGTCTTTTCCGTGGATTGACATCCCTACTGCCAACCCTGGCAGATTGGGAGCCAAAGCGTCACATTTTTCCTTCGCCCCTCAACTTTACCTTTATAATTGCTGAGGGGCACAGGGCCTTGGGTGGGGCTTTTGTTTCCCGGGCGTTTCCGCACCCTCCTCAGCTCCCCGCCTTTGAGTGGCTTCGGTCACCTGGGCATTATTAGTGGTAAGCTGGGAGGGTTCTGTGGGGGCACTCGGTTATGGCCTTGGCCTTGCTCGGGACCTTGGGGCTGCTCGGCCAGACAGCCTGAGGAACAGCAACAACAACAACCATATAAATATTAGATTGTATAGGCTACTTATAGGTAAAAGGAAAGAATGTTTGGTACCCAAAACCAACTTTGATATTTATTCAAATAACAACTGAATATAGTGTACAGAAGTACTAAATATAAGTAAGAGAGACTTCCCTATATTGAGAGGGAAGCTCTAAGGGCTTCTTGTCTTGTCCGTGGCTAAAGTCTATATGAATTCTCAATACTGTACCTCTCAATACCTCTCTCCACCTCACACCTCCACTGGTCACCTCGAAACACCTCAACAACACGTGATCGTCATTGGTCATATGATCTGATGCTTGGGCGACATCAAGGTTCCAGAGTAAGCTTTATTTGTGTGGGAAAGGAACCTGAGTCAATGGTTTTAGAAGGGGGAAGTTACAAAGAGTTACAATGAATACCCCCTCAGAATGTATAGCTACCTGCATAAAGATCAATTCATATTAAGTATACGTACTGTACTAGCTTAAAATGATATGAAAGATGGTTATCATGATTGTATAGTAAATAGTACAATCGGGAGATGTAATATATATATATATACCCGGTATATATATATATGATGACAATATGTCATGGGGGGGGGGTGGGGGGGGGGGGGGGGGAAAGCCCCCCACCACCCCCCTCAACATATTATTGTATCCAAAGGCAGCCAAAATAGACGGGAACATGATGGCAAAGGTCCGGCGCCACTACGCGTAGTGTAAACAAGGCTGTCGGTACGCCCGCACTTAACATTCTTGCCAAAGTTTATCCCTGGCAGTTTTCAGTTTGTCCCAGTAGGAGAGTTATTGCATGCCCTTTACTTGCAAGGTGTGCCATGGTTTGCCTGTAGTGTATATGGAGCAAGGTCCAACAAGGAAGCAATACATACATGAGATAATAGGCTATCTCATGACAAAAATAATTAATTTGGATTAAGATTGTGGATGATCATGATAGGCCCTTATGGCTTTTAGTCATGTGTCATATCTTGTCAAATTGCAAATTTGTTTGAATAGAATATTTATACTTTAGTCCTAATTGTAGTTTCTTTATTCATACAGAAGAATATAGCAGAATTTATCATAACGTCCTGAAGTAAGTGAACTTCTCAAATTGACTAGGGTAAGGACCGTAAGGTAACCAATAGGTACGCACGGTAACGCACCGGACCAATAAGTGCACACTTGGCCTTTAAAAAGTCCTCCACAGGATATGACAACACTTGGGCATTTAAACTTGATCTCATTTTAAAGCTTAACCATTATGCCTTCATGTCAACAGGTACCGGTATCAACAGTTTAGTTTGTTATGATTGAAGAGGTGCAGCAACAAAAAGAAGTGAAGATGTAAAAAAAGCTCTGTTTTCTTACGAAAATCTAGAGGTTGCTCTTTTTTTGAGTAAATTTAAAATTATAATTATTTGCAGGTACATTCTGTGATGTAGTGTATTAGAAAAACGCATCAGGACTGCTCAGAAACATATGATAAAGCCAAGGCTGGGTGCATACCTATTGGACAGAGCCCACATGTATACCGGTACCAAAAACCAATAGGTACTGTACTGGTAAGCATTTTTTCAAACAGCTGCCAGAGAGTCCTAAGCTACATTACATGACATTCTAAGGCCACCTCTACTACAAGGATGAATAAGAGCCACTTTTCGCTGAAACTATCAGAGTACCATCCAATTCAATTTACCCCAAGGGTGGTCCAGAAGGTACGCAGTGCGTGGTGCCCTGAATGTACGCGCGTTCCTATTGGGCACCACGCACTGTGTACCTATTGGTTTTCATAACAAATTTTCCCTCCACAGATTATGCATGTCTTTTATCTTTTTCAAATTGAAAAATACAACATTTCTGGTGTAACTTATCCACTTCCTAAAATAAAATGTAATTTGATAAATGCTGTTTGATAAAGTGTGTACCTTTTGGTGTTTGGTATTTGGGCTCTGTCCAATAGGTACCGGTACGCACCCAGCCCGGGTTATATCTGAGCAGTCCTGATGCATTTTTCTTAAACTCAAGCTCTCACTTAGATTAACAATTTTTATTAAGTTATTTTATTATTAGGGGAGGTGTGGTGGAGTGGTCTTGCCACTGGCCTGGTAATCCAAAGGTCCCGGGTTCAAATCCCGATGTATCAATGGGAAGATATTATTGGGATGGAATTTGTGCTGTACCTAGTATCAGTGCATTACCACAAAGCCCACCGAAACGTCAATAAAATACCCTCATTGTTCCCTGATTAAATAGCACTGTATGAATATTCCCATATTCAAAATATGCTATAGGGGTGCAATGCCTGGTGAGTTATCTGCTCAACAGGTGGCGTTGTGTGTGTGTAAGTGTGAGAGTCCGAGTGTAGGGTGAGACAGTGAACGGGAACGAGATGGCTTCAGAGATGGGGTCGTTTCGGGTCATGAGTGAGCACCGTGCCTCATGTGAAGGCAAGATGGCAGGTGCTCGTTGTGCTCTACGTGCTTCACATGTCTCACTCCCTAGACTGGAACAAGACCTCACGGGCTTCACTGTTCATTGTAAAGCGGTGAATGTTAAGGCTCTCAGCCTATGCCCGAGAGGAAGTAAGTTGGAATATAGAAAAAAAAAAAAAAAAAAAGTACCGGTAATACTAACACACATCCTTCTCAAACTGCATAAAATCGTCTAAATATAGCTAGAATCAAATAATAAAGAAGTTGCTCGTACAGAAGGGGTTGAGGATAGATAGATAGGTTTATTATGCTGGTAATACAGTACAATTTTTATGCACAATTGCACAGTTCAGAGGCACGTGAAAATCCTGATTTAGGCCTCGTAACTTGTAATTGTAACCTCATAAATTGTCGAGAGTGTGAGAGTGAGTGAGAATGTGTGTTAGGGTGTGAGAGAATAGGTAATGCACATACAAATGGTTATATTGAGAGAGAGAGAAATGCTGGCAGGTGTAACTTTTTTCCTAAAAAAAAAAAAAAAAGTAATAATAATAATAATAATAATATGTTTGCCCTACTAGGAGGTGTGTTTTGTTGAGGTTTACAAGCCTTCCTATGCTGATTTTTTTATGTAATCATATGTAACAAGGTTATATCTTATGTTTCAGACCACACCAAAAGTCTTATAGACTTACACAAATGATAATACAGCAGGACAAACAAAAAAACCCAAGTTTTATGTTTCGTTGAAAAAGCTTGAAAAATATCCCTGCTGTGGCTGTCGACTTTCAATGATACTTATATAGCTGAGTAGAGTAATGAATGACATACATCATATGTACAGAGGAACCTTCCTGCTTTTATAGTGTTCGAGTTAAAGGGCCATGAGTATCTATTGGACCGGCCGCGTACGTTTAGGGCGCTGAGGAATAATAGGTACTATTCACAAACACTTTGTGTCACATGAAACTACAACCAAATCTGTATAATGTGAGACTAAATAGGATATGCTTCTGAAATTTGGGAGACGGGTACAATCATCGAAAGGAAATTATCCATGTTTTTGTGCGTACCTATTGGTTACTATCCTAATTTCTTGAGTCTGAGAGTACGGTACGTTAATATAATATACGCGAATAATTTGATTGGGACCCAAATTCGTTTACTCATAATTTATAGTGATGTACATTCTATGTGGTGGTTTTGTGTTCTTTTATTTCAAAATGTTATTTTGCTAAATCGTTATTTCCACATTCTATAGTACTGTACTGTAAAGTGATTTTGATAAGTTCTTTTGCCTTTATATTTTGTCCCTGTTTTGATTTGTTTATTTTGCAAGTTTTACATGATAAATACTATGTTATGTTACAAATTTGACTGCATCTATAAGTGTATGCAACCAAATATTCAATTACCAAAAGGAGATCGCATACTATTCTTTCTTTATAGCACTAATCTATCTATCTATCTATTGCCTGATGCCGTGATCCCCGAAGGGGTGGCCATGAACGAACCGCCCCCATGCACCTCTGTCCCCAACCAGCACCGCCTTCGTTCATGTACTTCCTCATGTGTCGGGGGGAGTTTGCTGAAATGGATGGAGAGCTATTTAACAGATAGGGAAATGAGGACCAACATTAGAGAAACTTACTCATCGTGGCGGAAAGTTGAGAGTGGTGTGCCGCAGGGATCTGTGTTGGCACCTCTCATGTTCCTTATGTACGTGAATGACCTGCCGATAGGCATAAACTCCTACATGTCAATGTTTGCAGATGACGTAAACATTATAAGACAAATAACAAATAAAAGTAGTTGTGAGGAGCTGCAAGGGGATTTAGATAAAATATATGAATGGAGCACCAAGTGGAAAATGAAATTTAATATAAGTAAATGCCATGTGTTAAATATGGGAAGAAGTGTGAATAGACCAAATTGGGAGTACAGGATGGGAGATAATATAATTAGCAAGGCCGAAAAATAAAAGGATTTAGGGTTGATTAAACAAGATAACTTGTCACCAGAGAAACATATTAACAAGCTCTTTAGCGGAATGTATGCAATGGCCGGGAATATGAAAGTTGCTCTGAACTACTTGGATGAGACCATGGTAGCAAAAATTATGAAGAGTATGATTAGACCAAGATTGGAGTATGCAGCAGTGGTGTGGTCCCCGCATCTAAAGAAGCATATTCACAAGTTAGAAAGCATCCAGAGAGCAGTTACTAGATTGGTTCCAAGTCTCAGAGAACTGCCATATGAAGGGAGGCTAGACAAATTAAATCTACCGAGTCTAAAAGAGAGGGGAGACATGATAATGATGTACAAATGCACCCGGGGGCTGGAGAGGCTGGACAGGGAGGATATATTAATTATGGATACAGGAATAACTAGAGGCCACAGCTACAAAGTAAGAAGACCTACCTGCAAGAACGATATCAGGAAGTTTAGCTTCCCCTATAGATGTATTGACAAATGGAATGGGCTGGAGGAGGAGGTGGTAGGGGCAAGGAACATCCATATTTTCAAAAAAAAATTGGATAAAAGTAGACTGAGAGACGGGACAACACGAGCTTAGCTCAACTCCTGTAAACTACAATTAGGTAAATTAGGTAAATACTCCATCCTTCCACCTCTCATTCGGTCTACCTCTCCCTCTCTGTCCCTCCACCTCGCTCTCGTACACCCTCTTAGTCATTCTCTCACTTTCCATACGTTCCATATGGCCGAACCTATGGAAAGCGAGAGAATGACTAAGAGGGTGTACGAGAGCGAGGTGAAGGGACAATACTGTATTTTGTCTGACAACATACGCCAGTTGGTACACACTACACAGCAATAAGCTGCCTTATATACCGTATTGCATAGCAAATTTTAGCTGAATCCTGAATGCTGCCTAGATTGTAATTTATAAGCATAGACCTACAGTAAATCTTAAGAAAGAGATGTAGCGGTACAGTACCGTAAATCTTTATAATTTATTAGTCACCGGTACGGTATACTCCTTTTTTCCATTTTTTAGGCTAATTTTGGGAACTGATTTTTTTTTTTTTTTTTTTATGTGATTGAGGGAGGCAAAAGGCAGAACTGCCTATAGCGAGTACCTCCCCCATAGTTGAAAGAGTGACAGGGCCAAAATCAAGGGACGTTCGAGCCAAAATGCCTGGACACACTGACTTTGAAGCAATTTAAGTCATAGGAAGAGGGAAAGACTGATTCTGGGAGAGAGTTCCAGAGCTCAGCTGTTGAGTAGAAGAAAGTTTGAGAGTAACGTTTCACTCTTGGGTTGGAGAGTTGCACAGAGTAGGGGTGGGATTGAGTTGCAAGACGGGTACCACGTGCCCTACGTAAAGGAGGTGGTATACACTGGGAAAGCTCTGAGGAACACTGATTATTATAGTAGCGATAGAATAGCGAGAGAGATGCAACATTGCGGCGGAGAGAGAGAGATTGCAGAGAGTTGGTGAGTGGACGGGAGTTAATGATACGAAAGGCCTTCCTTTCAACTTTGTCTAGGAGAGCGGTGTGAGAGGAACCTCCCCACACATGTGAACAATACTCAATACAAGGACGCACTATGCCCCTGTACAGAGCATGAAGCTGTGCATGGGAAAAGAACCCCCTAAGGCGGTTGAGCACACCCAGCTTCTGGGAGGCTGCCTTAGCAAGACTGGTAATATGGTCCTTCCAACTGAGAGCAGAAGAAAAGGAGACACCAAGAATATTGAGAGAAGATGAAGGATTGATTTTTGTATTGTTGAAGAATAAGGGATAGTCTGCTGGGAGTTCCTTACGGGTAGATAGATGGAGAAATTGGGTTTTGGAAGCATTAAAGGTAACAAGGTTTTCTCTGCCCTAATTGGAGATAGTATTTAGATCATAATTTAAGAGTTCTATGGCTTCATTACGTTTGTCGTTGAGGGATTGCTGGCTGGGGCGTTCTGAAAAACTAATGGAGTAGTGTAAGGTTGAGTCGTCTGCGTATGAATGGATGGGAATTGAGGTACAGTTGAGGAGATCATTTATAAAAATTAGAAAAAGAATAGGAGATAGGACAGAGCCCTGAGGAACACCGGATTTTATAGGGTGAGGAAGTGAACAATGGCCGTCCACAACCGCGGCTATGGAACGGCCGGAAAGGAAATTAGAGACAAAGGCACAGATGGAGGGATAGAAACCGAAGGAGGGTAGTTTAGAAATTAAAGATTTGTGCCAGACTCTATCGAAGGCTTTTGATATGTCTAGTGCAATAGAAAAAGTCTCACCGAAGTCCCGAAAGGGACTTCGGTGAGTCCTACAGTCTTACAGTACTTATTCAGGAAGGGCCTGCTGCTGTGCGGATAGGTGTTTTAAATATATATATATTTTTTTTTCCCTATTCAGTAGGCTATGATATGTGTGGGCATGGACACTCGCATAGCGTAATAGTTTACCCTCATGTTTCATTTTTTCTGTTGACCCAGTACCTACCGTATCTAATCTAGCCCCTATCTATCTATTGCCAGACACCATGATCCCCAAGGGGATGGCCACGTAAAAATCGCGGTCTGCCTCTCCTTCTCTGTCCTTCCACTTTACGAGTCTCGTACACTCTCTTACTCATCGTCTCGCTTTTCATACGTTCCACATGGCCGAACCATCTCAAAGTGTTCCTTTTCACACTTTCGAGCACATCTACATCCACACCCCACTGCTCTCGTACTTCCTCATTCGTCTGTCTATCCTTTCATGTAACTCGCACGCATTTCTCAAGTAACTCTTGGATATGATAAATTAATCTAACATGACCTAGGTTACGTTGCTTAATGTTGAATATAGCCTATTGGGTTGTGATAAAAAAATACATAATTTTTGTTGCTAATCTCGTTTTTTTTATGCCCAAAGGGGTATCTTAAAGAAATAGGTAAAAAAATAATATATTTAGGCCTACCATATAATTATATATACTGTATATTTATCTTTAACAATTTTATAATGTACAGTACTGTAGATTGCTGTAGAATCACAACCATGTGTGTGTTTTTCTTTAGAATACTTCTCGGAAACTGACTCGGTCAGTTTCTTGTAGTGTTTGCAGAAATACCCCATCCTAATTTTATTTATCATTTGTAACTTTGTTCTTCTTTTTCCTGGGTGGTGTCTGGTGTGCAATTTTGTCAATACTTAGGGGGTTTAACATTATTAGCCTACCAAGCCTACCTACCCATCCGATGATTCCCAGATCCTATCCTAGCCTATTTTTCAAAAGGTAGGGACGACTTTACCCGAAGTTCCGAACCTTTCATACATTAGCCTATAGGCTAGCATAGCCTAACTTATCCCTTTATTAACCTTTGGGGGAAGGCATGTTGGCGTAAGGAGGCTTGTACAACTGAAGTAATTAGTGGAGAGAAAAATAATACCAGTATGCCCTGCCCCATGTATCCTACTGTGTATCGTACAAGGTGACAGAGGAGCATGAAGGTGATTCATTCATGGCCACTCTCTCAGGGATCAAGATCTGGCAATAGATACCCGAAATATAGGTAGATATTCTATCTACTTTTTTTTTAGTTTTTTATGTGTATGAAGGAGACCAGAGGCAGGTTGCCTGTAATGCGTGTCACCCCCAGAACCAAAAGAGTGACAGAGCCAAATTCAAGGGACTTTGGAGTCGAAATTTCTGGACACACAAAGTTTAAAGCATCCTAAGTTATAAGATGAAGGAAATATTGATTGGCAGATGCCTTGAAATAGTGATGATAACCTCCCAGGAGGTTAGGGGGGGCCTCTACCCTTGTGGTAGAAGAAATATAGAAGAGGCCCCACATGTCTACTGCGTGTCGTAAAAGGCAACTAAAAATGGGATGACATAAGTCTGGGCCACCGTTCATCTTATTTGGTCCATTTCAGTCTCATGGTAGCTACGGGAGACCAGTGTGCCAAATCCAACCTCTGGAATGGCTGCCTTGGGGTATTTTGGGTGGTTCTATGCTTGCATGGAACTGGAGACTTATTTATAAGTAACTTCACCCCCTAGCTATCATGTCTGTATCTGTCTATCTCTCTTTTTCTCTGTATGGTATGTACTGTATATGTATGTGTGTGTGTATATGTGCAGGTATGTGTGTACAGGTACAGTTAATGTGTATGTATATGTGTATATGTATGTATATGTGTATGTATGTGTGTGTACAGTATACAGTATGTATTTATATATGTACAGTACTGTACAGTATATGTACCGAGTATGTATAGATATATGTATGTATATATGTGTGAGTATGCATGTATATGTGTATGTATTAGGTGGGGGGAGAGATGTGGATGGTTAGATGGATATAGATGGGTAGATAGATTGATAGATAGATAGATAGTCAAAATGATTATTCATGATAGATAGTCAAAATGATTATTCATGTGAGCAGAAAAGTACATTACATTAGTCCGGGTAATCCATTTACTTTACACCAGGGTGTCAAATGAAAGCAGAGTACATTAATTTTAGTCTTTATTATTGTACAGTATATGTAAGGACAAAAATATGGTTTATAGTTCAAAATATGTCTGTACATACATAACATTTTAAGACTGAGTGGCTCCACATATACGTGCAGTTTCAGTCTATTGTCCTAATGGTGGCGTTCCAGGGCTGCTTCACTTGTCAAGATTTTGGATTTGAGATCGGCACATATAGTCCGATCCCAGGTCTTCCTCGGTCCACCCCTTGGTGCAGCTTCCTCCACAATCACAGACCTGCATCTTTTCACCCAATTTTGTTCATCCATTCTCTCCACATGCCCATACCATCCCAGTCTACTTGTACGCATCTCCTCGCTAATACTCTTTATACCTAAACGTCTCCTCAGCTCATCATTTGTTATTCTATCCTGCAGCTTGACCCCACACATCCATCTCACCATTCTCATCTCATTACGTTCCTCTACTTTAACGGCCCATGTTTCTGAGGCGTAAGTTATTGCACTTCTAACACATGAAGCATACACCTATCCCTTCATGGGAAGAGGCATTCTTTTCATGGTCAGAATTGGCAGCAGTTCTCTGAACTTCCCCCAGCCACATCTAATTCTAGCGACAGTGGCAGCCTCGGCCCCACCACCGGCAGAGATGGTATCTCCTAGGTAACAAAACTTGTCCACCAGCTCCAATGACTCATTTCCCAAATTCACAGCCACAGGATCATCATTTAACACAAGCTCACCCTTGCACACTACACACTCAAATTTCTCGATTTGTTATGAATAGTGTTGTTGGTTGTTGTTGAATATTGTTGTAATCTAAACATTCCAGAGGTGCCAGAACTGAGGTATTGGGAGTGGTGCTGCCCGGAGATGTGGTCAAGAAACTGGATCCTGGCGGGCAGACTGACTCCATCTTCATCGGCCCAGGTCTCCGCCAGCACGAGGGGGCCATCTACGCCACCCGATCTGGCCTCCTCAACGTCGCGGGCAAGAACCTTTACTACGTGGACTCTCACCAGAAGCGATATGTGCCGCAGAAAGACGAGTTTGTCATCGGGATCATTACCAAGAAGAAGGGAGGGGACAACTACCTGATTAATATCGCAGGAAACGAGGTTGCCACCATATCCCACCTGGCATTTGAAAACGAGGCTCGGAAAGCGAGGAAGAACCTTAGACCTGGGGACCTGATATTTGGGAAATTACTGGTAGCCAACAAAGACATGGAACCCGAACTCGTGTCCATCGATATCGCCAACAACGCGGTAGGTGTCGCGGGTCTACCCGAGGGAGGGATTATGTTCAACGTCGCCTTGCATGTAGCCCGCTGGATTGCAAACCCGAGGAACACTTACCTAAAAACTATAGCTAAGAAGATTAAGTTCACCATCGTTGTGGGTTTCAACGGCCGTGTGTGGCTTTCCTCCGAGCGGGTGATTGATCTGGTTGCCGTCATGAACTGTGTGCTGATGCTGGAAGTTATGCCACTGGAGGAGGCGGAACAGAATGTATACAGTATTATTAATTCCTTTTTAAAGTTATAGGAATACCTCGGTTTAAGTTGTAATAATGTAATGCTTTTCCTGTGTGAGATTACTGGAAGTTATTTTCCTGAAATTAAGATGATGTGAAGCAATTTATTACCAATATTCTCTTGCAATTAATAATTATGTATAGAGTTTTTCTTTTGCAACTTATTAGTGAAACATACCGGTAGCAACTTTTAAGTGAATTTGGTTTCTTTATTAATGAACAGTTAAATAATAGAACAACTTTTAAGTGAGCTGAATATAAATATATACCGGTACTATATATATTATGGTAACTAACATCGTTCTTAACACCAACCAATCCAAATTAAATTAGTGCAATCATGTGATCCTCCCAGGATTCAAACCCAGGATACCACATGCAGACCTTAAGCCGGTGTCACACGAGCGCATTTTCCGGCAATTTTCGATGAGCAAGTTTTTTCTCGTACGATTTTGAGGCTTTTTTGCATTGGAATAGGAAACTAGATCGAAGGTTGATTATGTTACGTAGTTTCTTTCTTATGGTACTGTACTTATATTATCAAGCTGCCAGAGGACAATTGCTCGTAAAAATTGACGGAAAAATCGCTCATGTGACAATTTACAATACTGTACTGTATAGTCAGGAGGACTCTTCTACTTTAGCCTCATTAGTTTTCAGATTATAAGATGTTCGGCCCATTATTTTGGCGATTGTAAGACCTTTCGGCCCATTTCTTTGTCAATATTAAGACTTTTTGTGTCATTAACCCCTTATTGGCGGCGCTCGACTTAAGTCGTGCACCAATTTGCAGCAAGTTAGGAGCATTATTAAGGCTTTTAAAGGGTTAAAATCGAGTGCAAATGGCCGGGAGCACAGCGGGCCAGACAGCCGACTCCCAGGGCTTACCGCCGCCCATTAACTCATGTTCCCTGTGTTCTCGAGAGGCCGGCAGTGTAGCCAGTAGTGAGCATAGGTGGGAAAAATATACCGATATATGCTAAACTCCCATGTTCGTGGCATCACTGCAAGAGAACCACGAGTGCTACGTAGCTCGTTCTGGTCTCATTTTGAAGCTTTTAGTGCCTAGTTTTTTGCTAAATAATATTTTTTTCATGCAGATGCTTGATTTATCATGCAGGAGGGCCTGAATATGCCCAAATGAGCCCAAAACACCCCGCTAGACAAGGGGTAAAGTGTTGATATTTTCCTGGCGAGCGGTAGCGAGCCTATAATTTAGGAGAAATGGCCGAAGGCCGGTACGGTTTTCTATCGAAACATGTATAAATTTATCTTGAATTAGGGTCTGGGGTGGGTCTTTTTTAAGCTTGATGGAGGTCTAGGGAGGAAACTAATAAGATAATAAAAATATATATAAATAAGCAAATGAATATGCCCATCTACCCTTAATTTTATCTAATTCTTAGAGACCTATCACCTCCCCAACCTGTCTATCTCCCCTCAAATTTAACTTTAATTTTATTTTAGTTTGAAAATGCATTGAATTATTTTAATTAACTTTATTTTAGTTTGAAAATGCATTGAATTATTTTTAAGCAATTGATAGTTCAGAAATCTCTCATTGCATTAATGTCTGTCTTGAAGGTTGTAAGTTTGGTTATTTTTATACACTTATATTAAATATTATTATGATGAACCAAAGATAATAAATTCATTAATTCCCTACCTTAATATATTTATCTTGGACAGTGCAGTTGTTGTTGTTGTTGTTGTTCCCCAAGCTGCCTGGCCGAACAGCCCCAAGGCCCCGAGCAAGGCCAAGGCTATAACCGAGTGCCCCCACAGAACCCTCCCTGCCGACCACAATAAAGCCTGGGTGACCGAAGCCACTCCATGGCGGGGAGCTGAGGAGGGTGCGGAAACGCCCGGGAAACCAAAGCCCCATCCAGGACCCTGTGCCCCTTAGCAATTATGAAGAGAAAGTTGAGGGGCAGTGCAGTACAGTGTATTTGATGTTGAAAATTGATGCGGTTGTTGTTGTTGTTGTTGTTCCCCAAGCTGCCTGGCCGAACAGCCCCAAGGCCCCGAGCAATTCCAAGGCCATAACCGAGCGCCCCCACAGAACCCTCCCCGCCGACCACAATAAAGCCTAGGTGACCGAAGCCACTCCATGGCGGGGAGCTGAGGAGGGTGCAGAAACGCCCGGGAAACCAAAGCCCCACCCAGGGCCCTGTGCCCCTCAGCAATTATGAAGAGAAAGTTGAGGGGCAAGGGAAAAATGTGACGCTTTGGCTTCCAATCTTGGTAGATTGGGAGGTCAATCCACGGAAAAGACGCCGTCACTTGAGATCTAGAAAATATATAAGTTAAAGGAACAGTCAGAGTAAGCTATGGATATGGCAGAGATCGCTCAGTTCTCACTCTGATAGACCAGCCCATCACCAGAAATTGATGCGGTTAACCCCTTCAGCACGAGGACACCTTTTTAACCATCTATTCAGGCTCACATGTGACAATTTTATGCAGTTTAAGAAGGACCATATTACTCGGAGGGATAATTGAGGTCGTATTTACCCCTTTGAGTCCTGGAGGTTGATTAAATGCTGAACAAAATGGTCTAATGGTAACCAGAATATGATGAAAACTAAGTCATCGTGCTGAAGGGGTTAAAGTAGTGTATTATTCAGTAAGGCTGTACCAGACACTACACTACACCCTGTTCATTATAGGTAAGCCAGAAATCTCCACCCCAACCTCTCATAACTCTAAAAGCAAATGTTTCTACCGTTTAGGAAGAGTCAGCCAGGGATACATACATACATACATACAAGTTTAAAGACCATTTTGTCCACAGAGAATGTGGTTACATTATCACGTCCTAAATGGCGGCTTTCCAGGTGGCCCTGTCAAGGGCTGCCTCTGTTGTCAAGTTTTTTATTTTGAGATCGGACTAGCGGCTGCTGGTGTAGTGACTAGGCGTCTCGGACTTTCACCCAGAAGGCCCAGGATCGTGCCCACGCTCGGCGCAGTAAAGGTTTTTCACAAGCACTGAGTCGTTACCGTCCCACATGAACAAGGGGATGGGGTAGTAGTACAGGACCCCAATGGAAATACGCCTAATCGGCCTTATTGGGCTATCCTTAGCTGGCTTAGCATGCACTAGCTTTAACTATTATTATTATTATTATTATTATTATTATTATTATTATTACCGGTACCTGATCCCACGTCATTCTAGGTCTACCCGTACGCACAGCTCCCCCCAACGTTCACAGTCCTGCATTTCTTCACCCAGTTCTGATCATCCATTCTCTCCACGTGTCCAAACCAACCAAGTCAGCTCGTGCGCATCACTTCACTGATACTTCTAATGCCCAGACACCTTCGTAATTCCTCATTCGGTACCCTGTCCTTGAGATGAACCCCACATATCCATCTCACCATTCTCTTCTCATTCCATTGATATCCTCCGCTTTAACAGGAAAGACTGGAAACTAGTTCGAGATGTAAAGGTCATCCCGAACGAAGAATGTATCCCCCAGCATAAGCTACTTGTGTGCGATATGAGCTTATACAGAGATCCTAAGCGCAAGAAGGTATACATACCCAAAAGGAAAGTGTGGCTGCTGAAGAACAAGGAAGTTAGGGATAGGTTTCATAGTGAACTGGAGGAAATGAATAGAAATAAGGAAGCTAGGCCTAACGATGTATATAGTCAATGGAACTTTCTTAAGCATAGCCTTATCGCTGCCACTGACAAAGTCTGTGGGAAAACAAAGGGTCACCCCAGGAATAAGACCTCCTGGTGGTGGAACGATGAGGTAGAACATGCTGTGAAAGAGAAAAGGAGATGCTTCAAAGCATGGAAGAAAGGAGGCAGCAAGGAGGAATACCAGGCAGCTAAACGAACTGCCAAAAGAGTTATTTACAATGCTAAATATCGCATTAAGGACCTGGTCCTCGAACAAGTGTATACCACTGACAATCCCAATGGGATCTTCAACCTAGCTAGGCGAGTTAAAAATGACAGTAGGGATATTATAGGTGAACATTGTGTCAGAAACGATAATGGGAAGATTGTGTATGCAGAAAATGAAATCAGAGAAGCATGGAAGGCATACTATGAACGATTGCTAAATGTAGAGTTTGAATGTGATAAAGAACAACTTAGTATCGAAAAACCAATATCTGGGCCCCCTCTTTTGATAGCACCAGCTGTAGTGAGAGACGCAATCAATAAAATGAAGGACGGTAAAGCTCCAGGTTGCTCTGACATTGTCGCTGAGATGATAAAAGCCTCAGGGGAGACTGGTGTAAACTTAGTCACTGAGTTGATAAATACCATTATTAAAGATGAGAAAATCCGAGAGGATTGGCTCAAAAGTGTAATAGTAAATATATACAAAGGAAAAGGGGATGCGCTAGATAGAGGAAATTATAGGGGCCTGAAAATGCTTGACCAAATCATGAAGGTCTGTGAGAGAGTCCTTGAGGGTTTGATCAGGCAAAGCATCTCTATTAATGATATGCAGTTTGGTTTTATGCCAGGACGGGGTACAACCGATGCTATCTTCATAGTCAGGCAGATACTTACTAAAAGGCAAGGATCTTTACTTTGTGTTTGTAGACCTGGAGAAGGCCTTTGATAGGGTGCCTAGAGATGTTGTGCAGTGGGCTATGAGGAAACTTGGTGTGGAAGAGTGGCTGGTGCGTGTGATAATGAAGATGTATGAGGATTTGCGAAGTGCGGTGAGGGTGAAGGGTGTACTGAGTGATGAGTTCGCAGTCCGTGTTGGAGTCCATCAGGGTTCAGTGTTAAGCCCCCTCCTCTTTATGATGGTCTTGGAGGCACTGTCTAGAGTTTTTAGAGGCGGACTCCCGTTGGAACTGTTTTATGCAGACGATTTAGTCCTAATAGCTGGCAGTGTGCAAGATACTGAGGCCAAATTCAGAGAGTGGAGAGAGAGCATGGCGAGCAAGGGTTTGAGAGCCAATATTAACAAAACCAAGGTTATGCATTGTAGATTGAGATGAGGCAATGTGGAAAAGAGCGGTGCATACCCATGTGCAGTGTGTGGAAAGGGAGTGGGCACTAACTCAATTCAATATAGCATCTGTCGATGTTGGATACACCATGGGAGTAAGAACTGTAGTAGAATAAAGGGACCCCTGCCGAAGGATAAGTCAGAAATAGAGAAATTTGAGTGCGTAGTGTGCAAAGGCTAGCTTGTGTTAGGTGATGATCCTGTGGCTGTGAATTTTGGAAATGAGTCTTTGGAGCTGGTGAACAAGTTTTTTTACCTAGGAGATACCATCTCTGCCGGTGGTGGGGCCGAGGGTGCCACTGTTGCTAGAATTAGGTGTGGCTGGGGGAAGTTCAGAGAACTGATGCCAATCCTGACCATGAAAAGAATGCCTCTCCCCCTGAAGGGAAAGGTGCATGCCTCATGTGTTAGAAGTGCAATGAAGTATGCCTCAGAAACATGCACCGTTAAAGTAGAGGATGTCAACAGAATGGAGCGTAATGAGATGAGAATGGTGAGATGGATGTGTGGGGCCAGGCTACAGGATAGAATAACAAATGTTGAGCTGAGGAGACGTTTAGGTATAAAGAGTATTAGCGAGGTGATGCGTACAAGTAGACTGGGATGGTATGGACATGTGGAGAGAATGGATGAAAAAAATTGGGTGAAAAAAATGCAGGTCTGTGATTGTGGAGGGAGCTGCACCAAGGGGTGGACCGAGGAAGACCTGGGATCGGACTATACGTGCCGATCTCAAATCCAAGAACTTGACAAGTGAAGCAGCCCTTAACAGCCTGGAACGCCGCCATTAGGACAAGAGACTGAAATTGCACTTATGTGTGGAACACTCAGTCTTAAAATTTTATGTATGTGTATGTATGTAATAGGTGTGGAAATTTATAGCCCATTTGCTCTAGTCCTTTTGGAAATACGCCCTACGGCCTCATTGGGCTATCCTAAGTTTTAATTATGCAAAACTGGTACATATCATATTTGAAACATATGTTGTACCAACATTGTAAATTGATAACTTGAATAAACATTATTATTATTAATTATTATTATTATTATTATTATTATTATTAGTTTTATTGGTTAAGGGTCATGTTTTCTGGCTAATCTATTATGGATGGAATATATGTTGAAGAGTATATCAGCATCTTATTATGAGCTGCAAGTAAATTATGAATTGTGTTAAATTGAGGTAGGCTACTGTATACAGATACCTTATACAGTATATACTGTACATGCTTAAATATTCACCTACGAATATACTGTACACACTATCATATATACGTACCGCACATGCGCATAGTTATACATGCTTTCACATACATATACATAATACACCCATAATCAAAACACCCTTTCCATTTATCATACTCAGATTCATATAATGAACATACATCTACACATACCATATACTGTACTTATAATGTACAGTCGCACTAATAAATCAGCGGTCACTAGTCGCAGCGGTCATTACGTTTGGCTCGCTCTGCGCTGTAATAATGTCTCAGATGTTGAATAAGGTGGGTAAGTGTAGGAGCATGCTTGTATATCTCACTCCAAAAGAAGAGATCATGTGTAAATATTGCTGATACCAATTATTGATTCAAAACATACTTGGTGCCGATACATCACTTATTAGCGCGACTGTACATATTTAACCTGCATTGTTACAAAACTTTTGATATTTCATTAACAGATGACTTTTTAAGGACTGCTTAAGCAGCTTAACCCTTTAGCGGGCACTTGGAGAAATAGTTGAGATATCAAAAAGCCCTCTTAGGACATGAAAATTGAGGTGTTTCAAAGACATTTTTACTCATGTGAAATATTCAGTTTGGTGCACTTTATTATTGCAATGTTGAGTCAAACAAGTAACCTGTACTTGCCCACCTTACGGGTAACCATGAACAGCCCTCCTATGATGTTTGGCCCGTTTAGGTGTAAAGTTTTTCACCAAATATATGTGTCTTATTTCAACTTAAAATGATTATAAATAATTGTCAGCAACATAGATAAGTATAATTAGCAATAATGTGAACTTTTACTTACATTCTATAATAAATGTGTAATGAAATACAGTACTGCGTTGATTTATATAAAAATACTGTACACTTTAATAAATAAAATAACTTACATATATTGTTTTTACAATGTTTACAGGTTATATATTATTGTTATACTTCCTTGTGGAATGGAGTGAAGCAATTTCGGGTGTCAGACAGGCAGAGGGCGACCTGACAAGTGTCACACATCCACTGTGACCGATTTATGTCCCTCTTCTTGCTGCAATTATTGCACGTCTGCCGCATGGTCACAAAACGGGGCATGTGATGGGTGGTGGCGTCCTGTCGCTCAACAGGACTTGGGATTGAACTCCTCTGGCCTCTCATCGGCAGTTGTATTGGTGGCGTTGCAGAGTCGATGGAGTTCCTCGTGGCCCGCACTGCCAATACTTTGGTACATCTCATAAACCTGGAGATGTCCAGGCGAAAGTGCTTCAGGGGCATTGTTTTTTCCCCAAAAGTTACACAGTCCCTCTTGTATTGCATTACAAATGCAAATGTCCTAACTGGAGTGTGGATGAATTCAGTTTCTTGGGTGATATGACCAGTGTTGGAGGTGGTGAAGAGGAGAAATCTTAAAAGAGTCGGATGTGGGTGAAACAATTTATGAGACTTGTTACCCATATTGAGGAGTTACTTTGAGTTGCTTCGGCCATCTCTCTCGCTGATTCCCCTTGAGTCTGTTTGCTGCCCGTGCTTGATGAACCAGACTATTTGAGAGAGCAGCTCTTTCCCTCACGAAGCTAGGTTGATCAGACACCGTTTTAAGATGGTTATACAAGGTTCGATGATGGATCTATCCCTTCACGCTAAAGGGATAGCTGTATATCGCATATGTGAGAATTATGCTGCTTTATGGTAGTGAAATGTTGTCCGTCAGATAGGAAGATATTCGTAGGCTTTAATGTACTGAAATGAGTAGTTTATGGTGAGACGGATGTGTAATTCCAGAGTGAGAGAGGGATCAGCTAGAGCAGAGTTGAGAGAGTGACTAGGTGTAGAGTACTGTATATTGGTGAGGTGGTAATACTGGGTGACTGCAGTATCTCTCGATCTCGATTATTGTGTAAGGCTCTGTTTCAGCGTATATCACACATATTTGGCCATGTAAAGGAAGTAGATGATTTGTTAGGGCACATTAGAAGTATGGAAGTGGAAGGCCGGATGATAGTCAGTAGAGTAAAGACCTAGGACGAGGTACTGAGGAATTATCTCTGTGTTAGGGGACAGGGAATCATACACACTGGCATAAATCCTAGTCTAATGTGAACCCTCAAACAGTAAATAAACCCCAAAACTGAAACAAAAAATAGGTAAACAATTAATTAGATTTGATTCAATTAGAGATGGTTTCGAAAACTTAAGACCACGATTAATGTCCTAGAGTGTACATACTGGCGAGTGGCCATTGGGTGACCAAGGCATATCCATGTAAAGCACTGAACTGCCTTCTCAATTTATACCGATATTCTATGATAAACTATGTGCATACAGTAAATTAAGTATAAATGTTATTCATTAATTAGGTTTAATTAATTAATTAAAATATGACTTTAGAGGCTATCAATCCTTCTGGATTATCAAGCCAGCACACTGTAAGCGTCAGGACTGGAGCCCCCTTTTTGAGAACTCCAGTCCCTTTATTGTTATTAAAACTCCTTCCCTCTACTTTAGTTTTCCATATATTATTGAATATTTGAGCAGCGGCTCGCTTGGTGTAGTGACTAGCGTCTCGGACTTCCACCCAGAAGGCCCGGGTTCGCGCCCACGCTCGGCGCATTAAAGATTTTTCACAAGCACTGAGTCGTTACCATCCCTCATGAGGAAAGGGATGGGGTAGTAGTACAGGACCCCAATGGAAATACGCCTAATCGGCCTTATTGAGCTATCCTTAGCTAGCTTAGCATGCGCTAGCTTTAAGAACTATTATTATTATTATTATTATTATTATATTTTCGTAAACATACAGTAGGAATATATTAAAAATGCGACTTATAGCTTTATGGCACTTTAATGCAGGCATTCGAGTAAGAAAAATATTCAACAAACAATCTCAACAATACAATGTTACAGATAATATACAATTATCATGATAAGAAAATATAATGGTAATCCTAAACAATAATATAAAATCATTGCGTCTTGAGCCAGTCAGGACTCTGACAAAAGCGGCTGTAGAAAACTAACAAAAAACTTTAACTTCTTCAATATATGTAGATGTTTTATGGTTGTATATTGTTGCATGCATAATGTGTCTCCCTGTCTACAGAGAGTACAGAGTTGTGTGAAACCAAGTATAATATAGCTAATGTATTGAGGGAGGGGTGCTCTGATATCTGCAATATTCAACTATCAAAGCATAAAGGAAATCCAATGGGAACTATGGTGACGAATTATCTATATCAATAATATGAGATGGAGAGAAGTGAAGATGACAGTATGAGTGTTTATGTCTATGAATATTTCATATTAACCTTTTGTATTGTATTTTTACCATAGCTTGACACAAGATTGTAAAATTAGCTCTGACTTTTTTACACTGTTTCTGGTTACTTGAGTTTGTCCAAATGGCTAGGAGCAGAGAGCATCTTGAAAACCAGCTCTAATTTGTATTGAGGCCTCTTGTTGGTGTTGCATCAAGCTTAAGTAAAACGAGACAATTGAGTTTGTATGATGATAAGTGAGAAATGGACCTTGCATGCGTTTAAGACAATCAGGCGGCTTTCATGACAGAAAACATTAACAAGTTCGTAAAAATAAGAAAATACTCTAATGTACCAATAGGATTCGAACCTAGGTCTCTCTGAATGTAGTGTGTGCTTTGGTGTTTCTCTGCACCACTCTGGCCAGCGTGGTGCAGAGAAACTACTTCGAAATTTCGTAAGAACGGCATAGGTTCGAGTCTGCTGGTACTGACAGGACTATTTGACAGCATATGTAAGATGACGATGATCAACTTGGTATCATGTGTGCTATTAATACCATCCATTAGACAACATATCTGCATCTAAGACAATCAACATTGCCTCACGTGTGCACCTAAAGCCATCTTCTAGACAGCATATGCACAATTGCAACAATTACACAGCATATGCACGTTTAGGAAATTAGGGAAATCCATTAAACAACATGTTTAAGTTTAGGGAAATCCACTAAACAGCATATGTGTACGTTTAGGGAAATCCACTAAACAGCATACACTCCTTCTAAACCATACTACCTACACAGCATTACCAAAAGTTTGCTGACCTAGAGATTGCTGCTGTCCTTGTTGCTGTTGTCCTTGCTGTTGTCCTTGTTGTTGTCCGTGTTGTTGTCCTTGTCCTTGCTGCTGGGGAGGATGGGCCTGGGTGCGGGTGATGGTGTACCGGAAGCCGTGGTTTCCGGTCACATTGTACACGACGGTCTGGATGGTGTTGTCGGGCAGCAGGACAGACCAGGACCCCAGCACGTCACCGTTGGCCTGCTTGATCTCCACCCGGTTGTGGTAGTTGTTGGTCTCCGGGTCGGCCACCTCGTACGCGAACTCGTAGGGGATGATGGGCTGTGGGAGAGGAAAGGAAAAACAGTCAGTCAGTCAGTAGCCATCCCTTACTCCCACAAGGGGTTGTTGTTGTTGTTCCCCAGGCTGCCTGGCCGAACAGCCCCAAGGCCCCGAGCAAGGCCAAAGCCATAACCGAGTGCCCCCAAAGAACCCTTCCTGCCTACCACAATAAAGCCCGGGTGACCGAAGCCACTCCATGGCAGGGAGCTGAGGAGGGTGTGGAAACGCCCGGGAAACCAAAGCCCCACCCAGGACCCTGTGCCCCTCAGCAATTATGAAGAGAAAGTTGAGGGGCAAAGGAAAAATGTGACGCTTTGGCTTCCAATCTGCCAACCTCTAGGTTGGCAGATTGGGAGGTCAATCCACGGAAGAGACGCCGTCACTTGAGATCTAGAAAATATATAAGTAAAAGGAACAGTCAGAGTAAGCTATGGGTATGGCAGAGATCGCTCAGTTCTCACTCTGATAGACCAGCCCATCACCACAAGGGGTAGGGAGGATCAGCAAAAGACTCAAGACTGGAAAAAAAGAGGTGACAGGATAATAACACTTAACAGGAAAAACAAAAGCGGAAATTATAATAATAACATAGCGTGTTATGATTACAAATGAAGCCGTTGAATACATCTTGCAATAACTATTATTATTGCTAACATAGAAGAAACATGGACAAAAATCGTAAGAAATTATTAGCTGCTGGATAGATAGGCAAGAAGACATATTACTCTGTTTATGGGCCAAATTAGTATATTTATTGAAGTCAGTTTGAGCTTTATGAAAGTGGAAG
Source organism: Paralithodes platypus (assembly GCA_032716605.1). Lineage (NCBI taxonomy): Eukaryota > Metazoa > Arthropoda > Malacostraca > Decapoda > Lithodidae > Paralithodes > Paralithodes platypus. The sequence continues at coordinate 31,651,621 of CM064516.1, forward strand.
GAAGAGACAACTGTGTTTGTAATGCTTGTGTCAGCTGCAATATTGTAAATTGTACTTTGCAAAACATTGTTACCGGTAATATCAATGTACTGTAAATGAAAAAAAAACAAAAAAAATGACAGGGTCGATCATTCAACTCTGGGGCACACCACTAATGACTTTTGCTCAATTTGAAGTTTTACCAAATTGCAGCTCGATTAATTGGCTATTATCTAGTTATCAGTACAATGTTATGACCGAAATTCCAAGCTTACATTAAGGGGACATGGGCCATTTTTCTGGACCACTTTCTCCCTCATTTTAAGCCCCATTAGTTTTCAGATGTTAAGATGTTTGCCCCATTAGTTAGTCGATTTTAAGACCTTTCGCCTCATTTCTTCGTCAATATTTAGACCTTTCATGCTATTTAGGTGTCGATTTTTTCCCTGGCGAACGATAGTGAGCCTGTAATGTTGGAAGAAGCGGCCTTCGGCCGGGACAGTTTTCTACCGAAAAATGTACAAATTAATCTAGAAGGGGGATCTAATGGATTTTTATTATTTTTGTTTTGATGGAGGTCTAGGGAGAAATCATAAAGATCAATAATAAGGCAAATAAACGGCCCATCTCCCCTTAACCCGGGAACTGAGGGGAGACTCTTAAGAGTTCCCCCGGCGGACTGCGGGGAGACTCTTAAGAGTGAGTGAAAAAAAAATCAACTTTTGACATCGAAATTTTTTATTTTTTTATTTTTATTTTTTTATTTTTTTTGGCCCCTGGGCCATTCAAAATCTCAGTCCTCTACCTCCCCTCCTTCCCCACTTTCCTCCTCTCCTTCAGTTATCACCTATTTTCCCTGTTATTCCCTTATTCTGAGGTATATTTTCGTGCTAACATTAGCGAGTTGCAAGCAGGGTGTTGTCATCACTGATGGCAAGCGAGTGCAAGAGAGAGAGAGAGAGTATCGATCGACTGTGTCTCAGTGGCCTTGGGGGAAATTGGCGGGAAAGCAGCTTGCCTCACCCATACATTATACAACTCGCGGGCTATATCTCCGATTTTGACCATCCAAACGCTGTTTTCACTCGTTTTATTGTTGTTTCAGGTTAATACCTTTATAATCAACCCATAATAGGCGCATATGGATAAGTATTAATGCTATTAATGGTACAATGAATATTTTAGTGACGGAAACACCTCAAATGCATGCGCACAGGGAGAGGTGTCTAATTACCCCCATGCGCACTTCAGAGGTTAAGAAAATATTATCTTACGTATTGGTTGGTGGCTTGATAGGCCCCGGTGTTGTCGACCTGCTGAGGAGCACTGAGAGCGGCAGCCACACACACCGCCAGAACTGCCACAACCTAGAAGAGGAAAATGTAAACAAGGGTGAGAATGGTAGTTAGGGGTGTGTGTTGGTTGTGGTGTGTTTTTGCTGGCTGGTTCTGGTGTGTGCATGTGTGTTTGTTGTTTGTTGGTGGAGTGTGTTCGTGGGTATGATATATTGGTAGGACTGGAAACGTGAGTATTTTGGGTGGCAGACGAGATAAACAAATTGAAATTATGTGTGTGTGTGTGTGTTTGTTTTCCATTTGTAAAATCAGGTGCAAAGGTTCCCTTGCAGGACGGGAATATGTTTTGTTTTGTCTATGTGCATGAAGGAGACAAAAGGCAAAGTTGCCTGTAACAAGTGTCCCCCCCCCCAAGTTTGGAAGAGTAATAGAGAGCCAAAATCAAGGTATGCTAGAGGAAATTTAGAAGTGTTGGAAAGCAGTGTAGCGTGCTTGTTAAGGGGGGGGGGGGGGGGCTGGTATTTGTGGCCCCATTCTCCCTCGCTCCATTGCTTTTTATATATTAAGACGTTAGCCCCATTAGTTTGGCGATCTTAAGAACTTTCACCCCATGTCAATTTTAAGACCTTTCGTGCCATTTAGGTGTCGAATTTTTCCTGGCGAGCAATAGCGAGCCTGTGATTTAAGAGGAACCGGCCTTGGGGCGGGACATTTTTCTACCGACAAATTTACAAATTTACCTTGAAGGAGGGTCTGGGGGGGGGGGGGGGGAGTTACAGGTTCATGGAGGTCTAGGGAGGAAACCAGAAACATTATAAACAAAATATATAAGTGAGCAAATAAATACGCCCATCCCCCTCAAGTGTAGCGTATATATATACTCGTGTACTCCATTCCTACATATATTGTAGACCTGCCATATACTGTATATCACATGGAGAATTAACCCCTTGAGGATTATGCCGTATTTTGACAGTTTATTCGGGCTTACGGAGGATTTAGAATAATGTAGACTATTTCAATGAACTCTCTGACTTCCCTATACCCCTCTTAAACTGAATTATATCGTTTAATAATAGCCAGCAAACGGAAAATAAATGTGTAATCGTATCATGAAATACATTAATAAAATTGAAGTAATTCGATGACAATGTGATGCAAAGAAAAGAAACCCCTGGAAGAACATGAACAACTAAAGGGGCACTTGGTAGAGCGCATACCTCCACCTACGCTGCCTGGTTCTATACCATTAACCCTTTCACGCTTATGACGCAATTTTGAGCCTATTAGGGATACTTTCAAGCCTTTGTTACCATCAGGGGTATTTAGAAACCTTTAGTTTAGTTACTTCAACCTCTGCAGTTGTCTTTGAGTTAGCTGTGGGCAGAAAACTAATTTTGGAGAGGTAATTATAATAGTGAGAGAACTCTATTTCTTATTGTTAATCTGGCAACCTCTGCGTCATAAAAGCGTGAAAGAGTTAATATATGCCTACATTTTATTTTGGATCTGGGTTCCAGGATATGATCAAATTGCACCATAAATTGAATCGCTTCTTCCTTTGGTGCATATCCTATCTGCCCACCAAATTTCATAAAAATCGGTTTATAGCTTTGGGAAATATGCCCACTTACTTTCGTGAAAATATCTAGATCGCCTCCTAAATGGAATCACTTCTTCCTCGGCGCATATCTAAGCTGTCCATCAAATTTCGTGAACATTGGTTCATAACTGTGAGTTATCTTCTTTACAGACAGACAAACAAACGGAGGTGAAAACATAACCTCCATCCAAGTTCGTTGACGGAGGTTAACTTAAAGTAAATGACTGCAATAAGTTGAATATTGAGTGCTTTGCCTTCATGTCACCCCTGCCCACAACTGTCAAGATTAGAATGATATCCCCGTTGCTGTCATGCGTAAAATAGAAGTATCTTTAGGACAAGCCTTCGCAAAACATTCATACTATACCCTGTTCATTGTAGGTAGCCCAGAAAGACCCACCCCAACCTCTCATAGCTAAAAAAAGGCCTAGAAAAATCGAGCTACTACTTCTACCATTTGGGAAGAGTCAGCCCATTTGCGCTAACCCATTCTGAGTTGCAGGAGTTAGGAGTCCCGATTTCTGGCCTACTTATAATTATTTTCGTGAAGCGTCAGTCACGGAATAGGTGTGGAAATTGACAGCCCATTTGCTCTAGTCCTTCTTTAGTTACAAGAGTTAGGAGCCACGATTTCTGGCCTACTTATAATTAACTCCTTGAAGATCTAAGACGCATTTTGGCAGTTTATTCTGGCTATCTTTAGACGATTTCATGCAGATTGGGAAGGGTATATGGAAGTCAGAGGGTTGATTGAGAGAGTCTTTACCCTTTTCACTCCCACAGATCCTTCCTAAGGTGCATAAAATCGCTAAGGATAGCCAGAGAAACTGCCAAAGCGCGCCATGATCCTCAAATATACTATAGTTCACCAAGCGCACCTTCATGATGACGTTAGGGTGAAGTTGGAGAAGAAGACGAAGAGGAAGTTGAAGATCGAGATGAGGCGAGGGTTGAGATGAATATGACAAGAAGTGGAGACGAAGAGGACAGGGAAGTGCTGGTGGCTGGAGGGATAAGGAAGGTGAGATGTAAACAAAGGAACTCGGATCGTAGATGAGGATGAGAAGGAAGTCTGATGGCAGTAGCAAAAGGAACTCGAAGATGGAGTAGTGGATGGAGACGCAGAAGTAGTAGCAGTGGTAGTAGTAGTAGTAGTAGTGGAGGTGGTGGCTACTGGAGCAAAACGAAACTTGAAGCTCAGATGTAAACAGAGGAAGTAGAGTCGAAGAGGAGGTGAGGGAGTCTGAGAGAGAACTGGTGTGCTTGTGATCCCAGCTCGCCCCTTTATATATATCCAACACACGCCTCTCCCCAGCACCACAACCTTCACGTGACCTAAGGAGACTAGGTCAAGACTCGGGAGGGAGTGGCGATAGATAGGTAGGTCACACACAAACCCACGGGGGATCAGATGACCTTATCGTGGTAAAGGTCAGCTTGCGCATGTGTAAAACCAACAGTCACACGAACGCTTTTTCCGGCTACTTCCTAACGGGTGTCTTTTCCGTCGGTAACCATAAAGATATTGCATTATTATATTTCTCTGAGTACTTACAAAGCTATATTTTCGAAGCTTTCAGACTAGAGTTGCCGAAAGTAGATGCCGGAAAAAACAACGTCCTCCGCTCTACGAATCCACCTACATTTCGGGGGTCTTATCCATCGAATAGAAAATGAATGAAATGAAATGGTTTCGCCAATTGTAATGACGTTAGACTGTTATAGTTACCCGAAGTCTTATAATAAAAGCTTGAATTCAGCTGGTAAAAGATGCCGATAAAAACAGTGTACAAAGTACAAAGGAGTACAAAGGAAATCAAGCAACAACAGGTCTAGTGACCCTTCTAGGTTGCTTGTCCTCCAAAACACTGAGGATCAAGTGTCCAAACAGTGGTTTAGAGTGGGTAAGGGAACATTGGAAAGGGAACTACTGCCCTGCCACTAACGTGGCAGGACTAGGAAGTTAGTAGAGGACATATGGGTTAGTAACTGAGGGGAGGATAAAGTTATTCATTTACAAACGCAGTCAGTCGCGGGTTTGATGCGAGATATTTGTCTAGGCGGAATTTAAATGAATCAACGGTGCTGCAGTCTATAACGTCTCGGGGAAGCCCATTCCACAAGTTGACAACTCGATTGAAGAAGAAATTCTTAGATTCGTGCGAGTTAAAAGATTTACCAATAATTTTGCAACCGTTTCCCCGCGTGTAATTAGATTGGTCGATAGTGAAGTACTTACTACAGTTCATATTGTCGATGCCTTTGATGATTTTGAACACTTGAATTAAGTCGCCTCTTAATCTGCGCTGGGTTAAAGGAAATAGATTTAATTCTCTAAGACGCTCTTCGTATGGTTTGTTCTTTAGGCTAGGTATCATTTTGGTAACTCTACGTTGAACTCGTTCTAGCTTGTTTATATCTTTTTGGTAATAAGGGCACCAGGATTGAACGCAGTATTCCAGAAGAGGGCGGACTAAGGAATTGTAAAGGGTTAGGATAACTTCTTTGGATTTATGCTCAAATGACCTGCCTATAAAGCCAATTATTTTGTTTGCCTTCTTAACAACTTCTGAACATTGTTGACTCGGTTTTAGGTTACTCGATATTGTTACTCCCAGATCAGTTTCTCTGTTTACATTCTTAAGCTGAGTGCCATTCATCGAATAGTTTGCTTTCTCATTTAGGTATCCGACATGTAGTACTTTACATTTATCCGCATTGAAACTCATTTGCCAAATTTGGGCCCAACATGACAATTTATCTAGATTGTGTTGCATATCGTCAACTTGTTCTTTTGAGAGTACGCTATTTGCAATTTTTGTATCGTCAGCAAATTTTGAGATTGTGCAGGTGAGACCCTCATCTATGTCGTTGATGTAAATTAGAAAGAGAATTGGTCCTAGTACCGATCCCTGGGGTACCCCGCTACTTACATTGGTCCATTTAGATGCCTTACCGTTTATGACTACCCTTTGCTTTCTGTTGCTGAGCCAATTTTCTATCCATTTCAACACACCGTCTTGTATTCCATGCGCTTTTAGTTTTAGCAGTAAACGTTTGTGGGGAACTTTGTCAAAGGCCTTTTGAAAATCAAGGTATATAATATCTACAGCTTTACTCTCATCGTAGAGGTTGAGGATATCGTGGAAGAAGTCTAAGAGGTTTGTTAAACAGGAACGTTTTTTTACGAAAGCCGTGTTGAGTATCTTTAAGTATGTTATTTTCCTCTAAGTGATTTACGAGTCTGTCTCGTATGACCGTTTCTAGCATTTTACATACAACTGAGGTTAAGCTAATTGGACGATAGTTACTGGGTAGGGATTTGCTGCCTTTTTTGAATATCGGTGTTACGTTGGCTAGCTTCCACTGATCAGGCATAGTTCCAGACTGCAAGGATTTATTGAATAGTAATGTCAGTGGTTTGGAGAGCTCATTCTTATGAGTGGTATGACTGGTATGACTCGACCTTCTTGCGTCGTTCCGATACCGACAAAGAACCTGTGATGACGCAAGCTGAGGCACCCAGCAGGCACCCACAACAGGGAGGGGTGCCAAGGTGGAATGAAACGCATACAGTGCCATGACTTCTCTTTCCTCTGATGCGGGCAAACATTATATTCAGCTTAGTAAAGAAGTGCCTGGTTGGAATAAAACGCCTAGAGTACCATGGCATCTCTTTAATTTTATTCAGCTTAGAAAAAAAGAAAAAAAAGGTGCCTGGATGGAATAAAACACTTACAATACCATGACGTCTCTTTCATTTGGTGTGGGCAAACATTATATTCAGCTTAGGAAAAACGTGCCTGGTTGAAATGACACGCCTAAAGTAGGATAAAGTACTTTCATATAATTTAGGTTGTGATTTTATGCAGCTTAGGAAAAGGGTGAAGTTAGCATGAACCATCTACAGTAACATGGCATCTCATTCATTTGATACGGGAGTAGTATTTATTCAACTTACGAAAGGCGTCTCATATCTAAAACGGATTCGAGTACCTCTATTTCCATATATATATATTTTTGTTTTCTTTACCACCAGACGATAATGTTCAGATTAGGAAGGACATGTGGGGGTGTTCTTTATGGACCCACCTTCTCCCTCATGTTTAGCCCCATTAGTTATGAGATTTTAGGACGTTCGCCCCATTAGTTTGACTAATTCAAGACCTTTTGCCCCATTTCTTTGTCAAATTTACGATCTTTTGTGCCATTTAGGTGTCGATTTTTCCCTGGCAAGTGAGAGCGAGCCTGCAATTTAGAAGGAACCGGCCATGTTATTTTACCAACAAAAAATTACAAATTTATCTCGAAAGGGAGTCTTGGGGTGGTTATATCTATCTATATATCTATCTGTCTGTTTGTCTATCTATCAGCTCTCTCTCTCTCTCTCTCTCTCTCTCTCTCTCTCTCTCTCTCTCTCTCTCTCTCTCTCTCTCTCTCATATATAATATATATATATATATCCCCTTAGCAGGAACAACAGGCTCACACCTCTATTTGTTTATATTTTCAGATTGTCCCCGACTGTGCAATACAAGACAGAAAGTGAATGTAAGTGTTGTTACTTTTTAAGTTTATATAAAAAGAAATAAGACGCCGATCATGGAATTTATGCAAACATTGGGCACTCCTATTACCTTTAAACTCTCTCTCTCTCTCTCTCTATTAAGGTTAGAAATACGTCCTGATAAACGTACTGTATACGTCAGGTCTGTGTGGTCAGTGTATTCATGTAACTTTACGAAACAAAGGCCCAAAATTCTGCCTCTATCAAAACACACACACACACACACATACAAATACACACACACACACACCCACCCATACATAAGTAATCACACACACACACACACACACACACACAAATAATTAACCAAACACACACACACACACACACACACACACACACACACACACACACACACAGCTGTCTGGTATTACAAAATCAGTGAATGTATTTAGGTTGCTGTTTATACGCTCGGAAGAAGAAAGTAAGGCAGAAACAGGAAATGCTGAACGATTCTAAGATGTCCCCTTTATTTGAGTTGTTATTTACTTATTTAATTAATATATATATTTTTGACTGTCAGATTCGTTTGATTGATGGCTTAATATGGGCCTCAGCGGATTCACACACACACACACACACACACACACACACACACACACACACACACACACACACACACACACACACACACAATACCAAATATATTACCAGGGCCTAGCTATGTCATTTATAATCCATACTGGGGTTTTTTACCTGTTGATTTTGGATAATCATTTATAATTTAGGAAGTATATATAAGTTTTTGAATGAGGTTAACAAGTCTCTATGCCGCATTTTAACCCCTTCATTACCAGTGCCGCCCTTTCAATGTTATTCTGGCTACTGTTAAACGATTGCATTCAGTTTTAAAAAAGACTTCCAGCAATTAACAGGCTTCGAATGATCTCACTTAACCATTTTTACTGCCATAGATCCTTCTTAAGCTGCACACAATCCTCCCAAAAATAAAACGTCGTCGGTAAAGAAGGGGTTAAGCCATTTATCACATGACTCGACCACAAAATCTTCTTGTGTGAACTTGCCTATTACAAATACCTATAGATTAACGAGTATTAACCCCTTGAGGAGCATGACGCATTTTAGCAGTTTATTTTGGTTATCTGTAGATGATTTTATACAGCTTAGGAAGGATCTGTGGGCATTTAAAAGGGTAAATAATATTTCGATTTATCCTCCGACACTTGCTACAGACAGCTTTGCTTTTTGTCTCATTCATGCACATAGGAAAATATACATATAATATCCCATAATCTCTACTAGGACAAAATACATATAATATCCCATAATCTCTACTACGACAAAATACATATAATATCCCATAATCTCTACTACGACAAAATACATATAATATCCCATAATCTCTACTACGACAAAATACATATAATATCCCATAATCTCTACTACGACAAAATACATATAATATCCCATAATCTCTACTACGACAAAATACATATAATATCCCATAATCTCTACTACGACAAAACATATAATCCCATAATCTCTACTACGACAAAATACATATAATATCCCATAATCTCTACTACGACAAAATACATATAATATCCCATAATCTCTACTACGACAAAATACATATAATATCCCATAATCTCTACTACGACAAAATACATATAATATCCCATAATCTCTACTACGACAAAATACATATAATATCCCATAATCTCTACTACGACAAAATACATATAATATCCCATAATCTCTACTACGACAAAATACATATAATATCCCATAATCTCTACTACGACAAATACATATAATATCCCATAATCTCTACTACGACAAAATACATATAATATCCCATAATCTCTACTACGACAAAATACATATAATATCCCATAATCTCTACTACGACAAAATACATATAATATCCCATAATCTCTACGCGTATACGTGATGGGTATATGAAACTTCCCGAAAGACAGCGTAATGTCAAATGTTGGGTGGTATTTTGGGTACCTGCAAACTAAAAGGTTAACGTCCCGTGTGTCAAGGTTGAGGGCTCCTATCTTCGTGTCCTTCAGGTGTCAGCTCTTACCATAATTGAGAGAGATATATATTTACATAAATTTACATAGATACACTGGCCACACAGATCTTACGATCTCTGCGAGGTGGCCACTCCTAGTAGAGATAGCAACCCTAAGAGAAAGTGGAAGGCAAGGATAGCATATATGAAGGCTCTCTCACCACCCTCCGGTGATTAGCCGTACATGAAAACAGTTAAAGGTGAATAACCTTGCAGGGCTAAGACATCGCCTGAAGGAATTTATAGTATAGTTAGAAATGGAAAGGAAAAGGCATGCACACCTTCACTTTTTTTCTGCTCTCTTCAACTGAAAACAGTGTTAATTTCTGCCGGGTTATCTTGTCAATGAGAGAGAGAGAGTAGAAGGGGGGGGGGGGATTGCTCAGTGATGCAAGTAGGTGCTAAAATATGGCCAGTTTGCAATTTAACCTCTGGGGTGTTATGAAATTTGTTTTCTTTATATTGCATCAGAGAGAGCTACAGCTACATAGAGCTACATAGATACACAGACCACACAGACCTCAAGGTCCTTATTAGGCAGTCTGGCCTTACAAACTATATATATATATATATATATATATATATATATACATACATACATACATATATATACAGTATATATATACATATATATACATACTGTACAGTGCACACACATACACATACATACATAATATTTTGTTTTATTCCTTTTCTTTCAAATCACCCCAGCCCTCTGTAGATAGAGGTCAAGCCTTCCCTTGAAAGCGTTTATTGTGTCGCTCTCCACCACTCTCGCTGGTAGTTTATTCCACTCTGTCGCCACACTGTAGGTGAAGAAACTGTTTGTGACATTTAGGTTTGCCTTTTGGTTTTTAATTTCATTCCATTTCCGCGAGTTTGATTAGTATTGTTTAATGTGAATAGTGCATTTACATCGACTTTGTCGAAACCTTTTAGTATCTTAAAGCACTCAATAAGCTGACCCCTCAACCTCCTCTTTTTTAATGAGAACAGGTTCAATCGTTTAAGTCTTTCTTCATATGATTTATTTCTTAATGAGGGTATCATATTCGTCGCTCTACGCTGTACTGACTCGAGTCTTACAATGTCCTTGATCAGATAAGGTGACCAGAACTGCGCACCATATTCAAGGTGGGGCCTCACCATACTTTTGAACAGTGGCACTATTACGTTCTCATGTTTATATGTAAATTTTCGTTTAATAAAGCCCAATGCTATGTTTGCCTTATTTGCAGCTGCTATACATGGGTCGGAAGTTTTTAGGTTTTCAGATATTAGTACCCCTAGGTCTTTTACTACCGTTGCGGTTTTTATTTGTTTGCCATTCATTTCGTATTTGTATTTCATATTTCTGCTACCAACCTGCAGCACCTGACATTTATCGACATTGAAGGGCATCTGCCATTTTTTCGACCACTCTGATATCTTGTTTAAATCAGATTGCAGCGCATTTCTATCATCAGGACTGTATTTCCTATTTTTGTATTGTCGGCGAATTTGGAAATGGTGTTGTTTACCCTTACATCAATATCGTTAATGTAAATGAGAAACAGAACCGGTCCAAGGACTGAACCCTGTGGAACTCCACTAGTGACAGGCTCCCACTCCGATTCCACTCCATTTATCACCACTCTCTGTCTTCTGTCTGTAAGCCAATTTTTTATCCAAGAATGAATTTCACCTTTGATACCTATCCTCTCCAGTTTAGCCAATAGTTTTCGGTGTGTTTCGGAGAGAGAGAGAGAGAGAGAGAGAGAGAGAGAGAGAGAGAGAGAGAGAGAGAGAGAGAGAGAAAGAGACAGAGAGAGAGAGATGGCTCTGTGATGCAAGTGGGCGTTAAATTATAGCCAGATAAGCTTACGATTTAGCCTTTGGGGTATTATTACATCATGAGTTTTTTTTGTATTGTGTGAAAGAGAGAGAAAAAGAGAGAAGAGAGCGAGTGTGTGAATGAGAAAAAGAACACTTCTAGTGTTCACGGTTGAGTACTTTAACCCAGTAAATGCCGGTCACTAAATTATTCAACCTCCCAAATAAAGATGATAAACAAACTGATCAACAAAGGTCAATACTGCTTTATCTGAAGAGAGAGAGAGGAGAGAGAGAGATGGAGAGAGAGGAGAGAGAAAGGAGAGCGGAGAGAGAGAGGAGAGAGAGGGGAGCGAGAGAGAGAGAGGAGCGAGGGCCCGTAGGAGAGAGAATGAGGACATGATCGACGGGAGAGAGAGAGAGAGAGAGAGAGAGAGATAGAGAGATGACAGATAGGTTTGTTGTTACACTATTTTTTCACTGCTCAACCTTTTTCATGTTCCTTGCAATCAGTTTGTCTTGTCCTTCTCTTGCAAGTTGAAATTCATGGCACCCCAGAACACAACTATATACCTTATTGTTTTTCTATAATAATATTTGTTCAGGGGTTATTTTTTTCGTGTTGACATTTGAGGTTACCGGAGGGAAAGGAAGATATTAGAGAAAGTTTATTTTATTTTTTGTTTATTTTTCAATTCTTATAGATTTGCATAATGTCCTTATCGTCTGTATTACTGTTGTACACCTAGACAAATCTTTGCGAATCTTTTCATGGAATTATAACTGGATAATGGCAGGCAAAAATACACAGAAATAACATGTACTTAATTTTAATAGAATATATATATACCGGTAAGAGATATATAGATATTATATCTAATATATCGCACTATATAGTAATATAATATCTTTTATAGGTTTCAAAAGGATAAAAGCTATCTCACTTAACTTTCTGGCACCCACAATCCCTTGTTAAGCCAAATATAATTCACTATTGATAGACAGAATAAGAATATAGATAAGCATTATTGAATACTACAAGGAATAATGAGGGTTGAGGGCCTTGGTGGTGTAATGGTTAGAGTGTTTACTATCGGTGTGTGATAACCCAGATTCGAATCCCGGTGGATCACATATAATGCTTTCATTAATCTAATTGGAGGTGTTTGGTGTTGTGGTGAAATTAATAAAACATAGATTAACTATATACAATCGTCTAATGATAGCCAGAATAGACTGTTAAAGGGTGGGGACATAATTTTCAAAGGGTTAAATGGTGCAATCATTAGGTAAGTGCAAATTTGGAATACTATAATTGTTTCTAGATTAATTCTTGATTTTTTTGCTTTGACAGTTGAACCGTTATATTTTCTATTATAGTATATAATTATAGAACTTACCCCCTTGCATTACTTATTCTCAAGGGGTTAAGGGGAGGTATTTAGTTTGTTCCCGACCTTTTCATCAAGATTAAAATTACACCCCACTTACTTAGGACACTCCTTTCAAGATACATTTGTACATTTTTCGGTAGAAAAATGTCCCGGCCGGAGGCCGGTTGCTCTTAAATTACATGCTCGCTATCGCTCGCCAGGAAAATATCGACACCTAAATGGGATGAAAGGTCTTAAAAATGACATAAATGGGCAGTTGAAAACTTCTTAAAATCGCCAAAACTAATGGGGCAAACGTCTTAAAATCTCAAAAGCAATGGGGCTCAACATGAGGGAGAAAGGGGTAAAGAAAAAAATCCCTCAAGTGGAAACCTCCCCTTAAGTGGTGCAATCATTATGAAAGTGTTAATCTGGACAAAATAATTGTTTCTTATTCAT